>JBCNJP010000010.1:51008107-51041656 GCA_039602395.1 Deinandra increscens subsp. villosa
GATAACATTCAACCGGGTTGAATATGTTTAAGAGTTGGAGTATAACCTGTTAAGTGTTTCTCAAATATGTGATAAGCAATTCACAACTGCTTTCACTGGAACTAAATGCTTAATCTTAAAACCTAGTTATGTGATTCCTGATGATTGCATAGTGATGCATGCACCAAGACTGTCAAATCTGTATATTTTGAATATGAATTCAGCGAAAGCCAATGTGGTACGTCAATGTTTCATTTCGAAATCTTCTGAAAGATATTCAGTTCTCTGGCATAGACGCATGAGTCACATTCATTACAGAAAGATGAACGAGTTGGTGCGGAAGGATCTTGTCGAAGGGGTTCCAAAACATCAATTCATTTTCAATGACGTGTGTGTCAGTTGCAAGAAGGGGAAGCAACAACGAAAGTTGTTAGAGCATATTCCTATGATACAATGTGTCTCGTGTATTGTATCTATGTGAAGAGCGTTTATGAGTGTCTTAGTGGCAGCGTACCAAGCTGGTCCGCCGTACCAATGGTACGCCCGTACCAATGGTACGTTGGCTAGTACGCAACTCAGTTAGATCTCACCTATAAATAGGTTGAGTTGTTGAGAAGGTCAAGGCTCTTGGTCATTCACCTCGGTTAACTATTTGTTTCTGTGTGTATTCTTTCAAGCCTCAAGCAATACAAATCACATTTGTATTTACTTTTGAGCTCTTCTGAATCTCGATATCACTAGATTAGCAAACGATCCATCGCTCCATGTCTTTTTAAGTGGTATCAGAGCCATCTGGTTATTTTTGCTGATCAATTTCTGTGATTTTTTAGATTTCTAGAGAGAGAAAGTTGGTTTTTGACCATATTTCATCAAATTTTCTCAAATTCGTGTGTTTCTAATGTCGAAATTGATTCCTAAACCTTCCTAGAGTATTTTCGCTACCTATTGTTGCAAATTACAGCTCAAAACGTCTAAATTTTCAAAAAATCAGTCAAAAATGTCATGGTACGCCAGATGAATACGTTGGTACACCGCTTGGTATGCATCGCAATCTTCATCCAGTGATTGGTACGCTGATTGGTACGCTACCTGGTACGCAAGGCAATCTTCAACCGTGGTACGCGACAATTACTGGTTGGTACGCTGACGGTTACGCCGTACCAAGGTGGTACGCTGAGTTCACTGGTACGCTGATATGATTTGGTCCGTAGATTGGTACGTGGTTGGTCCGCTGGAGATCTTTGGTACACTGGTTCTATTGGTCCGCTACTTGGCCCGCTGGCAGAAAAGTTGTGTTCACTAAAACTGACGTAACTTGAGAACCATTAAGAGTTACGGAACCCAATACCAACCTAACGGCCAGTACCCTCCGTTTTGGTACACAAATTCCACTTTTAAGACGCCCGTTTTTTAGTTTGAAGCTTTTACATTCAGTATCATAATTTCAAAATGAGCGACTTTCAAGCGTTTGCCGAAATTCAGAATTCGATGCAAGCTACAATGCAAACAATGATGAACTATGATAATGAAATTAGAACAAGTCATAAAGTTCCCAAATTGTTAAAATTGGAAGATTATCATAGTTAGGTTAAACGGTTTAAAGCGTATGTGGATACGAATGATGTTGATATGTGGTTGTCGTTCACTGATAAATATGTCTATCCTAAAGATGAAACTGGAGAGTCGATTCTTCAAAGAAAACTTTCGCCTGAACAAAAGTAAGCATATCAAGCTGAAAAAAAGGCGTATGGTACTTTAACAATGGCATTACCTAAAGAATTACTACATAAATTTTCTGGTAACTATACATCGAAGAGTTTATAGGATGCTTTGGAAAGAGATGTGAGGGTAATGACCAGTATAAGAAAAGTCAACAAAAGGTTTTGAAAAAGGAATTTGATAGTTTCAAGCATTATCAGAATGAATCAATTCCAAATTTGATTGGAAGATTTGCACATTTAATGAGTGAAATGCGTTTGGTGAGTCTTACAAAAGAAGAAGTTGATATGAAAGAAAATATTTTGGAGGCTTTACCTGAGAATGGGAAAATTATGTGATGTTGATTACTCATTAAAAAGAGCAAGCAAGTTTGTCTTTTGATGATCTGATTCAAAGAATGCAAGCAAGGGATATGCAGTTAACTGTGAACAAGTCACTTCCTCCACAAATTCAGAATCCTGCTGTGTATCATGGTGAAAATGATTCAACAATCAATGCTGTGAAGTCCAATATTCTAAATTCTGCACCTCCTACAACATTCATTGCAGGTAAATCTTAAAATTTTGGTTATTCTGCTGGTTGTACTATTTCAGTTCCTAGTTCATCAATTTAGAATGCTTTATCTGCAGAAACTACCGATGATTATAATGCTTTAATGTCTGCATTAGTATCTTCATATTTTGGTGTTATTACTGGTTCTGTGAGTAATGCTGAATTGACAAATGAAGATTACTATCAGATCGATTATGATCATTTGGAAGAAATGGATCTGAATTGGCAATATGCTATGTTAGTTCGAAGGACGAAGAAATATTTTAATAGAACTGGCAAGAAACGATTGAATCAGAACGGTAAGATTGGTTTTGATAAATCGAAGGTTAAATGTTTCAAATGTTCTGTGTTTGGACATTTTGCCCGAGAATGCCCAATGTCTACTGAAAACAAATTGAAGACGGGTCAACATGCTCATTTGGTGTTTACATCCTCCAATCCAGATCAACAAGATCAAAGCGTATATGATTCTGCTGATAACAATTTTTGGTTCAGCTTGTTGTACAGGAATCTCAATCTGATCAGACATAGCTTCATGAAACTCATTGTCATCATTAGAAGATAAATCATCAGCAATAGTTGTGGAGTCAATTGGTGTTTCTGTTAGAAAATCTTCAAAACATTGTCTGATCCAGCATCTTACCATCTGCAGGTATCAACAATTGAGAGTTGGATAGAAGAAACCCTTCGGTTTCTGCACAGAGCCGAAGTAGCTGTTCTTGGGCCAAACTAGGAGTTCAGATCCCAGTTCGCGTCCACTTCGAGTAAAACACGAAGAGTAAATACAAATGACTTGTATTAACCACAAAGATGACCACAGAGTACACTCGGAGAATATGACCCGGAAGCTCCTGAATTCTATACAAGACAACATATTTATACTAGCTAAATTACGACCGGCCGAACCTGAGGTTCGGCCACACTTTCGGACCTGTCCGAACTCCAGGTTCGCTGGGAGTTCGGACCACAGCTATATTGCATGTTTTGTCTTGTAATCGGTACTTCACATGACGATTAGCACCATGTATCAACAAACTCCCCCTCGGCATGTGCAGTATCATCTCTTCCATTAACACTCGTATCATGTATCTTCAATCAAACTCTTCTTCGATCTTGATGATGAGTTCAATCTTGAATACTTGATATTGCATCATGTGTACTCTTTCTTTATTAACAATCTTTAGAAGACTTGAAGTTGTGATGTTTTCTTTCCACTTAGAAACCTGCCAACATAAATAATCTTGGCGCAAAATGTCTCTTAGAGACTCCAAAATATTTTAATTTTGAAAGTTGATTTGGTATTTTGTGTTGATGAATCGAAAATAAACAAGAAACAGAATCTTTTTGACTTTTAGAAATTTTATATCAAAACACAATTAAAATCTTTTTGGTATTTTCTGATAATAAAAAGTAAATGCATTACAGAGACAGACACTATTTTTGTCTTTTGTGAGAAAGATCACAACTTGAGATCATATTGGACATAACATGCTGAGCTACACTTCAATTCGAGTATTGAAGCACACAAACCATGCCGATTGCAGATATAATTTGTCCAACTTTAAACTCTGGCACAATCATACTCATAACATCTGGATATGTTAAGATATTGATTAGTTTTGCATTGACCAGTGTACCCCACACTATCAGACATACTCAGATATGCTTTTGCTTATCACATTTTGTGATTTCATTTGTGATTTTAATCACATAATGATTGTAACCATGATATAGTCAACTATGTTCTATGCAAAAAGAAATAAGAACGTTAAATCGTCTACCTTAAGGTCGATCTTTCGATACGCAGATAAAGCCTCGGATTTAACAAAATAAGAAAATAAAACAAGTTGAAGTTGTATAACTCAACAACAATCAGGTCGGTACTCCCGTACACACAGAGAAAGTCTGATGAGTTATACAAAACACCAAAGAAAATAAAGCAGAACATCAAACGAACAACGATCAGGTCAATCTTTCGATACGCAGAGAAAGTCCGATCGTTTGACAAAATAAAGAAAATCAAAAAAGTTTAAATCTTTACAAAATGAACACATGTATACACAGTGACTTCTCATTTTATTTTCACATATCTTTTTCTTGATATATCATGAGATATGCATCAAGATGTTGTCCACTAGGTCAAGCATCAGATTTAGTGTATATCACATTTGTATACTTTTTGATTTGCCGAGCCTACCTTATCCATCGATCAAATGGTCTTTTGGCTGTTTCATCTACTTTATCCATAAGTCAGACACTGTCAACCAATGTACCATCATTTCCCAATCATGTCAAATACAATTTCTCATTTTTCAATGTTTTTGTCTTTTTCAAATTTCTCCCCCTAAAAATGACAACTCTAGTTATAGAAATTTTGTCTTGAAATTGCTTGAGCATATGGATCTTCTACTTAGTCGTAATGAAATCAATGTAAACGAGTAAACACGAAGAGTACATACAAATGACTTGTATTAACCACAGAGATGATCACAAAGTACACAAAGAAGATATGACACAGAAGCTCCCGAATTCTATATAAGATAACATATTTATACTAAGCTAAACCCATTGGTCCGAACCTAAAGTCCGGCCCAAGGTTCGGTCATCTCTGAACTTCAGGTTTGGCCTAAGTTTGGACCTCAGCAAACTTGTGTGATTCGTCTTGTATTCGATACTTAACATGACGATCAGGACCATGTATCAACAAACTCCCCCTCGGCATGTGCAGTATCATCTTCTCCATTAAAACTTGTATTTGTATCTTCAATCAAACTCTTCCTCAATCTTGACGATGAGTTCAATCTTGAATACTTGATATTGCATCGTGTGTACTCTCTCTTTATCAACAATCTTCAGAAGACTTGAAGTTGTGATGTTCTCTTTCCACTTAGAAACCTGCCAACATAAATAATATTGGTGCAAAACGTCTCTTCGAGACTCCAAGATATTTTGATTTTGAAAGTTGATTTTGTATTTTGTGTTGATCAATCGAAAACAAACAAGAAACAAAATCTTTTTGGCTTTTAGAAACTTTATATCAAAAGACACTTAAAATCTTTTTGGTATTTTCTGATAAGAAAAGTAAATGCATTACAGAATCAGACACTATTTTTGTCTTTTTGTGAGAAAGATCACAACTTGGGATCATATTGGACATAACATGCTGAGCTACACTTCAATTTTGATTATTGAAGCACACAAACCATGCCGATTGCAGATATAATTTGTCCAACTTTAAACTCTAGCACAATCATACTTATAACATCTGGATATGTTAAGATATTGATTAGTTTTGCATTGACTAGTGTACCCCACACTATCAGACATACTCAGATATGCTTTTGCTTATCACATTTTGTGATTTCATTTGTGATTTTAATCACATAATGATTGTAACCATGATATAGTCAACTATGTTCTATGCAAAAAGAAATAAGAACGTTAAATCGTCTACCTTAAGGTCGATCTTTCGATACGCAGATAAGGCCTCGGATTTAACAAAATAAGAAAATAAAACAAGTTGAAGTTGTATAACTCAACAACAATCAGGCCGGTACTCCTGTACACGCAAAGAAATTCTGATGAGTTATACGAAACACCAAAGAAAATAAAGCAGAATGTCAAACGAACAACGATCAGGTCGATCTTTTGATACGCAGAGAAAGTCCGATCGTTTGACAAAATAAAGAAAATCAAACAAGTTTAAATCTTTGCAAAATGAACACATGTATACACAGTAACTTCTCATTTTATTTTTCACATATTTTTTTCTTGATATATCATGAGATATGCATCAAAATGTTTTCCACTAGGTCAAGCATCAGATTTAGTGTATATCACATTTGTATACGTTCTGATTTGCCGAGCCTACCTTACACATCGATCAAATGGTCTTATGGATGTTTCATCTACTTTATCCATGAGTCAGACACTGTCAGCCAATGTACCATCATTTCCCACACATGTCGGATACAATTTCTCATTTTTCAATGTTTTTGGCTTTTTGCATTTTTCAATGTTTGTGTCTTTTTCAAATTTCTCCCCCTAAAAAATGGCAACTCTAGTTATAGATTTGCATTTTTACGATTTTGAAAAACAACACACTATTTTTGTAGTTTTGCAAAAACAAACTCCCCCTCAGAATGAGACGGAGTGAAAACAAAATGAAAATTTGATCAACCAACACGAATACTCGCATTGTAATCTTTTTGAAAACAAAATTTGATTTTGAAAGTCAATTTAATTAGAACAGATATTTCACAATCAGTAATTCCTCAATCACCGAAAGGTCTTCCTGAAACACCTGCTAGACACCAAATAAATCATTAGTCGCCCTGGGATCAACCCGATTCAACAGCGTCGGGTCGCCCGGTGTCTTCTACATAATCCTTGATGGTCTTGGAAACAACTTTTGGTTTCCAAAGTTGTAAAAGTTTTAATTTTTGATCGGAACCTGAATCAGATTCAGCCGACGTACTTGGTTTAGACCAAGACGATTTACGAGTTGATTTAAGCTTTGGAGACCATGGCTCATCAAAAATTTGTCCTTTGTTATCCACATATTTGGTGGTTTTGTGGATATATGCAGTCGTCGGACAATCAGCAGCTAGATGTCCCGGTTGACGACATATATAACAAAGTCTGTCTCTGAAATTGTTTGAAAATTGTTTGGATTTTGAAAAACCAGATGAATGTTCAGAACTAAAATTATCAAAGAAACCAGCAAAAGAATCATACATAGAAGATGGACTCCTTGAAGATAACGATCTTCCAGAAGAATAAGAAAATTCTTTCTGAGATGGTGATTTCTTTGCAACCTTTGTTTTAGAAACCTTCTCAGCCTTCACTGGTTTCTTAGCTTGAACAGGTTCTTCCTTCACTTTGTAACCCAAACCTTTGTGTTTAGATCCTTGATTATTTGAAGAATTGGAAGAAGAACATGAAGCTTCTCGTGACTTAGCGTCACTAGTGAATTTAGCTTTGATATCTTTCAGCTTGTTCTTCTCAATTAACCCTTTTTCTTCGTCGGTTGCAGACGAAGAACTTGACACTACCTTATCAAAAACTTTTTCATCTTCCAACAAAACAGACTTTGAAACAAATTTTGGAGCGACACCCAAAGGCTTCTCCTTCTTCTTATATTTGGACTTGTACTTCTTGGGTGGAGTAACAAATTTTGAATAATTATTTAATTCAGCTTTTGGATCAATTTGAGCAGAAGTAACTTCAATCAAATCCACTGGTTGAGGAACCGAGTGAACATCCTCTTTCTGAGAACTTTCTGAACTCTGATCCTGTTTGTATAAGAAGTTTAGCAATGTCGGAGACAAATTGCAATTCTTCACTTGTCTTTTCAGCTCTAAAATTTCCAATTTCAAATCATTGATTTGTTGTTGAGCCTCAAATACCTCTTTCTGTGACTTGATAAACTTTTCATTGAGATCATCATATTCATAAGTTTGTAACTTTCGAATCTCACATTCGGCATATAATTCTTCAAGAACATTCTCTCTTCTGTTTATAGATCTCAACATCCTTAGTCAAAACCTCATTTTTATCACGATAGAGAACATTCTCATCTTGAAGCAGAGAAATCTTATTTTGAAGCTTCTCAATAGTAACAACAGTTTTAGCAATAAGAGCAGTAGCTTCTTCATACTTTTGCTGAACTGAATAACTTTTCTCAAACAAATTCTCAAAATCTTGAGCAGCATCTAAAGCTTCAACTTTAGCTTTTTTACATTCTTCGGCCAATTGAGACTTTTCCTTCAAAAGATCCTCATGAACATGAACTAACTCATAATACTTCTTTTGAAAATCTTCTACCTCTTTCTTGAGCACCACAATCTCTTCAGTTGATAGTTGACAACGTTGTTTAAAATGGCAACCGTCTGAAGCAATTTCTTACATTTAAGACATTCAAACTCGTCAACTTTTGAACTATTAGAAACTTTGGGCAAATCATCTTTAACCAAAGATGCATTCGAATGTGAATCAGAATCAGTCAGAAAACTGTCATCATCAGCATGACGAGCAGTCAAAGCAACAGTAATTGGAACATGATTTTTTGTAACTTCTGAATCTGCATGCCATGCAAATTCATTTGAATGCCCAAATGTATTGGTTCAATCATGAGCAAAAGTACCAGATTTCTTCTCAACCTTTTCAACTTCATTTGATGGATGAAAAACTAGATGTGCATGTTGACCAGTCTTCAATTTACTTTCTGTAGAACTTGGACATTCTCGAGCAAAATGTCCATAAACTGAACACTTATAACATTTCACCTTTGACTTATCCAAACCAATATTCCTTTCCTGATTCAGTCTCTTCTTACCAGTTCTATTGAAAAATTTCTTTGTCCTTCGAACCAACATAGCATATTGCCAGTTCAGATCTATTTCTTCCAAATGATCATAATAAATTTGATCATAATCTTCATTTTCTAATTCAACATTATTCACAGCACTAGTGATAACACCAAAATATGAAGATACTAATGCAGACATCAAAGCATTATAATCATCGATAGTTTGAACAGACAATGCACTTTGAGTTGAAGAACTAGGACTCGAAACAGTACAACCAGCAGAAGAATAACTTGGAATTTCAGATTTACCTACAATAAATGCTATAGGAGGTGCAGAACTAAGAATATTCGATTTACCAGCATTCAAAGTTGAATCATTATTACCATATTACACTGTAGGATTTTGAACTTGCTCAGGAAGTGACTTGTTCACCGTTAATTCCATATCCCTTGCTTGGATTCATTGAATCAGATCATTAAAAGACATTTTTGAATAATCTTTATCATGAGAAACCATCATCACATAATTCTCCCATTTCTCTGGTAGGGCTTCCATGATCTTGTCTTTTTTATCAGCTTCATCTTTTGTAAGATTCACCAATTTCATTTCACTCATTAAATGAGCAAACCGTGCAATTAGATTTGGAATTGATTCATTGTGATAATGTTTGAAACTATCAAATTCCTTCTTCAGCACCTTTTGTCGACTTTTCTTGTATTGGTCAATACCTTCACATCTCTTTTCTAAAGCATCCCACAAACTCTTTGCCGTGTAGTTACTTGAAAATTGATGTAATAACTCTGTCGGCAGTGCCATCGTTAATGTACCATATGCTTTCTTCTCAGCTTGATACGCATTCTTTTGTTCACCAGAAAGCTTCCTTTGAAGAAATGGTTCCCCATCTTCACCCTTAGGATAGATATATTGATCAGAATATGATAACCACATATCAATATCATTCGCCGAGATATACGCTTCAAACCCGTGTAACCCAACTATGATAATCTTCCAATTTAAGCAATTTAGGAACTTTCTGATATGTTCCGAGATTGCATCGTAGCTTGAACCGAATTTTAAATAGCCGCGAATGCTTGAAAATCGGACATTTTGAAAAAAAAAACTGGTTACTGTTCACTCTGAACTACCTCCGAACGCTCGCCGAACTTCCTCCGAACGTACTCCGAACCTAGTCCGAGATTAAAACTCGACGAACTTCGTCCGAAACCTAACCTTCGGACACTTAAAACAACACCTAGACCGAACGAGCGACGAACTATCACCGAACTCTGTCTGAACGTGGTCCGATCTCTCACCGAACCCTCACCGAACCAATATAATGATCGAACGCCGTCCGAATCTCAAGTTCGGAGCGGTTACACCGAACGTGTCCGAACCTCAGACGACCTCGACCTCACACAACACCATTTTCTCGATTTTCAGTGTTTTGGAATGGAATTTTCGACAGGAATTCAGATAAACTCAAAAGAACGATCTAGAAATGAATTTTTGACGAGAAGCACATTTATGATGATCAAACGAACTAAAAAATGATACTCATTTTCGTAAAAACGTGAATTTGAACTCAAAACTCTGAAAAACAATGATTTCCGACTAGTAGAGCAAACCAAAAGCTCTGATACCACTTGAAATTGCTTGAGCGTATGGATCTTCTACTTAGTCGTAATGAAATCAATGTAAACGAGTAAACACGAAGAGTAAATAAAAATGACTTGTATTAACCACAGAGATGACCACAAAGTACACAAAGAAGATATGACACAGAATCTCCTGAATTCTATGTAAGATAACATATTTATACTAAGCTAAACCCGTTGGTCCGAACCTAAAGTTCGGCCCAAGGTTCGGCCATGTCCGAACTTCAGGTTCGGCCTAAGTTCGGACCTCAGCAAACTTGTGTGATTCGTCTTGTATTCGATATTTCACATGACGATCAGGACCATGTATCAACACGTTGACTAAATCAACTTCGGATGTTGACCAAAGAAATCCAGTTTGGTCCAGTTCGTGTCAAGTTTCTCAGTTCGGATTCAGTTAGTGTAAAATTAAGTTTTGAACAAAAAGTTAATCGTTTATGCGGATTCAGTTAGTGTAAAATTAAGTTTTCAGAAATGGCGATCGAATTGAAAGTTGGAGATAAACATAACTTCTGCGCTCATCTCAGTTGTTGAGGGTGTATTTTCAGGATGCTCGCAGGAAGCTCACACAGTGCAGGAATCCCATGAATCCAGGTATCCTGATTTATTTATTTTTAACTAACCCTCATATTTGCCTCGTGTTTATTTGACCAGGTTTCGACGAAGTCGTCAACTACCTCCGAAACTTACGCCCCAGCTAAAGAAGATCGTGGACCAAGTGGACGAAGAGGCCCTTAACGGTCGAGTTAGTTGGATAGTAGGATCCCGGGAATCCCGGAAAGTTTGTTAGCGTTGTATTCGTTATATATATCGAGGATTCGATCAGTAGGAACACACAACTCACTCACACATTAGCTCTAATAGCATACAATCTCTGTAACACTTAGCCTGATCGATCAAACCTCCAAAACATTTGTAATATTCAATTTCCTATCTATAAAATTGTGTGGTAGCGGGCCCTTCAGGCCGGCTCCCGAGGTTTTTTTGCTAGGATTCCTAGAGGCAAGTCGAAGAATCCTGGATTTTTCCCTCGCTACATCCTTGTGTTCAGTTTTACATTTCGAGCATATTAACAAGCACACTACCTCACATTCTAAGTTTGGAATACGAAATTCCTTTGTGAAATTTTGACCAAAACAGTTTGGCGCCCACCGTGGGGAAAGTGGTGCTTAATCTTGTCAAAATCCCATACCTTATTCACTTCATTTGATCTCCAATTTCAAAAATGTCAAACCCGTAAAAAACTGTCTCGGCCTCTACATCGCCCTCCATTCCTCCTCTTACTTCCTTTCCAGGAAGCCAGAAGAAGACTAATGACCGTCAGAAGAAAGTGGACGAGCAGCCGAGAAAAACTGATTATCCAGTCTTCACAGGATCCCAGGTTCAACCTGTTGATCCTGTTATTACTAACAATGATTTGTTTTCCTTGATTAAGCAGGTGAAGAATCAAATGGATCAGCAAGAAAAAACCAATCAAACGGTGATGAAGGAGATTGAAGAGCTAAAGAAATCTAGGAAGCCCATGGAAGAGCAAAGTCCTCTGTTTCCCAGGCATCTTGATTTCAATGCTTCAGGATCCTCAGATCCGTCTCGCTACAATTACAAATCAGCATCAGGCTTTACTACAACCCCTACAATGACTTCTCAGGCCGCTGGGTATGTAGAGAGTAATGCTGGATTCTCAGGAGCTGTCCCACCAGAATCCTTACAGTCACGCTACAAGGGTCTTCGGATTCCACCACTCTTGGGAACCTCAACCTCGCCGTCTCAAGGATATCCTTTTCCTGCTGCAAACCCAAGCCAGAATCTCCAAGGATATCAATACTCTAATCCTTCTGTCTCTGTAGGAATCTTCAAGACTAGCTCCTCAGAAGTGCATGATGGTGACGTCATCCCCATGCAAACAGCAGCCACTACAGAGCCGAGCATCCCAGTGGGCTATGGATATAATCCCAGGATTCCTGTCCAGAATCCTGGCCCAGGTAATATGTCCAATTCAATTCCTGTCGTTTCTAACCATGGTGCTCCTTATGATGCAGGTATTCATCCAAGTATTGCTAGGGAGCTCCAGAAGTTGAAAGAGATGATATCGAATGTTCCAGGAATCCTGAAACCTATTCCTGAAGTTCCTTTGGAAAGCCACAAGATCTCTAGATTTACCTGGCCAATATCCCAGGTGGAGATCCCGAAGCGTTTCCAGACTCCAAGCATGAAGCTTTATGATGGAACCACAGATCCTGAGGAACACGTGGCACATTACCGGGAGTGTATGGAGATCAATCCCATTCCGACAGAAATCAAAGAAGCCTGTCTATGCAAAGGCTTTGGATCAACCTTAACAAGACCAGCCATGAAATGGCTACTGAGCATTCCTCCTAACACTATTACATCATTTTCTCATTTAGTTAACTTGTTTAACAATCAATTTTCTTGCAGCAGGACCTTTGAGAAGCTCACAGGTGACCTGTACCGAGTAATTCAGAAGCCAGATGAGCCTCTCAGAGAATATATTGCCAGATTTGGACGAGAATATCTTGAGATTCCTAATCTGGATATGGCAGCAGCAGTGGAAGCCTTTAAAATGGGGCTCTCCAAAGATTCCCGTTTTTATGATAACCTTGTCATGGCTTCTTGCAGGAACCTTGACGAAGTATGCAGTAGAGCCTTGAGATTTATCCGTTTGGAAGATGACAAGAGGATCCACCAAAGATTGGAGGTTCCTAAGTATGATCCCCACAGCAAGAAGGCGGAATCCCCCGGGAAGCCGTATAGATCTTGTCCATACTCCAAACCGGAAAATCACAAAGTCAATGCCGTTGACCAAGACGATGATGATGAGGAGTATCCTAAGGTATCTGAATACTGTTTTTCCGTTGATATTGGTGGTTTGATGTGTGCTATGCAGGATCTAGGTGAAAAAGCAAGATGGCCCAGGAAGGATACCAAGCAAGGATCCTGGAAAGACAAGACCAAGTGGTGTGCCTTCCATGAGGATTTTGGCCACCTAATAGACGAATGTATATCACTCCGAAAGGAAATCAGCTATCTACTCAGCAAGGGGCATCTTAAAGAATTGATAGGCAAAAAGAAGGTCAAGACTCAGGAAGCCGACAAGGTGCCTCAGAGAGCAGCTTCTCCACCCCAGGATGCCCAGATAATCAACTTCATCTCAGGAGGCTCAGACATCTGCGGCACTTCATATTCCTCAGCCAAGAAGCATGCTAAGGAGTCCAAATCTGAACAAGGTGACAGACCTGTCCGGACGTCCACCCTAACTAAGGACAAACTTATATCTTTTGATGAGAGTGACCGTTCTCATGTTCAGGATCCTCATCATGATAGTCTTGTGGTTACTTTATATATTGCTAACCATTTTGTTCGCATGATCTTGATTGATAATGGAAGCTCAGTAAACATAATCCGTCTTGATGTACTAAAAAAGATGGGGATCCCGGAAACTGAAATAGTTGCAAGATCCTCAGTCCTAGTTGGCTTCAGCGGTGAAACTAAAAGCACTATTGGGGATATCAGGCTGCCAGTATATATAGAGGGGGTAAACTCTATGCAAAAATTCCGTGTTATAGATTCTCTCTGTTGTTGCAATATTATTCTTGGCAGGCCATGGATCCACGAGATGAAAGCAATCCCTTCAACTTATCACCAATGTATTAAGCTTCCTACACCTTGGGGAGTTGTAAGAATTGAAAGCGACCAGCAGGAAGCTAAGAACTGTTATTCAACTTCGATGAAGAACACCACTAAGGTGACGAAGGGATAGCAATTACAGAAAAAGGCACCTGAAATGCAGGAGGACAGGGAGCTGGAAGTCAAAGAAGTGCCCCTAGACCCTGGGAATCCTGAAATCAAGGTGCTTGTGGGAACAAGCATCCCAACAAATGTTGAGCAGGAATTATTCCAGCTTCTCAAAGCCAGAACTTCAACTTTCGCCTGGAAGCATGAAGATATGACAGGTATCCCTAAACATGTAATTACTCACAAACTTGGTTTAGATCTTTCTTTCAGGCCTATACAGCAAAAAAGGAGGAAGTTCGCTCCAGAGAAGAATATAATCATCCAGGAGGAAGTTGACAAGCTTCTCAAAACAAAAAATGATCAGAGAAGTCAAGTATCCTAGATGGCTAGCAAATGTGGTGGTGGTCCAGAAGAAGAATGGAAAGTGGAGAGTTTGTGTTGATTACACAGACTTGAACAAAGCCTGTCCTAAGGATCCGTTTCCACTTCCCCATATTGATGCTATGGTGGATGCCACGGCTGGTCACGAGATGCTCACCTTCATGGATGCCTCGGCAGGATTCCAACAAATTCAGATGGAACCATGCGATCAGGAGCATACGGCTTTTATGACTCCAACAGGTATATATTGTTACACTGTTATGCCCTTTGGTTTGAGAAATGCAGGTGCCACCTACCAAAGGCTCGTTAATATGATGTTCAAAGAGCAACTGGGGGACACGATGGAAGTCTACATAGATGACATGGTAGTGAAATCCAAAAAAGCTGAAGATCATGTCAGGGATCTCCAAACGGCCTTCGATATCATTGATCAGTATAACATGAAGCTCAACCCCTCTAAATGCCACTTTGGGGTGCGAGCTGGAAAATTCCTAGGTTACATGGTTACCGAAAGAGGGATCGAAGCAAGTCCAGAGCAGATCAAAGCGATCCTAAATTTGAAGTCCCCATCGAATGTTAAAGAAGTACAAAGGTTGACAGGGAGAATCGCAGCACTCAACATGTTTATTTCAAGATCCTCAGAAAAAAGCAAGGATTTCTACGATATCCTGAGGAAAAATAAAAAATTCGAATGGACTTAGAAGCATGAAGAATCTCTAAAATGCCTAAAAGACTACCTGTCAGCAGCCCCGTTGTTAATGAAACCAGAAGATGGGGAGCCACTATATTTATATCTCGCTGTTTCCGGAAGCTCAATCAGTGCAGTCCTGGTAAAAAACCATCAAGGTCAGCAGCATCCGGTATATTATGTAAGTAAAACTCTGCTAGACGCAGAATCCACGTATTCCCACCTTCAAAAGTTAATTTTATCTCTCATAATGGCTTCCACTAAACTTAGACATTATTTTGAAACCCATACTATAATTGTGATGTCTAACTATCCTATCAAGGCAGTTCTCAGGAAGCCGGAAATGTCAGGAAGGATGGCTAAGTGGGCAGTCAAACTAAGTGCCTACGACATCAAATATGAACCAAGAACAGCAATCAAATCCCAAGCATTAGCTGACTTTGTGGCGGATTTCAGCAGTGACATTGAACCAGAAGTTGAAAAGGAAGTCCAGCAGCTTGAGAAGCTCAAAGAAGACTGGATCCTCTATACTGACGGCTCCTCAAATGTCAGAGGAACAGGGCTGGGAATCCTACTGAAATCGCCACAGGGGGACATAATACCTCTATCCATATCCTGTGAATTCCAGGCTACCAACAATGAAGCTGAATATGAGGCTTTAATTGCTGGATTACAGCTGGCTAGGGATATGGGAATCCTATTTATACAAGTGTTTGTTGATTCTCTCTTATTAACTAACCAATTTAATGGCTCATATGCAGTGAGAGGGGAGAATCTGATCATATATTTTGAGATTGTTAAAAAATTGTCTCTATTTTTCGAAAATTTTAGCATTTCGCAGGTACCAAGAGAAGATAATGCAGAAGCCGATGCCTTGGCAAACTTGGCTTCATCGCTCAGGATCCCTGAGGATGTCAAAATTCCAATAACTCACATCTTGACGCCAGCGATAGCTCTACAGGAAGCTAAGGCTGTGGACGATAATGCAGGCGCAGATGTTGAGGATCCCGAAGATGCTCAAGAGTCCTGGACCTGCCCAATCCGAAAGTATCTCAAGGATGGGGAGATTCCCAAGGGCGAAAACCCCAGAGCTTTTCGCACAAAGGTAGTACCCTATATTATAATTGATAATATCCTATATAGAAGATCTCTTGCAGGTGTCTACTTAAGGTGCTTAGAGAAGTCAGAAGCTCTAGAGGTGCTTGAAGACATCCACAGTGGAGATTGTGGGAACCATACCGGAGGCAGGGCACTGTTCTCTAAAGTTCTCAGGTTCGGATATTATTGGCCAACTATGAAGAAGGATGTTGCAAGCTTCTCACAGAAATGCGATGCTTGTCAAAGGCATGGCAATATCCTCCACCAACCCGCTGAGCATATGCATCCTATAGTATCCCCATGGCCATTCATGAAATGGGGCATGGATATTGTGGGTAAATTACCAAAGGCTCCTGGAGGAAAAGTGTTTATGCTTGCCATGACGGATTACTTTTCCAAATGGATTAAAGCAGAAGCCTATGTTCAAGTAAGAGAGAAAGAAGTGATATCCTTCATCAAGAGGAACATCCTCACTAGATTTGGGATTCCGGCAGAGATCATATGCGATAATGGCTCCCAGTTTATAGGCAAGAAAACAACAAGCTTTTGTGAAAGCTGGGGCATCAAGATGACCACTTCAACACCTGTCCACCCTCAGGCTAATGGGCAGGCAGAATCCAGTAATAAAATCATCATCAACAATCTCAAGAAGAAGTTGGGCTCCAAGAAAGGTAAATGGGCTGAGGAGCTTCCATTTGTCCTTTGGGCAGACAGAACTACACCTAAAAATGCTACTGGCCAAACGCCATTCTCGTTAGTATTTGGGGCAGAAGCTGTGATTCCTACAGAGATGGTACTCCCAACAGCCAGAGTCAGTTGCCAAGATCCTGAAACCAACAGCCAGAATCTCCTTCAGGATCTCGAAACAGTTGAGGAGCTTAGAGATATGGCCAGAATCCGAATGGCGTCTTATCAACAGCGGATAGCGAAGTCTTATAACAAGAACACCAGGTTGAGAAGATTCCAAGTAGGTGACTTGGTCTTGAGGAAAGCCTTTCAGAATACTACCAATCCTGCTGATGGAAAATTGGCACCCAAGTGGGAAGGCCCTTACCTTATAGATTCTGAAGAAGGAAAGGGGGCATATCGTCTGATAAATATGGAAGGAGAACCTCTGCCAAGAGCTTGGAATGCTGTCCACCTTAAAGCGTATTTTATGTGAGAATCCCATTAAGAATCTCAGGCAGAATCCCGAGGATCCTCACTGTATAAATAATCCAAGGTACGTATACTAATCCTATTTCAATTTATTCTTATTATTTTTATGATTCATTACTGACTTAAGCATCGGAGAGGTGTTAGCTAAGCTAACACCCACCCCTCACCAAGCATTGAGTGTTTTGCAGAATTTGAGAATCCTAGAGAATTTTGGGTATATCCCCAGTTAGAGGTTGGCCACCTCTCCTACGTTTAAGGTGTCCCGCACGCCTTCTAAGGTTTGAGAGGCTGACTCCTCTCCTAAGTTTGGGTAATCGCCAGTAGCGCACGAGCCTCGCCAGTAGCGCACGTTGTCCCCCGGTATGCTAAAGGTGGCCGGACCAGTCCACTCCAGGGGTGGCTGACAATCTTGTCATTGGAGGCTGCTGGGAGGATTCTCAAGGTTTATAACACTGACGTGTTATCTAAGGTTTTGGCATTATCATGTCACATACGTATGGGCTTGTCCCCAGTTTTGGTTTAGTCCCAAGTTTATCGGGCTTGTCCCCAGTTTTGGCTTAGTCCCAAGAATCCCGGGTTTATACCCAGCTTATTTTTAACTTGTTTACTCTCGGAAGTATTAGCTTCGGCCGGAGGCCAAGAAGCTTCTCAAAATTGTTTCAGGTTTTGGAGAAGGTTGAGACAAATGCTGAGAAAAGTGCGTGTAGGATTCCCGTAGGAATCCCAAATCAGGTGAAAGAAGATATGATTGTTTGAAATCGGAAAATCTGAAAAAACGAGAAACGATCTTACTACTGCATGCTTTGATCAAAGTAACGAACATGAGATGTAAATAAGAGAATTCGTATTGAATCACTTGAGATTACAATGAAGACTCTCTAGTTTCTCTCTCTAGAACACACACACAGAAAGTGTAGAATGACAGAAGTGTTCAACTCGTTACATACACATTCTAACACACAGGCTATTTATAGTTAGTGACATAGCACCTAGCGTACCAAACTGGTACGCCGGACCATATGATCCGCCGGACCATATGGTACGCCACCAACCAATTAGACACTACAACTCACTCTAAGACATGCTCACATAGATACAATACACGAGACACTCATAGCATAGGAATATGCTCTAACAAACTCCCCCTTAACGTGTAGTGTATCTATATTCTAACTAGAATTCAGTCTTCAATCTTCAACATGACTGCATCCGATCTTTGACTTGAAATCTTGTCAGAAATAGAGCTCGCATGGCTGGATCACTTCCCCTCTCACCATGCTTGAGTCTTGACATACAAACCTGCAATTTCAGAAGACAGAAACGCGGTTTCCTTTTCTTTTGAAAATTAATTTAATCTTGGCGCAAAACTTCTCTTTGAGAATCCAAGATATAGTTTTGAAATTTTGATTTCGTATCACATATCGATTGGTCGAAAACAAATAAGAAACAAAATCTTTTTGGCTTTTTGAAACTTTACATCAAAACACACCGAAAATCTTTTTAAACTTTTCAGATATGAAACATAAATGCAATACTGAATCAGACACTATTTTTTTTTCTTTTGCGAGAAAGATCACAACTTGAGATCATATTGATCATGACATGCTGAACTACACTTCAATTTCAATTACTTCAGCACACAAGTCATGTCGATTACCGGTATAATTTGTCCATCTTAAACTCAGGCACAATCATACTCATAACATCTGGATATGTTATTGGTTGATTTAGTTTGCTTTGACCAGTGTACCCTACACTATCAGACATACTCAGATATGTTTTTCTCTTTTATATCACACTTTGTGATTTCATTTGTGATTTAAGCACATAATGACTGTATTCATGATTTAGTCAACTGTGTTCCATGCAAAAAGAAATAAGAACGTTAAATCGTCTACCTTAAGGTCGATCTTTCGATACGCAGATAAGGCCTCGGATTTAACAAAATAAGAAAATAAAACAAGTTGAAATTGTATAACTCAACAACAATCAGGTCGGTACTCCCGTACACGCAGAGAAAGTCCGATGAGTTATACGAAACACCAAAGAAAATAAAGCAGAACGTCAAACGAACAACAATCAGGTCGATCTTTCGATACGCAAAGAAAGTCCGATCGTTTGACAAAATAAAGAAAATCAAACAAGTTTAAATCTTTGCAAAATGAACACATGTATACACAGTGACTTCTCATTTTCTTTTTCACATATCTTTTCTTGATATATCATGAGACATGCATCAAGATGTTGTCCACTTGGTCAAGCATTAGTATTTAATGTGTTTATCACATCTGTATACTTTCTGATTTAATGCCGAGCCTACCAAGCACATCGAACAATGATCTTATGACTTTTTCATCTATTTTATCCATGAGTCAGACATGTAAGCCAATGTACCATCATTTCCCAATTATGTCGGATACAATTTCTCATTTTTCAATGTTTTTGTATTTTTCTGTTTTTGTATTTTTCTGTTTTTCTCCCCCTTAAAATGAAAACTCTATTTTTGGATTTTCATTTTAACACAAACAAAAACACAAAGACGCTATTTTTGGTTTTCAATTTTCTCCCCCTAAACTACATACGAAATGTAAAAGAAAGAAAATTGACCTTTCGACATGGATACCTTTCAAGTTTAGCTTTCAGAAAAATTTCAGTTTTGAAATTTGACATCACATGTAATTTAAGTTAAATCAGCAGAATACCCCTCCATCAGCAACTTTTCAATCACCGATAGGTCTTCTAGAAGTACCTGCACACTGGTCAAACATATCAGTTTATAAATGACCCGAAGCGAATTGCTTCTGGTCGACCAGTATCTTGATTTCCTTTTGAAACCACCTTAGGTTTCCAGTGTTGTTTTGGTAAATCAGTATCTGATGAACCTGTCACAGTTGATTGTGACGAACAATCTACAAATGGAACATTTTGAAAACGAGGAATAAATCTTCCTTGAGTTTTGAAAAATGTAGGTTGTGGGTATTCATCAAATACTCTGCCATTTTCATCAATGAATCGTTGTTTGGCAGCTTTACCAACAAACGGTTTTCTTGAACTAGAAGCAGCAGAAACCGGACAATCTTGTGCCATATGCCCTTTTTGTCGGCAATTGTAACACAAATGATTGGTTATGTTTCTTGTCTTTGGAACCTGCATAGCTTCACAAACATATTCATCTCCAAAATGATCATAAAAATTATCATATACCTGAAATCGATGATCATGAACCCATTTGGATGTCGGGCTCTTTGGAGTAGAATTGGATCCTCCAGAAGAATATTTAGCACCTTGTTTCTTCTTGGTCTTTAAATCAACATTCGTCACAAAAACTTCAGCAACTTTCTGAGCATCCACACAGTGTAGCGGGAATTCTTTGTCTGAAAATATTTGTTCCGAACCCTTGAGTTTGTAAAATCTCTCAGGTTGAACCTTCTCAGCTTTGAAGACATCTTTCTCTACTTGCTTTACATTGACTCTTTTTAGTTGTTGTTGTTTTGAAACCTTTGAACTACCACCGTGAGCAGCTGTTCTTTCAAAACCCAAACCAACACACTTTCCTGAACCCTTCTCTTCCATTCCATTAGACTTATGCCCATTCTTTGCCAACCTAGAAAATTCTGCTTTAACTTTCTTGAGATCTTTTGGAGCATTGATAATTGTTTCATCAATGCCAGCTTTTGAAGACGAAGACCCAGACACAACCTTTTGAACTTCAGAAGCTTCAGTACTTTTGCCTTTGTCTTCTTGCTTTTCGCTAATAGATTTAGAACCAACAAACTCAGAATAATCCCAGGTCTCAACCTTGTCTTTCAAATCATGAACTCCTTCTTTGAGACTTCCTGGTGGCGAGACTGTCTTGTTAAACATCTTCTCAGAATTTTCATCTTTGGCCAAGAAACTTGTAAAAGATTGAGAATTTGTAACATTGTTCAAAAGACGTTTTGAATCAATGACTTCAATCTTTAATTCAGAAATTCTTTGATAAGCTTCTGCCAACTCCTTTTCTGTTGCAATGAGCTTCTTTGCCACTTTGTTAGTTTCATACTTTTGCAATCTTAACTCATCTAAACCGGCCACCAATTCCTTCTCGAGTTTATCTTCATTTCTTTTCTGAATATCCAAATTTGCATTTTGCAACTTGTTCACTCTAACCAACTCCCTCTTCTCATCAAGTAACTTTTCCATATCAGTCTGATAAGATTGAATCTTAGTAGCTTGATCACCAGAAAATTGAGTAAGTGTATCAAGTCTGGACTTTGATTTATCAAAAAGATTTTGAAAATCTTTTGCAGTATCCTCAGCTTCATCTTTCCATTTCTTTACTTCTTGAACTAATTCATCCTTTTCTGCAGATAATTATGTAAATTTCTTTTCAAATTCTTGCTCAACACCTTGAAACTGCAACTCTTTTTCAATTAACTCTGTCTGAAAAACTGAAAACTTTTCTTTTTGAGATTCTAACTCTTGAATCATACCTTTCAACTTTTCTCTATCAGCAATCAAATCTTCTTTTTCCTTAACTAAACCTTGAATCATTTTATCTTTTTGAGAACAAAACTCACAGACAGATTCATAACCACTATTTCCATAACTACTAACATCTGAATCAGAATCTGTTATCTCTTCTTCGTCATCACTGTGAACAATCTGAGCCACAAAACAAGACTCATCAGGAAAATCAGCATCCCAATCATAACCTTCATTCGATGTTTGTTCTTTTGATGCAGAAGAAATAGCAGTCAAAGCAATTTGAGGTGAAGCAGTTTTATCAGCTGTCTGAACCACCTTTTCATTTGCGGGACACTCACGAGCAAAATGACCATATTTGGAACATTTGAAACATTTGATCTGTGACTTATTCAAACCAAGTTTGTCTCCTTGAAAAATAGATGTCGTTCCATGTTTCTTAATAAACCTTCTACGTCTTTCAGTTAGCATAGCAAACTACCACTCCAAATCTAATTTGTTCAACTGATCTTCATCCATATGATCTAAATCCTCTCTATATAGACAAGATTTACCAATTTGACTAAATATATCGCCAGAAGAAGATGATATGAATCCAGATAACAACGCAACTAAATCTTCAGCTGACTTCCCATTAATCGAACTAGCAGATGATCTATCAGGAGTAGTGAAACTGCACCCTCTTGATGAACTTTCATACTTTCCTGATCCATGATTAGCAACAAATGCTATTTGAGGTGGATTTGACGTATCATAACCAGATGATTTAGACTTTGCATTGATACTTGCAGAATTTTGTCCATGATATAACTCAGGATTTTGTAATTGAGCAGTGGACTTGTTTGAATTCATCATTTCCATTTCTCGAGCATGAAGCTTTCCAGTCAAATCATGAAATGATAATGTGGATTAATCTTTGTCATGAGTAAGCAACAACACATAATTTTCCCATTTCTCTGGTAATGCTTCCATCAATTTCTCTTTCAATTCTTCCTCGGTCTTTTCAATCTTGACTACTTTCATCTCACTAATAAGATGTGAAAATCTTGAAACAAGAGCATAAATATTTTCTTTGTCGTATTGTTGAAAATTTTCAAATTCTTTGTTCAACACTTTCCTTCGACTCTTCTTATACTGATCATTGCCTTCACATCGAGCAGATAAAGCATCCCATAACTGTTTAGCCTTCTTGCAAGTACTGAATTGATGTAACAACTCAGTAGGTAAAGCCATGGTAAGATAACCATAAACTTTTTGTTCAAGTTCATAACTTCTTCTTTCATCCTTATCAAAATCTTGAATCTCTTTATATTCTCCACTGTCAGTTGGACGCACATACAGCGTTCGAATTGGAATCCACAAATCAATATCATTTGTGCTGATGTATGCAGAAAAACGTTGCTTCCAATTTTGATAATCTTCCAATTTTAACAACTTGGGAACTTTCTGACTTGTTCCTATTTCATTATCAAAATTGAGCATAGCTTGTACCGTGCTTTGCATAGCCGCAAACGCTTGAAAATCGGACATTTTTCACCGAAAATGATACTTCAAAAACTTTGAACTCAAAAACGGAGGTCTTCCAAGCGGTTTTTCGGGGTCAAAACTGAACGGTACTGGCCGTAGGCGGGTACAAGTCCTAGATCTCGGAAAGACGAACGTTTTGGCTGGTATTAGGTTCCGTAACTCCAAACGGTTTGCAAGTTACGTCAGTTTTCGTGAAGGTCACTATTCTGCCAGCGTATCAAAACAAAATGAACGGATCAATTCCGGATCAAAACATTCAGGCGGATCAAATTTGTACTAGCGGACCAGATTCCGGATCAGATGAACTAGCGGACCAGAATTATACTAGCGGATCAGATGCGGACCAGATATCTTCAGCAGATCAGATTTTGATATGGCGGATCAAAACTGGTACGGCGGACCAGAATTTTCAGCGGATCACACTGATACGCTGTAACTGCTGCGGATCAGACTGATGAAGATTGCCTAGCGGATCAAACGGCGGATCAGACTGCTCGTTGGGCGGACCAGTCACAGAAAACTCAAAAATCGACTGATTTTCACAAATTTTGACAATTGAAGCTGACAACTAGATCAATATGATGCGAAAACACTCCAGAAGCATACAAAAATCATTTTTATCCTTGGAATCACTCAGAATTGGAAGAAATTGAAGAAAAACTTACCAAACCCAAGCTTTCTCTCTCTAAAACTCCGAAAATTGATTAAAAACACAGCAGTAGAGCAACCAAATGCTCTGATACCACTTGAAAAAACGAGAAACGATCTTACTACTGCATGCTTTGATCAAAGTAACGAACACGAGATGTAAATAAGAGAATTCGTATTGAATCACTTGAGATTACAATGAAGACTCTCTAGTTTCTCTCTCTAGAACACACACAGAAAGTGTAGAATGACAGAAGTGTTCAACTCGTTACATACACATTCTAACACACAGGCTATTTATAGTTAGTGACATAGCACCTAGCGTACCAAACTGGTACGCCGGACCATATGATCCGCCGGACCATATGGTACACCACCAACCAATTAGACACTACAACTCACTCTAAGACATGCTCACATAGATACAATACACGAGACACTCATAGCATAGGAATATGCTCTAACAAAATCGACTAAGGTAAAATTCAAAGGTCAGTTTTTACTGTTTAATCTTGAAGACTAACCTATTATATTATTTAAGTCTCGAATAGTTTTCCAACATACAAGTCATTTTTTAAGATTCTTACTAATTTTTGTAAACCAATCCTATCTGTGGAAATTTCAATACAAATCACAACATGAGAAGCCAAAAGATACTAATATTATTGATAATTACGAAAGGTTGTGAGCTTCTCAAGCTTTGTCCTGAAAACCTCAGGATCCCTCCACTTAAGAAGCTCGAAGGTCAAAAGATTGTTTTTAGGAATCCTGGTTTCGTCTTGTAAACACAAGATCCCTCCACCAGGATCCCTACCATTGTTGTTTGTTACTTGTTCATTACAGGAAATAGAAAATGTTTCACCCAACAAACCACCAAAAAACATAAAAAAGTGGGCTCAGACCGTTGCATTGTCCTCATCACCCACTATCTTCTCCTCCTCCGCCTGCTTCACCACATCCTCCAGCTTCTTGCCTTCTCCCAGCTCCAACACATAAGCCCTTGTCATCGCCACCGGAGAATCCGGAACCATTTTTGAGGAGCCACCATCATTCCCATCTTTTCCTTCCCCATCGCTATCTCCTCCCAATGATTCCAAGACTAGCCTCCAGCCTGCTATGTCCCAACCCGGAACCTGAAAGCCAGCCGCTTTGGCCTCTTCTCCCATCTGAATTTTGCATTCCAGGACGCTCCGGGCAGCCGAGAGTTGGCCGATTTCAGCATCAGCGGCCATTTTGGCTTCCAGGGCTTGAGCCTGGATCTTCTCGTTGACTTCGATGAGTTTCTTCTCCATGTCCATAGCTTGGAAGCTCAGCTTCTCGACACCCTACACAAACAGGAATCCTGATCAGCAGCTGTAACAGGTATGAAACTAACATGAAAATTGTATGAGCTTCTTACCAGGTTGATCATGGTCTGCATCGAGAGGATCATGTTGCTGACCTCAGAAGGGGCAAGATCTTCAAAGGTTTCCAGGTACACCACGGGAGCTGCTGGAACTTCAGGAGCCTTTCTCTTCTTGGAAGCCGAGGCCTTTGGTCGGTTGACAGGCGGCTTGGAGACGGTGGGATGCTCAAGTTGTTCCTTCTTGACTTTGAGGAGACTGTCAAGATCCTTCAGGGAAAATGAGGCGCTGGATTTGGGAGCTGCGAACAGAAACAGGTTGTTAGTATCCAGGGTGCTCAAATAAGTAAACAATTCAGAATCCTACGAAGACTTACCAGACATGGCGGGAGTGTGGTCGGCTGAATAGCTGTTTTCGCTAGCTGTTGCTTCAAGAACTAGGACTCTCTCGCTGGCAGGGATCCGGTAGATTGCTTCGAGCTTCTTGAAATCAGGCTGCTTCTTGACGAGACTCTCAAACTTGGGTGCTGCAAAAAAGAAAACAACAGAAAAGTTAGACACATATCGGAAAATCAGTAACAACAAGAAACATCAATATCCTACCCTTCTCAACCCACTTCAACGGCAACTCGGTCCCCCCAGGAATCGAGTCTCGTTTGACGAAGAAAAAACGCTTCTTCCAGTCATGGTCATTGTGGGAAGCTCGGGGAATCAACTGGGAGGTGGAGGCACGAGCCTGGAGAACAAACCGGCTACAACCATGGGTTCTTAACTTATATGCTTCACAGATCTTAGGAATCCCAATGTCGAGATTCCTGGTTTGGTTCAACTGATCCAGAGAATACAAGATTCTCTAGACCATCGGCATGGTTTGGGAATAAGAAAGCCGGGTGGTTTTGAAAAACTGAGTGACGAGCTCTGGAAAGGGGAATGTCATTCCGAGTGAAAAAGGGTAGTACATGAAACAGACCCAAGTTGTGGACATGAAATCGAGCACTAGGCAATATTCAATATGAAAATTCTTCCAACTTGGGGATGATGTAACAACTGCCAAATTCCCAAGTTAACACCATTAACTACTTCCGTTAGATCCGTTAGCAAACCCGTAGCCCGTTATTTAAATGTTTATATAAAAATATATTACTAATTAATTTAGTAATTTAATTCATGACTTTATGTGTTTCTTAAAAAATTGCATTTTGTGAGAAAACGGGTTTCGTACGCGATTTAAGTTTTATGTGCGTACACGGTAACGAGACTTTTCCCGACTAAATATTTCATGTCAAATAAGTTAAAAAACACTTGGAAACATTCCTAGTATTTTTATTACTAAGTTTTGGGTTAAACCCCCACTTATTACTTGTTTTGGAGCATTTGCACATGATTTAGGACTTGAGGGACTATTTGTGTAATTACCCAAACTTAAAAATCTTCCCTAAGGCCACTCCCCCCCCCCCCTCCTACTTGAACGCATTTTCTTCTCCTCCTCACTTCATCTTCATGGTTCTCTCATCACACACACACACCTTCAAATTTCTTCAATTCTTCTTCTAATCAAGCAAGAACTCAAGTTTGGGAGCTCATTCAACCTTCAAATAAGCTAGGTAAAGCTCCAAATCCATCTCCTCATCATCATCCGTCCCATTTCTCTTCACCTACTAAGCCCTAGAAATTTTTTTGTTGAAAATTTTGATTTCATGTGTTAATCTTGTGTTTGTGTGTTGGGGTGTGAAATCACTCATGAATCATGTTTTATGTTAGGACAAGTAAGTTTATGAGTTGGGACGATTTGATAATGTATTGTGGCTGTGATCTTGATGTGGATACATGCTTAGGAGTGTTCTTGAAGAATTTTGGTATAATAGTACATGTATTTGAGGAATATGTGCTTATACGCAAGTGACATACTTGATTTTTGCTAGGATTATTGTATAATTGTTATGTCAACTAGAAATCCATGATAACATCTTATCTAAGTTTTTTCAAGTCTTTACATGAGTTTTGATGATCAAAAGATTGGACAAAACCGTTAAAGCGAAATTTATGCAATTTGACCCATTTGGACAGATTTTATCCAAGTTAATGGGTCGTCTTGCACAAGCCATAACTTGCTCAATTTTGATCAGATTAGAATGATTCTTTTTCCGTAGTAAACTTCTATGTCCTAGATTTAATTTGGCTACTCATACGCCTTCTAAGACCTCCGTTTGGTCACCCAAACACCTGCAGCAAGTTGGGTACGCATGGCTGTGAAAATTCAGCTTTTTGTGAAGTTGTGCAATTTTGTTAGGCTTGATTCTTGATGAGGATAGGTCAAGAGTGGACATGCAAGTGCTTCGGGGATAACACTTCCAAGAGTTTAGCGTCGCATATGAGGGCACGGCAAAGAGTGATGCAGTTACGGATGTTCAAAGACGCAAGTGCATCTCCTCAGCTTATGAAGATGCGATTCCAACGAATAAGTATAAAAAGGACATTTCATAACTTGTATTTTCCAACTTTTAGATAAAAAATTTCACCTTAACTGTGTGTATTCCTAAATCAATAAAAGTCTGGTCATTCCAATACTTTTCTAGTCGTTATCTCAATTCCATGTTGAATCATTAAAACCAAATCTACTAGCGGTGGGGTTTTGTGGTTCATCAATTGGCGCCATCCGTATTCTTTGGGATTGGTGAGCAATGGAGAAGCATTTGGATGATTCAACAAAGAAGAAGTCGTTTTTTGAATCGACGAGCTCAGCAAAAAACATTTTCAGCTCTGCAGGTTCAGCTGGAAAGTTTAGTAAGAAGGATTCGACGTTACCGTTGCAGGATCACATGGATGATGATACGCATTCATATTGAGATGATTTCGATCGGAATGTTGTAAGGAATGATGATTCTGACGAATTGAAGGATTTCAGTCGAGATTTTCAGCTGTGAAACATTGAGGTGTTGAAGCAAGTACAGGATAAAGAAAAGCGAGATTCATGGTTGCAGGAGGTCCGTGCGACACTCAAATTTACTCCAGAAGGAAATTCAGGAAAAAACTGCAGCTAGGAAGAGTTAAAGGAGGTTATCGATAATGAGAACACATCTGATAAGCGTGCAAAATCATCAGGTAACAATGTTGATTCTGAATTCTTAGAAAAATTGTTTTGAGATAAGTGGATTGGCAACGTTTAATTATAGAAATTTACGCCTAATTATGAAATTCGTGAACAAAAGCTATTTCGAAAGGATTGATCATCAAAAGAAGTTGGATTCGTTATAATAATGTTTGAATTGATCATCTGTTGGTTAGGCGTGTTTGAATTTCATGATATGCTAATGATTTTGTGATTTTGCATAAATTGCTGTTGATAATATTGATTGGAATCTACTTGATACAAAACGAGAACTAGAGATTTTGTGAAGGATTCATTGGATTAATATTTGAAGATTCAATAAACTCTGATGAATTTTGCTATTTAAACCTGGAAACTTCCAGCGTTAAAATAAAGCGGGAAACATGTTTTTCAATTTTTTCATGATAGATCTATATCAATGATCTGCTCAATGTTTTAGTTTTTGTTTCAATGAAAATAATAATAAAAAAAGGAGTATGAGTATGAATATACTCGTGCATCTGATCATTTGAGGTAAAGTATGTGTGTTGACACATGCACATGCATTTACCTCGTATATCAGGAAAGTGTAGGCACCTACATGTGCACATACATATGTTTAAGAAGAATAAAACGAGTATGTATACAACTGTATGTACATGCATCGAATGAAGAAAAGTCCATATGCATTTGCCAAGATCTCTAAGGAGGCTCTCAGTATAAATTACTTCCGAGTAAGTTACGACTTGCATCAGAAGTATTATTAAAAAACCTTCAGAAAGGCCTTAAGTAAGCTATGCTTGCATCGGCTGTACAGCAACAATAGGACCTCTGCTCAGAAAAGAGGCATTGGTGGATTTATTCTAATTCATGGTCCTCGTGTTTTAGGAACATCGGATGAGCTCGTACCTTATTTTCCTGTTTCCATGCAAGAGCATTCTAAATTTGAAGATTGGATCGCAAATGCCAAATTCCTGTCAAAATTAAAGATGCCAACCTCTGTTAAAAAGTATGGTGGGTTGACAGATCCTGATGATCACATTTTTGATTTTATCACTGCGGGAAGGCTGGAACGTTGGTCAGAAGAAACTTGGTGTCATATGCTGGTGCAAACCTTTACCGGATCTGCTAGAATCTGGTTTGACACACTTCCAAACGCACAAATTAGTAGCTTTAAAGACTTAAGAATCAAATTCTTGAGACAGTTCAGTCAGCAGCGGAAATGTACCAAAGAAGTAACGGAAGTGCATAACATCCGAAGAAGGGGTGATGAAAGTCTTGAGAATTTCGTAATGAGATTTAATAATGAAACTATGAAGATAGCTGGAGCACAAGATCAGTTGCGAATATCTGGGTTTTGCCAAGGTGTTCGGCATACACATCTTGTTGAAAAATTGCATGAAGACTTGCCAAAAACAATAGAAGTGCTTATGGATCGTGTGAGAATATATGTCAAGGGGAAGAGTGCTTCAGGCAATATACAAGGTATTGGTACCTAAAATCCATCTCAAAAAAGGAACTAATCCTAGAAATACAAACGCAAATGTACATCCTGCTGCGGCAAGAAATAAACCTTGGAGAAGAAATCGATTTTAACCTTATGATCGAAGAAGAGAAGGAAACTTTGGGGGTTACAAAAAGAATTGGGAATTCAGAAATGAGGATTATACGTCACTCACTAAAACCCCAAATGAAATATTAATCACTGAAAATGTGCAATTTACGAAGCCACAAAGGTCTCAAAATACTTCAGGAATGGATGTGAGTAAATACTGTGATTTTCACAAAGACAGGGGCCATGATACGGATAATTGTCAACATTTGCGAAGTGAAATTGAAAAAGCTATTAAGTCTGGCAAGTTATCCCATCTGGTAAAGAACATTAAAAAGGACAACCTCCAAAGAATGTCATTGGTATGATCCGAAGAAGTTCAAATGTTTAGCGTCAAAATTTCAAAACTAAAATTGAAGAAGAACAATGGAAGAGTCGCGAAATTACATTTTCGCCTTTGTCTGGAAAAGAATCAAAGGAAGATCCTGTGGTGGTTACAATCGGAATCTCCGGTTTCTTAGTGAAGCGAACCTACTTGGATACTGGAAGTGCATCCAAAATCATGTACGAGTCTTGCTTCAGAGAGATGGGTTCAGAAGTGCAGCAACTCTTAAAGCCTCACGCTTCTACACTTATAGGCTTTTCAGGGGAGGTAGTACATCCGATTGGAGAAATTACTCTCCGAGTGATTTTTGGAGATGACAAAATCTTTCGAGAAGAAATGATGACATTCATCGTGGTTGCAACGCCATCTCCTCATAATGTAATCATCGGAAGGCCCGAATTAAAGGTTTTGGGAGCTATTGTTTCAACCGCGCATGGTATGGTTCCATTTCCAACTCCTAGGGGAATCACAACTGTCAAGACTGACATTGATCCGCAAGTTGCATTGGTTGATATACCAATGATATCAAAAGAAGATACAGAAAAATTCAAAGATAACCTTGGTAAAAACAAATGGGTGATTAATGAAAAGTTTCCAGATCAAACCATCGAGATAGGCTCGCAACTGCAGGGGGAGCTGAGAAAGAAGTTGTTTCGACTATTAAAGAATAGTGTGGATGTCTTTGCTTGGGAGCCGGTAGATATGACAGGAGTTCCAAAGCACTTTGCTGAATATAAACTCAATGTTTACCCAGGAGTAAAGCCTATTCAGCAAAAGCGAAGAATTTATGACAAAGTTAGAAATGAGGTGGTTAAAGAAGAGGTCAATAAACTCGTGGATGCTGGGATTCTTCGTGAGGTCTTATACCAAACATGGGTCGCAAATCTTGTTCTGGTTAAGAAGCCTGATAACACATGGCACATGTGTATCGATTTTAAAGATCTCAACAAAGCATGTCCTAAAGACTGTTATCCGCTTCTGGAAATTGATTTCAAAGTGGATTCCTTGGCCGGTTATCAATGGAAGTGTTTCCTTGATGCTTATAAGGGTTACCATCAAATTGTTATGGCCAAGGAAGATAAAGATAAGACAGCTTTCATTACCAACAAGGGACTGTTTTGTTATAAAAAAAATGCCTTTTGGGCTCAAAATTGCTGGTGCAACTTATCAAAGACTCATGGATAAAAAGTTATCATGAGGAGAATATGCTAAAGGATATTAAAGAAACTTTTGGAAATTTGCGGAGAAATAATATGAAGTTGAACCCAAAATAGTGTTCATTTGCTATGGAAGAAGGAAATTTTTTGGGGGTGTTAGTCAACAAGGATGGAATTCAAACACATCCGAGGAAACTTAAAGCGGTTATGGAAATGAAGCATCCTACGACTATTAAAGAAATTCAAACATTTAATGGGAGGTTAGTGGCTTTGCATCGATTTTTATCTAAAGCTGCTGAAAGTGCAACACCGTTCATGAAGGTATTAAAATAAAGTTTGAAAAGAAAATTTGAATGGACACCTGAAGCTAACCAAGCTTTTGAAGAACTAAAGGTAGACTTAGCTACACTTCCAACTTTGACAGCACCAAAGGTTGGTGAATCATTGATAATGTACCTGGTCGTTACCGATCATGCTGTTAGTGCTGTGCTTTTGGCTGAAAGAGAAGATAGGCAACTTCCGATTTATTATATCAGCAAAATGTTAAAAGATTATGAAATGAGATATCCAATAATTGAGAAGGTCATTCTAGCGCTTGTGCAAGCTACTAGAAGGTTGAGACGTTATTTTTAAGCTCATACCATAAGTGTACTCACTTCCTATCCAATACAAGGGATTCTAAGAAAGCCAGAAATGTCAGGAAGATTAATCAAATGGGCAATTGAAATTGGGCCATTTGATATTGAATTCAAGCCAAGAGTTTCAATGAAAGGGCAAGTTGTGGCTGATTTCTTAGCAGAAGTGCCATCTGTCCCAAGTGTTAACGTCATAACCGTTCCTGAAACCAAAGACCAAGTGTGGATTCTTCACATAGATGGTTCTTCTAACTCTGATGGTTCAGGAGCAGGTCCGATTGAAATTTCCTTTTTCTTTTAAAGAATGTTTATTCTACTAAAAATTGGCACAAAGTTAACATTTGCCAAATGCAGGCTTGATTCTAAGGAGTTCGGAAGGAGATGAGCTAACATATGCGATTCGTTTCAATTTCCCAACTTCCAATAATGAAGCGGAGTACGAGGCATTGTTAGCAGGTCTGAATATTTAATACTTCATAAGTTTTAGAGATTTTACTCTTCTCATTCTAAAAAAATGGGAGAGGAATACGAGTATGAATATGCTTATGCATCTGATCACTTGAGGTAAAGTATATGCATTGGCACATGCATATGCATTTACAACACTTGCGTATGCGCAAGTATCAGGAGAAGCTCAATAAATAAAGCGCACGCACAAGCGAAATCCACATGCATTTGCTTTGTAAACATTAATCCAGAAAAACTTAAACACTGAAATGAGTTTGTTTCAGGTTTAAGGTTAGTTAAAAAGATGGGAGCAACGCATTTAACAGCTCACGTGGATTCATTGCTCGTCGCAAGTCAAATTGCTAGGACGTAGGAAGCAAAGGGCACATTAATGATGTTATACTTGGAACAAGTTCAAGAGTTAATTAAGATTTTTGACAAATGTGAAGTCTTGCACATATCAAGAGCTCAAAACAGAAAGGCAGATACGCTAAGCAAATTATCATCAGTGGCGTTTGAACATTTGGCAAAAGAAATCAGAGTGGAACTATTGGAGTCTCCGACAGTTAACATAAAAATAGCAGCGGAAGTGCAAGTTCAAGAGGAAAGTTGGATCAGTCCTATTATTAGGTATCTAACTGCTAGTGAACTACCAAGTGATAAGGAACAGGCGCGGAAAATACGGGTGAATTCACTTCAATACCAGATGCAGGGTAATGTTTTGTATAGAAGAAGTTTTTTAGGACCTTTATTAAGGTACCTGACCCCAGATGAAGCAGACAAGGTTGTTAAAGAAGTGCATGAAGGCATCTGCGACATCCATGCAGGGGAAAAAATGGTAGTGGTGAAGATTATGAGTCTCGGTTATTAGTGGCCAGGGATGTATCGCAGTACTTGGGAGGAGCTTCGGAAATGTCAAGCTTGTCAAACACATGCTCTTGTAAGCATGAGGGCAAAGAATGAGGTAATTCCTATCACATCAGCTTGGCCATTCCAAAAATGGGGAATGG
>JBCNJP010000010.1:51042156-51083813 GCA_039602395.1 Deinandra increscens subsp. villosa
GTTTGGTCACCCAAACACCTGCAGCAAGTTGGGTACGCATGGCTGTGAAAATTCAGCTTTTTGTGAAGTTGTGCAATTTTGTTAGGCTTGATTCTTGATGAGGATAGGTCAAGAGTGGACATGCAAGTGCTTCCGGGATAACACTTCCAAGAGTTTAGCGTCGCATATGAGGGCACGGCAAAGAGTGATGCAGTTGCGGATGTTCAAAGACGCAAGTGCATCTCCTCAGCTTATGAAGATGCGATTCCAACGAATAAGTATAAAAAGGACATTTCATAACTTGTATTTTCCAACTTTTAGATAAAAAATTTCACCTTAACTGTGTGTATTCCTAAATCAATAAAAGTCTGGTCATTCCAATACTTTTCTAGTCGTTATTTCAATTCCATGTTGAATCATTAAAACCAAATCTACTAGCGGTGGGGTTTTGTGGTTCATCAATTGGCGCCATCCGTATTCTTTGGGATTGGTGAGCAATGGAGAAGCATTTGGATGATTCAACAAAGAAGAAGTCATTTTTTGAATCGACGAGCTCAGCAAAAAACATTTTCAGCTCTGCAGGTTCAACTGGAAAGTTTAGTAAGAAGGATTCGACGTTACCGTTGCAGGATCACATGGATGATGATACGCATTCATATTGAGATGATTTCGATCGGAATGTTGTAAGGAATGATGATTCTGACGAATTGAAGGATTTCAGTCGAGATTTTCAGCTGTGAAACATTGAGGTGTTGAAGCAAGTACAGGATAAAGAAAAGCGAGATTCATGGTTGCAGGAGGTCCGTGCGACACTCAAATTTACTCCAGAAGGAAATTCAGGGAAAAACTGCAGCTAGGAAGAGTTAAAGGAGGTTATCGATAATGAGAACACATCTGATAAGCGTGCAAAATCATCAGGTAACAATGTTGATTCTGAATTCTTAGAAAAATTGTTTTGAGATAAGTGGATTGGCAACGTTTAATTATAGAAATTTACGCCTAATTATGAAATTCGTGAACAAAAGCTATTTCGAAAGGATTGATCATCAAAAGAAGTTGGATTCGTTATAATAATGTTTGAATTGATCATCTGTTGGTTAGGCGTGTTTGAATTTCATGATATGCTAATGATTTTGTGATTTTGCATAAATTGCTGTTGATAATATTGATTGGAATCTACTTGATACAAAACGAGAACTAGAGATTTTGTGAAGGATTCATTGGATTAATATTTGAAGATTCAATAAATTCTGATGAATTTTGCTATTTAAACCTGGAAACTTCCAGCGTTAAAATAAAGCGGGAAACATGTTTTTCAATTTTTCATGATAGATCTATATCAATGATCTGCTCAATGTTTTAGTTTTTGTTTCAATGAAAATAATAATAAAAAAAGGAGTATGAGTATGAATATACTCGTGCATCTGATCATTTGAGGTAAAGTATGTGTGTTGACACATGCACATGCATTTACCTCGTATATCAGGAAAGTGTAGGCACCTACATGTGCACATACATATGTTTAAGAAGAATAAAACGAGTATGTATACAACTGTATGTACATGCATCGAATGAAGAAAAGTCCATATGCATTTGCCAAGATCTCTAAGGAGGCTCTCAGTATAAATTACTTCCGAGTAAGTTACGACTTGCATCAGAAGTATTATTAAAAAACCTTCAGAAAGGCCTTAAGTAAGCTATGCTTGCATCGGCTGTACAGCAACAATAGGACCTCTGCTCAGAAAAGAGGCATTGGTGGATTTATTCTAATTCATGGTCCTCGTGTTTTAGGAACATCGGATGAGCTCGTACCTTATTTTCCTGTTTCCATGCAAGAGCATTCTAAATTTGAAGATTGGATCGCAAATGCCAAATTCCTGTCAAAATTAAAGATGCCAACCTCTGTTAAAAAGTATGGTGGGTTGACAGATCCTGATGATCACATTTTTGATTTTATCACTGCGGGAAGGCTGGAACGTTGGTCAGAAGAAACTTGGTGTCATATGCTGGTGCAAACCTTTACCGGATCTGCTAGAATCTGGTTTGACACACTTCCAAACGCACAAATTAGTAGCTTTAAAGACTTAAGAATCAAATTCTTGAGACAGTTCAGTCAGCAGCGGAAATGTACCAAAGAAGTAACGGAAGTGCATAACATCCGAAGAAGGGGTGATGAAAGTCTTGAGAATTTCGTAATGAGATTTAATAATGAAACTATGAAGATAGCTGGAGCACAAGATCAGTTGCGAATATCTGGGTTTTGCCAAGGTGTTCGGCATACACATCTTGTTGAAAAATTGCATGAAGACTTGCCAAAAACAATAGAAGTGCTTATGGATCGTGTGAGAATATATGTCAAGGGGAAGAGTGCTTCAGGCAATATACAAGGTATTGGTACCTAAAATCCATCTCAAAAAAGGAACTAATCCTAGAAATACAAACGCAAATGTGCATCCTGCTCCGGCAAGAAATAAACCTTGGAGAAGAAATCGATTTTAACCTTATGATCGAAGAAGAGAAGGAAACTTTGGGGGTTACAAAAAGAATTGGGAATTCAGAAATGAGGATTATACGTCACTCACTAAAACCCCAAATGAAATATTAATCACTGAAAATGTGCAATTTACGAAGCCACAAAGGTCTCAAAATACTTCAGGAATGGATGTGAGTAAATACTGCGATTTTCACAAAGACAGGGGCCATGATACGGATAATTGTCAACATTTGCGAAGTGAAATTGAAAAAGCTATTAAGTCTGGCAAGTTATCCCATCTGGTAAAGAACATTAAAAAGGACAACCTCCAAAGAATGTCATTGGTATGATCCGAAGAAGTTCAAATGTTTAGCGTCAAAATGTCAAAACTAAAATTGAAGAAGAACAATGGAAGAGTCGCGAAATTACATTTCCGCCTTTGTCTGGAAAAGAATCAAAGGAAGATCCTGTGGTGGTTACAATCGGAATCTCCGGTTTCTTAGTGAAGCGAACCTACTTGGATACTGGAAGTGCATCCAAAATCATGTACGAGTCTTGCTTCAGAGAGATGGGTTCAGAAGTGCAGCAACTCTTAAAGCCTCACGCTTCTACACTTATAGGCTTTTCAGGGGAGGTAGTACATCCAATTGGAGAAATTACTCTCCGAGTGATTTTTGGAGATGACAAAATCTTTCGAGAAGAAATGATGACATTCATCGTGGTTGCAACGCCATCTCCTCATAATGTAATCATCGGAAGGCCCGGATTAAGGGTTTTGGGAGCTATTGTTTCAACCGCACATGATATGGTTCCATTTCCAACTCCTAGGGGAATCACAACTGTCAAGACTGACATTGATCCGCAAGTTGCATTGGTTGATATACCAATGATATCAAAAGAAGATACAGAAAAATTCAAAGATAACCTTGGTAAAAACAAATGGGTGATTAATGAAAAGTTTCCAGATCAAACCATCGAGATAGGCTCGCAACTGCAGGGGGAGCTGAGAAAGAAGTTGTTTCGACTATTAAAGAATAGTGTGGATGTCTTTGCTTGGGAGCCGGCAGATATGACAGGAGTTCCAAAGCACTTTGCTGAACATAAACTCAATGTTTACCCAGGAGTAAAGCCTATTCAGCAAAAGCGAAGAATTTATGACAAAGTTAGAAATGAGGTGGTTAAAGAAGAGGTCAATAAACTCGTGGATGCTGGGATTCTTCGTGAGGTCTTATACCAAACATGGGTCGCAAATCTTGTTCTGGTTAAGAAGCCTGATAACACATGGCACATGTGTATCGATTTTAAAGATCTCAACAAAGCATGTCCTAAAGACTGTTATCCGCTTCTGGAAATTGATTTCAAAGTGGATTCCTTGGTCGGTTATCAATGGAAGTGTTTCCTTGATGCTTATAAGGGTTACCATCAAATTGTTATGGCCAAGGAAGATAAAGATAAGACAGCTTTCATTACCAACAAGGGACTGTTTTGTTATAAAAAAAAATGCCTTTTGGGCTCAAAATTGCTGGTGCAACTTATCAAAGACTCATGGATAAAAAGTTATCATGAGGAGAATATGCTAAAGGATATTAAAGAAACTTTTGGAAATTTGCGGAGAAATAACATGAAGTTGAACCCAAAATAGTGTTCATTTGCTATGGAAGAAGGAAATTTTTTGGGGGTGTTAGTCAACAAGGATGGAATTCAAACACATCCGAGGAAACTTAAAGCGGTTATGGAAATGAAGCATCCTACGACTATTAAAGAAATTCAAACATTTAATGGGAGGTTAGTGGCTTTGCATCGATTTTTATCTAAAGCTGCTGAAAGTGCAACACCGTTCATGAAGGTATTAAAATAAAGTTTGAAAATAAAATTTGAATGGACACCTGAAGCTAACCAAGCTTTTGAAGAACTAAAGGTAGACTTAGCTACGCTTCCAACTTTGACAGCACCAAAGGTTGGTGAATCATTGATAATGTACCTGGTCGTTACCGATCATGCTGTTAGTGCTGTGCTTTTGGCTGAAAGAGAAGATAGGCAACTTCCGATTTATTATATCAGCAAAATGTTAAAAGATTATGAAATGAGATATCCAATAATTGAGAAGGTCATTCTAGCACTTGTGCAAGCTACTAGAAGGTTGAGACGTTATTTTTAAGCTCATACCATAAGTGTACTCACTTCCTATCCAATACAAGGGATTCTAAGAAAGCCAGAAATGTCAGGAAGATTGATCAAATGGGCAATTGAAATTGGGCCATTTGATATTGAATTCAAGCCAAGAGTTTCAATGAAAGGGCAAGTTGTGGCAGATTTCTTAGCAGAAGTGCCATCTGTCCCAAGTGTTAACGTCATAACCGTTCCTGAAACCAAAGACCTAGTGTGGATTCTTCACATAGATGGTTCTTCTAACTCTGATGGTTCAGGAGCAGGTCCGATTGAAATTTCCTTTTTCTTTTAAATAATGTTTATTCTACTAAAAATTGGCACAAAGTTAACATTTGCCAAATGCAGGCTTGATTCTAAGGAGTTCGGAAGGAGATGAGCTAACATATGCGATTCGCTTCAATTTCCCAACTTCCAATAATGAAGCGGAGTACGAGGCATTGTTAGCAGGTCTGAATATTTAATACTTCATAAGTTTTAGAGATTTTACTCTTCTCATTCTAAAAAAATGGGAGAGGAATACGAGTATGAATATGCTTATGCATCTGATCACTTGAGGTAAAGTATATGCATTGGCACATGCATATGCATTTACAACACTTGCGTATGCGCAAGTATCAGGAGAAGCTCAATAAATAAAGCGCACGCACAAGCGAAATCCACATGCATTTGCTTTGTAAACATTAATCCAGAAAAACTTAAACACTGAAATGAGTTTGTTTCAGGTTTAAGGTTAGTTAAAAAGATGGGAGCAACGCATTTAACAGCTCACGTGGATTCATTGCTCGTCGCAAGTCAAATTGCTAGGACGTAGGAAGCAAAGGGCACATTAATGATGTTATACTTGGAACAAGTTCAAGAGTTAATTAAGATTTTTGACAAATGTGAAGTCTTGCACATATCAAGAGCTCAAAACAGAAAGGCAGATACGCTAAGCAAATTATCATCAGTGGCGTTTGAACATTTGGCAAAAGAAATCAGAGTGGAACTATTGGAGTCTCCGACAGTTAACATAAAAATAGCAGCGGAAGTGCAAGTTCAAGAGGAAAGTTGGATCAGTCCTATTATTAGGTATCTAACTGCTGGTGAACTACCAAGTGATAAGGAACAGGCGCGGAAAATACGGGTGAATTCACTTCAATACCAGATGCAGGGTAATGTTTTGTATAGAAGAAGTTTTTTAGGACCTTTATTAAGGTACCTGACCCCAGATGAAGCAGACAAGGTTGTTAAAGAAGTGCATGAAGGCATCTGCGACATCCATGCAGGGGAAAAAATGGTAGTGGTGAAGATTATGAGTCTCGGTTATTAGTGGCCAGGGATGTATCGCAGTACTTGGGAGGAGCTTCGGAAATGTCAAGCTTGTCAAACACATGCTCTTGTAAGCATGAGGGCAAAGAATGAGGTAATTCCTATCACATCAGCTTGGCCATTCCAAAAATGGGGAATGGAAATAGTTGGTCCATTCCCACCTGCAAGTGGTGGTGTAAAGTTCCTTCTGGTAGCAATTGATTACTTCACAAAGTGGGTGGAAGCAAAACCCTTTGTGAAAAACCGTTTACGGATCGTTTCTATGGATGAGACGGAAGTTTTGTCATTGAATCATGTTGAATGATTACATAACGAAGGAGTATACAACGACTAAGCTCTTGGGGAGGTCGGACAGAACCTCCCCTCTCAACACACAGACACAAGACAGAAACTTACAAAGAAATACAAAGACGAATCTATTTATACTTCTTCATAAGGTCCGAACTCGGCACCTCCAAACTCTGTCCGAACTCCTTCCGAACTTGGAGTTCGGCCATCAAAGTTCGGCCAACTCCGAACCTAGAGTTCGGCTGAGGTTCGGACCTATGTTCATGTCTTCGACAAATCAGTTTGTTTGATAATTCGAACAGTAACGGCCACACAAGGTTCATGCATCAACAAATTCCCCCTTGGACGTTACTGTCGAATCCAGACATTCATCTTCTAGCAATCTTCAGTCAGCTTGCTGCAGACACCTCTATCTTTAGCAAACTCCCCTTGACTGAATCATCAGGTATGCAGGAAACAATTCGAATCTTATACAATCTCCACAACCAATAAAATTCCCCCTAGCTTCAAGCACAACCATCCAATTGGAACCGGCATGTATGATAATGGTTCATTTCATAAGTTGTATCCGGAAATTGTAAAGACACACGAACATCACTGCATCTTGATAATAATCTTTAATCTTCACCGAATTGTAACACATTCTGATCTTTATGAAAACAGACACGATCAGCATCTGCAATCACGGAAATTCCCCCTCAGCATCAAATCCATCCCAATATATTACTCCGGTAAACGTATATCTCGTTGCAGACTGGAATCTGACCAAGTCTTTCGACAACTCAAGAAAGTATCGGGCATATGACAAAGAGTTCCAAACCATAATTGAAAACTTTGACATATCGGTTCGCACGAACATCAGAATATACCATCTTTCTATGAAGATCAAAAACCACCATCAACCCTGAACTGATTGCTTTTGAATATTCACTTTTTCAATAATGAAACTTTGAAAGTTTTTAGGGTTCCCATTTTCCCCCTAAACAAGTGAAATATTCAAATCTTCAACTTTCTTCGATTCCAACCCCGTAGGAATAAATCCTTTTAGTGGAATGATAAACTCAATTGGCCCACAACGGAATCTTTAATCTCATTCAATCTTAGTTTGTGTAGAAAGATAATCTCCGACAAATGTTCCCATGTAATCATAACCATGTCTCCGAATCTCTGTCCATCATCAGAAACACGTATTCTTGAATCTCTGTCCATCATCAAGAACAATGACTACCCACAAACTCACTTCCTGAAATTCGATCACTAACTCGTAACAAGTATCGGAATCTGGATTTGCTTCAAACATAACAGCCCACATCTACCAAATCAAGGGTAAACTCGATAACTGATCCGCTTCTGTAAAATTCCCACCTAACGGGGGTTCGGGGGCAGCGCCCCTGAGAAGCGGGGTCCAAGGGGCAGAGCCCCTAGCTGGGATCGAACCTTGTCCGATCTACCTCCGAACCTGATCCTCCGAAACTGACCTTCGGACCTAGTCCGAACCTGATCTTCGGAACCTCCTCCGAACCTGACCATCGGACGTCCGAACCTGGAGTTCGGAGCGGTTATTTTTCAGATCTGTTCTTCGGTCGAACGTTGTCCGAACTCGAACTGGAAATTTTTGAAATCGCACCAGATTAAGAATTTGATCGAATTTAGACATCCAGATGCTTCTGTTAGGTAAAAGCATGACTCAGAAAGACTCGATTGATCAAAAACCAATCAGAAACACTTTCAATCATCCCTAACCAAAGGTTTAACGTCTCGAAATGAAGAAAAACGATAGATTTCAACCATAGAAAGAGCCAACAGCTCTGATACCAACTGAAAAACCGTTTACGGATCGTTTCTATGGATGAGACGGAAGTTTTGTCATTGAATCATGTTGAATGATTACATAACGAAGGAGTATACAACGATTAAGCTCTGGGGGAGGTCGGACAGAACCTCCCCTCTCAACACACAGACACAAGACAGAAACTTACAAAGAAATACAAAGACGAATCTATTTATACTTCTTCATAAGGTCCGAACTCGGCACCTCCAAACTCTGTCCGAACTCCTTCCGAACTTGGAGTTCGGCCATCAAAGTTTGGCCAACTCCGAACCTAGAGTTCGGCTGAGGTTCGGACCTATGTTCATGTCTTCGACAAATCAGTCTGTTTGACAATTCGAACAGTAACGGCCACACAAGGTTCATGCATCAACACATACCTTTTCAAGGTATGCGCCGACCAACTCATCAGAAGATGTGTCTATGGTACCAAGACCGTTAGCATCCTTAAGCACTATCACTCTGGACCTTACGGCGGCCATCATGGAGCCAACACCACCGCAAGGAAAGTCCTAGATTCTGTCTTTTACTGGCCAACTATATTTCAGGATGCCCAAAAACTTGTATAAGCCTGTGACGCCTATCAAAGGACTGGGAACATGTCCATGCGCAATGAGATGCCCCAAAACTACATCCAAACTTGTGAGGTCCTTGATGTATGGGGACTTGACTTCATGGGACCATTCCCAACTTCGAGAGGGAATAACTACATCCTTATGGCCGTTGACTACGTCTCAAAATGGGCCGAAGCAGAAGCTTTACCCACTGATGACGGCCGAGTAGTTGTCAAATTTCTCAAAAAGTTGTTTTCTAGATTCGGTACTTCAAGAGCCCTAATAAGCGACAGAGGTACTCACTTCTGTAACTATCAAATGGAAAGAGTCCTGGCTCAGTAAGGAGTAATCCATAGAGTCTCAACAACTTACCATCCCCAAACAAATGGGCAAGCTGAAGTGACTAACCAGGGCATAAAACGAATCCTGGAAAAAGATGTTGGTAATAACCAAAAGGATTGGGATGATAAACTTGACGATGCACTCTAGGCACGGACAACCTATAAGAATACAATTGGTACCACCCCTTACAGAATGGTTTACGGAAAAACCTGTCATCTTCCAGTTGAATTAGAACACAAGGCTTATTGGTCCCTACATACTCTTAACATGGACCTTCAAAAATCAGGTCAAACTCGACTCGGTCAACTGACCGAACTTGAGGAATTACGCGGCCATGCCTAAAACAACTCCAGCATCTACAAGGACCGAACCAAGAGATATCATGATCGAAATTGAAGAAGCTATAGAGAATTCAAGAAGGAGATAAGGTTATGCTATACAACTCCCGCTTGAGGTTATTTCCCAGGAAGCTGAAATCGAGATGGACTGGACCCTACCAAGTGGTTCGTGTTTACCCCTACGGTGCCATTGACATTCGCGACAAAGATGGAACAATATTCAAAGTCAATTGCCACCGTCTAAAACTCTACAAAGGGATCTTCAACCATGACGAAGAAAACCTTCCTCTAGAGGATGATACGCATAGTGTATTAACGGGTCCGGCCTAGGAACCGGACATAAACTCAAGTCATTTATCCACTGTGTAGAAAGTCAATAAGCGTTAAAAGTCAAGAAAAACTTATAAATTGGTCAAACACGCCTAGTGTTGAACTAGGCACGCCCCGTGCCCGCCTGCATAAGCGTGTGTCAGCATACGGCGACTCATTTCTGCAATCCGACATAGGAGCACGCCCCAGTGCCCCTTCCGACACGCTCATGTCGCCGGTTGCTGATCAGAAAATCAGAAGCCTTGAGGCAGTGTTTGGTCTCATGTGACTTCCTTTTGGCTTCTTATACAAGCTTCCATCTCCTATCACTCTCACAATTAGGAAAAGAAGTCAATAAAGAACATTCCATTTTGAGGTAATCTTCTCCTTGCCCCTTCCTTTTCTTTTTCATGAGCATGCCAAATAAAGGCATGAACATCAAGATACTCTCTACTCCTCATGGTCTTTTTGTTGATACCTGATACGTGCATCATGTGAAGTATCAAACAATGTTCAAGTTCAAGCCTAAGGTTCACCGGCCGAACCGAACCTGAGGTTCGGACATGGATCGGCCAGCTGGATATATATAGAAGTTTGGACATTGTAATTCACAGTTCTGAGCGTGTGAGATTACTGTTAAGTGTGTGTTTCTGAGTGTGTTTCTCTGAGTCTGTTTCTAAGTGTTTACTGATTGTAATTGTTCTTCGTTGATCAATAAAATAATCGGTTAATTACGTTTTGATATCTAATTAGCTAGATCGAGTAGACGATCCGATGTTCACGCATTTTCAAGTGGTATCAGAGCTTTCTGGTTCACACTACTGATCTGTGGTTGCTATTTCTGGATTTTTGAAGCATATTTGGTGTCTCTCGAGTTTGTTTGTGTCTTATTCATCAATTCTATCAAGATTTTGGTGTTCAATCTGCTCCTAAACCATTTCTTATCAGTTTTCCTAGTCCACAGTTGTGATTTTCATTAAAAACAGTCAAATTTCGCGTGTTTTTGAAAAATGAAGTCGAGGTTCAGAGTTTACTGTTCAGGTTAGGTGTAACCGCCCCGAACTTCAAGTTCGGACGGAGCTCGGTGAGAGTTCGGTCAGCTTTCGGTCAAAGTTTGGACTTTGGTCTAGTTCGGTCAAGGTTCGGTGTTCGTTCGGTGAGAGATCGAGACTACTTAAGTTCGGAGGCGTTCGGCATGTTGAACTAAGTTCGGAGGACCTTCGGAGGGAGTTCAGACAACAGTGATACGTTCGGTGGAAGTTCGGCCAACAGAATTTATTTTTTGTTTTCAACAATGTCAGAATTTCAAGCATTCTCCGCAATGCAAAGTGCTATGCAAACTATGCTGAACTTTGATAATGAAATCGGAACAAGTCAGAAAGTTCCAAAGTTGTTAAAGTTGGAAGACTATCACAATTGGTAGCAACGATTTTCGGCTTATATAAGCACGAATGATATCGATTTGTGGATTCCAATCAAGAAACTTTATCAACATCCGACCGATGCGGGAGATTTTAAAGAAGTACATACCTTTGACAATGCTGAACGAAAATCTTACGAGCTTGAACAAAAAGCTTTCGGTTATCTTACAATGGCATTACCCACTGAATTGTTACATCAATTTAGCACATGCAAGAAATCAAAACATCTGTGGGATGCTCTATCAGCAAGATGTGAAGGTAATGATGATTACAAAAAGAGTCGGAAGAAAGTGTTGAATAAAGAGTTTGATAATTTTCAATTTTATGACAATGAGAACATTACTGCTCTGGTTTCCCGGTTTTCACATCTAATCAGTGAGTTGAAGGTTGTTGGTATTGAGAAAACTGATGCTGATTTGAAGGAAAAGATTATGGAAGCTTTGCCTGAAAAGTGGGAAAATTATGTTTTGTTACTCACACATGATAAAGATTACTCTACATTGACATTTCACGAGCTTACTGGAAAACTTCATGCTCGAGAAATGGAAATATTAAATTCAAAGAAGTCAACTGCTACTTTACAAAATCCTGAGTTGTATCATGGTGAGAATACGGCTAGCATGAATGCTAAATCTAAACCAACTTTGAGTTCTGCACCAAATATTGCTTTTATGGCTGGAGCTTCAGGTAATTCTGATAACAATTCATCACGGGGTTGTAGTTTTACAATTCCAAATTCTTCAAATCAAAATGCTTTTTCTGCTGAATCAATGGTTGATTGTGCCAAAATGATTGCTGCTTTAATTTCATCATCTTTTGGTTTGATTATCAAAGACGTTGCTGATGCACAATTAGTCAGAGATGATCTTGATGCTCTTGATGATGATCAACTGACTGAATTAGATCTATCTTGGCAATATGCTATGCTGAGTCATCGTTCAAAGAGATTTTTCAAGAAGCATGGCAAATCTACGGCTGATTTTAGTGAGAAATTATGTTTTGATAAGTCAAAGTTGAAGTGTTACAAATGTTCAAAGCTTGGACCTTTTGCTTAAGAATGTCAACAGAAGTCTGGTTTTCCTCCATCAAGCAAACCTGGTTTTACTCAGCCATCTTCTAGTAACTCAGACAAGCCAATAGCTTTAACAGTTCACCATGATGGTGTTTATGATTGGGGTCAACGGTTTGGGTATGATTCATCAGCCTTAATTGTTACTCATGATCAGTCCGATGATTCTTATTCAGATACTAGTTCCGATACTAGTTCAACACCAAGTTCTTATGCATCTGCTGAAAATTTGGAAAGTTTGTTGAAAGAAAATGCTGCATTGTTGCATAAGATTCAAAAGTTTTCTGAGGACTTCACTTTGGTTAATTCAGAGTTGCATGTTTCTAAAGAACATGAAAAGGAGTTGGTTATGAAGAACGAATGTTTGACTAATGAGATCAAAATGCTTAATGGAGTTTTAGAGATTTCTAAACAAGACGGAAGGGATGTTGAATCTGCAAAAGCAAAGTTAGGTGAAGAAAATGATGAGTTGATAAAAGAAGTTAAGATATGGAAGGATAAAGCAGAAGATGCTGCTACTGATTTTCAGAATTTGTTTGACAAGTCCAAAATCAAACTTGATCTGCTTACAAAGAATGTTGAAGAGTCAGCTGCTAAGATTGAAGCTTATCAAGTTGATATGGAGAAGTTGTTGGATGAAAAGCGGGAGTTGGTTAGTGTTAACAAGGTTCAAGCTGCAAATCTGGAAATTCAAAAGAGAAATGAAGATAAATTGAAGAAATAATTGTTTGGAGGATTAGATAATCTTCGCATGCAAAAGTTTGAAACCCATAAAGTTGCAAAGCGATTGATAGCTAAAGAAAAGGAATTCGCTGAGGCTCAACATCAAATTTCTGATCTCAAAATTCAAGTTCTTGATGCTAACAGATTGCTCAATAGTGTTTCAAATTGTCAAGTCTTCACAAGCTTCTTAGCTAATGATGCAAATTTTGAGAAAATGTTTGATAAAACTACATCACCCATGCTCAAATCAAAGAAGTGCAAGAGCAAGTTCCTGAATTTGATTATTCAAAGGTCTCATCATTTACTGTTGAGGAAGACAAAGTTGTGAAGAAAAAGACGAACAAGAAGAATAAGAAGCAGAAGGAAAAGAAACCTGCGGTTCTTCCAGCTCCAACGTTTGAATCTGGTTCATTTTCTGCTGATAATGAGAAGTCAGCTACTTCAAGTGACAAGATTCAGTCTCAATCTGAGTTTGATGATAAGATCTTTTATGATCAGAAGAATGTGACTTAAGTGAAAGCTGAATTTTCTCGGTTAGCAAAGAATGTGCATTCTACATCTGAGGAGAAGGTTGTGGAAAGAGGGCTGGCTTGGGTTTTCAAGACATGAAAGGTAAAGTTGAGGAAGTTCCAGTATCCACATCACAAGGTCAGAAGAACATTAAAATGAAGCAAGTGAAGAAGGAGATTTTCAAAGCTGAAAAAAGTTCAACCTGAGCGATTCTACAAGCTCAAAGGTTCAGATCAACTTTTCTCTGATAAAGAATTTCCTCTTCATTGTGTTGATGCTCGAAAGATTTCTGAAGTCTTTGTGAAAGCTCAAGTTTCTACTGATGGTTTTTTATCTCGAAGCCCAACATCCAAATGGGTTCATGATCACAGACATCAGGTATATGATTCTCGTTAGTTGCCAAGAACAGAAAAGAACTACCTATAAAACAACAAGTAAAGTTGCAAAAAGTACCTGAAAAATAGCAAGTTAGAGGTGGTATATGCAACACTCCTCGACTACGAATCTGAAACAGTATGCAAAGCAAATGAAAACCAATAAATAAAGGCTACAAAAAACTACGCATAAACATGATATACAAAAATACCATAAAAAAAGAAATATCTACAAAACACAAATACGTAAATCATGAGACTTGATAATTGCCAAGAACAGTAAAAAACTACCTATAAAACGGCAACTAAGATGGCAGTAGCAACCGTCCTCAACGAAAAACCTATAACTACATAGAAAATAATTGAAGGACAAAGCAAATGTTAAAGCCAAACTCTACAGGCTATAACTAATCTTTGTTTTTAATAATTTTCTTCTTATAAGATATAATAAAACAAATTTAGTCGTATTTCATACTTTATTATTGCAGGTTTAGCAACTCTTTAGTAAATGATTTGTTTAGTAATTTGAGGTTTTCTCTTTATCCCTTCCTATGAAGATGTTTTACTATTTATTAAACATAACATACATTTGAACTTATAATCCATTCGTTTATAACTATGCTATCCAATTGGTCATGAATTTTCTGCATAATTGAGCAAACTTAATTCATCAGTATACCTAATCATACTTTGATCATTTATAATCAAAATCTGGAAGTTCAAGAAGAAACATATCGACTTAAAGTAAAAGTCAACTGCACTGAGTCAACACTATATACATCAGGAATAACTATACCCACCAAAATTTATGAAGCCTTAAGATCTTACATAGCCCAAAATAAACAAACATAAAATATCTAATGCACATATACATATAGATCATTTGACAAGTATCTAACATATACTCGCATTAAACCCAAGGGTCAAAAGGGTAAGGTTTATTAAATGGGTCATTTTTATTAAGTTGGTCAAATTTTGTAAACGGGTCAGACTTGTACAGCGGGTCAGTTTTATAATCAGTAGTTCAGTACCCATAATGACCAAACCAACCTGCTTATTTCACCACCTACTCCAGAAATGAACATCCATGTACTCTTAATGATTAGTACATCAAGAACATATGCACCTCTCATTCTTTTTATCCAAGTTAATCTATTTCCATAGAAGTTCAAATTTAAACCATGCAGTCACACACACTTATAGATATAGGATTAAGTCATCTAATCATATTTTGAAATTTAATATGCCATTGCAATAATGGATCTTATAAATTTTGTTCATGAATGTTTGAAAATTTTATGGTAACAAAGTCAGTTTTTTCTATGGTTTACTTAGTGGCATTTTGGCTATAATTCTTGTTTAACTTGCAGCTGTGTGTTTAAGCTGCAAACCATAGATACCACATATACATCCCTCAATTTAGACAACCCGAAACATGCTTTCTTATACCATAAACCACAACTTTAAACTAACCAAAACTACACTTTTATATAGCATATTCTGTTAGATTCAAGGCTATTCTTTATCTTAAAACTTTTGACCATTGATGTAATTCAAGGTTATCTCACAACATGTTTTTTCTCATTCTTTGATTTTGTCCTTTTTTCTGTTTTTATGTTTTGTTCTATTTTCTTAAAACTTTGATTTTGTCAGCCCAGAATTTAGTTGTAGTCCACTTCTTTGGTCAAAAAATGCAGTCCACTAATGTCCCTTATGTCCCTTACTGATATAAAAAATAAAATCTTCTTATGGAGTATTTTTCTAAGTTTAGTTATCACAAAAGTTGCAAGAATTTTTCTTTTTATTAAAGATCCATTGTCAAGTTTACTTATTTAGTCATTTCAAGATATTAAATTATTAATGGAAAATCAGTGATTCATGACAGACCCATTAAGGACTGGAATTAGTTACCATTTCAAAAGTAGTTTAAGAACACTATTGACTCAGTTTCTATTCTTGATACACATTTTATTCTGAATCTAATCACCATACCTTTTTGTCCTTTACAAAGTTCTAAGCTTATTTACCATTAACACCACACCAATACTAACAATTACAATGATAATACTAACTTTTTATTTCTAATTTACATGGAACAGGCCCATTTACTTCCAAATATACCCAGCAGTGTTTTAATACCCTGGTTCAGCCACGACCAGTGCATATAGCAGCATCACATAAAACTTTTTTGAATGAATTATGTACTCAGCAGTGTTTTAATACTATGTTATGCCATACTCAGCAGTGTTTTAATACTATGCTATGCTAAAGGTTGAAGCATCCTCCCCTACCATAGTTGATTATTTCATTTAGTTCTTCAATATTTCAAAACCAATATAGCATATATATTTTAAACCACAAAAACAAAAATATTTATGACCAGATAATGCAATTGTGTAAAGCACCTGAGGCTGGCCAGAACCGTAAGATCCATGTCATGGATCCATCAGACTAAGTACCTTTCCTACCATCCTGCAAATTCACACTTTAACATGGAACACGTTAATCACTTAATCATAAGAGTTTAAAGTTATGTGTATGCTTGAAAGAACTAATTAGATAAATCACCTGCTAGTCCATGGTTCCATTCAGTGATTCAAAATCCTACAAAGTCACATACAGCAGGCTATAAAAAACAAAATCAGTAGGGAAATAAAAACTAAAAAATTAGCAAAACTGCAAATTTAACCAGAGAAATACTCGCCGAATAACTGCAACTTATCCTTGTAGCTGATGTGATTTTTGTAACTCCTAAATCGAAACCAAATTTTTTTTGATAGCCCCAAGTCAGTTACTCTCCACCAGATATAACATACCAAATATCCAACAAATATAACAATCAAACAGATTTTGAATTCATAGCACATGAAATTAAAACAAAAGTGAAAAATCAAAAAGAAAAATTTACCAATAATTCATAGTCGGTGTTATAATCTAAAGATTTGATATTTGATAGGAAGAAGATGTGAATTTATAGAGGCCATTTGAAATTAGACTTGAAATTTGAATTAAGCGCTCAATTCAAATCTGAGGACCGCAATTTGAAAGGAATCCAAAAAGCATGTGCCTGCATTTGCCCACAATAGAAATCTGAAGATGAGTTTTTCCAAGATTAGGTTTGCGTGGACTTGAAGATGAAAAGCAATTGAATACTTACTCTTTGAGGAGATTCCCTGATCAAAAGCACTGCAACGTCTGCTAGAGGAGAACGATAGGTCAAAAATCGCCTGTGTCCCTCTGATCATATATCGCAGAGGTGCAAGTCGTTTACTGTAGGTTTTTGACGCCGATGATTAAGAACCCGATGGATGCATCTGAACGGAAAAGGAAAAGGGAGAACATCGGATTGTAGTTTGGATGTTGCTGGATTAGGAAGGCGTCTTAAATTTAAGACGCTGGTAATTACCAAAATGCCATTTTGTCCAATATACATTATATAGTAGTATATATATATATATATATATATATATATATATATATATACTAGCAAAGTGCCCGCGCGTTGCGGCGGCGCCAGTTTATAGCGCGTTATTCGCCATTTGTTTACGTGTTATAGCGGCGCGACCATTTACATTGCGGTATTCGTTTGTGTAGCGCAATGAGACTAATGACTATTTATAATCGGATATATACGCATTTAACGGCGACAACAACCAACACGATACTTTTTTTTGTTAGTTTATTAATCCTCTCATGATATAATCGTTTTCTCTAACTATTTTGATTTTAGTTACATATAGATATAATTTATTGTGTACTTGTTTTAACCATTTCATTTTATATGATGAAATATTCCGTCTACTCTTAGTTTTTTACCTCAATAAACAAAGATAGTGACTCATGACATACAATTCATGGCCTAAGTATTAGGCTATCCGTAGTCGTATGAAATTTAAAAGCTGAAAAATGTGTCATGCAGGAGGTGGTGTGAAATTTAAAAAATGGTGTAGTGGTTTAGTGATAGTGTGAATGGTGGTTGTGTGAATGTAAAGTTTTATTTATAAAGGTGAGTATGATGTGTAATTACTTGATTGACGGAGAAAAAAATTACCCCCATTGTTCTAGTCACGAAAGGGCCCATAACGTCCAGGACGCGGTGTTTTGCGCGTTTTCAAGTTTCACGAAGCAACCACGCTCCCATTAGAGAACATATTCAGCTGCTTATGGAAGCATATTGAGTGGAAGAGTTGGAAATAAATGAGTTCTTTAAATTAAAACCACAAACTTTATGTAACAATTCTTTGTGAATTGAGTTTTACACTACTCTTGGTATAGCACAACTCTAATATGAACAAATTAAATTTTCATTCAAACAACGTGCACACTTTATTATGGTTAAACAAAGATCAAGGAAACATATGGATAAAAATCGGGTGCTTTACCTACAAAAAAACAATATCATTAATATTAAAGAGTTCACCCAACCTTATACTTTAAAATCTTCTTGCCGTCAAGATCAGAAATAACACCTAACCTTATAACCTCAAAATCTGACTTGATTTTGTAGAACTAAAACCAATGGCACTTTAATTCACAGTACACCACTTACCATAAGAATTATATTACATAGAATAAGTTTATACTCTTAGAAATACACATTTCGTAGAGAACCTAATTAAAAAAAACACCATAAGCCTGTCACCAAAACTTGCACCTATATATATGAAAGTAAAATTGCTATAGATAAGTGTTAAACCTAACAAAAGTAAAACTTATATTTGAGAATCAGTACTCATATTCAATTAATGAAGCCGTGATAAGTAATGAATCAGTACTCATAAAATCTAAGTTGTCCACCAAAAGAAGTCCTTTACAAAGTGACGCATGAGCAGATAATGAAGCTGTGATATTAACAACGGATGGGATAACCAATGCAGGTCCTCTGCTACTACGGAATCCATATAACCTGACAGAACAAATCGAGGACAATCGGAAACGGATTGATTAGAAGCTACCAAAGAAGGCAGGGCAGATGAGGAAGCAGTCGAAAAATCCAACAAACAACGAACTCCGGCACGATTATCTGTAAGTTGTTTTAGAGGAACCAAAATTACACATCAATATAAGTACTAAAAAAAGCCTTAAATAATAACAACAATATTTTGGAATTTCCAAACCATATAAACCTTCTGACAAATAAAAGTACTAAAAATCAATGGAAGGAAGAAATAAAATAAATCGTCAATCAATTATAAACTAAAAAAGGAAGACCAATTTAGAAAATTGCTGACCATATAAATCTTTCTTAGTAAAACTCAATAGATATCCATTGCAACAGTGCAAAGACCTCAAAACAACATCTGAACAATGAGCAAACCAAGACACAAAGATAAGTACTAAAAATAAAAACAACTTATTGACAATTCCTAACCATATAAAAATTCTAGAACAGTATAGGTAGTAAAACACAACGGAAGCAAGAAATCAAATACTTATCTGAATCATAGAATCAGGATTCACAAATTAATATGCATATATTTGTGATGCATATAAATCCTCAAGTGTCTCACATCTGCACATCCAAACATGCTGAGCTGGATTTGCCTCATAAGTTAATAAATTACCACTAACGTGTTATTTGATTTCACTATCTCTACATCAGGTCATCATCTGGATCCTCAACCTTGCAAAATAATAACATCAGTGGCTTCTATTTTTATCCAACCGGAAAACCCAAAACATTAAAAATAATGAGATTTGACATAAATAAACGGGTCAACAAAAGCATTCAAATGAATGAACGGCTACTTTTGTGTTTTATATTGAAGCTCAGAGGTAGAACAAAAGCATTCAAATGAATTAATGATGTATATTACATACAACCAAGAAGACAAATGAAATTTGACTTTTAATGTAGGCAAATTTTATATACATAATTAACTCCATAAAAAGAAAAAGTCATGGTGGAGGTTCCCAAAACCTTTCGAGTTGTCATTTTTTGTGATAGCTAAAATAGATGGTTTAGGAACTACCAAAACTTATCATGTTTTAGGTGGTTTTATAGAGGTCAGAGTTGGAAAATAGGTTTGACATTTACCTATTTTTGTTGCCAGCTTTTTCTTCTTGTCTTCCGTTCCTCTTTAGAGTAACCCGACTAACAACAAAATTTGTTGAATGCTAGGCTAGGACTATTTCAAAAAGGAAAAAAAAAAAACAGAACACAAAAAGTTAAATGCTATCACTGATTTGAATTGCCGATACACAAATTTGTTAGCATTAAAAAAACACAAATGGCATTCTTATACTCTTTTGATTATTAATGAAAAAGTGTCAAAGAAAGCACAAACTAAGAATCGTGTATTTAGAACTTGCATAACATGAAAAATAGAAGCACACCAAAAACTCAGTCATAATTACTGAAATCACAACTGATTTAAAGCATGCACTTCCCTTGACACTTCATGGTAGATACATGAGAGCATGATTAATCATATATTAAATGTCATTAAATCAATATCATATGTACATAAAATAGTAAAATATCATAATCTATTTATGGGTACCATGAACATCAGAATCTACTTTGTCGAAGTTGGCTGGAGAATTTGCTGCATATTCATTGACCAACCTCATGGTTCTATTGTCTATAACTTTGCCAAATATATTATCCATCATTAATAATAATAATATAATAATAATACTGTGAAGTTCACAAATAATCCCAGTAAAACTTAAAATCCTCATATATGTCTAGCTGATGTAAATTAGGAGAAATAAGGCAGGGCTGATCCTAGTTGCTACAAATAACTTCAAAATGGCCATGTCACATGCCTACAAATAGCCTCAAAATGACCACATTACTATTATATTAACATTACAGTTGTTCCTTCTCTCCATATACACATGCCTGGTTATATAAGCAGTCAAAGTACTAAGCTTCACAAGTAATATACACAGCCATGTATTCATCAAACATAAATCATATATACAAAACACATCTACAAATGCCAATGTTGTTAAACAGAAAATTACTTAGAAATGATTTAACTTAGATGCAACTCTCTGATTCAAACTACTATTGAGATGAAGCTACATTTAGTTTCTTATAGGCTGTGTAAGTTGGCTGTTCTAAAAAAACAATATATTGTGTGATTAAATAGATCATAACCTTTATATTTTGTGATTAAAAAGATCATGTGTATTTTTACTTAAACTAAATCATCCATTTTTAATAGGCTATTAACACCTATTAACATCTGAATAGTTCTTAAATTCAAAGGTTTGAATATGAACCCAGTCTTCTGCTTAATGGTCTATACCAGTCTTCTGCACCCAGTTAATTCACATGGCCCAAACCACAAGAAAAACAACCCCATTTGAACCTAGTCTTAGAAAGTCAAGTGTAGAAGAGAAAAGAAGCAAGGATTAAAAGGCTCAGCCAGCCACAGAAGATCAATGGTGCCATTAGACAGACAATTATGGAGCTGTGATTTGTAGGTGAAGTAACATATTCACATATGTAGTAATAACATATTTGCATATATCTATGGTTAAAAATAATAGGTTACTAAGTAGCTAATGTCAATGAATTTTATACAATAGTCATTGAAAAATAAGCATGGTGAAATGCATAGATATCATTTGAGGGCTGATTCTAAGGTCAGAGTGTGTTGTGATCATTTCTATGAGGGCTGATTCTGACTAAAAAAGTTTCACTAAAAGAGTTTCACTTAGCCATATGAGGGTTGATTCTGTATTTAGTTTTTATATGGCTTTACCTAAGAAAAGTGGGCAACAACTTTAAAACAAAGGCTTATGTATTACAACATGGGTCAAAAGTGTTTATATATGCAACTTTAAAAACAAAGGCTTTTGTATTACAATTCATAACTGTTTAAAATAAATTTTAGCAAACACACATATCATGTAAACTCATCAAATAGAAACACTAACTTGACATTCAGATTAAGAAATGCTACTTGACATTCATAAATTAAGAAACACTAACTTGACACTAACTTGCAACAAAATTTATGAAATCATGAGATCTATAGCTACTTGACATTCAGATTAAGAAATGCTAACATATTAAATCACACTAAATCAAAGCAACATATTAAATCACAATTAAGAAATGGTAATGACATCCAGATTCTACTAAAACACAAATTAGAGAATTTGAGATCGAATGTAACTGAAATTGAATGTATCTCAACGAAATAAGAACATAAATTAGTTGGGGAGCTATAGATCGATTGACAGTTCTGCAACAAAAATCACAAAACAAATAAGAATTCCCAAAATTCAGAAAAATCAAAAAGAAAATCAAAGGAAATTAAAAGATTACGAGATAATAGAATGATGTTTGAAAGATGTGGCGTCCATCATCGTCAAAGAAAGAGAATTTATAGCCTCCATCTTGGACAATAGAGAAAAACGAATCCGAGTGAAATTATACAGCCCACCGTCGGATTAGGGTTCAATCCGAGTGAAATTATGCAGCCCACCGTCGGATGAGGGTTCAATCCAACTCTTGCCATGGATATGTTACTGTGAAAAAGCGAAGAAGGAAAGCAGAGGTCACAGTTGCCTGAAATGGGAGAGGAGAGTGGAGGAGGAGAGCATGTTGAATTCGTTTGAGGATTTAGGGTTTGCAGAAACAAAAAGAGACTCGCGGGTCATAATATCAATCGGGTAACCCGGATCTTTTATGCTTAAAACCCGGATTTTTGTGCTTTAATAGATTTAAGAGATTCAACAATTGTGCATAAAGTATTTGTACATTGTGCTTTAAAAATTGTAAAAATCTTAAGGATTCAACACTTGGGTTTTCTCTCTCCAATATGTATAATAAGATAGTATAGATATATATGAAGAGGATCATTTGAGACTAATTGTTTTGAAAACTTTTGAGAACCATTCTAAGCCACTAGTTTATATATATTGTTAGAGCATATTCCTATGCTACAATGTGTCTCGTGTATTGTATCTAGATTAGAGTGAGTCTGTGAGTTGTAGTGGCAATATCAATGGTGCCGTACCAATTGGTACGCCCGTACCAATGGTCCACCAGTTGGTACGCAGGACAGATTGTCACTAACTATAAATACCGTGTGTTAGAATGATAGCTTAGAACTTCTGTCATTTCTACACCTTTACTGTGTGTGTTCTAGAGAGAGAAACTAGAGCTCACTTCTTGTAATCTTCAAGTGATTAATAAGAACAAAGCTTATTTACTTCTTGTGGTCACTAGATTGATCAAAGCATGCAGTAGTAAGATCGTATCTCGATTTTACAAGTGGTATCAGAGCATTTGGTTGCTCTACTGCTGTGTTTTTTTTATCAAAATTCGGATTTCTAGTGAGAGAAAGTGTGTGTTTCTTCATTTTTCATAATTTTTTCTCCATTCCGAGTGTTTCGGGAGCTAAAAATGATTTTTGAACATTCCTAGAGTGTTTTCACACCTCACTGTATCAAATTCCAGTCGAAATTGTCAAAATTCACGAAAATCCGTCAAATTCAGCTTCATACGTTGTTGGTACGCCAGATGAACTGATGGTACGCTTGTGGTACGCTGACTGGTACGCAAGGCAATATTCATAGATTCTGGTACGCTGGGTTTTGGTACACAAGACAATCTTCAAGCGTGGTACGTGACGGTTATTCACTAGTATGCTGGCAGTTACACCGTACCAAACTGGTACGCTGAGCTTTTTGGTCCGCTGATCTGGTTTGGTCTGTAGGGTGGTACACTGAAGATCTGGTACGTGTTTGGTCCGCTTTGGGTATTTGGTACGTTGGTATTCTTGGTCCGCTGCTTGGTACATTAGCAGAATAGTTGTGGTTACAAAAACTAACGTAACTTGGGAACCATTAAAAGTTACGGAACCCAATATCAGCCAAAACGACCGTCTCGATGAGATCTAGACTTTTACTCGCCTAAAGACTAGTGCCCTCCATTTTGGAACCCAAAATCCGCTTGGAAGACCTTCGTTTTTGAGTTCGAAGTTTTTAGAGTATCATTTTCGGTGAAAATGTCTGATTTTCAAGCGTTCGCTGCTATGCAAAGTGCAACGCAAACCTTGCTCAACTTCGATAACGAAATTGGAACAAGACAGAAAGTTCCCATATTGTTGAAGTTGGAGGATTATCACAATTGGAAGCAAAGGTTTTCTGCTTACATCAGCACAAATAGTGTCGATTTATGGATTCCAATTCGCAAGCGTTACATGCATCAATAGGAAGATGGAGATTTTAAACAAATTCACAATTTCGATGCCACTAAAAGAAAACTTTATGAGCTTGAAGAAAAAGCTTTTGTTTATCTAACAATGGCTTTGCCTACTGAATTGTTGCATTAGTTTATGTTAGAGCATATACCTATGCTATGATGTGTCTCGTGTATTGTATCTAGATTAGAGTGAGTCTGTGAGTTGTAGTGGCAACATTCTAGGTGACTTACCATCTGGTACGCCGGACCATTTAGTACGCACGTACCAAATGGTACGCCAGTTGGTACGTAGGCTAGTATGTCACTAACTATAAATAGTGTGTGTTAGAATAATAGCTTAACTCTTCTGTCATTCTTCACCTTCTGTGTGTGTATTCTAGAGAGAGAAACTAGAGAGAGTTCATTGTAATCTTCTAGTGATTCAATACAAATCTCTTATTTACATCTGTGTTTACTATGATTGATTGATACACGTAGTAGTAAGATCCTCAGTGGTTTTACAAGTGGTATCAGAGCATTTGGTTGCTCTACTGCTGTGTTTTTGATCAATTTTCGGATTTTTAGAGTGAGAAAGTGTGGGTTTTCTTCATGTTTTATCGAATTCTTCCAATTCCGAGTGTTTCCGAGGTAAAAAATGATTTCTGAGTGTTCCTAGTGAGTTTTCGCACCTTTCGGAAGCAAATTCAAGTCCAAATTGTCAAAATTCGCAAAAATCCGTCAAAATCAGCGTGGTACGTTTCTGGACCGCCTCAAGAAAATTTAGTCCGCCGTTGGTCCGCTAGGCAATCTTTAAGTTGGTCTGTGGCAGTTATTTTCTGGTCCGCCGTACCATTTTGGTCCGCCGTACCAATTCTGGTCCGCTGAAATCTTGTCCGCTGAGTACAAATCTGGTCCGCTGGCAGCTTTTTAAAAGTGTAGTAACTTTTGCATCGTAAATCGCTACGAGAGCCATAAGTACTCAAATCAATCGTCTCGACGAGCTCTACATTGTTCATTCAAAGTTGATTTTCAAAATCAAATTCTAACACCTTCTTTTTTGAGTTTGAAGTTTTGAAGTATCATTTTTGGTGGAAAAATGTTTGATTTTCAAGCATTTGCGGCTATGCAAAGCACGGTACAAGCTATGCTCAATTTTGATAATGAAATAGGAACAAGTTAAAGTTCCTAAGCTGTTGAAGTTGGAAGATTATCAAAATTGGAAGCAACGTTTTTCTGCATTACATCAGCACAAATGATATTGATTTGTGGATTCCGATTCGAACGTTGTATGTACGTCCAACTGAAGATGGAGAGTATAAAGAAATTCAAGATTTTGATAAGGATGAAAGAAAGAGTTATGAGCTTGAACAAAAAGTTTATGGTTATCTTACCATGGCTTTACCTACTGAGCTGTTGCATCAATTCAGCACTTGCAAGAAAGCTAAACAGTTGTGGGATGCTTTATCTACTCAATGTGAAGGCAATGACCAATACAAGAAGAGTAGACGAAAAGTGTTGAACAAGGAATTTGAAAACTTTCAACAATATGAAAAAGAAAATATTTCTGCTCTTGTTTCAAGGTTTTCACATCTGATTAGTGAAATGAAAGTGGTTAAAATTAAAAAGACCGAGGAGGAATTGAAGGAGAAATTGATGGAAGCATTACCGAAAAAGTGGGAAAGTTATGTGTTATTGCTTACCCATGACAAAGAAGATTCTGAATTATCATTTCATGATTTAACTAGAAAGCTTCATGCTAGGGAAATGGAAATGATGACATCAAACAAGTCAACTGCTCAATTACAAAATCCTGAATTGTATCATGGTCAAAATTCTGCAAGTACCAATGCGAAATCTAAATCATTTGGTTTTGATTCATCAAATCCACCTCAAACAGCTTTTGTTGCTGGTCATGGTTCAGGAAATTCTGGAAATTCATCAGGAGGATGTAACTTCACTATTCCAAATCATTCAAGTCAAACTTCATTTTCAGCAAAAACACATGATGAACATTTAGCATTAATTTCTGCTTTATTATCTTCTTATTATGGATTGCTGAATGGTGGTTTGACAACATCTAATCTGATTGAAGAAGATTTTGATCAGATTGATCCTGATAATCTTGAGCAAATGGATATCAATTGGCAACTGGCGATGTTAGCTCAAAGAGTTAAAAGATTCAAAAAGAAGACATGCTATCAAAGTTTAAATCCGGATGGCAAGGTTGGAATAGATAAATCAAAGGCAAAATGTTTCAAATGTTCTAATTTTGGACATTTTGCTCGTGAATGTTCAAAACCAAATGCATCTTCATCAAAGCCTCCAACAGCTTTAGTTTCTCAAGTTAATAAACAATATAACTGGGGACGAACTTCTGTTGATTCTCAACCAATTGCTTTAACTGCTATTACTTCTGCACCAAAACCCTGGCATGTAGATTATGATTGGGCTGCTGATGAACGTGATGATGAGTCTGCATTTCGTGCTCTGATTGCTCAAGTTGTTCATAGTGATGATGAAGTAGAAGTAACTAATTCTGAAATCGAAATAAGTGGTTCTGGAAATAGTGGCTATGAATCTGTTTGTGAGTTTTGTTCTCAGAAAGACAAGAAGATTCAAGGATTGATAAAGGAAAATGGGTTGTTGATTGAGGAAAATAAAAGAAGGATAGAAGAATTGGCAAATGAACAGCAAAAGTTAGAAGATCTAATTCAAGAATTTTCTTCTTAGAGAGAAAAGTTTTCAGATTTTCAAGCAGAGGTTGTTGAGAAAGAATCAAAATTTCAAAGTGTTAAACAGGAGTTTGAACAGAAAGTTATAAAGTTATCTGAAGAAAATGTTGCATTAGTTCAAGAAGTGAAGAAATGGAAGGATGATGCTGCAGATACAGCAAATGATTTTCAAAATATTTTTGACAAATCAAAGTCTAGACTTGATATGCTTACTAAACTTTCTGATGACCAAGCTATTAAGATTAAATCCTATCAGCTTGATATGGAAAAGTTACTTATTGAGAAGAGGGAGTTGGTTAGAGTGAACAAGTTGCAAAATGCAAATTTAGATATTCAAAAAAGAAATGAAGATAAGCTGCAGAAGGAATTGTGGGCTGGACTAAATGAGTTAAGATTGCAAAAGTATGAAACTCATAAAGTGGCAAAGAAGCTGATTGCAACCGAAAAGGAGTTGGCAGAAGCTCAACAAAAGATTTCTGATCTGAAAGTAGAAGTCATTGATTCAAAACGTCTTTTGAACAATGTTACTAATTCACAATCTTTTACAAGTTTCTTGGTCAAAGATGACAACTTTGAGAAGATGTTCAATAAAACTGTGTCACCACCAGGACGTCTCAAAGAAGGAATTCATGATTTGAAAGACAAGGATGAGACTGGTGATTATTCTGAGTTTGTTGGTGCCAAATCTTTTGAAGAAAAAAGCGAACAAAGGCAAGGATGCTGAAAATTCTGAAGTTACAAAGGTTGTGTCTGGTTCTTCATCTAATGGCTAAGAGAAATCTGCAAGTTCAACAACTGATATTGTTGAAACTATTGTTGATGCTCCCAAGGATATTACCAAGATCAAAGTAGAGTTCTCTCGTCTTGCAAAGACCGGGCATAAAAGATCTGGTTCTAAAGAGAAGGTTTCTGGAAAACATACAGGTTTGGGATTTCAAAAGAAACATGTTAAAGTGAATGTCTCTATGGTTCAACAGCAACAACATTTGAATAAAGTCAATTTGAAGCAAGTAAAGAAAGATGTGTTCAAAGCTGACAAAGTTCAACCGGAGCGATTTTATAAACTCAAAGGCTCAGATCAAATATTCTCTGATATGGAGTTTCCACTTCACTGTGTGGATTCTCAGAAAATAGCTGAGGTTTTTATCAAATCTACTGATGCTCCAACAACCAAGAAGAAACAAACTGCTAAAATAGTTTATCTGATCATCATTATGTGTATTATTTGGAACTACCGAACTCAGGTGAGTCTGACGGCCTCTCTTTTTAATTGTTTTAAATGCTTTGGGGGAGAATTCATACAATCTTTTATCATGTTGACAGGGTAGATAACCGTAAAATATATTGATTACATGAGCTTTTCGTCCACCCCTTTTGTAACAAGTTGAATCATGCTATGATGAAATCCCACTATTAATTGAGTTCGACTAATTACACAAGAAAATATAACTCTCATGAATAGATCTATTGGGTTAACGCCCTTGTCCTGATTGGTCGCTCCAATCCTGAATCGTGTTCTATAGTCAAGAAGGTACATATAGTTAGTTTCAGAGTTCAAGGTTCATTGTAATAATATACATTATCTCAACAAATGTCAAAATGATCATCTGTTTATCTGTTTGCCTGTTAATCTGATTATCAAGCTGGCTATCAAACACTGTTTATCAAACTAGATTTCAATCTTTGCTATCAAACTTGTTATCAATCTCCGTTTATTAAACCAAACCTGTGAACTCACCAACTTTATGTTGACCCTTTATAGTGTATGAATTCTTAGGTACTTTACTGCTGCATTCATTTTGTCGACGACATATCATTTAGGACCTGCATCTATCATCTTTTGGAGTCATTGTCCTAGCTTTGACACTTTTGAAGATTTCTTTTCATAACGTCTATTTTGATGTTGTATTTAAAATCTTTTGAACAATTGTTTTGTACATTTTGGAACAAAACCCACTAATGATTTCCGCTGCAATTCGAAATGGAACTCTTTTCAAATTAACACGACTCTTTTTGTTTAACCATTTAGAGGTCGTTCCCTATAACCTTGACTATGCTACATCCGTTTCACGCCCCACACATATTTTACAGGGTGTGACATGCACCCCATGCAAAGTAATACGCTCATGAGTTTTATGTCTATGTAAACAAACACGACTTTCATGCTAACTACGGCCTAAAAGTATTGGCTGGGATAAGGGTTAGTAATATTTTGTCACTTCGTGGAAGTCGGTGAGATACATGTTTCTGAACTTGGCTCTGATTATGACTTCCCATGTTTGGGCGAAAGCGGTGCGTGGAGGAAACGAACCTTAGTCCCTTATAAAGATGTTTTTCATAATAACTTAATCTGATGCGTGGGTTGTTCGCCTGCTGGTTCATGACAATGTATTCGAGTGTAACAGCGCCGACGACCCAACGGGCCCTACAACTACATTACATTTACTCTTACTTTATATATTACTCCCAGAGCGATCCTCTCCTTACAGGGAGACGAGAGGAACGCAAGACGGGATTTCAAGATGAAAAGAGGTCCTCGTCATCTGGCAAGTAATAATCTTAAGAAAAAGATATAAACAAACACATTATTAACCTCGCCATTGATAAGTCCCCCAAGTAATACTATCTTCGACTGAATACGCTATAGCCCCATCTTTATATTTATATTTATTTTTGCATATCTAACCTATCGTCCTCCAAAGTATAAAATACATCTCGGCCAGGATATCGATGAAGATTATTTACCAAAAAGACTCATTTTCCCTTGTATCCATGGATGACCTCGAAATCTTACCCATATTATTATGCTCCATGATGGGTGCACTTACCCGTGAATGTGGTGAAATAGTATTGTTTTAAGATTACATGTTTATAAATGTAAAAGCTTACGTACAAAAGGTGTCATCAATATTACCATATTTTTATATACACCACACGCACACCAAGCTTTTTGGCGTCGTTTTCGGGGATAAAAAAACAAGGATTTTTAAGAAAAGTTCCAAGTTGACGGCCTAGCCATTGTTCATATTTACTATTTCTTTCTCTTCTTTTTCCTTTTCTTTAAAAACATATACAAGTTACTTTATACACTTTTCTTTTCTTTTATATAGATTGTACATCAACATAGAAGTGTATTTATCACACACAACTTATGTTGATTTCCTTTTCTTGTAATTTTAGTCCTGTTTACTTCTCAGTTTCTAATGTTTTGATTTCAGGACGTGTATGAGCTCTATGCCACCTGGCGAAATTCAACCCCCACTTCCTGAACCAGAATGTTTTCTCTAACAAATACTTCAAAATAGATCAAGAACTGTAGCACACACTATCCATAACCCACCTACCACTTTAACCATCCAAAATCCACCCATTGCTAAACAATACACCATCATGGATTTCGTCAGGCCTAATGCTTTGCATTTGGGCACTGCTATTAACCCTCCCGCCAACGAGGCAGATACTTTCTAAATGCAACCCCAATTGGTGCAGATGATCCAAAACTCTGCAACATTCAGTGGCCTCGCTGACGAAGACCTTCATCTTCATATTACAAATTTCCTTGAAATTTGTAGTACTTTTAAACCCACCGGAGCCTCTGCCAACACCATGAAACTCCGTATGTTCCCCATTTCCCTCAAAAACCGTGCTAAGAAATGGTTGAACACTCTACCAAATGATTCTATAACCACTTAGGACGATCTTGTTCAGAAATTCCTTTACAAATACTTTCCACCTGATAAAACAGCCAAACTCATGACCAAAATGAATGCCTACACTCAAGAAGACGGTGAATCGCTGTATGACACTTAGGAGCGTTTCAAGGAACTTTTGAGAAGATGTCCTCATTATGGATTAGAGATCTGGAAACAAATCTCTATATTCTATAACGATTTGCCCCTATAAACACGTCAGCTTGTGGACTCCAACTCTGGAGACGTCATTGGAAATCGGAGCCCTGATGAAGTCTTCGACAAAATAGAGGATATTTCTCAAACCAATTTTTAGTGGCACAACTCGCGCAGTTCCAAGGTGAAGGCGCCTAGACTATTCAATGTTTATGACTCGACCGCACTTCAAGCTCAGATTGAGGCACTCACCTCAAAGATAAGAAGCTCAAGACCAACAAGTCAGTCGCCATCGTTTTAGCCTGTAGTGGATGTGGAGGCCCCCATGAAGACTAGGCATGCATGACAAGTACTAACGGAAATCCCGAGGAGGTGAATTTTGTCAGCAACCAACAACATGGTGCCTAGAGTAACACATACAACTCTGATTGGAGAAACCATCCTAACTTTGGATGGAGAAACAAAGATAGTAACCAGCCATCCCCAAACAGCCAGCAACAATCCAAAAATCAGTCGTTCGGTTCTTCGTAGGAAGGAAATTCATTAGATTTCACCCGTTCGAAGACTCAATCGGACGAATGATTAATGAATCCAACAAAAGGATGGAAGAACGATTCAACCAACATGAATTAGAGTTGCGTAATCAGCAGGCTTCTGTCAAGAATCTCGAGAAGCAACTCACCCAGCTTGCCAAAACTGTAAGTGAGAGACCACTTGGTTCTCTCCCCAGTAACACTGAACTCAACCCTAAAGCCCAATGTAACGCTATAACCCTACGAAGCTGACAGGTCGGTCCAGAGGAAGTTTCCCCGAGAACCGAAGCACCCACCATCCCACCTTAAGAAACGTCTACTCCTACTTCCCTAGTTACAGCAGAAGAAATCTCGAAAAGCCCGAAGGTTCCCAATCCCAGCAGACTTGCCAAGGTGAAGACTGGCCAACAGTTAGGTAAGCTCATGAATCTCCTGAAGCAACTACACATTAACCTGGCTTTCATTGAAGGATTATCCTAGATGTCGAAGTACACCAAATTCATGAAGGATTTTCTCTCAAACAAGAGAAAAATCGTTGAACTAAACCTAGTTAGCTTAAGCGAAGAACGCTCTGCCATCCTATCAAGCAAGCTACCCAAGAAGAAATTGGATCCCGGTAGTTTCGCTCTTCCATGTTCCATTAGAGGAATCACTGTCCAGAACACACTCGTAGACCTTGGAGCTAGCATCAACCTTATGCCAGCTTCCATGCGTTAGAGACTGAACTTTGAAACTCCCACACCTACCCGAATGAGCATCCATATTGCTGATCGCTCAGTAAAAATCCCTTCAGGAATCGCTGATAACGGTTTGTCAAGACCGTTACAAATCCGCAATTTAAATTAATCTTTAGTAGTGGTAAGCTAGGGTTATCGAACCAAGGGAATATGTGGAATTTGACTAATTGACTAGAAATTAACGGTTAACTATAAATTACCTAATTTAGCTAGATTACTGTCACTAACCTAGATTAATCCTAAACTAAACTAAATTAATCTAATGAATTAATTAAAGTTTGCCTCTTGGCTGTTTTTTTAATGATTATTGATTGATTAACTACTAATTGACTAAGTTAACAACTAAGAAAATTACTAAAGCTAAGATTACTTACGTGACAAGTTAATTACTTTTGGATCCTGGTTGGCTACCGATCTGGGCAAAACCTAATCAATCGCTAATAACACATAGACATAATCCCCAATTGCTTAGTCGACCTAATAACCTAAGTTTCTAATGGGCTGCTTAGTTCCTGCCGCAAGAAAATGCTAGATCATGACAGTGGACCACTAAAACCCTAATTTATTAGGTTAGTTTAACAAGTTCAGCATGCGGGTGCTCGACGGTTGCAAGGAAAACTGGAACAATTAATGACTATTAGTTAGGAACAGAACGAATCCACACAACCATTCACCAAAAGCAGTTAAAGAAAGTTAGCCTGACATGGCTAACAAATCAAAACATGGTCACAATTAAAGATTGCATAAAGAACCTATTACCTAATGATGAAAATCTTTAAAGAACCTCAAAAGAAGTCTGAAAATTCATAATCCTCACCCCAAAAAAGGCTGGGAATAATTAGGGTTCGAAATAGAGACTAAACACCCTTTAAATAGGTTTAGAAAATAAAAGAAATAAAAAAAATACCGACTTAAGTCTGGAAAGTACCGCCCCAAAATGGATTTAGTTGGGCGTACCGCCCGAATTCTATATTGCCGCTTATTTTGACAGCCGTCGAACTCCTTACTATGCCACCTCCTTGAACAGCCTCAGACCCTTTTCCTTTTATTCTCTCAATCCATGTCATGAACCTAAGCCCATTTAATTCTCTGTTTTCTCTGACATTCACGTGTGCCCACCTACAATTAGAATTAACTCACATTAATTAATATTAAAATAAAATCCTAATTGTTGTTTCTCACGACTAGAAGCACATATACCACTTTTATCTTTCTAAATTATTTTATTTACTTGAAAATCATATTTAACTCAAGTGGTTTATAAAAATAGTTTCACTTTTGAGCCACAATCACTAAACCTCTAAACCTTATGTTCAACTTAATAATAACAATTTAAGCTCTTTTAAATCATAACATACTAAAATGTAAAAACTAATTAATTAATATACTTTATACATAATTTGGTGTGTACGAAGAGTGATTAATATAAATAAAGTGTACATTTTAACCGCGCATCAATCACTAAAAACCTCCTAGTTCAAATAGGAGAGTTTGTTTTCCCTACTGATTTTCTCATTCTCGACATGGAGGAAGATGTGGAGGTACCCCTCATCTTAGGAAGACCTTTCCTTGCAACCTCACAAGCAGTAGTATACAAGAGCAGCGGGACATTAAAGATCAAGTTTGGCAACAAGGAAATGAACTTCAGCGTTCGTAAGAAGGCAGGTGGAAACATACAGGTGGTGGACTGCATCGACTCATGCCTAGAATTTTCCTACGAACACATGGAGGGAGGTTCACCTCCACCTATCACATTCTAGAGCCAGCAATCGGGTCCAGCCAACGGACCTATAAATAAACTTGGCCTTTAATGGCGGCTTACCATGAACGTCTAAGATGAAAGAATAACTGAATTGGCTACCCCATCAAGATAGCAGCTAAAGGACGGTAACATGTCTCGCCTATTCAATTAAACTTTCAGTCTTAGAAAAATATAATAATAGGACTAATAAAAGTAGTTTTTATTTTGAATAATTTTTATTTAGTAGATATCTGGATATCGCGGTTCGCCCGATGTAATGCCGTAACAACGGACCTGCAGGAGTTAACCTACTCTTGCACAAAACACGGGCGGAATTACCAGGTATCTGGTAGAATTTTATATTTTCATTTTAGTATGTAGGTTTAACGACTACCACCGCAATAAAAAGGAGGAAAAGCTATATATAGTGAGAATCTAGAAAGAAGTCTATCCAGCAAACATCAAAGAGTCCATGGTCGGGTAGGAACAAAGAAAACCCTTTGTGACCATTTCTATCCTTAAACTCATTTAAATTTAATAATGCTTTCTTTTTGCATATTTTACACATTGAGGGCAATGTGCGATTTAAGTGCGGGGACGGGATTGGGAAATTGGTCAGTTTGCTGGAAAAATATATCTTTTGAATGTCCAACATATCCTTACACAAAATCCTATATTAAATGGTAAAACCATTTAAAACAAACTTTTGAAATAAATAAGTCTGTAATTCTGTCGGTCTTTGTGAAAAAGAACAGTGTTCTCCAAAAGAAGACCAAAAAACTACTAGCCTTATTCGAGTATACATTGAGATACTTTAGGTATAAAAAATGGAACAAAAAGTTTATTTTTAATCAACTAAGTACTTAAACCCTTTTTTCACATTTTCGGTGAGAATTTGACCCTAACTGCATGTACATAACTAACATGCTCTTTTGTTGTCAAAAATGAGAGAAACCAAGTAAGTCAAACAAGCCAGAACTTGTTGTGAGTACACATCCCAAGATGGACAAAGACGGGAACACATTTTCACATGATTGAGGCACCTAGGATTAGCCCTTTTTTTTACATACCCATAAAACACCCCTTAGATATCCCTTTTGAGCCTATTCCCTTTCGTTTCTAAACCTGCAAATTTAGTTGCAAAAATAACCCCAAAAGCTAAATAGCCTATTTCATTTTTAACCCCTTATTTTCGTAATACTTATGATCTGGGTAAAAGCTTTATGAAATAAGTGACAACTACTCTATCCTTGTACAGATGAGGAATACGTAGTCAATTTTGTAGTTGTATTTGTCAAAAAGAATAAAATAACGTAAAATAAAATAAATAATACTTTATTAAAAGGGCAAACTCAAGAAAAGGCCCTTGAAAACCTTAGAGTCACACAAAGCTTTTGGAAAAGATCATAATTTGCAACTTTAGCCCTTTTAACCAAACACTTCCAGAACCTTAGCCACAGACCCTTTCAAACCCTTAAGCCCTCATGATGTTTATATGGAATCCGACGAGATCTATGGAGGTTTGATCTCACACCAAGCCTATGACCCTTGCTTGATCTTACTTCGGTTTGAGTGACCACTCAAAAGTCTGTATATATACTAACCCCGAGAATCAAGTAATTCCTTGTGAGGTGTACTTGGTTGAATAAACTAAACTTTCCAGTACACTTGTCTGTAGCATTTAATATTTCAATAAAAGTAGAATAAACATGGAAAAAAGAGAAGAGGTCGAAGTAGGTAGAGCACGAGTTTCTCGACACAAGATTGCAAATGAAGACTTATTTTATCATTGGGTTTGCAAAATCTTGACCATTTGGGTTTTGCTTGAGGTCACGCAAAAGATCTAAGTGTGGGGATTTTTTATATAAGATTAAATGTACATATTTTATACACAAATATATCTCGTAAAATGGACGAAAACTAACTAACAATAACCACAAAAAATGAAATAATGTTTCCTTTTTAATTTTTAATATTGTCCAGATCCAAAATCACAAAAGGAACTGAAAAAGAAGAAAACACGAAAAAACAAGCCAAGATCTAGAATTTTGGCCTGAGGCACGACCCGTGCATAGCCAGACACGGCACGTGCCTACCTCTAGTGAAGCCCAAAAGATTTAACTTTTGCTCCTGACTCCAAATGACCCATGCTCCCGAGTCCAAATGGTCCGTGCCACTGACTTCTGTCACACAGGGCCCGTGCCGCTGATCCCACACGGCCGTGCACCTGATCGACGAATACTCCAACTGATGGACTGACAGGCACGACATGTGCCCTACCAGGCATGGCCCGTGCCTAACTTCGTTTTCTTCTTATAAAAGGCAGCCAATCCTCCTCACAGTTTTAAGCTTTGCTAAAGCTTCACCCTCATTTTCATATTCTTAAACCATCATTTGAGCTTTATTTACGGTGTTGTAGGTATTCGTCAAGATTATTAGACCTTTATCTTAATAGAGTTTGATTTTGTATTTGTCTATGAATCTCTCATCTTCTTTTAAGCATATTCCTAAAGCCATGCTCATGCCCAACTAAATTCTTACACTTACTTGGGGAACATGTAAGGTCTTTCTAGGGTTGGTGGCAACTCAAACATAGCATCCTTAGTATTGGTTTCAATTGTAAAACTTTCATTTTACTTGTATTTGTTCTTGGATAATTATCTTGATCTTTTGTTAATCATTCAATTGTTGATGTTTTGTATTTCACAGTTAATGTCTTAACTTGTGTTGATTATGTATTGAGATGATTGCCCTAGTTCTTTACTATTGTGATATGAATGTCTGATTCCATACTGTGTGATATTTCATGATAATTCACTTGGCTTATGATAATAATTGAATGTGTTTTCATAATAACAATCCTCAAAGATTCCATAATGATTCTTGTCATTTTAAGAGTGTACTTAGTGATTTCTCGGTGGTCTTGGCGATCTCATGATTGCTCTTGGCGATTTGAGATTTGCCTTTGTGATTTGGAATTTCTCCTTGGTGATCTGGGAATTTGCCTTGGTGATCTGGATCTATACTTGATGACCTGGATCTTGCCTTAGCGATCTGGTGATGCTCCTGGCGATCTGGAACACTACCTTGGCGACCTCACCAAGCCTTGGCGACCTCACCAAGTGTTCTATGGTGATCTCACTTTTGTTCTTGGCGATTTCGCAGGTCTGATGTCATAATTTTCACTATCTTCAATAAAATTCTCTTGTAATCAGTGCTATGACGACCTGTGCTCTCTCCAAGCCACATCAGAATATGTCAGGACCAATTTCACATCAAGAATCTCAATATTGAGCAAGAACGAAGATTAGACGAGGAGACGGGGATGATGAGAATCTAAGAACATCTATAACAAGAAATAATAAATCAAACAATTCATTGATTATTGCTGAATGATTACAGCGAATCCAAAGATTACAAACTCGTCATAGGAAATCCATGGTCACATTGGGTTGAGCTCAAACTCAATGTGTGACTCTCTCTCTAGAAAATGATAGCTCACATCTCTCTAGATCATCTACCTTATTCTTGCTTATTCTCTCTTATTCTAACAAATGAAGCTATCACCCATATATATAGGAGAGCCCATGTGCTCACTAGCCCACTAACTAGCAAGATACAAATAAAAAGAGCAAATTACAAATAAACAACTAAAGTAAATTATTAATTAAATCAAAGTTGATTTAATTAATATGAAGCTTGACTCGCTCGAACCGATCTTCCGTTGACTTTTACGTTGACCGTTGACATTATTAATTAAATCAAAGTTGATTTAATTAATATGAAGCTTGACTCGCTCGAACCGATCTTCCGTTGACTTTTACGTTGACCGTTGACTCGAACAGTTGACTTTTCAAGAAAACGTCTTTGATCCAAACTTGCAAGCCTCGATCATCACAACCCGCATCTCTGAATCAAGTGACAATGGATTCTTCAACCGGATTATTTGAGAATAGATTTGATGGCGTCAGTCACACTTATTATTAGTTCCAACAATTCCCCATTGACTGACGATGTCAAATCTGTCATACTAGTGAAAAACTGCTCTGTCGTACATCTTCGAAGAATAACTGATAAACCGGAATCTTTATGTTGTAAAGATTCCCCCTTTGAATAAGCTTCTTCTGTTCTTGTTTCTCCAGTTGAGATCCAAGTGTTGCAGCTCACTCGGTTCACACGGTCGGGTACAATACTAAAAATGCTGAACATCACCACAAGAAATCAACTCAGATAAACCAATCAATCACTGAAAATGCTCCAACTTCAGATAATCGAACCGATAATCCAAATTTGAAAATGCTTGAGCGTGTGGATCTTCTACTTAGTCGTAATGAAATCAATGTATAACGAGTAACACACGAAGAGTAAATACAAATAAGCTTTGTATTAACCACAGAGACCACAAAGTACACATAGATATGATCTGACTATGAGCTCTAAGACTCTCTCAGAATACAACACAAGACTCAATATTTATAGAGCTGAAATACGACTGGCCGAACCTCAAGTTCGGAGACACGTTCGGACCTGTCCGAACTCCAGGTTCGCTGGGAGTTCGGACCTCAGCTACTTTGTATGATTTTTCTTGAATTCGATACTTCACATGACGATCAAGAACCATGTATCCACAAACTCCCCCTCGGCATGTGCAGTATCATATCCTCTATTAAAACTTGTATCTTGTATCTTCAATCAAACTCTTCTTCGATCTTGACGATGAGTTCAATCTTAAATACTTGATATTGCATCGTGTGTAAACTCTTTATCAACAATCTTCAGAAGACTTGAAGTTGTAAGTCCAAGTGCATCTGATTTTGACCCATCCTCATCACCTGCCAACAGAAATAATCTTGGCGCAAAACGTCTCTTCGAGACTCCAAGATATTTTGTTTTTGAAATTGATTTTGTATTCCGTGTTGATCAATCGAAAACAAAACAGAAACAAAATCTTTTTGGCTTTTTGAAACTTTATATCAAAACACACCTAAAATCTTTTTGGTATTTTCTGATAAAAAAAATAAATGCATTACAGAATCAGACACTATTTTTGTCTTTTACGAGAAAGATCACAACTTGGGATCATATTGGTCATAACATGCTGAACTATACTTCAATTTCGGTTACTATAGCACATAAGCCATGTCGATTGCAGATATAAGTTGTCCAACTTTAAACTCTGGCACAATCATACTTAAAACATCTGGATATGTTTAAGTATTGATTAAATTTGCATTGACCAGTGTACCCCACACTATCAGACATACTTAGATATGCTTTTTCTTATCACATTTTGTGCTCTCATTTGTGATTTTAATCACACAATGATTGTATCCATGATATAGTCAACTGTGTTCCATGCAAAAAGAAATAAGAAAGCTAAATCGTCTACCTTAAGGTCGATCTTTCGATACGCAGATAAGGCCTCGTATTTAACAAAATAAGAAAATAAAACAAGTTGAAGTTGTATAACTCAACAACAATCAAGTCGGTACTCCCGTACACGCAGGGAAAGTCCGATGAGTTATATGAAACACCAAAGAAAAGAAATCAGAATGTCAAACGAACAACGATCAGGCCGATCTTTCGATACGCAGAGAAAGTCTGATCGTTTGACAAAATAAAGAAAATCAAACAAGTTTAAATCTTTGCAAAAAGAACACATGTATACACAGTGACTTCTCATCTTATTTTCACATATCTTTTCTTGATATATCATGAGATATGCATCAAGATATTGTTCACTAGGTCAAGCATCAGATTTAGTGTATATCACATTTGTATACTTTCCGATTTGCCGAGCCTACCTTACACATTGATCAAATGATCTTATGGCTTTTTCATCTACTTTATCCATGAGTCAGACAATGTCAGCCAATGTACCATCAGTTCCCAATCATGTCAGATACAATTTCTCATTTTTCAATGTTTTTGGAGTTTTGTAGTTTTCAATGTTTTTGTCTTTTCCAAATTTCTCCCCCTAAATATGACAACTCTATTTATAGATTTTCATTTTTATGATGTGAAAAACAACACACTATTTTTGTATTTTTGTAAAAACAAACTCCCCCTCAGAATGAGACGGAGGTAAAACAAAAACAAAAAATTAATCAACCAACACGAATACGTTCAGTTTAAGTCGTCTGAAAACAAAATTTGATTTTGAAATTCAATTTAATTAGAACAGATATTTCACAATCAGTAATTCTTCAATCACCGAAAGGTCTTCCTGAAGCACCTGCTAGACACCAAATAAATCATTAGTCGCTCTGGGATCGACCCGATTCAACAGCGTCGGGTCGCCCGGTGTCTTCCACATAGTCTTTGTTGGCCGTGGAAACAACTTTCGGTTTCCAAATTTGTAAAAGTTTTAATTTTTGATCAGAACCTGAATCAGATTCAACCGACGTACTTGATCTAGACCAAGACGATTTACGAGTTGATTTAATCTTTGGAGACCACGGTTCATCAAAAATTTGACCTTTGTTATCCACATACTTGGCAGTTTTGTGAATATATGCAGTCGTCGGACAATCAACAGCAAGATGTCCCGGTTGACGACATACATAACAAAGTCTTTCTCTAAAAATACTTGAAAATTGTTTTTAAATTCTGAAAAACCAAATGAATGATCAGAATCAAAGTTATCAAAGAAACCATCAGAAGAATCATTCCTAGGAAATGGACTCCTTGAAGATGATGATCCTCCAGAATAATAAAAAAATTCCTTCTGAGGTGATAATTTCTTTGCAACTTTTACTTTAAGAACCTTTGCAGCTTTCACCGGTTTCTGAGCTTGAACCAGTTCTTCCTTCACTTCATAGCCCAAACCTTTATGTTTAAAGCCTTGAGTCGTTGAAGAACTTGAAGAAGAACCCAAAGCTTCTCTTGCCTTAGCGTCGCTAGTAAATTTGGCTTTGATATCATTCAGCTTATTCTTCTCAATCAAAACTTTTTCTTCTTCGGTTGCAGATGAAGAACTCGAAGCAACCTTATCAAAAACTTGTTCATTTTCCAAAAACACAGACTTTGAAACAAATTTTGGAGCATCACCCAAATGCTTCTCCTTCTTCTTAGATTTGGACTTGTTCTTCTTGGGTGGAGTAGAAAATTTTGAATAATCATTTAATTCAGCTTTTGGATCAATTTGAGCAGAAGTAACTTCAATCAAATCCGCTGGTTGAGCAACCAAGTGAACATCCTCCTTCTTAGAACTTTCTGAACTCTGATCCTGTTTGTATAAGAAGTTTAGCAATGTCGGAGACAAATTGCAATTCTTCACTTGTCTTTTTAACTCTTAAATTTCCAATTTCAAATCATTAATCTTTTGTTGAGCCTCAAACACCTCTTTCTGTGACTTGATGAACTTTTCATTGAGATCATCATATTCATAAGTTTGTAACTTTCGAATCTCACATTCTGCATATAATTCTTCAAGAACATTTTCTCTCTTTTGCTTATAAATCTCAACATCCTTAGTCAAAACCTCACTTTTATCACGATAGAGAACATTCTCATCTTGAAGCATAGAAATCTTATTTTGAAGCTTCTCAACAGTAACAGCAGTTTTAGCAATAAGAGCAGTAGCTTCCTCATACTTTTGCTGAACTGGATGACTTTTCTCAAACAAATTCTCAAAATCTTGAGCTGCGTCTAAAGCTTCAGCTTTAGCTTTTTCAAATTCTTCATCCAATTGTGCCTTTTCCTTCAAAATAGCTTCATGAACATGAACCAACTCATAATACTTCTTTTGAGAATCTTCTAACTCTTTCTTGAGCACCACAAACTCTTCAGTTGACATTTGACAACTTTGTTCAAACCCCGCAACCTCCTGAAGTAATTTTTTACATTTAATACATTCAAATGTGTCAACTTTTGAACTATCAGAAACTTTACGCAAATCATCTTGAACCAAAGATGCACTCGAATACGAATCAGAATCAGTCAGAAAACTGTCATCATCAGCATGACGAGCAGTCAAAGCAATTGAGATTGGAACATGATTCTTTCTAGCCGCCGAATCTGCATTCCAGGTAAATTCATCTGGATGCCAAAATGTTTCTATCACGTTATTAACAAAAGAAACTGATTTCTTCTCAACTTTATCTGCTTCGTTTGATGGATGAAATACTAAATATGCATGTTGACCAGTTATCAATTTACTCTCAACAGAACTTGGACATTCTCGTGCAAAATGACCATAATTGAAGCACTTATAACATTTCACCTTTGACTTA
>JBCNJP010000010.1:51084313-51165310 GCA_039602395.1 Deinandra increscens subsp. villosa
AATTATCTAGACATATATACAAAAAAATTAACAAATATATTTTATTATCGTGTAAGTACAATTACAAAAACATTTAAAAATAATCAAAGAAAATTTAACAGCCTAACAAAAATATATAAAAGCTAACAAAAGTATATACAATCTAATTGTTTTTGAGTTCTTGATAATCATGTTCATCTTTGACACAAAATCTCGTAACCTACAAAGAAAACAAGCTCATTAGTTCATATACGTAAATATCACAACATGTTACATATGTAAATTCAAGTGAATACATATGTAAATTGAAAAAAAAAATCAGTTTATATACGTAAACATCACAACATGTTACATATGTAAATTTAAGTAATTTACTTATGTAAATCCAAGTAACTTACATAGGTATATTTCGTCTCAGTTTACGTATGTAGCACAAGTCATTTACATATGTTAATTTAATAATAAATGGAGATTTAACATATGTAAAAAAAAGTATTAGTGCTATTAAATATTATGCTCACAACATTTTACATATGTAATTTATCTAGACATGTATACCAAAAAAATAACAAATTTATTTTATTAACATATAAGTAACCATTACAACAACATTTAATAAAATAACAAAAATATAACAACATAACAAATATATATAACAAACTAACAAAAATATATAAAAACTAATTGTTCTTTAGTTCTTAATAATCATCTTCATATTTGACACAGAATTTCGCAACCTACAAAGAAAACAAGTTTATCAGTTCATATACGTAAACATCACAGTATGTAACATATGTAAATTCAAATAATTTACATATGCAAATTCAAGTAATTTACATATGTAATTCAAGTAATTTACATATGTAATTCAAGTAATTTACATATGTAAATTCAAGAAAAAGTTAATCAGTTTATATACGTATACATCACAACATGTTACATATGTAAATTCAAGTAACTTACATATGTAAAGTAAATTACATATGTAAAGCAAGTTACATATCTACATTTAAATATATAATGATATGTAACATTAAACAAAAGTAAATTTACATATGTAACACAAGTTTATATATGTAAATTTAAATATATAATGAGATATAACATGTTACAAGCTAGACTTAACACTAATCAATAAAGAAAAAACTGATAAGATGCACACATATAATGGAGACAGATATACCAAAAAAATAACAAATATATTTTATAAACTTTTAAGTAAGCATTGCAATAGCATTTAAAAAATAACAAAAAAAATATAACAACCTAACAAAAATATGTAAAAGCTAACTGTTCTTGAGTTGTTGATAATCATCTTCATCTTTGACAAAAAATCTTGTAACCTACGAAGATCACAAGTTCATGAGTTCATATACGTAAACATCACAACATGTTACATAGTAAATTTAAGTAATTTACATATGTAAATTCAATTAATTTACATATGTAAATTCAAGTAATGTTATTCAAGTAATTTACATATGTAAATTTAATAAAAAAAACTAATCAGTTTATATACATAAACATCACAAACATGTAACATATGTAAATTCAAGTAATTTACATATGTACAATCACTGGTTTTATATCATCAGGAACATGAGGGCAATGAATTTGGGAGCCGTTGGGAGATATGAAACAAGAAAATGCTTCAGTTTGTTCAAACAGGACATCATTAATAGATGAAAAAACCTCGATGTTGACATTGTCTTGAATATTAGGATCTCAATCCGAAGCTTCTGAATAAAACATATGTAAGTACATATAAAACTGTTCGGGGAAAAAAACATTCAGAAAAAAGAAGGTTACTAAGAAAAACTCTCAACATACCTTCATAAGATTGTCCATTATTGACATGAAAATGATTGGATGACTCGGAATAATGCAAATGCTCTTCCAAATTGTAAGAAAACTGATGTTGAGGAGAGAACTTTAAATTCGGAGGTTGCATTTTTCAAAATTGTGAGATTTCTTCGAGTGCATTAATGGAGGTTCTTCATATATATGAAGATGATGAAGGAACTAAAAGAGAAAAGTAAATCTAAAATGAAGGAAGAAGATATGGAGGATTACCTAGGGGGAAAAGATGATGTGATGACACATTGAAAAGATAAAAAGAATAAGTCATGGTGAAGAGGAGTAAAACACTAATATGCCCCATTGAAAAAGACAAGATAGTGTGATGTGGATAGCCTAGAAACCCTTGGACGAGTTTCTAGAGTTTTCACAACTCAAGTGGGTTTTCACTTTTCACTATATATATATATATAGGGTAAGGTTTATGTGAATACAACTTTTATTGCGAAAACACGAAAACAAATTTTAAAACCTCTATAACTTTTTTTCATACGTTAATAATTTTAAAAAAAAATTTGCACCAAAATCCATAAAATTATGTTATCTTTAGTTCTGAAAATTTTTTTAAAAAACAAAGTTTTTTTTTTAAATTATTATTGCACAGGTGCAATAATTTTTTTATTATTATTGCACATATGCAATAATATTAAAACCTTTATAACTTTTTCATATGTTAAATTTTTTTATAAAAAATTGCACTATAAATCTTATAATTCTGGAGAAAATTAAAAAAAATTCAATGTTTTTTTTTATTATTGCACATGTGCAATAAAAAATTATTATTGCACATGTGCAATAATATTAAAACCTCTATAACTTTTTCATACGTTAATATTTTTGATAAAAAAAATTGCACCAGAAGTCTTATAATTCTGTTATCTTTAATTCTCGAAAAAATTAAAAAAAAATTAACGTTCTTTTTGTTAATATTGCACATGTGTAATATAATTAATACGTATTATTTCACATGTGCAATAATAAAAAATCATGAAATTTTAGATGTTTAATTTTTTTTCAAGAATTAAAGGTGATATAATTTTAAGACTTTTGGTGCAATTTTTAAAATCTTTGATAAAACCAAGAAACCCTAGCAGAGAGATCCTTTAAAACCTCATCAATCATCACTCTTCAGTAGCATCTTCAATAGCACCTATGTTATACTTTAATTCCTAATTCTCTCCCAACAAAAAATGTAATTCTCATCCGCTCAACGCATCAACACTCGATCAAAGTCAAAACCGACACCTGAGTCGAACCCTAACCCTAACTCTCATTGAAAATCATCATTCACTAAAATTCATCAATTTACAGTATACAATCTCGTATCAAAAAATCAACAAGCAATTCTTGATTGCTCTGATTATGCAACCGAGGCTCAAATCATCATTGAAGTCCCGAAAAATAGCAAAATTGCAGGCGCAATCACTCGAAATGAAGAAACATGTCAAAGAATTCTAATGAACGTATGGTCAACAATAAAGATATAATAATTTCAGAAAATAGGTCAAAATATTTGTTGGGTCCCGTGAGGGGCTCTTTAACAATGTTGGTACAATTTAATTTAAACAAGATAAACAAGTTGCGGAAAGTAAATTAAATTGGAAGACAACAATTCATAAAAAGGGTTTTTTTTTGTATATCTCAAATGTAAATAATGGTTTACACGAGTTTATAGTATAACAATGTATCAACAGAAATAACTTTTCTATGGGAGTAAGTTGTAATTGCTTTGAGAAGATATTGAAATGTGTACTTGTTTTCTTTCTTTCTTTGGTGAAGTCTGATTGCTATTTATAGGAAGTAGTGGCAAGTTGTAAGTGGATAAGGTGGTTGAGGATGGATGAATTTGGAGTATGTCAGAGTACATAGAGATAAATTGAAGATATTCAATTTATCTCTTTTCAACTGTCTTCAACTACTTTCGTGTTGAATGCCAAGTTGGTATTCGCTTTACTTGTTCTTCACGCAAAGGCAGAATTGTTCTTATCGTAAACTTTATCTTCTGATAGTCCAGAACTCCTTCAGGACTCTTCTTTGAAGACTATTAATGCTTTCCATTAGAAGCCTTCTACAGAAATGAGGATTTCTATAGAATTTGGTATGTACATAACTACATCGGAAATTCCGAATTTGTTCTATATGAATACCGAATATTGTATTTCGTATAGATTTTCATATCCTTTCTCTTTTGAGGATATATCTTATCTTTTCTTCTAATACTTGACTGTTTTCTTTTACATTTACATTGTGTTCTAACAATCTCACCCTAAGTATTTGAAGAAAATAAATAAAATGAGAATGTAAACATCTCATTGGGAAATGAACAATATGCATAGTTTGATGATTACATTTATGTTCTTAAGATAGATCTTTGGTTACAGAGTCTTCTCTGACTGTGAATTTCTTGAGAAGTGGACTCTAGCAGGCTCTATGCAGTTCCTTTTGAAGCGTTTTGTGTTGCTTCAGCTCTTCTAAGGTCTTGATCATTAGTTCCCTTCTTCTTACTATCTCAGGATCAGATTTTTTGTTTTGTTCAAGTAGAAATGAGATGAGTTTTAGAGATGCATCAGAGTAAGCATGACATTGATTTATTCTGAAGAAGCTTCTTTTGTTATTGTGATTTCTGAAGTAGATTCCTATTTCCCCAGTGTTTAGAATTAGTTTGGACCCTTTCAATTGTAGTCCAGAGGGAAGGTCTTCTTTTGCAGTATGAATGGCAAGTTTCTTCAGACCAGTGTGTATTACAAGCTCATAATCAACCATAGCAAATATGTTATATATTTTCTTTCCTGCTTCTCTGAGTCGATGTATTGCTCTTCTGTTCTTAATGCTTGTTGAGCCATTCGCCAAACAAGTTTTGAGGAGAGTCAAAATGTGCAACTCACTAAGTTGATCAAGATCTGCATCGCTGAAGGTATATGGTTTATGATTGTTTGCGATGGTGGTTATCATGTAGGAATTGAAGTAGTGAGTGAACGGTTTTCATTTTTGTTGTCATTTTTTGACCTCGTCAAGTTGTAGGATGGTGGCTCATTTGAGGTGGTTGTTCTGTTTCTTGGAGGAACATATCTCTACACCTTCTCTTTTCGTGCTAGAATTCCTCCTTAATATTCTTTTCGTTTCCATAATTATCCTCATATAAGGATTGAGAGGCTATTGACACTGCTGGAGCATTGAAGGCTCCCCTAGACTTGTGGTCTTCTTTTTTACCTTTTCTGATTCTTTTGTGTTTTGTTAGTACCTGCAGTGTGAACTCTGAGAGCAGTATCTGTTGAAGGTGGAACAGGAGGTTTAGTTGACCTTTGAGCTGGTTCCCTTGGTGGCGGAGGTGGCATTGATTGCACAGGTGTAGGACTGGGCTTACATTTATCAGGTTTCTTTCTCTTGGGAGAAGACCTGTGCTCATCAGGACCTTCTTTTCTTTTTGAGCTAGGGGGTGAAGGTTATTCATCGAGGTTGATGACAAGAGGGGTTGATGCTTCTCTTTCTGAAGGCTTCCTTAGTGGGAAAAGTGGATTGGCTTCTGTTACTTGTTTGGATAGACTTTTCATTCTTGTCTCAAGGAGCCTCTGATCCGAGTTTATCTTTATCAGCTTTGATCTTTCTTCATGTATTTCTTTGTTTGGACGGCTGAATTTATCTTTGATTTCATTGTGCATTTTCTCTCCTTTGACTTCATATGTTTCTATGGTCTTTTGAGCTAGGTCATTCAGTCGCTTGATTTGATTTTCTGTGGATTCTTGTCTTCCTCCCTTTAGGTGCCATTCCTTTTCTTGCAAGACCTTCAGTTGATCAAAAATCTATTGTAGTTGCAGCTTGCTGTTCTTCTTCATTTTTTTACCTCCTCTTCTAGTTCAGAAATTCTTAAGCTGTTTTTTTTACTGTTTTGATAATTCTTCTATTTGTACAGAACTACTGCATAAATTGAAAAGACACAGAATGTTCTTACTGCTGGTAGAATCAATCGATCAAGTGAATATGAGAAAGTAAATAAGAGGTTTCTTATTGAATCACTCGAAGATTACAAGAATACTCTCTGGTTTCTCTCTTTAGAACACACACACACACACACACAAAGTGTGACAGAACTCTCAGAAGTCTCTTCAGCTCATTCTATCAGAAACTATTATAGTGGCAACATATTAACTGGCATACCAATTGGTATGGCGTACCAATTGGTACGGCGGCCCATGGAGCGTACCAATGGTATGATTCCCTTGGTAAGTTGACACTAAGACTCACAAACACACGCTCACTTAGATACAATAAACTAGACACTTCGTAGCATAGGAATATGCTCTAACAAACTCCCCCTTAACGTGTAGTGTATCTATGCTAACTAAACTCCAGTCTTCAATCTTCAGCATCGTTGCATCTGATCTTCAACTTGAAAACTTTTGTCAGCAATAGAGCTTTGCATGGCTAGATCATTCTTGAATAATCTTTAAACTTCAAGATCCACTTGTGAAAGATACTTCAAACTGCTCCTTTCACCATGCTTGAGTCTTATCACATATAACCTGCAATTTCAGAAGACAGAAACGCGGTTTTCTATTTTCAAGCCAACATAAGTTAATCTTGGCGCAAAACTTCTCTTCGAGAATCCAAGATATATGATTTGAAAATGTTTTTCGTATCTTGTGTCGATCGGTCGAAAACAAACAAGAAATAAAATATTTTTGACTTTTATGAAATTTAAACTTTTTTATTTTTCTAAAATGGAAAAAAAATGCAATACAGAATCAAACTCTATTTTTGTTTTTGTGAGAAAGATCACGACGTGAGATCATATCAGACATAACGCATCTAGCACATTTCAATTTCGGTCTTAATCAGCATGCAAGCCAAGATAATCGCAAATACAACATTTGAGTTTATTTCAGCATGAACCAATCAGTTTTATTATTTTCAGATATGCTTAAGGTAATGTAGAACCACGATACGATCTTACTACTGCATGATTCGGTAATCGGAGATACACAAACGAGTAAATAAAGCTTCGCTTTATTGATTCACAAAGAGTTACAATGTAGAGAGAGAAAACACCTTAAGAACACACAGTTAAGAGATGTAGAATGACAGAACTAACTAGCTAAACTAACTAGCTCTCTCTAACACGAACTATTTATAGTCACTAACATGCTGCTGGCAGACCACTAGCGTACCAAATGGTACGCCCGTACCAAATGGCCTGCGGACCATTTGGTCCGGCCACCTCAGCATGAAGCCACTAACTCACACAGACGCTCTTGTCTAGATACAATACACGAGACACAACGTTAGCATAGGAATATGCTTCTACAGACTCCCCCTTAACGTGTAGTGTATCTAGCTATCTATCTATCTAACAAAACATCAGTCTTCAATCTTCAGCATTTTTGCGTCTGATCTTCAACTTGAAATCTTGTCAGAATTAGAGCTTGCATGGCTGGATCAATCTTGAAAAAATCTTTGAACTTCGAGATCCACTTGTGATAGATATAACATACTCCCCCTTTCACCATGCTTGAGTTGTCACACAGAAACCTGCAATTTCAGAAGACAGAAACGCGACTTTCCTTTTCTTTTGAAAATTAATTTAATCTTGGCGCAAAACTTCTCTTCGAGAATCCAAGATATAGCTTTGAATTTTGAATTTTGTATCATGTATCAGTCGGTCGAAAACAAATAAGAAACAAAATCTTTTTGGCTTTTTGAAACTTTATGCTAAAACACACCTAAAATCTTTTTGGATTTTTCAGATATGAAACATAAATGCAATACAGAAATGAAATACTGAATCACACACTATTTTTGTATTTTGCGAGAAAGATCACAACTTGGGATCATATTGGTCATAACATGCTGAACTACACTTTAATTTCAATTACTTCAGCACACAAGTCATGTCGATTACTGGTAGAATTTGTCCATCTTAAACTCAGGCACAATCATACTCATAACATCTGGATATGTTATTGAATTGATTAGGTTTGCTTTGACCAGTGTATCCCACACTATCAGACATACTCAGATATGTTTTTGCTTTTTATATCACACTTTGTGATTTCATTTGTGATTTAATCACATAATGATTGTATTCATGAATCAGTCAACTGTGTTCCATGCAAAAAGAAATAAGAACGTTAAATCGTCTACCTTAAGGTCGATCTTTCGATACGCAGATAAGGCCTCGGATTTAACAAAATAAGAAAATAAAACAAGTTGAAATTGTATAACTCAACAACAATCAGGTCGGTACTCCCGTACACGCAGAGAAAGTCCGATGAGTTATACGAATCACCAAAGAAAATAAAGCAGAACGTCAAACGAACAACGATCAGGTCGGTCTTTCGACACGCAGAGAAAGTCCGATCGTTTGACAAAATAAAGAAAATCAAACAAGTTTAAATCTTTGCAAAATGAACACATGTATACACAGTGACTTCTCATTTTCTTTTTCACATATCTTTTCTTGATATATCATGAGATATGCATCAAGATGTTGTCCACTTGGTCAAGCATAAGTATTTTAATGTGTTTATCACATCTGAGTACTTTCTGATTTAATACCGAGCCTACCGAGTACATCGAACAATGATCTTATGGCTTTTTCATCTAGTTTATCCATGAGCCAGACACGCAAGCCAATGTACCATCATTTCCCAAATATGTTTGATACAATTTCTCATTTTTCAATGTTTTTGTATTTTTCCATTTTTCAATGTTTTTGTCACATCTGAAAATCTACCACATTTATTGATGAATCAGGCAGAATTTTTAATGTGTTTATCACATCTGAAAATCTTTCAGTTTTGAAAAATGAATCATTCAATTTAAGTTAAGAACGCAGAATACTCCTCCATCAGCAACTTTGCAATCACCAACGGGTCTTCTAGGAATACCTGCACACTGGTTATAAAGATTAGTACTCAAATGACCCGAAGCACACAGCTTCTGGTCGACCAGTGTCTTCCACAAAATCAGTTGCAGCGTTGCTGACCATCTTAGGTCGCCACTGCATTTTTACTTTTGTATGTTTAACTGAGTCATCATCACAAGATGAACCACCAACACTTGAATCAAATTTGAAAAATTGTTTCGTTGTAGATTTTGATTTGAATGGTGTTGACTCAGTAAAAATTCTGCCTGATTCATCAATAAATGTGGCAGATTTGTTTGAAAACGATCTTTTAGCAGTCTCAGGACAATCCTGTGCCATGTGTCCCTTTCGGCGACATTGATAGCACAAACGATATGATCGTTTAGATTGTGGTTTGCCCTGAACTGGATGAGATCTATCATCAGATTCAAAACTATCATAAAAACTATCAAATACTTGAAATCTATTCTCATGTACCCATTTGGAAGTAGGACTGTGGGGCAAAGAATTAGAACCATATGACGAAGATTCCTTTGGAGAACTCTCAGATGAAATCTTCTTCTTTTGCTTCCCTCCAAATCCTTTCTCCATCGTTGAAATAAATACTTGAGCCAGATGATATATTTGATCCAAGTTTGTATCTTTCTTTGCTTTCTTTGGCATGTTCTTTTGCTTTGTAACCTTCCTGCCTTCACTTCCCAACCCAGCTTGTTTGTAACCAGGTAACTTGGAAAGATCTATTTGAGAACTTGAAGAACCAGATTTAGCAACTTGGTTAAATGAAGCTTTTATATCTTTTAGTTTGTTAGCTTCAACCAACTTTGCAGCAACAGCTTCTTCATGCAATTTCTTTTCATCTTTCTCAATCTTTTCACTAGTAGAAATAACACCCTCTTCTGACATAAATCCACTAGAAACAAACGATGGTGGTGTTTTATCAACCAAACATTCCTCTTTTTCCACTACCTTCTTTGATTTCTGTGCTTTCTTCAATTCAAACTTCTTCGCAACAAATTCAGAATAATCACCAGTTAGAGCTGAAATGTGAATGTCAGCAAGAGCATCAGATTCAATAACCGGATGTGGAATCTGATTATATTCTTCACTCCCAAAAACCTTCTTGAAATTCTCATCTTTACACAAGTAACTCGTGAAAGAATGTGAATTCTTCAAATTATTCAACTGCCTCTTAAGATCCAGCACCTCAACATTCAAATCGGATATTTTCTTTTGAGCTTCACCCAATGCTTTTTCAGAATCAATTAATTGCTCTGAAGCTGTATTAAACCGAAACTTTTCTTATCGCATCTGATCATGGGCATCACACACTTCTTGAGTAATTTTCTTGACACGACCTTCATGAATCTCGATATTTCGTTTCAACAACTGATTGTCATGTGTCAAAGTTGTGACTTTATCAAGTAATATTGAATGTTCCATTTGACGATCACTTTCCTTAGCAGTAATTTCATCAAACTCTTTCTTGAGATCATCATAAGCTTTCTTCAGCGAATCTACTCTTGCAGTTGATTTCTCAAACAAATTATCAAAATCATTAATCGCATCTTTTGCTTCACTTTCCCATTTCTCAACATTTTTAACCAACTCTTCATTCTCAGTTTTCAACTTCAGAAGTTGTTCCTTATCTTGAGCAACTATGTCATCCATATTGCTCTTAAGCTTGACAATCTTTTCCATCAACTCATCCTTTTCGTTTATCAACATATCATTTGTCTTAAAAGTCTTATCAGAATTTTCAACTTTCTTCTTGAAACTTTCTAATTATGTTTCTTTCAGTGTTCTCTCAACCATTAACCCTACCTTTTCTTGAACCAATTCACGAATTTTTCTATCCTTTTCAGCACAAAATTCACAAGTTGACTCATACCCACTAACTTCAGAATCACTTGTTTCAGATGTAGTAATCTCAGACGTATATCCACTTGATTCAACTTCAACATTTGCCATTAAAGCCACAGATTGACCGTTGATATAACAAAATCCATCTGGTTCTACACAAGTATCTTGAATAGCAGTCAAAGCAATAGATGGTTTGTCAAATTGTTTTGACCATTCATCAAACTCTCTTTCTTCTTGAACTTGAGCCACCATAGCTTTTGTTTCATGCTTATCAGATTTAACTTTATCGGAGGATGACTGAGAACACTCACGAGCAAAATGTCCAACCTTTGAACAATTGTAACATTTTACTTTAGCTTTATCCAAACCCAGTTTTCTTCCTCCTGGAACAAAAGAATTCTTTCCATGTTTCTTGATAAATCTTCTTCCTTTTTCAACCATCATTGCAAATTGCCAATGCAGATCTAATTCAGCTAATTGATCATCATCCAGCTGTTCTAACTCAGTTCCACTTAAACCAGCATCACTAACTTGACCAAATATCGATCCAGACGATGAAGATATAAAAGCAGATAACAATACAGCCAATTCTTCAGTTGATTGAGCAGGATGAGAATTGTTTGTTGATTTATCAGGAATGGTAAAACGACACCCTGGAGAATAACCAGAATTTTCAGAATACCCAGCAAGAAAAGCTGTTACCGGCGGATTACTGCTTGAAATAGAATGTGACTTTGCCTTAGCATGAACTGTAGCATTATTTTCCCCAAAGTACAATTCAGGATTTTGAACTATAGGATGTGCAGATTTCTTCACCAGCAATTCCATCTCACGAGCTTGTAATTTGCTAGTTATTTGATTGAATGTCCAAGTTGAATAATTTGGATCATTTGTCAACATCATCACATAATTTTCCCATTTTTCTGGTAAAGCTTCCAGAATTTTCTCTTTCAATTCATCACTATCTTTCTTGACTCCTAAAACATCAAGTTCATTTATCAAATGTGAAAATCGAGCAATCAAATCTGGAATTTTCTCATTCTCGCAGTGCCTGAAATTATCAAACTCTTTCTTCAAAACTTTCTTTCGAGTATTTTTGTATTGATCATTACCCGTACATCTCTCTTCAATAGCATCCCACAACTCCTTAGCCGTTGTATATTGCTTAAATTGATGCATTAGATCTTTTGGTAAGGCCATTGTAAGATAACTATATGTTTTCTTTTCTCGAGAAAAAACTTTCCGTTCATCAGCATCGAAACTACTAATCATTTTTGGTTTGTTGGGACTTATCATCGGATATTCATATTCTTTCTCAATTGGAATCCAACTTTCAATATCTTGCGAATAAATGTAAGATTCAAACCGACTTCTCCAATTATGATAATCTTCAAGCCTTAGCAATTTAGGAACTTTTTGAGTTGTTCCTATCTCATTATCATAGTTCAACATGGCTTGCACTGATGTTTGAGCAGCAGTCATTGCATAGAAATCACTCATTTTGATGTTAAACCTAAACCTCCAAAACTTTAAACTCAAAAACGAGGGTCTTCCAAGCGGATTTTGGGGGTCAAACCGGGGGGGGGGGGGTACAGACCTTTCAAGTTAGTACACGTCTAGATCTCGGAAAGACGAATGTTTTGGCTGGTATTAGGTTCCGTAACTCCAAACGGTTTGCAAGTTACGTCAGTTTTAGTGAAGATATGTTTTCTGCCAGCGGACCAACAATTCCAGCGGACCAACCTCCGTACCAGATCAAACTAGCGGATCAAAATTTGTTCACCGGATCAAAATACTCTCAACGGACCAAATATGTTCTAAAGGACCAGATATCTTCGGCGTATCAGATTTTGGTACGGCGGACCAAAACTGGTACGCAGGATCAGATTTTTTAGCGGATCACACTGGTACGCTGTAACTGCTGCGGATCAGATTGATGAAGATTGCCGGGGCGGACCAGTTACGGACCAATTGATCTTTGAGCGGACCAGACGCAGTTCGAACTAAATTCGACTGATTTTCGCGAATTCGACGTTTTCGATCGGAAATTTGGTTCAAATAGGTACGAAAACACTCCAGAAACACTCAGAAATCATTTTTCATCACAGAAACACTCGAAATTGGAAGAATTTGATGAAAATGATGAAAACCCAAAATTTCTCTCTCTAGAATTAGAAAACTTACCAAATCACAGCAGTAGAGCAACCTGGAATGCTCTGATACCACTTGTAGAACCACGATACGATCTTACTACTGCATGATTCGGTAATCGGAGATACACAAACGAGTAAGTAAAGCTTCACTTTATTGATTCACAAAGAGTTACAATGTAGAGAGAGAAAACACCTTAAGAACACACAGTTAAGAGATGTAGAATGACAGAACTAACTAGCTCTCTCTAACACGAACTATTTATAGTCACTAACATGATGCTGGCGGACCACTAGCGTACCAAATGGTACGCCTGTACCAAATGGCCTGCGGACCATTTGGTCCGGCCACCTCAGCATGAAGCCACTAACTCACACAGACGCTCTTGTCTAGATACAATACACGAGACATAACGTTAGCATAGGAATATGCTTCTACAGGTAATATTATCATGCACTGAGAACTCGGCCTCCACTCTATCAGAAATACTGGTAAATCATTATGTTTATCATATAGAAGTAAATTTTCTTAGAGATTTAATCATCCTTGATGAGTCATGCAAAAAATAAAGAAGAACCTCAAATATCTAGCAATCAGGTCGGTCTTGTGGACACGCAGAGAAAGCCCAAGTATTTGAAAAAATAAGAAAGTTGAAGTTGTATAATTCAATAACGATTAGGTCGATACTTCTGTATACACATAGAAAGTCCGATGAATTATACGAAACACCAAGCAGAATGTCAAACGAACAACGATCAGGTCGATCTTTCGATACGCAGAGAAAGTCCGATCGTTTGATAAAATAAAGGAAATCAAATAAGTTTAAATCTTTCACAATGAAAACATGCATTCATCAGGATATCTCTTATTCTATTTTTGTCAGATCATTACACAACATTCATCAAGAAGCAAATAACCAAGATCATCAACGAAGTTTTATGTTTATATCTTACCTGCAGATATCAGATTAGTCATGCACATTCACAGATCATGCAAGAACCTACAGCCTTTAGACTTAATCTATTCATGGCAGATAAACGTATATGCTGATTTATTATCATTTCTCGCTTTTGTCGAATCAATTTCTCAATTTTTTCATTCATTTTTTTATATTTTCCACTTTCTCGCCCTAAAATTCAAACAAACGATATTTTTTGAATTTTCAAATTTTCTCCCCCTAAAAATATAAACGAAAGAAAATAAAAAACAAAAATGAAAATGATCGATCAACATTTAACACATTTTTGAAAAAGATATTATTGAAAATCAGTATTTCAAATATAGGAACGGTGCATTTTAACTTAAATCAACCACAAGTATTCCACTGTTAGCAATCTTTCAATCACTAACATGTCTTCTTGAAATACCTGCAAACACTGGAAAACAATAAGTTCTTAAACCCCGACCCTCATCCACACTTGTGGTAGGTCGTCCCATGTCTTCAACAAAATCAGTGTTGGTTGTCGAAACAACTTTTGGTCTCCATTCCTATTTTGGTCTTAAATTTTTGGTGAACCACTATCAACTGATGAGTAACAATCAGAACTACTACCAAACTTTTTAGAATTAAATCGCTTTTCCAGAAAAAATGTGTGCTGGGTATTGGTTAACTGAAAATAATGCCATCATGATCAACATACTTTGTATGCTCGGCATTTGATGATGAATTGTTATTAGTCGTAGGATAATTTTTAGCATAATGACCTTTCTGACGACAAACATAACACAGTTGATGATTAGTTAGAGTAACTGAAACTGGTTTTCCAAACTGATCAGTCGAACATTCATCAAACACTTTTGAAATCACAGGTTTAAATTTCTTTGGTTTCTGAAATTTTGGAAAACATTTTGGAGAATCATAAAAACTAGAATCATCTCCATAACCAAAGAATTTATATTTTTCCTTCAAAATCACACTTTTAGAGTAAAGTGCATCGAAGTCTTCAGTAACTTCTTTTACCACATGTTTACAATGTTCCAAATTCTCTTTTGCAATTTTACACTCTTCAATTAATAAAGTCTTTTCCTTTCTTAAATTTGCAATTTGTTTCTGATAGATTTGCTCATTGTCAATCTCTTTCTCAGATTCAGTTGTTTCTGCATCACTCATTTGCTTTTGTTATATTCTTAACATCACCACATTCCTGAGCAAGAGCATCCCATACCTCTTTTGAAGTTTTATACCATTTGAATTGGTAAAAGATCTCTATAGAAAGTGCCCTCATCAAAGCATAATAAGCTATCTTTTCACTATCATGACATTTAATCTCGTATTCGGTCATCCTTGATAAAAACTTTGGTGGTGGTACTTTTTGACCCGAATTGTTTAGAATAGGAAACTCATATCCATCTTGAATTGATTTCTAGAAATATTTACCTAAGCTATCAACCACGAACTCTACAAATCGACCTTTTCAATTGTAGCGATCATCAAAATAAAGAAGCATTGGAACTTCACTTTCAATCAGCTGAAAACTTCTCAGAGAATAATATGAATAAATGGAAGAACCTTTGTTCAAACCCATCTTCGTTAGTCTCAAAGTCTTTGAATACCCACTTAAATCTTTAAATGATAATCCGAAGGTCTTAGAAATGAAAATTTGAAAGTCAAATCTGAAGTAACAATGTTGGTTGGTATGTTGCCAGCGGACTAATTTGTATGTTGGTTGGTATTGAAAACTTCGGATGCAAAAATGGAGGTCTTAAAGATGGATTTTGGGGGTCATGTAAAACCGATTTGTCCCGATCTAGTGATTTCTACACCGAAATTGGACCGAAAGATCACCGAAAACTCAAGAACACAAAAGGGAAATAAAAATATGTTTTCTGATCAGATTGATATGTGATTACAAGATATAAACTCGTTGAACGATCCTAATCAATGATCTAATACACAAAATCTCACAGATTCACAATAAAAAATTTCTCTCTCTAGATGATGAAGTTGGGAAAACGGTTATGAGAAAGTTGTTGGTTCGGTTCTTCCTTCTTATTCAACAAACACACACACACACACACACACATATATATATATATATATATATATTGAAGTGTGGTACGCTTGTTAGCTTCTCAAAATGGTCCGCTGGCTTCTTTAAATTGCAGATATATGAATCTCAATTATGAGATTCATATTTTAAACACCTAAACCCCTCAAGTATAGTATATTGACACTTTCTACCCTATAACATGATTTAACAGTTCTAACGGAATCAACTGATATCACACCCGGCCAACGGTTTGAGTGTGAGTGAGACGGAATCATAGTCACAGATACACAAAAAACTTCTACTAAATTCATACGTCATTTAAAACATATTACCATTCATGTTGCAGCGGAAAGTCATGGTGAGATGATAATGTCTTACATTTGAATAAAAGTCTTAAGTTGATATTAAAATCATAAAGCAGTTTCTTTTAAGATAGGTTGAGACTACGACTCCGGTAAAGCAGGTTCGAAAGTATCCGGTAAAGCAGGTTCGAAAGTGCAGTGAAGCCCCATTTGCACGTCTTCCATGATAAGCTTAATTACCTGAGAAATCATGAGTTTAAAAGGTCAACATAAAGTTGGTGAGGTTCACAGGTTTATGACTCTACGGTAAGTTTGTAAAACAGTTTACGGTATACTTAAATATTACATTGGTTTACTGTTGTGGTTGTAAGAGCTCACATGAACCTCAAATTTGAATACAATGGATTACCCACTCATGGTATTATATCCCAAGAATACCGAACAGAGCAGAATAACTGATGTGTACCCCGTGTCAACCCAAATAGATCTATTCACTAGTTATCGTTTCGAGTAGAACTAATCGAATCCAATTAATAGTGGGATTTTGTTGTACAAACGTTTATAACAATAATGTACCAGAGTTTGGGATATGGAAAGGAACATGTAATCATACGGCTAACAGGTAAACAATAACATTAAGTAAAAACATTTATCAGTTCATGATTTCTCCCCCATAAGTATAAAACAGTTATAAAGAAAAGGGGTCGTGAAACTCACCTGTTCAAGGTGAATGATCATGACTGCTGATACGAGCAACAAGTAACCGACGTCCTAATATCAATAATAATAATAGAACACATCTTAGGTCTTGTTTCAATTGGAAAACGTTTTGGTTACCCAACGATCCTGGTCGAGTCTTGACAATTTATTCCCATTTGTAACGTTTGGAAAACCTGTTCGTAATATTTATAATATTTATCATTCAAATAAATATTTAAGTTAATAAATATATTTATAGTCAAATAAATATATATAGCTTTGTAGAAATAATTATAATCAAATAATTATTTAAGATTACGAAAATGTATATTCAATCAAGTTCTGAACATTGAGACAAACAATAAAGTATTTATTATTTGAAGTTCACCATATATATTTAAGTGGGAGTTCATAATTATAGACAAGTAATTATATATATAAGTCATTTTTGTCTGATTATATAGATACAAGTATCTGACCATTGATCGTTATGTTAATAAATATTTAGCTTCGTAAATATTATTATGTTTATGATATCTCTTAAAACAGTTTTTCTAAATTATATTTAAGAAATAATATTTAAATAACAAAATATTAAGACGAGATATTTGTGTGAAGTGGCGTCGATATATTTGTAACAATATATAAGTTTCACGTCATGACAGTCCAAAATATAATACCTTATATTTTAGGTCCAAAGTCCGGAATTAATATAATATATATACTATTTATTTCGACAAATAATATGATACGAAAAACTAATATTTAAGTCCTTAAATATTATTGGGTTAATAAATTTAAATTAACATTTCAAGTTATTAAAAGTGAGATCTAAAAATATGAGCACTTAGTTGTTGATTATGAGTCCAAACGCTCGGTATTTAGAAATATATATGTTTTATAAAAATAAAACTGTTTTTATAATCAACATAGTCAATAGCATATTTCTTATATTTTATGTCCAAAATATATCCGTTTATATATTTTTAGTTCGATGTGTTATTTGACGGTCCTTGAGTCAGTTTTTATACCACTTGGTCTATAATCCTTTTAGTCTTCACAACGATTGTCAAATATATATTGTGACACAAGTTCTTAAATATTAACGTTAGTTTAATAGTTAGGATGGTTTGTTCAGTTTATATATTTAGTGGGTGGAGTGTCAAGACTCGTTTTGGGGTGATTATAAACATAAAAAACGAACGATAAAAATGACCAAATTGAAAAGTTTAGCCTTTTACCTCTAGCACTAAGCTAGGTGATGAACCGAAAGAGGCGAGAATATCTCCGTAGACTTGATCGAAAAATATTGACTTTAAAGGTGTTGACCCGAAAGTTAAATCGGTCTTTTGCGGGTTAGTTTTTGGTGGTTTACGGTGATTGTTAGGGACAACCATTAAGGCCGTTTGGGAGGTGGCTGGGCTGACTTGCCGCTGGTGGTGAAAGGGTGGTGTTGCGGTGGTCCGATTATGGTGTTATGGTGGTGTAAAGTTGGCTCAAGGGACTAATTTGTTTCAAAACAAAAGGAAGTTCAAATAAATGAATCTGATGGAAACGAAATCATGACTGGGACTGTTTTATCTTCTTTCATTCTCTCTCTCTCTCTATATATATAGTTATATATATCTCTACTATCTTATAATGCATATTCTATCCAAGTGGTTGAAAATTAAGATGTACAACTTATTTATGCATAAGGTATAAGTGAAAATTAAGAGGTACAATCTTTAAGGCTACATGTACAAGTGGTTGAAAATGCAGACAAACCCTAAAAGGTTTACCCTTCTGCGTGAATCATCAGAAATAACGCAGCAGCAACAAAATCGAGTAAGGCTTTCATGAGAGAACCCTTGACCGTGCTTTTCTTTTCCTTTTCAGACCTAATTCACTTTTGCTTTTCAGAGACGATTTTGATAGAACGGAGGAGAGAGGACGCCGATATTGTCTTTGTCCGACTTGCTTTCCAGAGGAGATTCAGAGAATCACCATTTTGAGAACGATGCAGACTTGCTTTTCTTCTTCAGAATCGAATCGACCTAATCTCGGGAACAAGTCGATGCGAAATTTCAAATCAGCAAGAATTGCAAACGCTCCCTTTCTTGATTCTTGGGGTAATCGCAGTGAAACATGAATTGGGAAATCAAAACTTGGCGGTCAATGCAAATTTCAAATCAATTGAGTGGATGCCTCATTATAAATACACAGAGTCTACCCGATTGAAATCACAATGCAGAACACACTGATTCAAATTGAGGTATAAATTCCATTTAATTTTTTTTTTATATTTGATTGATTTCTAATCTAATTGTGTGTTCTGATTTGATTACCATTCATGTTGTAGCTTCAAGATCTTCAAATTCTCTGCAAATTCCACCTCTCCATCTCTCTAAAGGTCAGTTTCTTTTTTTCTTATGATTTGGAATCAATATGTAACTGTATTATGCTGTTGCTGCTTGTATTATGTTGTTTGTGTTTGCTGCTGCTTCATTTGTGTTTGCTGTTTGTATTATGCTACTGCTGCTGTTATTTTGTTTAGGAAAGGAAAGTGAACTTTTGATTTTATAGTGGACTGTTCTCCTAAATTCTTATTTATATATGGTGTTCATATCAAACTACAGCCCCAAAGCATGATGTTTCAAGTGTTCATTCATATGAGTTGGTTAGATGGTTTAGGCCTATGTGTTTGTTGAGGTAGTCACTGTGAGTTTGTGTTCTTACTTTTACTTCTGTGGGCGTATGTGACCCTTCATTGTATCTATTTTGTATATATAATAATGGACCCTCACAAACAGTTTTTGAATGGACATAGACTTATGGTTCCATTAAACTTTTTAATTTAGTAGCCAGATTGTCTTAACAATAATTATGCTGCCGTTACTTTATAACTCATGCTCATTTTAGTGTTAAGAAAATATCAAGGTTTTAATTTAAAAGCAGTTGAACCAACATTTACAAAATGTGCATGTTTATTTTTTGAGCCATGGCACCTTTGAACCCAGTTATAATCATTTACATAAGGTAGAATGGTTCCTACAGTCCCTTACATGTTCATAACCTATTCACAAAAGATAGTACTTTCAAAGACCTCATAAATTGTTTTGATACTTTTACTGAAATATTACTAATCAAAACTTAATGTTTAATCTTTTTCTGCAAGACCAAGAGAATTGCAGTGGTAATCAAGGATGCAACCTTTATTAGGCTTCTCCTGCTTTCTGTTTTATGACATCGATGAAGCAAAAAATGGATGGAAAGGCCTACTGATATATCTTTTATTCATTTATATATGATAGTATTAAGTATAGATTTAATATTCCTTTTGCTTACCATTTGAGCTGCAAATGTATATGGACTTGTTCTGTAGAAACCTTAATTATTTGTATTCTGAATTTGCAGATCTATGCTGAACATATTGAACATGTTATGATAGATGCGCGTTCAACAGGAAAATATTATCACTGTAAGCTTATTGATTACATTCACTTAAACTATAACTAAGGATTCAAGTTTGTTTTGTTCCTGGCTAACTAACATCAGAGTTACGTTATGTGTTATATACTAAAAAAGAAGATGCTACCTGGATGGTTGATGGGTATGAATTCGATATTAGTGGATCTGATGTTCTTGAACCACCAACTTGCCATGAATTAGATGATGAGTATGAATTCGATATTAGTGGATCTGATGTTAACGAATGTCGTAAGGTTATACAAACACAAAAGGAGTATGGCTACCTGGATGGTTGATGGAACTCATTGGCGTAGAACATAATAAGTCCTGCACTAAAGCACGCAAAAGGAGATCATTATGGAATTATCCAGGTAATCAACTATAACTGTTTGGAATTAGGGTTCTTTACGGTCCAATTCGTCTAACTATAACCTAAATTTACCTCCAAACCATGATCTACGATTTAAAAAACAACAAGCCAAACAAGTCAGGTTGGTTGGGTTGTCTAGACCGGCCCAAATGGTTCAGCTTTGACTGCCTGCAATCGGTCTTTTAAATAAAATAACAAAGCCTTTAGTTTGTAATTTGTATAAACTTTTCCAAAATTATATAAGATGGTAATGAATACTATGCATTTATATTACTAACTCTTCTAAAAACGATAGGAACAATAAGATAAAATTAAAGTCTAATATTCTTTACATAACAAGGCCACCAATACTAATTCTGCATATTAGAATTAGAGTCAAACTTGATTTCCTCAACATTTTAAGGATCGGAAAAATTAATATGCATATATCATCTTTACTATGTAGAGGTTGATTTGGGTTATTTTGATTTCTGACATGAGGTATTGATTATTAATTGGTATTTTTTCTGTTGAAGTTGGGGTCTTATTTTTTATTTTTTTTGTTTGTGTTTGTCGGTTGAAGATTAATTTCCTTAACGTAATAAAGAACAGTAATCGTCAAAGGAATTTAGCTTGAAATAAAAAAAGAAATTAACATGGCTATTTTGATTTCAGTGTTGTATATGGCATCTTCAAAAGGTATGGTTATTCTGCAACTTCTGTTTTTGATCATTTGGTTTTAGGATAAATGTTCTAAAGCCTGTTCTGGGATATCTAGGCGTGTTTCATTTTTGTTGGTGTGTTTTTAGTTATATGAAGCTTTGTAAACGAATCCAATGGTGTGTGTGTGTGTGTGTGTGATATGGGAGTGGATAATATGCTCAGGTGGTGTTAAAAGTGTGATTTCTACTAACCTGGGGGGTTGCTTGTATATCGCTTAGGATAAACGGTTCTTTTAATTCAGTGATGTGTGTGTTATTTTCTTCTTGGGTGGGACTATAAGGCTTTCGGGTGGGAACTTCAGAGGCTAAATTGTGGTTCATACAATTTTCAACGTGATCGTGTAAAAGCTTTTTGAGCGATCATGATGGTGAAGTGGAAGCGAAACACATACTGGTGGCTAGGTGCTGAGATTGTTGGCATTTTTGTCATGGTTTACACTGTCTTTTCAGCTGCTGATGCTAAACGAAGTGCCAGACTCATATTCCTGTATGTATACTCTTTCCAACCTCATAATTGCATCCATAATTGGTAGTTTCTCTTAAATATCCTCCATAATAAAGGTACTTTGTGCATATCTGAACAATCCTTTTGAAAGATTAAGCAATTTTAACTTGGAATTTGATACCATTGGACTAAAATTTCTACAAATTTGAGCCAGATTTGATGCTTGTGCTTCATGTAGCTTCCTAATTTGATCATGACCTTTTTATAGTGATGAACAAAAGACCTAAGTGCATGTTTAATACACAAAACATTCAAAAGCACTTTATTTTAAAATTAAATAAGTTTGTAATCCTATTTCAAATGCTAATTATATACTTAAAAAAGAATTTTTGGACAAAACTTATTTCTGGTCAACCCAACCCGAGACATTTTTTTTTCTCGCTAATATATATTTACGACTTATTTGAATAGATAGAATGTAGACATACAAGCCTATTATTGGAACTGTTTCAGTCAACAATCAATAGGTAGAACTATTTCAACCAAAAGAAGGCTGTACAAGCCATGGAAGACAGGTGCCACCATGTCATTGTCACCTGTAGAAACTGTGATCTCGACCGGGCGGGTATCAAGGGTGAACCGGTTCGGCCAAGTGAAGAGTCTCTAGAGAGTTGATGAGTAAAGGCGCTCCGGCAGGGAGCGTCTTGGCTGCTTCGGTAGGTTAGTCTAAGGTACCTGTCACGAAGGAAGAGTTAGAACATAGGAGGGAGATTGTCCTCCGGCTCAGACTGGGACTGACAGATGCATCATAGTCATCCCAGGTCTACCCTCGTGAGTATAGGATGTGTGTGTGGGGAATTGGGATGCCTGCTCTACCGTGCGGTCAGGAGAGGCGTTTTAGTGCCGGAGCTAGTTGTAGTCCGGAGGGATTAAGTGTCTTTCCCCCTAAGTGGTTGGGGGGTATTTATAGTGACTTACCTTTGTCTGATGCATCATTAATGCTCCTGGCGGCTAACGGTATGGGCGGGCGCAGTAGGTGCGTAGCCTACAGTCCCATTTTGGGTAAAGCGGCGCATGATTGGCTTATAATGTACCAATCATTGCCTGTCCATGTTACTCGTGAGGGCCGTGCGGCCAACTCGTGTGTGTCGCGTGCCGCTAGAGTGGGTGTTTGGTTCGGCCTGATGAGGGGTAACCTCCGATATTTGGCCGGACCGGACCCACGTCATCAGCCCCCCAGGCCGAAGCGTTGCTGTCATGTAGCGGGGCTTCGGGCTTTCTCTTCTTATTGGGCCTGGATGGGCCGGGCTTCCGGGGCCCCCTGTGTTGGTGCGCGTTGATTGGATGCTGGGCTGGCAACCGTCCCGTCAGGAATGCCAACCGTCGCCCTCTATATAGCCTATATATAGCCGAACGTAACTCCCTTCGGTCGTATCGTCTTCTTTCCAAACTTGCTGCCATTCTTGCCGAAAACGCTACCTGCTTTCATACCGCGCGGTACGTTACCCTTTTCTTTGTATTTTGATTTCTTACATCATGGCTGAGAGTAGTAAGTCCGATATGGACGTTCAGTTTAGTTGCCTTACTCCGAAAACCCTTAGCACTGAGGTAGCGCGGTACGGCATTCCTCTAGAACTGCATCCTACTTTGCCAGAGAGAACCCATACTATCCGTGACTGCCCGCCCGGTAAGATTGGGCTTTACCTTCATCACTTCAGTTTTGCTCACTTTCGCCTTCCCTTTACCGTTTTATTTCGCAATCTTATCAAAGCCCTTCGTGTTGACATTCGGCAGCTTCCCCCCTTGGCCGTCGCACGGATAACTCAGTTTGAAATTGCCTGCTGGGGGTGTGGGACAAAACCTACCGTTAACCTTTTTAGGCAGTTTTTTCGCCTGAACCACCAAGGGGATTGGTACCTTATAGAGGTCGCCCGCCATGAGGGGGCCGTGCGGCTGTTCACTCCTCCCACCAGTCTGAAATTTTGGAAGGACAAGTTCTTCTGGGTGGATGACGTTTGCATTGGAAAGATGCACTGGAGGAAGCCGGAGGAGGACCTGGTGGCGTACGACGTGTACAAACTTCCTCATGACACGGTCGGTCGTGCGAGGTTGATTGCAAACAAAATGCCTCATCGCAAACAGGCCGAGGAGGTGTTGGTTATGACTGGCATGAGCCGCAACTGGCTAGGGTTGCTCACCGACCCTTGTTTTAAAATGAATAGGGCCGGTACGGTTCCTTCTTATTGTTGCCGCTTTGTTTTTTTGTACTGGACCTGTCTAACTTTCTTTTTCTTGTGCAGAGATGGGTCTCCTGGATTATTTGAAGTTGCCGTCTACTCTTGAGGTTGAGCATACGACGAAGCCAGTGCCCGAGGGGAAAGATACTGTTGTGAAGGCTACTGAGGAGAGGAGGTTTACTGATTTTACTGTGAAGGATGTGGAGAAGGTGATTGCGGGTAAGGACCTGGGCGGTGCTTCCCACACGCTGATTGAGGAGCAGAAAGCCGAACGGCGGCGCAAACTGGCGCAGAAGCAGCGTGCTGATGTGGCGAAGGGTAAGGCCACCGCGCCGTCTGGAAGGGCTTCCAGTAAGAGGAAGAAGGCCTCCTCTAAGGGGCCTTCTAAATCCAAGAAGAAGAAGTCTGGTACGTCCACCTCTCCTGCATTGGTGGACGAATCTTCTGCTGAAGGTTCTCCGGACCCCACTTATAAGGTCGGGGATGAGTCTGAAGAAGATGTGGATATAATCCACAATACTGACTCTGAGGTTGAGGGACCGAAGGACGATGTAGACGGCCGTCCAGAAGGGGATGCGTCCCCTTCGTCCAGCGAAAAGCGCTTCGCCCATGCGCTCGAAACGGGTGACGACTATATGTCTGACATAGTCGGGCGGAAACTGAAGCCTGGTATGGGCAAAGGCGCCGATGCCATTGCCAAGGCCATGGCTGCCGGCGACATGTCTTCGCTGCGCGGCTCCGAGAAAGACGCGGAGCCCGAGGAGGATAGTGTGTCCGTCGAGGCCGATCCTGACGCCGCTTATGTGCCCGACTGGAAGCTGCGAGTCGGGGATGTGTTGTCCACGCCTAGGAGGGCGTGGGATTTTGTGCAGCACGCCGCCCCGTCCGGGGCGGTGTCGGCGACGGAGGAGGACAATGACATTGTGGCCATAAAGAAAACCGCACAGCGTCTGGCACAATCCTTCGTCCAAACTCAGGACCTCATCCATCGCCATGCTGAGCATCGGCGCACTATCCGCGACAAGCCGTGATGGATGTTGGCATGCTGAAAAGCCATGAGTTTGAAAGTAAGTTGGGAGCCGTGCAACAAGCCGTGATGGATGTTGGCACCATTCAAGGTATCCGGACCGGTCACGACTTCGCCAGCTCGGGGTATGCCCTTGCTGACATCCCTGCCTTGAAGCCTAGTGCTGATGCGGATCTGATGGAGGCGGTCACCGTTTTTGAGCAACACAAGTACCCCTACCTCGAGGAACTTGCTGGCCTTGCCTCTGAGCCTCTCGAGGTTATTAAAGCTCTGGAGCCGAAGGCCGCACCAGAGAAAGCAGCAGAAGAGCCTACCCCGGATCCTTCGGCCACCGTGTGATGACCTCCGCCGTGCAGCTTTTGTAGTTATTTTGGCCTTGGCCCTGTACATTTGTAATTTCCTTTGGCTTCGGCCTTGTTTGTAAATCTTGTTAATGAATGAATTTCTTGTTCCTGCAAAGTTGACATGCAATTATATGTTTTCAAGCCGTTCGGCTTTTATTAGCTTTTATCATGTCGTGTTTGGTTGTTTAATTGTATGAGCCGTTTGGCCTTTGTGACTGTAATTGTTAACTTTATGAGCCGTTCGGCCTTCATTTGTTTAGTTTAGGTATTTTCTTTTGGCTTGTTGGCCGTTTCTGTGGTTGTACACCCACTTTGTTTTACTCCGTTCGGAGGTGTAGCGCTTTTTAACCATGGTAATTGTGGTCCCGTTTTGCTGTTCGATAGGGCACTGGGCCGTTAGAGCCCAGTGGCTCGTTAAGCGTGTTTGGGTCACCCACTGTAGGGTAGGGTTCTGGTCCGGCTAATCCGGTCCGTCTCCCTTTGTGTCCCAGCCTTCGGTTGGCCTGTCGAGTGTTTTGCCGATGCTAGTTACCGTGCGGCCGCGCAAGGCCGTGCGTGTGGTAAGTTAGATTGTCGGTCTTGAATTAGTTTATAGGGTGCGTTGCCCCGTTAAATGCTTGCTTCGTAACAAAATGTTGTAACAAAATATCGTAACAAAATGCCGACCGGCTTACTTGAATGAAATACAAATTACAAACAAATGTCGTGCGGCGATAGTAAGCTTAAATATAACATTTCTTTAGTTGCATGCCGTTCCAGTGTCTAGGTACGGCTTTTCCGTCTAGAGTTGCAAGCTTGTACGACCCTTTCTGATGAGCTTCCCGTATCTGGTACGGTCCTTCCCAGTTAGGGCCGAGTTTACCTTGCTTCTCTTGTCTTGAAGCTTCGTTGTTTCGGAAGACAAAGTCGCCCGGTCTGAAGGTAAAACTGTTTTTACCTTGGCGTTGTAGTACCCTTCGATTTTTTTCTTGTACCTTGCTTCATTGATTGCGGCCATATTTCGCCGCTCTTCCGTTAGGGACAGGTTTACCAGCAGCTCGGTGTCATTGGTTGTTTCATCCATTTCCAAGATTCGTTGCGAGGGCATTCCTATTTCTGCCGGGATTACCGCCTCCGTACCGTAGGTTAGGCTGAAGGGGGTGTGCCCGTGGCTCGTCCGCTCGGTTGTTCTCATTGCCCATATGACGCTTGGCAATTCTTTGACCCAGCTTTTTCCTTCGGCCCCCAATCGTGTTTTTATTCCTGTCACTATACTTCGGTTCGTTCTTTCTACCTGCCCATTTGACTGAGGGTGGGCAACTGAAGTGAAGATCTGCACTATCTGTAATTCCTTGCACCATGCCCGGAAGGGATTTTCCGCGAACTGCTTTCCATTATCTGAAACAATCTTCCCTGGGAGGCCGAAGCGGCAGCATATGTTTTCCCAAACGAAATTTATCATCTGTTTGCCCGTGATGGTCGCTAGCGGCCGTGCTTCCACCCACTTAGTGAAGTAATCCACTGCCACCACCAGGAACTTAACCTTTCCTGGCGCCTCTGGGAATGGGCCTACGATGTCGATTGCCCACTTATGGAACGGCCACGGCGACGTGACTGGTATCATCTCGCGCTTTGGGGCGCGCTGCACACTGGCGTGCATCTGACATCCCCTGCACTTTCTGATTTCCCTTTCTGCGTCTGAGTACATGGTTGGCCAATAGAAGCCGGTGTTCAACATTCTTGTGACGACAGAGCGGGGCCCCGAGTGAGTACCGCAAATGCCGCGGTGGAACTCCTGGATTACATATAGCCCCTCGTCTTCTGTTAGGCACCGCAACAACGGCTGTAAATAGGCCGTGCGGTACAGACGACCATCCTTCAGTGTGTAGTTCACGGCTTGCAGGCGGAGCTTATTTGCCTCCTGATTGGACATTGGTGTAGTGCCGTCCGTCAAATACTTAATGAATGGCGTCATCCAGGAGTCCGTCTGGGCGCTCACGTCGTTAACTTCCATCGGCTCTCCCATAGGTGTGGTGATTACCTCCACCGGTATTTGCTTTGTTAAGTGAGCAAATGCCAGTGAGGCTAACTTGCTGAGTGCGTCAGCTTTCTTGTTCTGGCCGCGCGGTACCTGGATGATTTCGAATTCCAGAAACGAGGACGCGATAGCCTTTACGCAATCGGCATACTTTTGCAGCGCGGCCTCTCTTATTTCGAATTCTCCTTTTACTTGGTTCGCGACCAATAAGGAATCCACCCGTGCGGATAGCTTTCTTACTCCCATCTTCTTTGCTAGCCTCAGTCCTGCCAACAGGGCTTCGTATTCCGATTCGTTGTTCGTGCTTGGGAATTCGAGCCTAATGGCATAGGTTACCTCTACGCCGTGCGGGTCGATGAGTACGAGGCCCGCACCAGAGCCATCTTTGCTAGATGCCCCATCCGTGTACAGTGTCCAGGCATCTGGGCTCGTGACGGTGGGAGGTAGCATTGGTGCCGAAGGGGTTTCCTGTTCGGCTTCTTTACTGTCTAACTCTGTTATGAAGTCCGCGAGGACTTGGCCTTTTATGGCCGTCCTTGGTCGGAACTTCAAGTCTAGCTCGCCGAGTTCAATCGCCCATTTCGCAAAGCGACCGGATGTTTCGGGGCGTTGTACTATCTCTCTCAGCGGATAGTTGGTTAGCACAGACACTCTGTATGCTTGGAAGTACCGCCGAAGCCGCCTGGTTGTGTGGACCAGAGCGAGCAGGAGCTTTTCCAACTTTGAATATCTTGTCTCTGGGTCAGCCATTGTTCGGCTGACGAAGTACATAGGTATCTGCTTGTCGCGCCGTTCGGCGCACAGGACCGAGCTCAATACTTTCTCCCCCACAGCTAAGTACAAGACAACTTCTTCGCCTGGCTCCGGTGCAGTAAGTGATGGCAGTTCTGCCAGGGTTCTCTTGAGTGCCTGAAAGGCTGCTTCGGCCTCCTCGGTCCATAGGAAATCTTCCTTAGCGGTGCACCTTTTCAATGCTTCAAAAAATGGGGCGGATTTTTCTGCCAGTTTAGAGACGAAACGGTGCAGGGCGGCCAATCTGCCGTTTAGGCACTGGAGTTCTTTTAGCGATTGGGGGGACCTCATTTCTTGTATCGCCTTGACTTTTGCCGGGTTAGCCATGATGTTTTGGTCCGTTACCACATGACCTAGGAATTTTCCCTGCTTCATGCCGAACGAGCATTTGGCGGGATTTAACTTCATGTTGGCCGCGCGGAGGTTCGCAAAGGTTTCCTGAATGTCCTTCAGTAGTGTGTCTTCTGTTTGGCTTTTTATGACCAGGTCATCCACGTATGCTTCCATGTTCCGACCGATCTGTTCTTTGAACACCTTGTCGATTAACCTCTGGTAAGTTGCCCCAGCGTTCTTTAGGCCGAACGGCATCTTGGTGTAGCAGAATGTGCCCTTGTCGGCGTGGAACGCTGTTTTTTCCTCGTCTGTTTTTGCCATCTGTATCTGATGATAGCCCTTGTACGCGTCTAAGAAGCATTTAAAGGTGTAGCCGGACAGCGCGTCCACCTTTGCGTCTATTGGCGGCAACGGGTAACAGTCTTTGGGACAAGCATCATTGATGGCTGTGAAATCTACGCACATCCGCCAAGTGCCGTCCGACTTTTTTACCAGTACGGGATTTGCCAGCCATGGCGGGTACCGTACCTCCCGCATGATGCCTGCTTTTACCAACTTGCTTACCTCGTCACTTACCGCTCGGCAGCGGTCTCGACCCATCGTCCGCTTTCTTTGAACAACTGGTTTGTGTGCCGGATTTTCGTTTAAGTAGTGTTCGGTGATTTGCCTGGGTACACCGGTCATATCGGATGGTGACCATGCGAACACATCCGCGCTGTTTCTCAGTAGGTAATACAGCCGCTTCCTCCCTTCGGTGCTTAGCTCTGGGCTGATTGCCACTGTTTGGTCCGGGTAGGCATCGTTGATGACGCATCTGTCACTGATTTCTTCGACTGCCGCGACTAGGGTGTGTGGCCCTTTGTCGGACAGCAACGTAGCCACTCCCATCCTGGTGGGGAAACGAATCATCCCGTGCGCTGTTGAGACTATGGCGCCGAAGGCCATTATGGCCGGGCGGCCTAAGATGATGTTGTAGGATGACGATCCAGCAACTACGATGAACGTAAGCCGCTCGGTTCGTGTCATCCTTTCGTCGGCCATGGTTACTTCTAACTGTATTTGTCCTCGTGGCAACACCTTTTCGCCGCTGAACCCGACCAATTGTGTCTTGCAGGGTTGGATGGCCGTACGGATCTCTGCTGGCAATTTCATGAAGCAGTGCTCGTACATGATGTCGGAGGCGCTACCCCCATCTACGTACATTCGGTGTACTCTGTGATCCTCCACCTGTGCCGTGATGACCATTGGCTCGAGCGTTGGCTGGGAGTCGCCGAGCGGTGGGAAGTGTATCGGCCTGTTGGCCCACCATTCGTGATTGACTTTGGGTCGCTTCAGCTGTCTGGAATGTACCATCAGGATCACTTTTTCCTCTCTTTCCTTTTTTGGTTTCTTCTCCTCCTTCACTTCCCTTACTAAATGTGCCAGCTCACCTGTCTTTACGGCCTTGTCGATTTCTTTCCTCAGTTGGTGGCATTCGTTGGTGTCATGACCCTTGTCACCGTGGAATTCACAATACTTATCCATATTTCTGTTGATGGCTTTGTCGCCCATCGGCCTTGGCGGCTTGAAGCTGAACCTGGCTTCTTTTGTCTTCAAGATCTCTTTTGGGGTTTTAAGTAAGCCCCCGTGGTTCTGTCCTTTGTCGCCTAGTCGGTGCGACATGCCCGACGGGCGTTCATAGGGTGCGAACCCTGTTTTTCTCTCGTGTACCTCGTTTTTGTCACCACCGCGCTGCCATGGACGTTTCTCATTCCTCCCTTGACCCTGCCTTGGGCCCAGTCTTGAGCTGATTGGGCCTCGATTGTCACGCAGTTGGGCGGCTTCCTCACCTCGTAAGAAGGCTTCCGCTCGGTCGAGGGCTTCTTGCATGGTGCTGGGTACCCTGGCACTTAGTTCCTTTATAAGCTGTCTTGTTCGTATGCCATGTATAAACCCTGAAATCTTTTGCCGTTCGTCCACATTGCCGATTAACATGGACTCCGACTTAAACCTTTCGATGAACGCCCTGAGTGACTCGGAATCTCCCTGGCGGATGTTATGCAGTTCAATGGGGTCCTTTACGCATCGGCGTTGCTGGCCGAAGTGTGTTAGGAATATAACGCGCAGCTCCTCGAACCCTCTGATACTGCCATCAGGCAACGCATTGAACCAGAGCCGTGCGGCCCCGGTTAAGGTCTGCACGAACATTTTGCACCAAACGGCCTCGGCCCATCTCATGATTTCTGCCGCTGCTTTGAATGAGTGTATGTGATCTTCCGGGTCGCCACTACCATCGTATGTCTTTACTGACGAAGGTAGTTTCGTCTTCGGAGGGCACTCGAATCTTTCCACGGCGCGGCTGAACTTGCTTCTGCTTGGTGGTACATAAGGCGCGGCGGACATTGGTTGCTCGAGGAGGTCTTCGAAGCTTACGCCGCCATGCGGCTGTCTTGCCCCTTGTGTGTTGGGGACCGAAGTGTCGAGTGGTGTGTAGCCACTGACTACAGGTCCTTGCGAGATAATGGGTGCGTCTGTTGCAACTGAACTTGCACCGTATAGCAGTTTCCACTGCTGCATCGCCCATAGGGGAAAATACTCGGGCGGTAGGGCGGAAGTTGGGACTCCTGCGCTCATTAGCGGTGTCTGGAATATCGCCCCCGTTGGCTGGCTACCTTCTTGTGTAAACGTGGGCTGGCCCGAATTGTTTGTCGTTGCGGCCCGGGCGCTACTTCGAAGGAGGAGGGCCCTGTCAGCCCGGTTGGTTACGATCGTGCTGTCTGTAAATACACTTCGGGATGTGGTCCCGGGAAAACGATGCCTTTCGGGAGACGCAGGTGGTGTTGGGGTGGCCTCATGAACGTCACGGCCATCCCTGTCGTCTGCCTCGTAACTTGTGAAGTCTAGCTGGTTTTGGACCCCTTTCAGCCTTCTTTCCCGGGCCACTCTCTGCATCATTTGTTGTAGCTGGTCGTAGTTCGCTTCGACCATCTCTGGTGTTATTGTGACCTGATTGTGTTGTAATGTTCCCTCGGCGCCACTGTGCGATGGAACCGGGGGGGCTTCTTCAGGTACCGAAGACATTGGTTTATCGCCGTGTAGTGACGGATGGCGCCAATGTAGAAACTGTGATCTCGGCCGGGCGGGTATCAAGGGTGAACCGGTTCGGCCAAGTGAAGAGTCTCTAGAGAGTTGATGAGTAAAGGCGCTCCGGCAGGGAGCGTCTTGGCTGCTTCGGTAGGTTAGTCTAAGGTACCTGTCACGAAGGAAGAGTTAGAACATAGGAGGGAGATTGTCCTCCGGCTCAGACTGGGACTGACAGATGCATCATAGCCATCCCAGGTCTACCCTCGTGAGTATAGGATGTGTGTGTGGGGAATTGGGATGCCTGCTCTGCCGTGCGGTCAGGAGAGGCGTTTTAGTGCCGGAGCTAGTTGTAGTCCGGAGGGATTAAGTGTCTTTCCCCCCAAGTGGTTGGGGGGTATTTATAGTGACTTACCTTTGTCTGATGCGTCATTAATGCTCCTGGCGGCTAACGGTATGGGCGGGCGCAGTAGGTGCGTAGCCTACAGTCCCATTTTGGGTAAAGCGGCGCATGATTGGCTTATAATGTACCAATCATTGCCTGTCCATGTTACTCGTGAGGGCCGTGCGGCCAACTCGTGTGTGTCGCGTGCCGCTAGAGTGGGTGTTTGGTTCGGCCTGATGAGGGGTAACCTCCGATATTTGGCCGGACCGGACCCACGTCATCATCACCAAACAAGAAAATTTTGCTGAACGTGTTGCTAACATCACATAGAGCAAAGGGGTTGAAGTAGTCTGTTGGGAAAGGCACCTTTGAGGTATTTTCTAGCTTCTGTCATCTGTTTTCAGTGAGGTGGAAAATGGGCGGGTTGGTGTAACACCCCGGTCAACGGTTTCGGGTGTGAGCGAGAATGGAATCATAGTCGAGGATACATAGAACACTTCTAATAATTTAAAAACTTCATAAAACATTAATTCGTTTCATTGCAGCGGAAAGAGTAGTGGAAACATCAATGTTTTACAATTTAAAAACATAAGTCTTAAACGATTATTAAAAGCTTAAAACAGTTAAATTGGATAGTCAGGACTATGACTCCAGGGACAGGTCCGATAGCATTTGTAAGCTCCATTTGCATGTCTTCAAGAAAGTCTCGTCAATTACCTAAGAAATCATGAACATAAAATGGGTCAACATAAAGTTGGTGAGGTTCACAGGTTTAGGACTCGATAGTTAAACAGTTGTAAAGCAGTTGTAAAACAGTTTCGGTATACTTAAATATTATCAGGGTTTATTGTTGTGGTTGTATGATCTCACCTGAACCTTGATTTCAAATACTAACGGTTTACCCACCCGGCATCTCTTGCCCAGAGATGTTAAACAGTGCAGAATAACTGACGTGTACCCCCAGACAATCCGGAGTCAGAACTGGAGCTACCAGTTAGGGTAGGGTTGTCAACCCAAATAGATCTACTCACTAGCTATCGTTTCGTACAGAACTAATTGAAATCAATTAATGATGGGATTTTCGGTTGTACAAACGTTTATAACGATAATGTACCAAGTTGGGCAATCAGTAAGAGAACAAGTAGTCATACGGCTAACAAGTAAACCATAATATTAAGTAAAAAGCATTTAATCAGTTTTCATGATTTCTCCCCCAAGTATAAAACAGTTAAAAAGGAAAAGGGGCCGTGAAACTCACAGTTTTAGCAGATAAGCGGTATGTAAGCAGCAAAGGACGGTAGCACGTAACGTCCTAAATAATTAAATAACATATGCATAAGGTCTATGATCATTTGAGTAACATACGTCACCCAAGTGATACCGGTCAAGTCTTGACGATTTAAGTCCGTTTGTATTATTGAAAACTCGTTAACTTGTATTTATTTATTAAATACATTTATGGTTATTTATATTTATGTCCAATAAATATAAACAAATAATCATTTTCAATAATTCAACCAAGTCTTGAACATCGAGTAAAAAGAAATAATAATGTTTATTATTATTTTCACAAGTTCGGATAATTATTTTAATTAAATAATTACTTATTCGATTTGTTAATCTTGCAAGTTACAATTATTTTAAATAATTACGATTAACAATTATTTGGTGAATAAAACAAGGTTTAAGTCTTTGCAAATAATTATTTGTCAAAATAATTATTAACGTTTGTTTTATTTATAAAACATAAATCTTTAAGGAAAACATTTAAGGTCTTAAACGTTTAATCATTTTCAAAGGTAAGTTAATATTTCAAGTTCATGAAATATTTTAATAGAAAACGTTGATAAGAATATTTACGACGACGCTTGGATTTATAACGTTTGGTTTATAAAACTTGTCTTTTATTTAAAATCTTCAACGAACGTTGGTTCATTTTTGGATACTTTGTTTTCAACAAAGTAACATTAAAAGCCTTTGAAGATATTTAAACAAATGATTTGTCTTGGTTTATTTTTATAAAAATCTTTTATGAAAACATTTATTTTCAAGTGTGACTTTTTATAAAAATGTCCATTTCTAGCAAGTTTCAAGAAAGGTTAAAACTTGTAATAAATCCAAGTATTTATGTCAAATTAATCATTTGACATAAATATTATTCTTATCAAATCTAGCATTTATTTTTATTCTTTTTGTTCAATCATTTAATCATTAGTAACACATTAAATATGTTACTTGACTTATTTTAAGAAGTATATTCTTTTTGTTTTAGTCATAGGTTACATATGTAACTTTTATTTAAATAAGTCCATGATTCTTAGCTTATATATTTGTTTATTATCATTTCATGTAATAAGTCAACATAATATAACATGGTTAAACAAATAATCAACCAACATATATATGTTGGGACCAAATATATATTTAAATGCAATCACTAACACATTTGTGTTAGGACAAGAAAATAAATACAATCACTAACACATTTGTGTTAGGACAAGGAAATGTAAATAACAATCACTAACACATTTGTGTTAGGACATGGAAATTAAATGATAATCTACTAACACTAATGCATGTGTTAGGACCAAAAATAAATAATAACAAGTAACATTATTTAGTCATATTTTATCAAGAGGCTTAAGATTTGCAAGCAACTAACTATGAAATCCTTAGATTTCATAAGTATGATCAAGGTGCACATATGCTACTATCCAAAAGGTTTCACAATGTGTTTCACCAAATGATCTTGAAAGAATGGAGATTAAGAAGAGAGTTTAGTTAGTTGTTTCTTGCAAATCAAGCTTTCAAACATTGAAGATTAAGGTTTTGATCATGGTGGTTAGTTGTCAAGACTTGGGGTTTTCATTTGGGTGGTGAAACATGTAAGAATATAGGAGAAAAGGGGTTAAAAACACTCACAATTGTTGTGAGCTCAAAACCGAGAAAAAAGGGAGGCGGCGGCGGCTTTACGGCGGCGGAGGGGCGGCGTAACGGCGGTCGGGGGTGGCGCCGGTCGGCGGCAGTGGTGGTTGGCGGTGGTGGCCGGCCGAACCAAGAGAGGGAGAGGGAAAGTGAGGGTGTTGGGGTGTTGTGGTGCAAGGGGACATGGGAGGGGCTTGTCTCCTTTTATAATCATGTTTAACATAATTACCCATTGGGTAATTATGTGTTGTCAATCTCTTGTTAATCCCAACTTCTCATGTGTAGGTTAATTAGTTTTTATAAATTTTTGAAGCTTTTATAAAATAAAAGGTGGTTAGGAGTTTATAAAAATCATAACTTTTTAAAATATAATCCCATTATATTTAATCCAATTGAAAAGTGATTTTTATTTTTATAAACGTTGTTAACCCAAGTTTTATAAAAAAAATATTAGCGGGTTAAATACTTGGTTAAGTTTTATAAAACTTTGTTAATCATGTGGGCTTTAAAACAAATTATTATTTTGTTTAGCAAATTGGGCCGGAGCCCAATCGATTTAAAGTGGGGGAATGGGCCGAAGCCCATTCGGTTTGGAGAGGTAACCGGGCCGAAGCCCAGTTCGGGTTCACGAGAGGGATTGAGCCGAAGCCCAATCGAGTTAGCGAGGTGGATCGGGCCGAAGCCCAATTGGTTTGGGTTGGTGTGGGCCGCGGAGAAAGGAAAAAGAAAGAATTGGGCCGGTTCGGCCCAATGCGTATCGGGCCGCGGGTCGGGTTTCCGAGTTCGGGAAAACACTCGGGACGTCGTTACGAGTGATCGGTGAAATTTTTAGGCTTAACGGATTTGAATTGGGCTTATTGGGCTTACCGGGCCCAATAGGATAAACGGTTTTGAATTTTGGCTAAGTCTTGACAACGTAACACTTGTTTGCAGATCGTAAAACGTTTTAGTTCATGAAATGACTTAACAATTTTGAATCGGTTTGATAAAATATAAAATGTCAAATTTTATATTTATTTCCTTATTATTGAAATTCCACCGTTAATATACGAAAGTCGCATTATTCTACGTACGTATATATGTATATATATATTCTAATTTAACGTGGAATTTAAGTCGGCTAATCATTTAACTATCACAGTTAATCACGTATTAAATCAGTAAATCACATAATTATTACGTAATTTAAAATTCAACGAAAGTCAATGGAGAGAGGTTTGACCTGATTTGGACGGGTTGTCACATTCTCCCCCAGTTAGAAGAATTTCGTCCCGAAATTCAGTTTTGGTTACTGGTGGATGCGACATTTTCAAACAGGCGTGGATACTTTCGGCGCATTTGATCCTCGCGTTCCCACGTATACTCTGGTCTTCGTCTAGAGTTCCATCGCACCTTGACTATGGGAATGCGACTATGCTTCAGCTTTTTAATTTCTCGATCAAGTATCTCCACGGGTTCCTCTATGAAGTGTAAGGTTTCGTCCACTTGAATCTCATCAAGGGGAACGATGAGCGTTTCATCAGATAGACATTTCTTAAGATTACAGACATGAAAGACATTGTGAACGCTGCTTAGCTCGGCAGGCAGGTTCAAACGATAAGCTACTGGCCCGATGGTTTCGGTGATTTCAAAGGGACCAATGTAACGAGGGTTGAGCTTTCCTCGTTTGCCGAACCGGATGACACCTTTCCAAGGCGACACCTTTAGCATGACGCGCTCACCCTTTTTGAAAGATAAGGGTTTGCGTCGGTTGTCGGCGTAGCTCTTCTGCCTATCCCTGGCAGCCTTCAGACGATCTCGGATTCGGAAAATCAACTCGGTCGTTTCAAAGATTAGCTCGGGTCCAGTCAACTGACTGTCGCCAATCTCATTCTAGCAGAGCGGAGATCTGCACTTTCTCCCGTAAAGTGCTTCGAAAGGGGCGGCTTGGATGCTGGTGTGATAACTGTTGTTATATGAGAATTCGGCAAGAGGGATGTGCTCGTCCCACTTGGGTCCGAAATCTATCACACATGCTCTCAGCATATCCTCAAGTGTTTGGATCGTTCTCTCACTTTGGCCATCTGTCTGCGGATGGTAGGCAGTACTCATATCGAGTCGAGTACCCAAAGCTTTCTGTAGAGATTTCCAGAAGTGTGCGGTGAATCGACTGTCTCGGTCGGATATGATGGATTTGGGCACACCGTGGCGCGAGACGACTTCCTTTATGTAAAGTTTGGCTCGCTTATCCATCTTATCCTTCTCATTGACCGGCAAGAAGTGTGCTGACTTCGTCAATCGATCGACTATTACCCAAATAGCGTCATATCCTGATCTGGATTTAGGCAATTTTGTGATAAAGTCCATGGATATCTCTTCCCATTTCCATTCAGGGATTACTGGTTGAGTCAACAATCCAGAGGGCTTCTGGTATTCGGCTTTGACCTTTGAACATGTTAGGCACTTGCCGACATAGGTGGCTATCTCGGCTTTCATGTTAGGCCACCAGAACTGTTTCTTCAGACCGTGGTACATCTTGTCTGATCCGGGATGAATGGAATATCTAGATTTATGGGCTTCATCGAAAATCAATTGTCTTAACCCTCCATAGACAGGTACCCATAACCTATCCATGAAGACCCTGGTTCCATCAGGTTTCTCTTCTAGTTGTTTCTCCATTCCACGTAAACCTTCTTCAGTTAGGTTTTCTGGTTTGAGGGCTTCAATTTGTGCGTCGCGCACTTGGGAATTAAGGTTTGAGTGGATGGTCATGCCTAATGCTCGGACGCGGCGAGGTTTGGCATGCTCTTTCCTGCTTAAGGCATCGGCTACGACGTTAGCCTTGCCTGGATGATAACGAATCTCGCATTCGTAGTCATTTAGCAGTTCCACCCATCGGCGTTGTCTCATATTCAATTCCTTCTGATTGAAAATATGTTGGAGGCTCTTATGATCGGTGAATATGGTACATTGGGTACCATAAAGATAGTGCCTCCAGATCTTGAGAGCAAAGACAACGGCTCCGAGTTCCAAGTCATGAGTGGTATAATTCTTCTCGTGAATCTTCAGTTGTCGTGATGCGTAAGCAATGACTTTCTCTCGTTGCATTAATACACAACCTAAACCTTGATGCGAGGCATCGCAGTAAACAACGAAGTCTTCGATTCCATCGGGTAGTGATAGAATCAGGGCATCACAAAGCTTCTGCTTCAGTAACTGAAATGCTGCTTCAGTCTTGCCATCCCATATGAATTTCTTATCTTTCTGGGTCAGGGCGGTGAGTGGCTGGGCTATCTTCGAGAAGTTCTCGATAAATCGGCGGTAATAGCCAGCAAGACCTAAAAATTGTCGAATCTCGGTTGGAGTCGTTGGCGTACTCCAATCCTTGATTGCCTCAATTTTTGTGGGATCCACGTGGATTCCTCGATCATTGATCACATGACCCAGAAAGTGAACTTCGCGAATCCAAAAGTCACATTTGGAAAATTTCGCGTAGAGTTCTTCCTTCTTCAATAACTCCAGAATAAGTCTCAGATGTTGTTCGTGTTCTTCCTTACTACGGGAGTAGATAAGGATGTCGTCAATGAACACGATAACGAACTTATCCAGGTAGGGTTTGCATACGCGGTTCATCAGATCCATGAACACTGCCGGTGCGTTTGTCAAACCAAATGGCATTACGAGGAACTCATAATGGCCATAGCGTGTTCTGAACGCTGTCTTCGAAACGTCTTCATCTCTAACTCTGAGTTGATGGTATCCTGATCTTAGATCGATCTTGGAGTAGAAGCTCGATCCTTGAAGTTGGTCAAACAGGTCGTCGATCCTAGGAAGCGGGTAACGGTTCTTCACAGTCAGTTTGTTCAGCTCCCGGTAGTCGATGCACATCCGAAAAGTTCCATCTTTCTTCTTGACAAATAGCACGGGTGCTCCCCACGGAGAGTGGCTTGGTCGGATGAAGCCTTTATCTAGCAATTCTTGCAATTGGCTAGATAACTCCTGCATCTCAGAAGGTGCCAGACGGTACGGGGATCTGGCTACGGGGGCGGCACCTGGGGCTAAGTCAATGCGAAACTCTACTTGTCGCGTCGGTGGTAAACCTGGCAAGTCTTCGGGAAAGACTTCCGGGTATTCGCGGACAACGGGAACATCTGCTATGTTCTTCTCCTTTGGTTTCTTCTCAGTCACGTGTGCTAGGATGGCCTGACATCCTTTACGAAGGAACTTTCGTGCCTTCATACTAGATATGAGGTTTAGTTGGGTTCCACTTTTCTCGCCTTGTATGTTTAGAGTGTTGCCATCTTCGAGTGGCATCCTAACTATTTTCTCATGGCACACGATTTCTGCACGGTTCTTTGATAACCAGTCCATGCCTATGATAACATCAAAACTTCCTAGTTCTACAGGCATTAGATCAATGCTGAAGGGATGATTGGAGAGTTCTAGTGAGCATTTGGGATAAATAATGCTAGTTTCTACTAATTCTCCGTTTGCTAATTCTACTGTGAGCTTAGTGTCTAGGGCAACAGGGGTAATTTCAAGTAATTGGCCAAATTCGGTAGACACAAAGCTCCTATCAGCACCAGTATCGAATAAAACGGAAGCATAATGATTGTTTAGTATAAACGTACCCGTCACCGTGTTGGGGTCACGGCGAGCATCTCCGGCATTGATTACAAAGGCTCTTCCTCTAGCCTGATTCGGATCCTGGTTTCCTGCCTTCGGGCAATCCTTCTTGTAGTGCCCGGTGGTTCCGCAACCGTAACAGGTGCGCTTCGGACAGTCTCGTGCTACGTGCCCTTTCGTCTTGCAGATGTTGCAGTAGACGTTGCCACAATCGAGTGTGTGGTGGAGATTGCACTTGTTGCACAGGGGTGCTCCACCGTTGTATCCAGTCTTTCGGACAACGTGGGTAGGGGTGGTAGCAGCAAAGACCTTCACAGTTTCAGCTTCCTTGGCAGGGGCCTTATCATCGCGATTCCTCCAGAATCCGCGTTTCCGCTTGTTATCAGGTTTCTTGTTGGTGGAAGGAGTGGTACTGGTTTCAGGGGCCTTATTCTCAGACTTCTTCTTGTCAAGGTTCACACCTTGACGGTTGGCTTGGTAAATCAGGTTGTATGCCAGGCGCACAGCATCCTGAAAAGTCTGAGGGTTCGAGGAAAGGACATTCCCCTGGATATGAGGTGCAAGTCCCCAGATGTACCGTTCAATCTTCTTGTAGAGAGGAGTGATCATGGTCGGACAGAGATGAGCGAGCTCTCGGAACCTCTTGGTATAGCCGGCAACGTCGGCTCCGTTCATGGTTAGGTTCCAGAATTCAGCTTCGAGTTTCTGAAGCTCTTCTCTAGGGCAGTACTCATCGCGAAGCAGTTGTTTAAGCTCGTCCCAAGTCATGGCGTAAGCCAAATCAGTTCCCATAGCATCGGCATGGGAGTTCCACCAGGTCAGAGCGCTATCAGTTAGAGCGCAGGTGGAATACTTGACCATGTACTGCTCGGGGCAGTTGCTTATGCGGAAGACGGACTCCATTTTCTCAAACCAGCGAACTAACCCAACAGCGCCTTCAGAACCCTTGAAATTCGAGGGTTTGCAGTTCATAAAGTCCTTGTATGAACATTCACGGGGGCCTGCAATTGTTAGATTGAAACGTTGAATACAATTTAGGAAAATTGTAATCGGGTGTTTTTCTAACATTGGTTAATTCGTACTTACCGCGCGCCCCATTGTCGTTTTGACGTTGGGCTTCCGCAGCGGCAACAGTTTCTGCTACGCGATTAGCAATCATCTCCTCGATTTCCTCGGGAGTCATAGGGGGAGGAGGTGGAGGAGGCGAAGAGTTCCTGGTGGTTCGGCGTCTCGGTGGCATGATTTTGCTTTAAGTTACAATTGTCAACATAAAGAAAATTTAGATAATATGTAAATGGGGTTATTGCATGCTCGAGAATAACTGCCACGACATACATCAATTGCCAAAACATTTTCACGCAACACAACCAAGAACATAAGCTAGGAATGGTGAAGTGATACAACATGTCATAACAATATAACGACACAATCACAACATAACTATAACATGGACATAACATAATCATAAACATCAATCATAACATACCAAAAGATTTTCCCATAGCATAATCATCGGAATCATACATCAAGTTTGTTACCATATTACAGACAAAACATATCCAAAATAACAAGTTTGCATCGTGGGCTCGCAGTCCCAATCCTGACTAATGCTAACATGTTTCATCTATAAAACGGCTATCAAAAGATACTAGGTCTCATCTACCTAGAATGCTGGTGGGGGTGGTGGAGGTCCTGGGGGCATGAAGAAGACCGGTGGTCTCTGGGTCAAGGCCTGGAGAGTGGCGAGAAGTCGTCCGGAGACGAACTCCAGAGCAGAGACTCTCCCCTGCAACCTCTCGTGCGAGAGAAGCAGATCAGTCGTGGCCATGCTGACCCCAGTCATGTGGGCATGGAGGGACTCCATGGCGCCGTCAGTGGCGCGCATGCGCCCGGTCAGCTCAGCCATCTGGGTCCTGAGGTGAAACACCTCAGTGGCTGCAGGTAGCTGACCGATATCGGCGTTCAGCTCCCCCAGATCGGCCTCAAGGCGTCTCAAACGAGCCACCAGTAATGGGACGGTGTCAGGGATGGGCTCGTGAGTAAAGGGCGAGATACCCAGAGGCACTCGGCGGAAGGGGTCAGGAAGTGAGGACTCTCCCCGATCATAACAGCTCGGGAACTCCTCGATGATCCGCCAGTGCTGGATCTGGTCGGGTATCCAGGCGAGGTGGGGTAAATCGAACACCTGGCGCCGCTTGGGCGCGGGCTCACCAGAGGTACGTCGGACCTCCCTAGTCCGGGATGGGCCAGCTGCCCGTCCCGGGGTAAATCCCCGTCTGCCGCCACCAGGCGTGGCGACAAAGGTCTTCACAGACCGATCTCGGCCTGCGAAGGGGTCGGCGGAGCTAGTGGCATCCGCAGTGGCTGCACCGCCAGCAGTGGCGGTGGGAGCAGGGTGGTCGGGGGTGTCGTCGGAGGTCCTACGCCTGATAGGACTCAAGAGACCTGCTGGTATAGGGGTCGGGCGTATGACTCAACACTGGGCTCCTCCTCGGAATCGGCAACGCAAATGACCTCTTTCGAAGCCATTACTGCGAAAATATTCCAAAAGGAACTGTGTCAGTAACATCATGGTAGAGTGGTAACACATAAGTAAACATAAGTAAACATAAGTAAACATATGAGGTCTTGACATGCAAATGGTCGCTTCGGAGTGGGTTATAGTCCAGGCTTGGTTTCCGTTTTGTTTTGTTTGTTTGTTTATCCTGGTTCGCTATAACCACGGCTCTGATACCAATCTGTCACACCCCGGTCAATGGTTTCGGGTGTGAGCGAGAATGGAATCATAGTCGAGGATACATAGAACACTTCTAATAATTTAAAAACTTCATAAAACATTAATTCGTTTCATTGCAGCGGAAAGAGTAGTGGAAACATCAATGTTTTACAATTTAAAAACATAAGTCTTAAACGATTATTAAAAGCTTAAAACAGTTAAATTGGATAGTCAGGACTATGACTCCAGGGACAGGTCCGATGGCGTTTGTAAGCTCCATTTGCATGTCTTCAAGAAAGTCTCGTCAATTACCTAAGAAATCATGAACATAAAATGGGTCAACATAAAGTTGGTGAGGTTCACAGGTTTAGGACTCGATAGTTAAACAGTTGTACAGCAGTTGTAAAACAGTTTTGGTATACTTAAATATTATCAGGGTTTATTGTTGTGGTTGTATGATCTCACCTGAACCTTGATTTCAAATACTAACGGTTTACCCACCCGGCATCTCTTGCCCAGAGATGTTAAACAGTGCAGAATAACTGACGTGTACCCCCAGACAATCCGGAGTCAGAACTGGAGCTACCAGTTAGGGTAGGGTTGTCAACCCAAATAGATCTACTCACTAGCTATCGTTTCGTACAGAACTAATTGAAATCAATTAATGATGGGATTTTCGGCTGTACAAACGTTTATAACGATAATGTACCAAGTTGGGCAATCAGTAAGAGAACAAGTAGTCATACGGCTAACAAGTAAACCATAATATTAAGTAAAAAGCATTTAATCAGTTTTCATGATTTCTCCCCCAAGTATAAAACAGTTAAAAAGGAAAAGGGGCCGTGAAACTCACTGTTTTGGCAGATAATCGGAATGTAAGCAGCGAAGGACGGTAGCACGTAACGTCCTAAATAATTAAATGACATATGCATAAGGTCTATGATCATTTGAGTAACATACGTCACCCAAGTGATACCGGTCAAGTCTTGACGATTTAAGTCCGTTTGTATTATTGAAACTCGTTAACTTGTATTTATTTATTAAATACATTTATGGTTATTTATATTTATGTCCAATAAATATAAACAAATAATAATTCAACCAAGTCTTGAACATCGAGTAAAAAGAAATAATAATGTTTATTATCATTTTCACAAGTTCGGATAATTATTTTAATTAAATAACTACTTATTCGATTTGTTAATCTTGCAAGTTACAATTATTTTAAATAATTACGATTAACAATTAGTTGGTGAATAAAACAAGGTTTAAGTCTTTGCAAATAATTATTTGTCAAAATAATTATTAACGTTTGTTTTATTTATAAAACATAAATCTTTAAGGAAAACATTTAAGGTCCTAAACGTTTAATCATTTTCAAAGGTAAGTTAATATTTCAAGTTCATGAAATATTTTAATAGAAAACGTTGATAAGAATATTTACGACGACGCTTGGATTTATAACGTTTGGTTTATAAAACTTGTCTTTTATTTAAAATCTTCAACGAACGTTGGTTCATTTTTGGATACTTTGTTTTCAACAAAGTAACATTAAAAGCCTTTGAAGATATTTAAACAAATGATTTGTCTTGGTTTATTTTTATAAAAATCTTTTATGAAAACATTTATTTTCAAGTGTGACTTTTTATAAAAAATGTCCATTTCTAGCAAGTTTCAAGAAAGGTTAAAACTTGTAATAAATCCAAGTATTTATGTCAAATTAATCATTTGACATAAATATTATTCTTACCAAATCTAGCATTTATTTTTATTCTTTTTGTTCAATCATTTAATCATTAGTAACACATTAAATATGTTACTTGACTTATTTTAAGAAGTATATTCTTTTTGTTTTAGTCATAGGTTACATATGTAACTTTTATTTAAATAAGTCCATGATTCTTAGCTTATATATTTGTTTATTATCATTTCATGTAATAAGTCAACATAATATAACATGGTTAAACAAATAATCAACCAACATATATATGTTGGGACCAAATATATATTTAAATGCAATCACTAACACATTTGTGTTAGGACAAGAAAATAAATACAATCACTAACACATTTGTGTTAGGACAAGGAAATGTAAATAACAATCACTAACACATTTGTGTTAGGACATGAAAATTAAATGATAATCTACTAACACTAATGCATGTGTTAGGACCAAAAATAAATAATAACAAGTAACATTATTTAGTCATATTTTATCAAGAGGCTTAAGATTTGCAAGCAACTAACTATGAAATCCTTAGATTTCATAAGTATGATCAAGGTGCACATATGCTACTATCCAAAAGGTTTCACAATGTGTTTCACCAAATGATCTTGAAAGAATGGAGATTAAGAAGAGAGTTTAGTTAGTTGTTTCTTGCAAATCAAGCTTTCAAACATTGAAGATTAAGGTTTTGATCATGGTGGTTAGTTGTCAAGACTTGGGGTTTTCATTTGGGTGGTGAAACATGTAAGAATATAGGAGAAAAGGGGTTAAAAACACTCACAATTGTTGTGATCTCAAAACCGAGAAAAAAGGGAGGCGGCGGCGGCTTTACGGCGGCGGAGGGGCGGCGTAATGGCGGTCGGGGGTGGCGCCGGTCGGCGGCAGTGGTGGTTGGCGGTGGTGGCCGGCCGAACCAAGAGAGGGAGAGGGAAAGTGAGGGTGTTGGGGTGTTGTGGTGCAAGGGGACATGGGAGGGGCTTGTCTCCTTTTATAATCATGTTTAACATAATTACCCATTGGGTAATTATGTGTTGTCAATCTCTTGTTAATCCCAACTTCTCATGTGTAGGTTAATTAGTTTTAATAAATTTTTGAAGCTTTTATAAAATAAAAGGTGGTTAGGAGTTTATAAAAATCATAACTTTTTAAAATATAATCCCATTATATTTAATCCAATTGAAAAGTGATTTTTATTTTTATAAACGTTGTTAACCCAAGTTTTATAAAAAAAATATTAGCGGGTTAAATACTTGGTTAAGTTTTATAAAACTTTGTTAATCATGTGGGTTTTAAAACAAATTATTATTTTGTTTAGCAAATTGGGCCGGAGCCCAATCAATTTAAAGTGGGGGAATGGGCCGAAGCCCATTCGGTTTGGAGAGGTAACCGGGCCGAAGCCCAGTTCGGGTTCACGAGAGGGATTGGGCCGAAGCCCAATCGAGTTAGCGAGGTGGATCGGGCCGAAGCCCAATTGGTTTGGGTTGGTGTGGGCCGCGGAGAAAGGAAAAAGAAAGAATTGGGCCGGTTTGGCCCAATGCGTATCGGGCCGCGGGTCGGATTTCCGAGTTCGGGAAAACACTCGGGACGTCGTTACGAGTGATCGGTGAAATTTTTAGGCTTAACGGATTTGAATTGGGCTTATTGGGCTTACCGGGCCCAATAGGATAAACGGTTTTGAATTTTGGCTAAGTCTTGACAACGTAACACTTGTTTGCAGATCGTAAAACGTTTTAGTTCATGAAATGACTTAACAATTTCGAATCGGTTTGATAAAATATAAAATGTCAAATTTTATATTTATTTCCTTATTATTGAAATTCCACCGTTGAAAGTCGCATTATTCTACGTACGTATATATGTATATATATATTCTAATTTAACGTGGAATTTAAGTCGGCTAATCATTTAACTATCACAGTTAATCACGTATTAAAGCAGTAAATCACATAATTATTACGTAATTTAAAAGTCAACGAAAGTCAATGGAGAGAGGTTTCACCTGATTTGGACGGGTTGTCACAGTTGGTTAACGGGTTAAAACACTCTTGTATAATTATGAACAATTTCCCCATTTTCCCATAGTTATCTTCATAATGAATTTAAGTTTTCCATGTCAAGGGTGTTTTCTGTGTGGAAGGGTAAATTTAGAATTTTACTAACTAAAATTTTTATTATTATCACATCTTAAATTGAGTTTTTTTCCTATTGTGTACAATAGTTTCGGGATTAAAAATAAAAAAAATGTGGTACCTTCTGAACCACTAGGAAGAAATGGTTGCTTTAGAAATCACACAACCCTTTAACAGCCCCCAAATGCCACCTGTATACATTATGCATCATCATAGGAAACATTTACAATTCAATTTACTCATCAACATTTACATATCATTTAATGACCTATTTTCTTTTTCTTTCTTTCTTACCTGAAGGCTATCAGACACTTGGCCCAAATGTTGAAGTATAAGGAGAAGTATGTCAAGTTTGAAGCCAGAAGTAACCGTTAACGCTTGCAAACGTGTTGTAGAAATTGCCTTAAACGAATACCGTAATAACACTGATCGACGTACATTGTTTATACGAGAATACTGTGAATTCTATTATTAAATACCTAAAAAAGTTTATAGAATGATTTGGTTTGGCGCACGTCGCAATGCGCACAAAGTTATGACAATGCAATGCACGCTATAGCTAAAACTAGAATAATGACTTCTAAAGTAGCCATAAGACTATATTTTTCTTTTGTATATTGCATTAGCAATTGCCAAACGTTTGAATTATGTATTTAATCCATTGGAGCCAAACCTTTGTATTATGTGTTTATACAAACTCTCTGTCGCATTGCGTATCGAGGGCCCGAATGGTTTAATGGTTTAGTTGTTATTGGACAGTCAAAATGGGTTAATTGTTACAAGAAAGTCAAAATGGTTAATTTTGTCTAGGGTCAGTTACTACATTCTACACAAATTATCTCTTTCCATTACATTGCAAATTAAATTAGATGCTTATACAACAAATTATACTAGACTTTTTTCAAGACATTGCATTTACTCTATTTTTTTCCGTTACTTAATTATAACTAATTATTTTAATTGAGTTTAATTTCATTACTCATTTACACATTTCAATCTAATATAACATCAAACTTTTTACGTTGAACTTAATTTCACTTTTTAAGTATCTAATTTTCGCTAATTTTATTTTCCCAAAGTTACCATTGTTGTTAATTTCACGCCACACATACCAAAACATTATGCGAATGGATCGGAAGATCAAACTCTTTATGAATTATATTAAATTTAAAATACAAACCGATTTAAAAGACATACTAATTCAAGAACCAATTGATCTAAAAATCTCAATAAAAAAATTACACACTCATTTAAAACTGCACTCGAATTCGGTGTCACAGTTACACGCTTCTTCTTCTTTGATGCTAATTACTCTTTGAATCATATTCGGAATCTCCTTTAAAAAAGCTACAAAGGACACATGTTCGTATTTGTACCGGTTCGTTTACAAATTGAGAAAACTTAGCAATGTACTATATATTACGGGAGAATTGATAAACTAATAGAAAAGAAGTGTCGCGATACAAATGTCGCCGTCGCCGCATCGCGTGGGTTTCTTCTTATCTATTACTACTATATGATGTATATATGTTGGTCAAAGAGTATTTTCATCATACAAAAATGCTTAATTTTAAGACGCGTACAACTAGAAAAGCCACATGTACATGCGAACATATGACGAATAACGCCCTATAACCTGCCGCCGCCGCAACGCGCGGGTATACCCCTAGTATATATATACATACGTATATACATGTGTGTATGTTTGGTCTGGTTGGACAGAAAAGTAGGAGGAGACGAGTTTGGCCATGGTGATCGATGATGATGATCGCGATGATGGTGACGGTGAACCGATGGCTCGGAGGCGGCGAGGGTGGAGCTGTGGTGTCGGGACAACGGTGGTAACAGGGAGATCGTCGGCATCAGGTGGTGGCGGTGGGGGTGGTTCACGGCTATGAACAGCAGCGGCAGCAGGAGCACCGCAGCGGGAGCAGGGGCGTCGCTACAGCAGCTCACCGGTGATCAGCAGCAGCAGTTTACGGCAGCAGCAACATCTCAGTGGCGGAACAGCAGCAGCGACTTACGACAGCAACAACAGCTCAGTGGCGGAACAACAGGTGGCCGTGGTGGCTGCTGGTTGTTGTTGTGCACAAGGGAAAGAATAAGAGGAGAAAAGGAGGCGGGGGTGTTGGTTGTTTTTTCTTTCGATCGAAACAAAAAAAAGGAAATGGAGGGGGGGTGGTTGTTTGCTGATTTCATGAAGAGGGAGGAGGGTAGGGAGGGTGGATTGGTCGGTTTAAGGAAGAAGAGAAGGAGAGAGTTGGTGAGATGTGTGGCTTCAAGTTTGGATACATAGTGTGTACGTGTATGTATATAAATGTAATTAGATTGTTTGGTTTGTGGTGCATACAACAAGGCTGAAGATTTGAGATTTGGACAACAAGTTCATTTGATACGTACGTATGGTTAGTTGAACAAGAGTAGTGCATAAGAAAAGCTACTTAAGATATTTAGTGTAATGTGGTGTAATATTTAATAAGTAGGTATACACTCTATTTTGAACCCGTTAAATGATTTAATATTTAGTAAACGGGTCATAAAAATTCTCAAACATCTAAAATATTACAGGAGTCCAATAAATATAATTATTATGTTTATTTTTCAGTTATAATGTAAACTAGTGAACGTTTAGTTAATTACGCGGTAGAAAGCGTGTGTCGATCGGCGTTGCAATCACGACTGTTTCTCACACTGAGTACGTTTTCTTGACTGAAATTCTTAATAAATATTATAATAATTATTTATAATTCGCCGAGTCATTAAAATCATCTCGAACGGCTAAACGAATTGATTTCGGCTAAAATCGTGTAATAGTAACGGTTTCATTGTTTTTGGCTCGTTGGGCCTATTGGGCAAAGTTGGGCCCAACGGGGTTAACGGTTAAGGTTTAGGCTTAAGTCTTGACAACGATTTCAGTTTGTTATGTTTTTCCCTCATAAAATAGTTATTCGAGTCGGTTAAATCGTTTTCTCAGAAATCATTTTCAGTTTTCAGTTTTGCACACGTGTTATGGTTAACATTTTCAGTTTTGCCAGTTCGCGATAGTTTTAAGCTCGACCGTCTAGATTGTTTAAAACCGAATAGTTTTAAACATACGATTGCTTATCAGTTTGCTGTGTCGGTTATACAAGCGTACGACACCAGTTCCGGATAAAATATAAAAGTACATTTTATGTTTATTTTTCTTGTTATTGAAATTCCATGAGTGCCCATGGAATCTCTATGCATTTTATAGGTATACGCTTCTAGTACAAATGCGGGATTAGGTTTACGTCATAAGTTAACGGCCAGACACAGTAATTAACAGTTTAAACAGTAATCAGACCAGTTAATGCACATTAATACTTAATTAAAAGTCAAAGTAAAGAGCTTTGACTTAGGTTTTCGGACGAGGTGTCACAACTAACGAAAGTAACTGTGATACACACACGTCACACAAAAAATGCTCTAACAGACTCCCCCTTGACGTGTGCTGTATCAGATCTTCAAACTCTTTGAAACTACTGTTAGTTGATGTTAGGTAGGCAAGACAGGAACATGACTGTGTCAACTGAACCATTTTTTGAAAGTATCCTTCGTTAGCTTGTCCTCTTTGACAGCTTTGCAACCATGCATAAAATCCATTTTGAAATCCATATTCGAGAGACTTTGATCTTTTTAACCTGTAACCTTCAGAAGACAAAAGTTGAAATTTTCTTTTCCAATCATAACTTTAATCTTGGACCAAAATCTCCTTCAAAGAACCAAGATATTTTGACATCAATTTTGAAAATTTGTTGTATCTCGTGTCGATCAGATAAAAAACAAAGACGAAAGAAAATCTTTTTGGATTTCACAAACTTATATCAAAACACACCTAAAATCCTTTTGGATTTTCTGAAACTGAAACATAAATGCAATACATACCTAAACTCTATTTTTGGTTTTGTGAGAAAGATCATGACGTGAGATCATATCAGTCAAAACGCATCTAGCACATTTCAATTTCGACTTAGTAAGCATGCAGACAAAGATGATAGCAGATACAATAATTTCTTATTTATTTCAGCATGCGCAAATCAACTTTTATAGTTTTCTGATATATTAGAAGTATATTATTCAAGCACTGATAACATGGTCCTCACACTTTTCAAAGATATTGGCAACTCATCATTTTTCAAGCTAAGCCATATCATGCAGATATTTTCAATCACACACATCTTTGTACTTGCTTTATAGAATTTATCTTTCAAAGATATAAACATCCATTATGTGTCATGCAAAAAGAAAGCAAAATGTTAAACCGTCTACTTTAAGGTCGATCTTTCGATACGTAGATAAGGCCTCGGATTTAACAAAATAAGAAAAATAAAACAAGTTAAAGTTATATAATTCAACAACAATCAGTTCGGTCTTGTGGACACGCAGAGATAGTCCGATGAATTATACGAAACACCAAGAAAAATAAAGCAGAACCTCAAACGAACAAAAATCGGGTCGATCTTTTGATACGCTGAGAAAGTCCAATCGTTTGAGAAAATAAAGAAAATCAAACAAGTTTAAATCTTTCAAAAGAACGCATGCATACACAAGGATATCTCTTATTCTATTTTTGCAGATTTTTCACATAATACTCATCAAGATGATAAACCATAGTTATCTGGCAGGCATTATCTTGATATCATACTTGCATATATTAGATTTGTCATGCACATCACACATATCAAGCAATAACCTACAACCTTTACATCTACTTTATCCATGGCAGATAACGTATATGCTGATGTACCATCATTTCTCACATAGTCGGATCAATTTCTCATTTTTGATTTTTCCATTTATTATATTTCATTTTTCAATCTTCTTAATTTTCATTCCCCCCCCCCCCTACATGAAAAACACGCTATTTTTGGCTTTTTCAAATATTTTCCCCCTAAAATTCAACAAACTCTATTTTTTGATATTTCCAAAATTTTTCTCCCCCGAAAAATATGAAAGAAAATAAAAGAAAACAAAACAAAATTGATCAACCAACACGGATACCTCGAATTTTAGATTTTGAAAATTCATTTTTCTCAAAGATTTTGTGAAATATCAACTCTATGAAGCGCACTAACTTAGGCAATATACTCCACTATCAGCAACTTTGCAATCACTAATAGATCTTCTTGAAGTACCTACACACAACCTCAAACCATTTTTAGTGAAACACGGGAACCCAAACCGGCTTGGGTCGTCCCGTATCCTCAACATAGTCGTTTCCCACTAAGGTTGTCATTTTCTGTTTCCAAGAACAAAATTGTTTAAACGATTACGCCCGATGCGAATCAGAACCATTGACATACTGTGACAAGTTGGAAACAATATTCAACAACTCACTAACTAACAATTTCTCAGGTTTTGAGTGATGTTGTCGATGCCCATAATATGAAAATTCATTTGAATAAGGCATTTCAAAATCATTATTGAAAAATTGTTTTCTTTTTTTTTTTTTTTTGGTTTTGAACAATGTGGAAAATCATCATCAAAATGTACAGTTTTGCTAACAAACGGCTTCTTGGTAGTTGACTAATGATTCTGATGGAGCTTGATCGGTACCTCATTGAGAATCAGTGAATCAGATGATGATGATTGATTTGAACCACGTGAAAATTTTCGTCAAATAGCACAATCACAAATCACATGTCCCGTCTTGTTGTAATAAAAAGAAGCTCCCTCATGAACATTTTTAGGAGATGACATGGATTCCGTAGACATTGTAGAATTTGAAGAAAAATCACTCTCTTGACGCACTAACTTAGAATTCTTCTTTGGCATAAACTCATCATTCCTAGCACTAACTTTCTCATCTTGAACATCATTTAAATTTTCATTCATTTTATTGGCAAACTCCTTTTTCTTCAAAGTAATTCTCTCAGAAAGTTTAAGCGATGTATCAGAAAATAAATTTTTAGTCTGATCCACCATTGATTCTTCATGCATTGTGTCATTTTTGTTCTCAAAACCCAAACCTTTCTATTTATAACTAGGTAGCTTTGAAAGTTAGGCTTGAGAATTAGATTCTCCTTTTTCCATGTTAGTAACTCTGGTAAACGAAGCCTTAATTTCCTTTAGATTGTCCGTTTTGAGCAAAGTTTCATCAATTTTCTCTTCAGACAAAATTTTATTAACATTCTCACCAACTTCCTCATCATACACCTTTTCTTTTTCAAAAAAAAATGTTGAAGCTGAAAAAAATGTTGACGTTGTTTCTCCTTCAAGCTTCTGCTCCTCAAACCTTGACTTATTCTTCTTTTCTGAAACAGGATTTGCAAACTTTGAATAATCATGCAATTCATCAAGTTTTCGTTTAAGATTTAAAATCTCTATTTGTGCCTGAGCAAATCTTTTGTTAACCATGTTTAACTCAACTCCAAGCTTCTTTACTTCTTCTTCTTTATGCATGAATTTTGTTGATACATGGTTTCTGATCGTCATGTGAAGTATCGAATTCAAGACAAGAACATGCATGATTGGAGCTGGCCGAACTCCTGGCAAACTCCAGGTTCGGACAAGTCCGAACTTGTCCAAACTAGAGGTTCAGACCATCGAGATTTAGCATGTATAAATAGGTAGTTTTGTATTCAGTTCGATAGCTCTTGATGATATTTCTTATCTGTGGTCTCTGTGGTTGAATACAAGTCTATTGTATTTACATCTCGTGTTCTTCCTTGTTTTACATTGATTTCATTACGATTAAGTAGATGATCCACCGCTCACGCATTTTCAAGTGGTATCAAAGCATTTGGTTTGTTCTACTGGTCGGAAATCTCTGTTTTTCGGAGTTTTGAGTCAAAATCTCACGTGTTACGAAAATGAGTATCATTTTGGAGTTTGTTTGATCTTCTCAAATGTGCTTCTCATAAAAAATCTTCTTCTAGATTGTTTCTCTCGAGTTTGCTTGTGTTTCTGTCGAAAAATTCATCCGAAAACACTGAAAATCGAGAAAATAGTGTCGAGTGAGTTAGAGTTCGTTTGAGGTTCGGACAAGCTCGGAATTACCGCTCCGAACTCCTAATTCGGACGAAGTTCGGTCATTGTTTGGTTCGGTGAGGGTTCGGACATCATTCGATCAAAGTTCGGCACAAGTTCAGTCCAAGTTTGGTTTTTTTCTCCGAGAGTGAGGTTCAGACAGAGTTCGGTCACATCTTAGTTTGGATAAGGTTCGGCAGTGTTTCGGAAGAGGTTCGGACAAAGTTCGGAGTGAACAGTAACTTGTTTTTCAAAATGTCAGATTTTCAAGCGTTCACAGCTATTCAAAATTCGATGCAAGCTACAATGCAAACTATGTTTAACTATGATAATGAAATTGGAACAAGTCAGATAGTTCCCAAATTATTGCGATTGGAGGATTATCATAGTTAGGCTACACGATTTGAAGCACATGTTAACACAAATGATATTGATATGTGGTTGGCATATCATGAACCATATGTTTATCCCAAAGATGCATCTGGTGAACCAATTCTTCAAATAAAATTCAATAATGATCAAAAGAAAGCATATCAAGCTGTAAAGAAGGCGTATGGTACTTTGACAATGGCATTGCCGAAAGAATTATTACATCAATTTTCTACTTATTTTACATCATACATCTTATGGAGTGCTTTGCAGAAAAGATGTGAGGGCAATGACCAATACAAGAAAAGTCGTCAGAACGTTTTGAGAAAAGAGTTTGATAGTAACAAACATTATCAGGATGAATCAATTTCGTATCTTATTGCAAGATTTGCACATTTGATTAGTGAAATGAGTTTGGTGAATCTTACAAAGGAAGATGCTGAATTGAAAGAAAAGATTTTAGAAGCATTACGAGAAAAGTGGGAAAATTATGTGATGATGGTTACTCATGATAAAGAATATTCTGGTCCGAGTTATAATGATTTGATTCAAAGGATACAAGCACGGGATATGGAGTTAATGGTGAATAAATCACTTCCTGTACAAATCCAAAACCAGCAGTGTATTATGGTGAAAATGTATCTTCAACCAATACTGGGAAATCTAATATTCTTAGTTCCGCACCTCCTACAACATTTCTTGCAGGTAAATTTGAAATTCCTAGTTATCTTGTTGGTTGTAATGTTTCTATTCCTAGTTTTTCAACTCAAAATGCATTGTCTGCTCAAACTACCGATGATTATAATGCGTTAATGTCTGCGTTGGTATCTTCATATTTTAGTGTTATTACTGGTGCTGTGAGTAATGCTGAGTTAACCAATGAAGACTACGATCAGATAGATTATGATCATTTGGAAGAGATGGATTTAAATTGGCAATATGCTATGCTGGTCCGAAGAACGAATAAAATTTTCAATAGAACTGGCAAGAAAAGACTGAATCAAGAAGGGAAGATTGGTTTGGACAAATCTAAGGTGAAATGTTTTAAGTGTTAGGTATATGGTCACTTTTCCAGAGAATGTCCAAGTTTAACTGAAAACAAGTTGAAGTCTTGTCAACATGTTCATATAGTTTTTCATTCACCAAGTGAAAATTCTAAGATTGAAGAAAAAGCTGTTTCTTTTGATGAGGGATTAAATGAGGTGTCTTGGCATCCAAATGAATTTGCCTGGAATGCAGATTCTGAGGCTACAAGGAATATTGCTCCATTTAAAATTGCTTTGACTGCTCATCATGATGATGATGATAGCGTTCTGACTGATTCTGATTCCAATTCGACAATATCAATGATTAAAGAAGTTAAAGTCGAAGAATCAAGATGTCTTGAATGTTTAAGGCTGAGTAACAAGATTGCAAGTTTTGAGGGAAGGTCAAAATTGTCAAATGAAGAGATTGTTGGGCTCAAGAAAGAATTAGATGATTTTCAAAGGAAGTATTATGAATTGGTTCATGTTCACGAGAATGTTTTAACAGAAAAGAGCAAGTTGGCAGAAGAATGTGAAAAAGCCAAAGCTAAAGCACTAGATGCAGCTCAAGATTTTGAGAATTTATTTGAAAAGAGTTATCCTGTTCAACAAAAATATGAAAAGGCGAATGCTCTTGTAATTGAATCGGCAGCTACTATTGCAAAACTTCAAAATCAGGTCTCTGTGCTTCAAGATGAAAATGTTCTATATAGGGATAAGAATGAAGTTTTGACAAAAGATGTTGAAATTTACAAGAAGAAGAGAGAAAGTGTTCTTGAAGAATTGTTTGCTGAATGTGAGATTAGGAAGTTGCAAACTTATGAATATGATGATCTCAATGCAAAATTCATCAAGTCACAAAAGGATGTATTTGAAGCTCAATAGAAAATTCTTGAATTAAAAGTTGGAAATTTTGGAGTTGCAACAACAAGTAAAGAATTGCAATTTGTCACCGACATTGCTGAATTTCTTATATAAGAAGGATAGGAGTGAGGGTAGTTCTAAAAAGGATGATATTCACTTGGTACCCCAACTAGTGGATTTATCTGCGGTTACATCTGCTCCACTTGATTCTAAAGCCGAATTGCATGATTATTCAAAAATTGCCACTCCATCCAAGAAGAAGAAGTCTAAGAAGAAGGAAAAGCCTTTGGGTGAAGCTCCTTAGTTTAGCTCAAAGACTATTTTCTGGAAAATGAACAAGTATTTGACAAAAGTGGTGCCAGTACTTCATCCGCAACTGAAGAAGACAAAATTTTGGTGGAGAAGAACAAACTGAAAGTTATCAAAGCGAAATTCACTAGAGAATCTCAAGGGAGAGAAGCTTCAAGTTCTTCAAGTTCATCAAAATCTTCAGGGTTAAAGCACAAAGGCTTGGGATATGAAGTGAAGGAAGCACCAGCTTAAGCAAAGAAGCCAGAAAAAGCTAAAAAAGTTTCAAAGGTTAAAGTCCAAAAGAAATTACATCCTAAGAAAGATTCTTATTATTCTGGAAGGTCATCATCTTCAAGGAGTCCATCTCCTAGGTATGATTCTTCTGATGATTTCTTTGATAACTTTGATTCCGAACATTCATCTGGTTTTCAAACTTCAAAGAATTTTTCAAACATTTTTCGAGAACGACTTTGTTATGTATGTCGTCAACCAGGACATCTTGCTGTTGATTGTCCGACGACTGCATATATCCACAACACTACAAAATATGTGGATAACAAATGTCGAATTTTTGATGAACCATGGTCTCCAAAGTACAAATCAACTCATAAGTCGTCATGGTCTAAACCAAGTACGCAGGTTGAATCTGATTCTGGTTCTGATCAAATATTGAAAAATTTTCAAATATGGAAACCAATAGTTGTTTCCAAGGCCAACACCGACTATGTGGAAGACACCGGGCGACCCGACGCTGTTGAATCGGGTCGATCTCAAAGCGACTAATGGTTTATTTGGTGTCAATCAGGTATTTCAGAAAGATCTTTCGGTGATTGAAACATTGCTGATTGTGAAATATCTGTGATAATTTAATCTGAATTTCAAACTCAATCTGATTTTCAAAATGCTTAACTGAAAGTATTTGTGTTGGTTGATCAATTTCTGATTTGTTTTTTCACTCCGTCTCATCTTGAGGGGGAGTTTGTTTTTACAAAAAGACAAAAATAGTGTGTTGTTTTTCAAAATGTTAAAAATGAAAATCTATAAATAGAGTTGTCTTTTTTAGGTGGAGATTTGAAAAAGACAAAAACATTGAAAAATGCAAAAATCCAAAAACATTGAAAAATAAGAAATTATATCCGACATGATTGGGAAATTATGGTACATTGGTTGACATCGTCTGACTCATGGATAAAATAGATGAAAAAGCCATAAGACCATTTGATTGATCTGTAAGGTAGGCTCGACAAATCAGAAAGTATTCAAATGTGATATACACTAAATCTGATGCTTGACCTAGTGGATAACATCTTGATGCATATCTCAAGATATATCAAGAAAAAGATATGTGAAAAATAAAATGAGAAGTCACTGTGTATACATGTGTTCATTTTTCAAAGATTTAAACTTGTTTGATTTTCTTTATTTTGTCAAACGATCAGACTTTCTCTGCTGCTCACAAGGCCGACCTGATTGTTGTTCGTTTGACGTTCTGCTTTATTTTCTTTGGTGTTTCATATAACTCATCGGACTTTCTCTGTGTGTCCAAAAGACCGACCTGATTGTTGTTAAGTTATACAATTTCAACTTGTTTTATTTTCTGATTTTGTTAAATCCGAGGCCTTATCTGCGTATCCAAAGATCGACCTTAAGGTAGACGATTTAACCTTCTTATTTCTTTTTGCATGGAACACAGTTGACTATATCATGAATATAATCATTATGTGATAAATCACAAATGAAATCACAAAAATGTGAGAAGACAAAACATATCTGAGTAAGTCTGATAGTGTGGGGTACACTGGTCAATGCAAATATAATCAATACCTTAACATATCCAGATGTTATGAGTATGATTCTGCCTGAGTTTAAAGTTGGAAAAATTATATCTACAATCGACATGGCTTATGTGCTACAATAATTGAAATTGAAGTGTAGTTCAGCATGTTATGTCCAATATGATCCCAAGTCGTGATCTTTATCACAAAAGACAAAAATAGTGTCTGATTCTATATTGCGTTTACATTTCATATCAGAAAATACCAAAAAGATTTTAGGTGTGTTTTGATATAAAGTTTCAAAAAGCCAAAAAGATTTTGTTTCTTATTTTTTTTCGATTGATCAACACGGAATACGAAATCAAATTTCAAAATCAAAATATCTTGGAGTATCGAAGAGACGTTTTGCGCCAAGATTATTTATGTTGGCAGGTTTCTAAGTGGAAAGAGAACATCACAACTTCAAGTCTTTTGAAGATTGTTGATAAAGAGATTACACACGATGCAATATCAAGTATTCAAGATTGAACTCATCGTCAAGATCGAGGAAGAGTTTGATTGAAGATACAAGATACATGTTTTAAGTGGAAGATGATACTGCACATGCCGAGGGGGAATTTTTTGATACATGGTTTATGATCGTTATGTGAAGTATCGAATTCAAGACAAGAACATGCATGATTGGAGCTGGCCGAACTCCTGGCGAACTACAGGTTCGGACAAGTCCGAACTTGTCCGAACTGGAGGTTCGGACCATCGAGATTTAGCATGTATAAATAGGTAGTTTTGTATTCAGTTCGATAGCTCTTGATGATATTTCTTATCTGTGTACTCTGTGGTCTCTATGGTCTCTGTGGTTGAATACAAGTCTATTGTATTTACATCTCGTGTTCTTCCTCGTTTTGCATTGATTTCATTACGATTAAGTAGACGATCCACCGCTCACGCATTTTCAAATTTGATATTTAATTCAAACATATCATCTTCAAATGATCTGATTGATGGAGTAGAAGTAAAATTTTGTGGGGAAGGAACGTTAGAATAATCAACTTCTTTTTGAGCATTGAACATAGAACTAATTGTGGAAGGTGAATCCGATAACCATCTAACTTCTGTTTAAGTTCCAAAATCTCAATTTGAGCATCATTAAACTGCTTTCGACACATAGCTTGTGAATCTGCCAATTGTTTTTTACATTCAATAAGTTCCTCGTACTTACAATCAAGATCAATCTTTTGATTTCTCATGAACGCATGTTCCTTAGTTAGCTACAATTTTGTATATGTCCACCTCTTTTTATAAATTTTAACATATTCCTTTAACAACGTATTCTCATCTATCAACTGAGTGTTTGCATCAAGCAATTATGTGTTGTCTTCTTGATGACGAAGTTCTTTATCAGCAAGTTCAACACAAGTCTTTTGTAGTGCATCATATTTTTTCTTCAAAATCATACTTTTAGAATAAAGTGCATCGAAGTCTTCAGTAACTTCTTTCATCGCATGTTTACAGTTCTCCAAATTCTCTTTTGTAATTTTGCACTCTTCAATTAACAAACTCTTTTCCGTTCTTAAATTTTCAATTTGTTTCTAATAGATTTGCTCATTGTCAATCCCTTTTCGAGATTCATTTGTTTCTGCATCATTCATGTTTGCTTTAGATATATTCTCAAGATCAGCATATTCATGAGAAAGAGCATCCCATCCCATACCTCTTTTGAAGTTTTATACCGTTTGAATTGCCAAAAGATCTCTTTAGATAAGGCCCTCATCACATAATAAGCTATCTTCTCACTATCATGACATTTAACCTCATATTCAGTCATCCTTGATAAGAACTTTGGTGGTGGTACTTTTTGACCCGAATTATTTAGAACGAGAAACTCATATCTATCTTGAATTGCTTTCCATACATATTAACCTAATATACCAACCACGAACTCTACAAATTGACCTTTTCAGTTGCAATAATTATCAAAATGAAGAAGCATTGGAGCTTCGTTTTCAATCACCTGAAACTTCTCAGAGAATAATATGAATAAATGGACGAACCATTTTTCAAACCCATCTTCGTTTGTCTCACAGTCTTTGAATAACCACTTAAATCTTGAAATGATAATCCGAATTTTTTTTAATAAACAAAAATCTCGATAATGAAACTCGAACCTTTTTGTCACCACTAGAAATGATTAACCACACCGTTTATCTTTGTTTTGTATATATATATACTAGTCTTTAATACCCGTGCATCACACGGTTGGGGTTTTAAAAAATAATAAAAACAATAATACAAAAAATATAGACATTTTATTAAAGAAATAAGTTTAATAGAATAAGTAATACATGTTTAAAACAAGATGGTGACACGTCCGCGCTTCGCGGCGGGCCACCCATTTTCCGAAACGCTGTGGCCAAAGTCGAAAACTATAAAAGTGATTTAAAAGTTGACCATTTGCGTTTAAGTCTTAAAAAAAACCACATGTACATGACACGCGGCTTAACACCCATTTTTCAAAACGCTATGAGCAAAGTCAAAAACTCTAAAAGTGGTCTAAAAGTGACCACCTGCGCTTAAGTCTGGAAAAATATCACCTGTACATAACACGTGGCCTAACACGTAACCACGTGCGCAAAAACATTGGCCTAACACGTGGCCACGTATCGTCATACGTGACCTAACACATGACCACGTGTCGCAGAAACATTGACCTACATATGACACGTGGCCTAACACGTGTCCACGTATCACCACATTGCCTAACACGTGGCCATTACGACACGTGACAATTTATTATTGGTTGAACATGACACGTGTCATATTATTAATGGTGGAACATGACACGTGTCATGTTCCTATTAGCTAGTTATGAATAGTAAACCCACTCACATACTTTCAACTATAATTGTAATATATATAAATAAAAAAGAAATCTTGTATAAGTGTGAAGTAACAACATAACATATCAACTCGTCTTAATAAATGGAGAGAGAGAGAGTTCAAGGAGCCGAAGAGTCAGGTCTCGCCGGAGGTTGGGAGCAAGTCAAGGGGAGGAATCGCGGGCGTCGGGCAGGGAACGGGGAAACTTCCAAAGCTTTCAAGGGGAACTATACTTCCTTTTTTGTATCGAACATGCCTTCTGGGGTCACTGTTAAGGATCTGTGGCAAGTTTTCTGCAAGTTTGGTGAGGTTAGGGATATCTACATAGCAGCCCGTGTTGATAAGTCCGGCAGTCCGTTCGGGTTCGTGAAGTTTGGGAATGTTAAGGACAAGTTGGAGCTGGAGGCCAAGCTTAACGGTATCCGTATGGATTTTCTCAAGCTTTCGGTTAATCTTGAGCGTTTCGATCGGTTTGGGAACCCGGTTAACAGAGATGTAGGGGCTGCCAGGAAGTCGATCAGTTCCTTGAAAGAGGTTCAGGGCCCCCAGGTCGGTGGTGGTGGTGGGGTGGTGGCCCCTGGTCGCTCCTATGTTGCGGCTGCGGGTGGGTCCTCCATCCCTCTTGAAAAGACGGTGGTTATCAGTGATACTTCTTCCTTGGCTCTTGATTCCTGGGCTGGTCGGTCGTTGCTTGGGTGGGCAAAGGATTTGAAGCACTTGTGTACCATGAATGAGTTACTTTCTGAACTTCCGATGGCGGGATGGAAGGTCAAGTACCTTGGTGGCTTTCATGTTTTGATTATCTTTCGGGAGGCTGAGGAGGCTGAGGATTTCTTGGCGGTTAACGCTTTGTGGGAACCCTGGTTTACAAAGCTTAGTATGTGGAGGGGTCAGTCTTTCAACTTCGAAAGAGTTGCATGGATTAAGATTCAAGGCATTCCGCCGGAGCTTTGGTGCAAGGAGGTTTTCGACTCTATTGGCAGCACTGTGGGTTCTATTTGCCAGGGTTCGGAAGCTTGTTTGGATGATAGGGATCTTTCTGGGGATTACTTGGGGGTCGTCGTTAATCATGTTGCCCCTGTTTCTGAGTGTCGTACTGTGGCTTGGATGGGAAAAAAATTCAGATGCTCCATTTCGGAAATCTGCGAGGACTGGAGGCCGGACTTTCTCAATATCCCGGAGCAGTCGCCGGAAACTAACTCGGAGGAGTTGGTTTCGTCGGAATTGGAAGGTGGTGAGATGCATGGGGATTCGAAGTCTGCGCCGCATACTGTGCATGTGGATGTCGCTTCGGACTCCGAGTTAGTTGCGGATCATCGCTCTGCGCATGAGAAAAGTCATCATGAGGAGGGGCTGATTATGGCCTCGTCTCACGCGCCTGTGCATGCGGGTTCTTCGGCAGACGCTCACGCGCATGTTGATCATACCCATCCTAGTGGGCCTCCCGCTGTTGGGCCTTTGCCTGGGCCCTCTTCTTCTTGTTCTGGGCCTGTTTGTCGCAAGAGGGCCAGATCCAAGTCTGGTAGTCCCCCTTTGGGCCTGCGTGTTAGGCGGTGGGTTAGAGGATCTAAACTGGGTGCTCGCTGCAACAGGAACCGTGGGTGGGTTGAGGATGGTTTTGTCCCTTGCGAGGGGGCATCCTCTGACGATTCCAATGGTGAGGAGGAGGAGGAGGTTGCGGACTCGCCGTTAGACGGCGGTGAGCCGAGGCTGGAGACCAATCGAGATGTGGAAATTGGGAAAGAAGTGGAACGTACTGTGCAGATTGGGGCCTGCGTTGGGGTTTCCCTTGGTAATCATGAAGGCCTTGTTAGAATGGAGGTTGATGGTGGCTTCCCCAACATTTCCTGATGGATTTTATGACGTGTAATATTCGTGGTGTTCGGGATCCTAACAAATATGGGTGGATTCATCAAATCAAGAGGGATAATAGGATCAATTTTATTGGTCTTCAGGAAACAATGGTGACTGATCTGAACCTTATGCCCATTCGTGGTCTTTGGGGTAATTCTTATGGTCCAATATGAGGGTGTGGAAGCTTGTGGTAGATCGGGGGGTTTAGTCTCTCTTTGGAATCCGGCGGTTTTCAGGTTTTCTTCTTCTATAAAGCATTCTAATTTCCTCCTTGTCTCTGGCTCGCTGGTGGGCTGTCAGGTCCCTTTAAATGTGATCAATGTATATGCTCCTCAAGGTTTAGGCAGAAAACATGCATTATGGAGGGAATTGCTCTCTCTTATGGATAGCAGATCGGGCATGTGGGTTTTGCTTGGGGATTTCAACGAGGTCAGATGCCCCAGTGAGAGAAGATTTTCGGTGTTTGATCATAGAGGGTCTGCGAGCTTCAACGACTTTATTTTTGAAGGTAACCTGTTGGAATATCGCATGTGTGGCTCTCGATTCACATACTCGTATGGTAATGGTGTTAATTTCAACAAGTTGGATCGGTTTTTTGTCTGTGAGGATTTTTTTAACAGGTGGCCTTTTGCTTCGCTCACTGCCTTGCCGAGGCTATGGTCTGATCATAGCCCTTTGGTCCTCCGTATCTCGGCTTCCAATTTTGGCCCTCGGCCCTTTAAGTTTTTTAGCTCCTGCCTCAAGTCGGGGGATCTGGTGGATGGAATTAAGGGGAGATTGATGGTTCAACTTGGTGGGAATGCTCCCCCTGATGTTAAGCTGCGTAACAAGCTTAGGGATGTTAAATCCTTTATAAAGGATTGGACTTTAAAGGAAAGGGACCAATAGGACAAGGAGATCTGTGATTTGAAAAGCTTCTGTCTCAAAATGGATAGGGATAGTGAGAGTAGGGTTATTGATGGGGATGAGTTGAATATCTGGATTTGTAAGAAGAAAAGACTAGTGGAGTTGGAGAACAGGAGACTTTCAGATATTCGTCAGAAGGCAAGGATAAAATGGGCGATTGATGGCGATGATAATTCCTCGTTTTTCCATGGTTTCGTCAACTCTAACTCTGTTATTAATCGTATTCACGGGCTGTGGATTGCGGGATCTTGGGTTACGGACCCCAGTTTGTTAAAAGAGGAGGTCTGGTCCTTTTTCAAGGACATTTATGGGCAGGATTTGGAGTCTAGACCTAGCCTTGTATGTCCTGATATCAATTCGATTTCCCTTGAGCAGGGTGACTATCTCATTCGGCCGTTCTCAAAAGAGGAGATTAAGGCCGCTATTTGGTTGTGTGATGGCGATAAGGCTCCGGGGCCGGACGGGTTCAATTTTGATTTTGTCAAATTCTTTTAGAATGAGCTTGAGGATGATTTGTTCCACATTCTTTCCCATTTCCATGCTTCGGGTAATTTTTCTAATGGGTGTAGTTCTTCCTTTCTGCAGTTAGTTCCCAAAGTTTTGGATGCCTAAAGACTTTCTGAATTCCGACCGATCAGCCTCATTGGGGTCATCTCTAAGGTGGTTTCCAAGGTTTTGGCGGAAAGACTAAAGGTGGTGCTCGATTCTATTATATCAGAAACACAAATGGCCTTCGTGGCGGGTAGGAGCATTCTTGATGGGCTTCTTATCATAAATGAGGTTCATTCTTGGCTTAAACAGTCGAAAAGGGACGGGATGTTCTTTAAAGTTGATTTTTATAAAGCTTTTGATTGTATTAATTGGGGATTCCTAGACTCGGTTATGGCTCAGATGAACTTTCCTCCTAAATGGCGGTCTTGGATAGGTGGGGTGCTCTCCTCTGCCCGGGCGTCTGTCCTGGTTAATGGCTCCCCGACTAATGAGTTTAAATGCTTTCGGGGGGTTCGTCAAGGGGACCCGCTCTCTCCATATCTCTTTACAATTGCTATGGAGGCGCTTGATTGGATGATGGTGAAGGCTAGGGATTTGGGAATTTTTGAGGGTCTCCAACTTCCTAACGGTGGCCCTCTTTTAAGTCACCTTTTTTATGCAGATGACGCCATCATTGTGGGTAGATGGTCTGATGGTAATTTTGCTAACCTCTTGCGTATTTTTCGCTGCTTCTCTTTGGTCTCTGGGCTCAAATTAAATCTCAGAAAGTGTGCTATCTATGGTGTGAATGTGGATGTTAATGTGGTAAGGGATAAAGCTCAGAGATGTGGTTGTTTGGAAGGGGAGTTTCCTTTTGTTTATTTGGGCATGTTGGTAGGGGCTAACATGAACCGCCGGAGGAGTTGGCAAAGCATTGTTGACACTTTTGAAAGTCGTCTCTCTCGGTGGAAGGCCAAGCACCTTTCTTTGGGGGGGCGTTTGGTTCTCATCAAAAGTGTGATGGAAAGCTTGCCCACCTACTTTTTCTCTCTTTACAAGGCCCCTAAAAGGGTTATCGAGGATCTTGAACGGATTCGTTTTAGGTTCTTGTGGGGTGGGTCGGATGGTGGTCGGAAGATTCATTGGGTTAAGAGGAGTGATATTTGTAAGTCAAAGAAGGATGGTGGGCTCGGTATTTCATCTCTCCTTGACTTGAATATAAGCTTTATCTGTAAATGGATTTGGCGCTACAAGTCCGAGGTTTCCGGTCTTTGGCGTCGTTCTATAGCGGCCATCCACCAGGTGCAGGGGGCCAACTCTTTCATCCCTTGTAAAGCTGGTATTTCGGGCGTCTGGAAGGCCATTGTTAGTATTAATAACAGCCTAATCAGGAGGAATTTAGGCTTGCAAAATTGGATTGTGGAAACCCCAGGTGGCTGTACGTGGTCTGGAAGTAATGGCGAGGGGTTTTCTGTTAGGGCTGTTCGAAAGCTCCTTTCGTCTCAGGTCTCGAGCCAGCCCACTTTTACTCTTCATTGGTCTAAACTCGTGCCTTCTAAGGTTAACATCATGGTTTGGAGGGCGCAAAGGCTTCGCTTAGCCACGGCTGATGCTTTGATTAGGCGGAACGTCTCCCTCCCCTCGTCTCTTTGTCGGTTCTGCAATGAGGCTCAGGAGTCGGTGCTGCATTTATTTACTGGATGTATTTTTGCTGCTCATATTTGGCAGTGGGTGGCTTGTAAATGTAACATCCCTCCCATCTTTGTCTTTTCCATGGACGATTTGTTGCAGCTATTCCTTTCGGTGGAGGATAGGAAAAAGGAAGTGATTCATGGTGTTATACTCACGGCCTGTTGGTGTTTATGGAGGGAAAGGAATGCTACCATTTTCCAGGGGTCTAGTCCTTCGGTGAGCAAGGTTATTTTGGACATTCAAACTTGGAGTGAATTCTGGTTAAATAATCGTTGTAAACGTAGAATAGACTGGTCCAATGCTTCAATAATGTAACCCTGTGTTTGGTGTCCCTGCTAGTTCCTTGCTAGCTTGGGCTTTCCCTGGTGATAATATATTGGCTTTTCAAAAAAAAAAACAACATAACATACCTAACCTACAAACAAAAAAAAAATCTAATTATTAAAAATCCAATATATTGAACCAAAACTATGTTAAAATCCAAGGGGCATTTACATATATCCACTTACTAAACCATTTAATTACATATTTACCCAAGCCTAAAATTTAATTACATATATCCCCTTTACTAAAACATATATATTACATATTTACACAATTCATTTAAAAACTTATTAAATGACTATTATACCCTTATTAATATTAACATATTTTCCCCTTCAGTTATCATTAATTACATATTTATTTAAAAAAAATTACATATTTTACCTTCTATCTCTTTATCGTTACAATACCAAACAGTTAGACTTTTTGGAGATAGATTCTTTGTTCAACGGACATTAGAAAACAAATAGGAGAAGAGCCCACTTAATTCTTTGTTAACAAATGAACCAAAACTTGAAAACTTGAATGCATACTCATCCATATATCTGATATTAAAGTGCATACCCATCTGTATGTGTAATTCTAAATCACAATTTCAAGTGTATACCCGGCCATCTGATATTCTGATATTAAAGTTATTACATACATGAAGCATAAATAGAATGAGCAAAAAATCACTGCTATCAAACACATGAATCATATATTAAAATTACTACATACACAAACCCATCTGATATAGATAAATGAAATTGCTGCTATCGAACACGTAGAACCATAAAATCGAATGAGCATAAAACTGAACGACCAAAAAAATCTAATGAAATCGAATGACCATAAAACCAAAGGAAGCTATTGCTAACAAACCTAGATTGAAATCGCTGCCTCCTTTGTTCTTTTATTCCCATATATCAAACTTTCGCCCTTCCAAAAACCTGGATTGAAATCAAATGGTCGTCACCGTCAATAGGGTGGATGTATTAGCTGTCACCATCAAGATCTCGGGTTTTGATTGCCATTGCCGTCATGGGAGGAGAAGGACGCAATGGTCGCCGTCGAGGTGTGTGGGAGGAGGAGACGGATTGGGTTTCTGATGTAATCTCTGGTTTTCTTAATTAATTTTTTTTAATTAAAAGGGTAGATAACTAATTTCATATCAAGAGGGGGATATATGTAATTAAATTTTAGACTTGGGTATATATGTAATTAAACTTTAGACTTGGGTATATATGTAATTAAATGACTTAGTAAGGGGATATATGTAAATGCCCCAAAATCCAATGTATTGAGTAGCAACCAAAACTATGCTAATAGATGTTGAGTGCAAATTGATGATCTTACATATAGATTATGATCAAATGAACAATCCCCAAAAATCAGTCCAAAGATTTTAATCCATGATTACTCTTAACTTAGCAGACCTGTGAGCAGACGACGTTTAGTAGCAACCGTAAACAATCATTTTTTAAATTTCAACTTTTAATCAGAGTAACAGATTAAGCATCATGTTTTCTTACATTCTTCGGACAGTCCTTGCCAATGCCATCGGTTTCGATTCCAACAGCCATGTGCTCTAATCATTTGACTAACCATAACGTAACTGCAACATCACCACTTAATCATTTGAGAAGCTAAGAGACAACTCAAATGTTATTTCTAAAAAATTATTATCAATAGAGAAATTATAAAAATACTGAATAGCTTCAATCAGAGTCACCGTTTATCTTTGTTTTATATATATATATATATATATATATATATATATATATATATATATATATATATAGGGTAAGGTTCATGTGAAAACAACTTTTATTGCGAAAACACGAAAACAAATATTAAAACCTCTATAACTTTTTCATACGTTAATATTTTTATAAAAAATTTGCACCAAAATCCTTAAAATTATGTTATCTTTAGTTATGGGAAAAAATTTAAAAAATAATCAAATTTTTTTAAAAATTATTATTGCACAGGTGCAATAATTTTTATTATTATTATTATTATTATTGCACATATGCAATAATATTAAAACCTTTATAACTTTTTTCACATGTTAAAATTTTCTATAAAAAATTGCACCATAAATCTTATAATTCTGTTATCTTTAATTCTGGAGAAAATTAAAAAAAATTCAACGTTTTTTTTATTTTTTTATTATTGCACATGTGCAATAAAAATTTATTATTGCACATGTGCAATAATATTAAAACCTCTATAACTTTTTCATACGTTAATATTTTTGATAAAAAATTGTACCATAGATCTTATAATTCTGTTATCTTTAAGTCTGGAAAAAATTAAAAAAACATTAACGTTTTTTTGTTAATATTGCACATGTGTAATATAATTAATACGTATTATTGCACATGTGCAATAATAAAAAAAATCACGAAATTTTATATTTTTAAATTTTTTTCCCAGAATTAAAGGTGACATAATTTTAAGACTTTTGGTGCAAATTTTTTTAAAAAATATTATCGTATGAGGAAGTTATAGAGGTTTTAATATTTGTTTTCTTGTTTTCGCAATAACATCTTGTTTTTATTTGATCCTTCCCCTATATATATATATATATATATATAGGATTAGGATCGTGTGAAAACCCATTTATTTTGTGAAAACGTGAAAACCACTTTAAAACCTTTATAACTTTTTCATACGTTAATGTTTTTTCATGAAATTTGCGTTAAAAGTCTTAGAATTACGTTATCTTTAATTCTATAAAAACCAAAAACAAAAAAAAATGTTTTTTTATTTATTTTTATTTTTTTTTTCCGTTTTTGGTACACATGTGTACCACAATAAAAAAAACTCAAAATTTAATATGAGTTACTAATAGTTTAAAAGGAAATTGCACCCTAATTATTATAGTTTTATTATCTTTATATCTAAAGAAAAAAATAACATTTTATGATTTTTTAAGTATTGCTACACATGTGTACTATGTTTAATTATCATTCGTAACATAAATGTTTTATTGTTTTTAGTATGTTTTTAATATATTTTTAACATAAGGAGTGTTTTTATACTTTATAATTCGTTTTTGTGTAGTAGTAGTGATGATGGTACACATGTGTACCAAAAACGGAAAAAAAAAAAACCTTTTTTTTTACGTTTTTTTTATAAATATTGTTTTCCAGAGTTATAGATAACGTAATTCTAAGACATTTGGCGCAAATTTCATGAATAAACATTAACGTATAAAGAAGTTATGTAGGTTTTAAAGTGGTTTTCACGTTTTCACAAAATAAAGGGTTTTCATAGGATCCTTCCCCATATAGGATTAGGATCGTGTGAAAACCTATATATATATATATATATATATATATCAAAACAAAAACAAAACACAAAATTGTTTATGGTTAGTTAACCGATTCAATAAACACAAAACCTTAATATAATTTTTTATAAAATTTGTGTTCTTTTTAGAAAACTTTTTATGTACATTTTTTTTATAGAAACCCCCTATTTTAAAAAAAAAATGGTTGAAGTTTTTTTTTTCTTTATTAAAATTCTTATGAGTTAAAACTTGTTTTGTTTTTTTTAAGAATGTAATTTAAAAAAAAAAATAGTTTCTATCAAGAAAATAAACTTTGAAAGCCAAAAGGTTTATAGCTTTTGTTTAGTTTTTTTAAGAAAAGAAATAAGCAACGGAAAAATAACACGATAAAAATAAACGTGTTTATGTTTGTTAAACGGTCCGACAAACATAAAATAATTTCGCATTTACGAATCAATTCAACGAACATAAAAACTGTGTAAAATTTTTAAAGAAATCTTGTTATTTACAATCTTTATGTGAATTATTATTTAAAAAACCTTTAAAAAAACTTCGTAAATTATTAATTTTTTTTTAAATTTGTTTTGTTTTATTTACAATCTTTATGTAAACTTTTTTTAAGAAACCTTGTGTTTTTTTAACCAAAAACTTGATAGTTAATTTTGTAATTAATTAGTTTGTAGGGACCAAAATTAAAATTTGTCAAAAATGACAAAATATTCGTGTGAACAGCCCCCTCCCTGATTTTCTTCTTTTTTCCGGCGAAGAAATCCCATGTGAACAATATTTTCCGGCCAAAATGTTTCCGGCGATAAAAAAAAGACAAACTTTAATCGATCATATCTCCTTCGATTCTTAACAAAAATTGATTGTTGCTACGGATTCGTGAGATCAAGAGGAATCAAACTAGCACCATTGTTGCTAGGTTTTGAAGAGCTTAAAGGACCGGACGAAATAGCTCCGGTGAATGAAGAAGATGGTGACTTTGTGATATTCTCAAAACTTAACCAAATTGAAAACTGATTGTTGCAATAGATTCGTATGATCGAAAGGAACTTGTAGCAACTGATCTCATCCAAAAAGATTGAGTATTAACGAATTCAACATTGTTGAACATGAAGAACACATAAAACTTCACTGTGATGTGCGATTTCATCAAATTTTAACCAAAACACATTCTAAGACGTGCAATAGATGCACAATAACCTACTGAAGCTTCCTGTATCATTTTTAAACACCTAAACTTACCAGATCAGTCGAACTTTATGATCAAAGTTTGATCAGTTTGACTCCAAAAAGTCAAACTCAGCGAATTTAAGCAAATAACAATGATTTCTATCTAGAAAACGGTGTAGAATCACGCCTGGATTGCTCTGATACCAATTGTAAAACCGATTTGTCACGATCTAGTTATTTCTACACCGAAATTGGACCGAAAGATCACCGAAAACTCAAGAACACAAAAGGTAAATAAATTTATGTTTTTTTGCTCAGATTGATCAGTGATTACAAGATATAAACTTGTTGAACGATCGTATTCAATGATCTAATACACAACACTCTCACAGATTCACAATCAAAAATTTCTCTTTCTAGATGATGAACTCGGGAAAACGGTTATGAGAAAGTTGTTGGTTCGGTTCTTCCTTCTTATTCAACAAACACACACACATATATATAGTGAAGTGTGGTACGCTAGTTAGCTTCTCAAAATGATCCGCTGGCTTCTTCAAATTACAGATATATGAATATCAATTATGAGATTCATATATTAAACACCTAAACCCCTCAAGTATAGTAGATTGACACTTTCTACCCTATATCATGATTTAACAGTTCTAACTGAATCAACTAACGAAACTAACTATGATACACACACGTCACACATAAAATGCTCTAACATGTCAAACCAGAGAGTATTGGCCGTTAGGCGAGTCTAAGTGTAGATCTCGTCAAGACGGTTGTTTTGGCTGGTATTAGCCCCTGTAACTCTTCACGGAACTCAAGTTACATGAGTTTTAGTGAACACCACTTTTCTGCCAGTGGACCAAGCAACGGACCAAAATAACCAGCATACCAATCAACTTCAGCGGACCAAATCATTGACCAACGTACCAAATCTTTGACCAGACCAAATACTCAGCGTACCAGAATTCTCAGCGTACCAACTCAGCGGCGTACCAGTGAACTCAACTTACCAATGAACAGTAACGTACCACCTTAGTACGGCGTAACTGCTTCGGACCACCGATGAAGTTTGCCTTACGTACCAACGAATATACCAGCAGCGTACCAACAGTTCATCTAGCGTACCACGACATCCACCCGACATACCAAACTGAAATTTTTGCATTTTCACGAATTTGAAGGTTTTGAACTGTGAATTGCAGCAGTAGGAAACGAAAACACACTAGGAACGTTTAGAAATCAAATTTAACATCAGAAACACACGGATTTGATGACAATTGAAGAAAAACCTAAAAAATCCCACCATTTCTCACTAGAAAAACCCAAATTTGATCAATTCAAACCAGCAGAGTAACCTGGATTTGCTCTGATACCACTTGAAAAGATACGGAATTATCTTACTACTAAAAGAATCAATCGATCTAGTGCATACGAGAAAGTAAATAAGAGTTTTCTTATTAAATCACTTGAAGATTACAAGAATACTCTCTGGTTTTTCTCTCTAGAACACACACACAAAGTGTAGAATGACAGAACTCTCAGAAGTCACTTCAACTCATTCTATCACAAACTATTTATAGTGACAACATATTAACCGGCGTACCAATTGGTACGGTAGACCATGGAGCGTACCAATGGTATGCTGTCCTTGGTAAGTTGACACTAAGACTCACAAACACACGTTCACTTAGATACAATACACGAGACACTTCTTAGCATATGAATATGCTCTAACAGAAATTCTGATGTAGTTCTATAGTTTGTTGTTTTGCTCTTTGATGAAGTCAGTAAGTAGAGAAGAGAGAGAATTGGAGAATTCCTCGAAGTCTGACTTTGAGGCAACTTTAGGGTGTAACAAACCAGAAGACAACACATGTCTTTCTGGTGGACTGAGTTGTTTCTCTTAGAGAACTTCATCAGTGCCTGCTAACCCAGCCAGGCTGAGTGTATATAGGTCTTCCACAATTCTTGGTGAGTCCGAAGTCAGATTCACCTCCTGTGTTTTGAGAATCCTGAGACAGTACATTTGTTTGTTTCTGAGAGGATGTCTCATGTGAGCTGGCATTGAACACATCAGTATTGCTCATTTCCAAGTTTTGTTGACTTCTAGAGTCTCTGTCACACCCCCAAAATACCACTAACGGAGTTTATACCGTTAAGGGGCGCGACTAGACCAGGATCCACAACCATAGTTACAAATACTAAACGAATCAGGGTTAGTTCAAACACAAGTTATAAATCAAAGTCTTAATTTACATACGCAGCGGAAAAATAATTATCCTGGCACTAACCACGTGCCTTACAAATTCATTGTTTTATAAATCCCCAATTTAAGTTAAATCAAAAATAAGAGTCTTCACGTGCCATGCCAACCTCCGGTGGATACTCCTTAGCGATCTGCAAAAGTTTAAACCACGCAAGTGTCAACCTAACGGTTGGTGAGTTCACAGTGGGCTTGTCATGCATTGGCCCGGTCTCATAATCATAATTCGTGTCAAGGTATACTTACAAGTCATTTATTTGTGAAAAGCAATGCTCGTAATTAAATCTCAGTTTATAAATGGTTTGTCCGTGACCTACGTCATCGGGTATGTACTAGTTCCGTAAAGTTAAAGGACTCAACCGATATCGCGGGTAGCTAATCCGTTGTTCCATGCTCTAAGGAAGTTTGTACCAAAGCTGACTTATTTGTGGGGGCCGAGCCATCCCGTACGGTGCGGACCTACGTCATCGCGGTTTTTGCCTCCCCCGTGTCCTCTCGGGACCACGGTCAAATAGGCTGATATTGTGCCTCCGTGCACTTCCCGTGCCACGGGGCGGAGTTTGTCAAACTCCAGTAGATCTACCCAACATCCCCTCGCTTTACAATTAATGGCACAATTTTAGTTGAGGACTTTTAAGTTATAGGGCATCCTTAGAAAACATGTGATATCATATGGTTTAGACTTTAACCTACACTAGCCATATTAAAACGTTTTCAGTTTTGTTTCAAAAATAGTTTGTTCAGAGTTCACAAGTGTTTCCCATAAAACACTTCATTTCATCAAGTGGGTGCCAAGCATCCCGTGTTCTCATGTTCATCAGTAGGTGCCTAGCACTCTAGAGTTTATCAGCATTGTTTTCGTTAAGTTATTCGGTGTGGCCCAAACGGACTCACGGTAAGCGGGTTAGTGACACTCACCTTTGGTTGCACTGCTACACTTCAAGTAATCCAAATATTGTTGTTTAACGAAGACCTAGAACACGTTTAGGTCTTACGTATTAGTTTCGTGTCTATTCTTTACTTAACGTCACTATGGCCCATAACATAGCACGTTGCAACTATGACTCGACATACCGACACAATTTCCTGTAATAAACCCCGTGATCGATAATCCAATGAAGAGTTATGTTTTCTATGATGTTTTATACCTCGTTTGATGTGATTTGGTTCATTATATTAGTTATTGTATTGATTTGCCCTTATTTTGGATTTTACGCGGACACGTCGCTAATTACGTTCTAACCGGGGATTTGATCAATCTAAACATGTATAACACTTGGGTGTGATACTAGTTAAGCATACAAGTGAATACAAGTGAAGTTTGGTGTGAATTCAAGGTCTAGAACGAAAACGGTGAAAGTCCGGTAAATCCCGCGCGATTTCGATTTCTAACCGGGAGATCACATTTTGAGTTCGTATATCAATTTTATCATGTTTAGGAGTCATATGATCATTTACCATGTCATGAGTCATCACACACTTGATCGGATCGCAAAACGTTGGTGAATTGCTTAAAAACGAGAAAAACGACAAAACAGACCAAAAATGCACTTTTGACGATATCTTATCAACCGTCAATCATTACGGGACATATTTTATATTCATTTTGAGTGGATTTAATGTTTTAAGCATGTTGGGAAGGTTAAATGGGAAATTTGAAAAAAAACGAGGCCCGAAAACGCTTAAAAACGAAGAAACTATCGCGAAAACGGTGGACCGTCAAGAGGGAGCACGGTCAGGAGGGTATGAGGACCGCACGCCTGACCATGCTCACCTCTCGCGGTCCTCATGTGGTCCTGACGGGCCAAAACCCTAAAATTCGAGTATTTAAGCCCTCTAAACCCCTCTAGCCTCCATAACTCTCATCCTTAGCCACCATAAAACCCTAGAACGGCTGTAGCAAGGCTAGATCAAGATTCTTGAAGCTTTTGAGGCCAAGTTTGGTGATTTCAAGCATTAAATCAAGTCGGTTTTTCACCAAAAAGGTTAGATTCATCAAACCAAACCTCCGTCTTCATGAACCTTTCATCCTCCATCATCAAGATTCAATTTTTATACCTTTCTAAACCTAGATCTTGCATTTCAAAGCTAGATCTAGTGATTTTTAACAAAAAGGATGGATTTTTATTGATTTTTATAGATTTTTATAACACCTTTTGTTGGAAACTTGCTAGATCTTTAAAAATCTTAATAGATCTAAGTTGGGCTGGAAAAGATTACATTTTTATACATGTTTTGCCATGGATAAACACCATAACTAATGGATCTAGTGTCTTGGGTTATAAAAACTTGATTTTTATGCTAAAAGTCCATCTTTTCTCATTCTTTTTCTTTGGATCTTCATAGATCTAGTTTCCTTTCATATTAACCTTGTTGAATCTTGATATGGATGATGTCTCAAAGATAGATCTAGAGTTTGGTATGGAGAAATCATCACCATGAATATAGATCTAGGGCTTCATGAAGAAAAATGATCATTTTATGTATTTTTCCTAGTTTATCATGTCTAGATCTTAATAAAACCTTGATTAGATGATGTACCATTAAGTTGAAATGTTAGATCTAGGGTTTTTGCCATGGAAATATGACCTTGGACTTAGATCTAGGGTTATGCTTGACAAAAATGAAATCTTGGTTGTTTACTTAATTAAATTAACTAGTATAAAAATAATTAATTTTGGGTAAATGGTTGGGTTAACGTTTGAATCAAGACTTGAAATTTTATATGGCCCATCTATGTGTTTAGATCAGCCCCTAATTAATTTTTGGGGTCTTATTATGGCTTGAATGATTTTATAGAAAATAATCAAGTTTGAGACGTCGTAAAGTTTTTAGTCGAATAAATAATTATTTTATCAAATATTTAACCTAGATTTAGGTTTGACCACTTGAAGTTTTATATTCATACATTATTATTTAATTAATTCACCAACAAGTCACGGATCTGATCATACCCTTTGTGTCGTTCTGAGTCGCTTGTTTTATATAATTGATTACTTATTTATTTATTATTGATTTGTCGGTGTTACACTACCACGTTCGATCGTTAAGGTGATCTCCGGGTTTGATTTCGCGCCGCTATCTCAGTTTCTCATTTCGTCTGTTTCACCATCAGGTGAGTTTCATAGCCCCATTTTTATTTATTTATTTTGGGGTGCAACATGTACCAATGATCAAACTCTAGAACGATTTTTCTCTAAAACTACATGCGTATTCTATGAACTATTATGTGTTAATCTTGCATGATAACTCTATGTGCTCGATGTGTTATGATTGTGAACGACCTCTAGAACGACCTCGTGTGACATTAACTGTAAAAAGCCGGGTTAACGGTAATAGATCTATTGGCTTGACAAGCCCACTTGGCCTGCCTCGCGTGTGGCGCCTCGTGATTGAAAACCTTATGGTCAGGTTTGGATCATACACCCATATATGCTCAATTTCATGATGTTATTATACTCGATTTGCACTTAGTCTCGTAGAACGCATGTTTTATATTATGACATTATTAAACCTATGATTACTCACCAACTCTTGTAGTTGACCTTTGTTTTTCTCGTTGCATGAGGACACAACCAAGGCCTTGATGGGATGCGTCGCAATATACCACAAAATCATCCGTCCCATCAGGGAGTGTGAGAATAGGAGCCTCACACAACATCTGCTTAAGTTTCTGAAAAGCGCTTTCCTGAGCAGGACCCCACTCGAAAGGTTGACTTTTCTGAGTCAAGGCAGTAAGAGGCACAGCTATGCGAGAGAAATAAAGGTCAACTACAAGAGTTGGTGAGTAATCATAGGTTTAATAATGTCATAATATAAAACATGCGTTCTACGAGACTAAGTGCAAATCGAGTATAATAACATCATGAAATTGAGCATATATGGGTGTATGATCCAAACCTGACCATAAGGTTTTCAATCACGAGGCGCCACACGCGAGGCAGGCCAAGTGGGCTTGTCAAGCCAATAGATCTATTACCGTTAACCCGGCTTTTTCACACCCCCAAAATACCACTAACGGAGTTTATACCGTTAAGGGGCGCGACTAGACCAGGATCCACAACCATAGTTACAAATACTAAACGAATCAGGGTTAGTTCAAACACAAGTTATAAATCAAAGTCTTAATTTACATACGCAGCGGAAAAATAATTATCCTGGCACTAACCACGTGCCTTACAAATTCATTGTTTTATAAATCCCCAATTTAAGTTAAATCAAAAAATAAGAGTCTTCACGTGCCATGCCAACCTCCGGTGGATACTCCTTAGCGATCTGCAAAAGTTTAAACCACGCAAGTGTCAACCTAACGGTTGGTGAGTTCACAGTGGGCTTGTCATGCATTGGCCCGGTCTCATAATCATAATTCGTGTCAAGGTATACTTACAAGTCATTTATTTGTGAAAAGCAATGCTCGTAATTAAATCTCAGTTTATAAATGGTTTGTCCGTGACCTACGTCATCGGGTATGTACTAGTTCCGTAAAGTTAAAGGACTCAACCGATATCGCGGGTAGCTAATCCGTTGTTCCATGCTCTAAGGAAGTTTGTACCAAAGCTGACTTATTTGTGGGGGCCGAGCCATCCCGTACGGTGCGGACCTACGTCATCGCGGTTTTTGCCTCCCCCGTGTCCTCTCGGGACCACGGTCAAATAGGCTGATATTGTGCCTCCGTGCACTTCCCGTGCCACGGGGCGGAGTTTGTCAAACTCCAGTAGATCTACCCAACATCCCCTCGCTTTACAATTAATGGCACAATTTTAGTTGAGGACTTTTAAGTTATAGGGCATCCTTAGAAAACATGTGATATCATATGGTTTAGACTTTAACCTACACTAGCCATATTAAAACGTTTTCAGTTTTGTTTCAAAAATAGTTTGTTCAGAGTTCACAAGTGTTTCCCATAAAACACTTCAGTTCATCAAGTGGGTGCCAAGCATCCCGTGTTCTCATGTTCATCAGTAGGTGCCTAGCACTCTAGAGTTTATCAGCATTGTTTTCGTTAAGTTATTCGGTTTGGCCCAAACGGACTCACGGTAAGCGGGTTAGTGACACTCACCTTTGGTTGCACTGCTACACTTCAAGTAATCCAAATATTGTTGTTTAACGAAGACCTAGAACACGTTTAGGTCTTAAGTATTAGTTTCGTGTCTAATCTTTACTTAACGTCACTATGGCCCATAACATAGCACGTTGCAACTATGACTCGACATACCGACACACGACACCAATGGTTGATCATAAACAAGGGTTCATATAAATCAGATATCAAACATGTTTCATCATGGCATAATCATGTAAGTCATGGCATAACACTTAAGCAAATTTCACAAGTTTGGTTTTTAGGTCAGGTCTTAGTTTCGCTAGCACAGTTTCGCTAGGTGCACGGGCATCACTTTCGCTAGGCAATGCCCGGTAACACAGTTTCGCTAGGCTAGTTTCGCCCGAAACTGCTGACGCAGTTTCGCTAGCCTAGTTTCGCAGGGAAACTGGTTTGAACTTTCGTTCAGGTATTTCGCTCGATAGTTTCGCTCGAGCTGGTCTGGTCAGGTTACCCGGCGACACTATAATTTCGCTGGGCAGTGTCGCTGGAAGGAGATATAGTTTCGCTACTTAGTTTCGCCCAGAGAACAGACAGTTTCGCTGGTCGCGAAAAACATACGGATTTGCCTAAAAATCAACCTAACAGCTTCTGATCATACATGCAATTCATTATCTAGCATCCATAGGCATTTACCAACATAAATCAAGCAGCTTTATCATGTTTAACATGCATTTTAATCATCAAATCTCTAAAAATACTTCTAAACCCTAAAATGACCAAAATTGCATAAATCATCATCATGGTTTGTTTTTAAACGTAAAGTTGCTGACTTTATGGTAGATCTAGCATCCCTAAACACTATCTCAGAAGCATACAAGTTTTCATGAAGGTTTGAGCATACTTTATAAAGAAACACATAGAAAACACATAAATAAAGGTTTTTGGGACTCACGGTTCGATCTAGGGTCGATAGATGAGATGAGGTGATGGTCTTGAGGCTGAGGTCTCGGTTTCTTGATGGTTTTCTCGGCTGACCAGGTTCCAGAGAAGTGTGTGTGTGTGTTTGTGATGAAATGAGGCAAATGGAGAAACTAGGGTTTATCAAGATTATTTATATCAGGAGCCAGTTTCGCTGGCAGTTTCGCTGGCCAGGCGAAACTAGCTCTGGTCTCGTGTCATTGGATTATCTTAGCTGGCTACCGGGCGACACTATAGTTTCGCCCGTTAGTTTCGCTGGCTACTAAAACAGGTCAATTTTCACATAATCAAGTATTTACAATTGATCATGCTATTCACAATAATAAGTCATGTATTTAAATTACATTGCACATAAAGACAATCAATGATGAACACATAACACATATGGACGGGTTCGGTGATCAACCAAAAGTCGTGGACGTATTCGGCCTAGTTATGCATTAGCTACTAAGTTAACACTTATAATGTAACTAACGGGTTTGTCTAACGGAAGTTAACCTTGAAATTCTCGGGTGTCACATCATTCCCCTAAAATTGGAATTTTCGTCCCGAAAATTATTCTTGTGTCGTAGCGTTCGCAGCATCAGCTGTCGTCGTTGCTATCGTCGCTGGGGAAAGAAAGCAAAATTTTTAGGGTTGTCACATCCTCCTCCCGTTAAGGAATTTTGGTCCCCAAAATTAAATTATACCTTGAGTTTCTGTGAGGGGCGGATGCCTGAGGGCATGCCGGCTGCCAAAGCGGACAATATCTTGGTTGCGACGGGTCTGGGCTGTTACAGATGGTATCAGAGCCAGTCGTCGGCCAGTGTGTCAGCGAGGACGCTGGTCCCCTAAGGGGGGAGGATTGTAACATCCCACATTGGTAGGGAGGAGAACTAAGCACAAGCACCGCTTTATAAGGGTGTGAATACCTCCCCTATCAAGACGCGTTTTAAAACCGTGAGGGGCGGATGCCTGAGGCATGCCGGCTGCCAAAGCGGACAATATCTTGGTTGCGACGGGTCTGGGCTGTTGCAGTCTCCACTTGTTGTTACATCATCTTTACTGACTGAATCAGATAGGATATTTTGATGTGTGGCTATGATGGGAATGTCAATGGGGTGTGTGTTGATGACTTGAGTTTAAAAGTGGGTAAAGGCTTCTTGGTAGGATGTCTGTGGTGATAATTGCTGCTTTTGGTCTGATTTAGTGAGTTTGCTTTTCTAGAGAGTGTGGGTCTGAGATTGATGGTTATTTGGAGGGATGTGATATGATGGGTTGATTGTGATGACTTGGTGTGGTTTCTTGTTGATGGTATGTCTGTGGGGGAAGATGAGGAGAGGAAGGGTTATAATCAGCCAATTCTTCTGATGGGTTGAAGGTGGTGTTGTTTGAGTTTGGTGATTAGTCAGGTTTGGTCGAGAATTTGTTGGCTTTGGTGAGGTGCTTCTGGAGTACTGGGTTATTGTACTCTAGCTTTACTTGAAGATCAATGTAGGGAGGAATTCATAGTTTTGTTTAGTCGGCTTGTTTAGTTTAGTTTCATTTGTAATGTTGTCTTTTTGTTAGCTAGCGAAACTACCGAGCGAAACTGTTGTTTCGCTCGGTATCTAGATTAGGGTTGTCTCAGTGACAGTTTCGCTAGGCCAGCGAAACTGCCAGTGAAACTGTGTACTGATCTGTATAAATAGTCGCCTTTGTGCACATCTTTGTAACTTTTGCAACTCTCTAAACCCTAATACAAGATTTCTGGATATTGGTAAGTTTGGTGACGGCTAGGAGCATTCTATTCAATCATTGTAGCTTTTGTTCATCTCTTATCATCTATTTGGTTGTAGTTGTGATTGTTCAATACTAAAAACCCATTTTAGCTATTGGAAATCAATCTTTATTGATATTTGATTGGTTTTCTTCTCAAAAAACCTTCATTAGCACTCATTAAGATCAGTGAGGACCAACAATATGGTATCAGAGCCATTGTGCTCTTGATTTTTGGTGTTTTTGAGTGTTTTTGGTAAAACTTTTGAAAATCTATTTGGATCTGTAATCTGATTGTTTTGGATTGAAAATTGGTTGAATATTGTATGTTTTGATGTCCTGAAGCATATGCAATCAACTGATCATTACTCAATAGTGATTTGGATTGGTTTGTGATCATTTCTTCTTCAAAAAGAGGGTTTTCTGTTCTGGGCGAAACTGAGGTTCTTCCAGCGACACTATACAGCGAAACTGCTGTCTCTTCCAGCAATACTATACAGCGAAACTATAGTGTCGCCGTGAATCATATAATTGTTTTGGACGAAACTACTGGCGAAACAACATTATTTTTTGAACGAAAGTTCAAACCAGTTTCCAGCGAATCTAGCTAGCGAAACTGTGTGTCATCGGGTATTTCCTAGCGAAAGTACTGCCCGTGCATACAGCGAAACTAGTTGGCGAAACTGCTGAATTGGTTCAGTGTTCCCAAGCGAAACTGCTGGCGAAATTATAAGTTCCAGCGAAATTATTCATCTGATCAGGATTTCCGAGCGAAATTGCTGGCGAAACTAATTCTCCCAGCGAAACTAACCAAATTGTCTTGTTCTTTGTTTGTTTGTGTCTTTCTTATTTCAGGCTGATTTGAGATGGCTTCAGGTACCAATGTTGCTGACACTGAAAGCATTGCTCCAAACCGACCACCGAGGCTGATCAACGGAGACAATTTTGAAGACTGGAAACGATGTCTGAAATCGTTCTTTCTGTACACCGATTACAATCAATGGTTGTCGATCGTCGACGGACCTCATGTTCCAACCATCACTACTGGTGAAGTAACCCAGATCAACAAAAATCTGTCTTCCTTTACTGAGAAGGATTTGAAACTTA
>JBCNJP010000010.1:51165810-51182810 GCA_039602395.1 Deinandra increscens subsp. villosa
CCGAAGCTCGGCCAGCTGGGTATAAATATGTGTTTGGTCTTTGTAATTGAGGGTTCAGAGTGTGTGAGATTACTGTTAAGTGTGTGTTTCTAAGTGTGTTCTCTGAGTCTATTAAAGTCTTCTCAGCATCTTGGGCTTCAGTGGTCTCGTATCCCCGGGGAAGCGAGCCACCCAGGGCACGCAACTGCTTGAGCCATAGCGACACAGTCCACTTGGTGCAGGAGACACCCTCGTCCTCGGCTTCTTTGGCCATCTTCAGTTTGGTTTGTAGCACCGAGATCATGGCCGAGTTCCTGGACGCTTCCACATAGTCCTTCAGGGTCTTCTCATGTTGGTTCCGGGTCTCCACTACCATCTTCTCGCTTTCAAGCAGCTGCCTCTGAACCTCGTCATGCTAGGCCTTGGCCCTAGATGCTTCTTTGTTAGCCTGGGCCACCCTGGATTTCAGGGTGTCAGATTCAGCGGCGTGCTTCTTAGCGGCCTCGAGTAGCTCTAGGAGACGACAGTTGGCCTACGAAAGGAAAGAACACATCATAAGAGTTAGTATCGCTACGAGCTATAGAATATAAGAAAAATGGAAACATCCAAGGATACCTGATGGCAGCAACCTCAGCATGTTGGACAAGCTCCTGGGGGGACATTTCAGCCAGGGGGTGTTGGACGGTAGCAGTGCTGGACTCTCGGGTCTTCCTTTTCGTGTCGGTTGCCCTGGATGTGGTGGCCTTGGATACTGGAGTGGGCTCGACCTTGACACTGTTCAGGATCATAAGATCCTAGTCATCGGCTAGCTTGGAGGAGAGGGCAGCTTCAAGGTCGTTGATGTCATAATTGGGGGCAACTGCAAAAGAGATATAACCCTGGATGTCAGCAGATCAGGTACATAAAATTTGACAAAATACAGGGTAACTTACAGCTAGACATGCTGACAGAAGGATGCGAGAGGGCTGGGTGCTCAAGTGCTTTGGATGCACGTTCGAATTCCGGGATTCTTAAGAACTTCTGCAAGTTGCTCCCAGTCTCCTCTTCCTCAGGATCGATTTCCCTCACACTCTTCGCTGCAAAGAAAGACACCCAAGGTCAGATCATGTAATTATTAATAAAAATCCTAACCTCTAGTGCAGGTATGCCTACCCTCTATAACCCAGGCTTGTAGAAGCTGGAGACCATCAGGGATGCTGGAACGCTTCACGAAAAAGAATTGACCCTTCCATTCACCATGTTGGGTAGCGTTGGGAACAAGTTGCATGTCCTTTGAAAGGGCTTTAAACAGGAAACAACTAGAACCATGGGATTTCATCTCGTAGGCCATGGCTATCTCCGGTAGGCCAACCAGGTGTTTAAAAGAATTGTTCAAGCAATCCAGGGTTTCCAGGATGCGCCATACGACAGGAAGGGTCTGGGCATAAGAAAGGCCCGTAGCCTCAAAAAACTCGGCGACGAGACCGGTGAAGGGATAGGATAAACCCTTGCTGAACGGGGTATAAGGAAAACAGACCCCGGTCGGAGAGACGAAGTCTGATCTCAACCTGGGATCGAAAGCCCTAATAACGGCACTAGGAGGAAGAAGACCGGAATTCTTCACCAATGCGATGTCGTCATTAGAGAATGTTCATCTCTCTAGCTCGGGTTGGAGAAGGAATTTTTGGTCGAGAAAATCCTCAACCCCGGCGAGAGATACGGTGGGCTCGCGGCGAATTCGACGCCTGGTCATGATTAGGAAAAAGAAAGATCGGAAAGAAGAGATTACCTGGCCGGAATGGGTGATCGGTGCTCGTAATGCTCTAACTTGGGTGAGGTGAAACACTCGATTGAATGGGGTATTTATGGGCGGTAGAAGTTACAGAGGTTAGGCGACATCAAGGGGGTAGATTGAGTTTGAAAAAGCAAAATTAGCAGACGAGATCAAGCTAGAGATGATGACTCGTCTTATTTCAAAAATTCACAGCAGTAAATCTTATCTACAAGTTGCGAATTTTGGGGCAATTGTTATACCCTGAATTCCGGCCCTAATTTTACTAATGCTCTTTGACAGGTCTGGACCCCTGGATGTCGAGCATCCAGGGACTGTGCATTTGGCTTATCGGGACCCAAGATTCTCATACTTATGTTATTCCCTATCTGATTACTGTCCTAGGATGTAATGAATCCAGGGTTTATTTATCTATACGGTCTGATCCCAGCATGCACAGATACCCTGCATGCTAGGGCAATATTACTAACCTTTTCTTTGACTCCATGTGATCGAATCAGGTACGAAAGAACGCGCAACGGTCATATGGACTCAGTCAAAGCTGGAACACGTGTGGAAATGAAGACTCGCCGTCAAGTTCGGTCAAATAACGACCGGAAGTCGTTGGAAGGGCAATCCCAAGAATCTCGGAGTTATAGTTAGGGATCATCTTGTATTTAAAGGTAGCTTAGGGTCTGCATTTTCACTTACGTTCACCTGTATTCGCACTCACTCACTTAGAAATCAGCTGCAAACCTCTGTAATTGAACATACTTTTGTGCAATAAATAGGCAACGTGTGTTATCGTTGCCCAAGGGGTTTTTTATGCCGGCAATCCTTGAAGACATTCAAGGATTAAGGGCTTTTCCCCCTTTCAAATCTCTCTATCTTTAGTTGCATTCAGGGAAGTTGTTGTTTGTGTTTCCATACATTTTCATCTAACCTTGGATATTTGCTTACAAACTTGATTTCCGAAAACTTACATCCAGGGCACCATACCTCACAAACTAATTTGGTTACTTAATTTACTTGCATTATTTTTGACCAAAACACATACTACATAGATTAAAGCACTGCGATTCAATAAGTCAAGTGTTCAATCCAAATCATGATCAACAAGTCACATATATGATGTGCACCAGGCCTAGACGGTAAGGGAGCAATCACCTTTCGCCCAAGCTAAGGCAAGCCAGGTGGGTCGTCAGCCAATAGATCTATCATTGTTGCCACGACTCGAAGGTTAATATACACATGCGATTAGCGATTAGCGATTAGCAAATATCCACACATAGAATCCAACAAGTATCACACAATAGAATATCACACATAGAGCACATAGAATCGCATAGAATTTTGCATAATAAAGAGTTTATGGTTTTGAATTTTGATGCAAGTTGCACAAAAAAACATTGAAATGAAAGAAGGGCTATGAATACTCACCTGATGAGAAGACACAAAGGATGGAGGACTCAAGACGAATAAACCCGCAGACAAACTCGAGAGCTAAACGAATGGAGGAATAAACGAATAAATAAATAACTGTTCAATTAAATAAATAAATAAAAACTTAATTCTCACGACACAATCTACTCGACAATTCGTTGGTGATGCAATTATGGTAATAACGTACGATAGCAATCATGGAGAAAGTCATCCCTAATTCCAGGATGCCACAACAATAACAATTAATTAACTATTTATTTTACGACGCCTAGATATATCTTTATTTTCTACGGAGTCACATAATCCACAAATATCATGCTAAATATTAACCTAGCACTAATCTAGTCGTAATCATACCATGTATACATAATCTAGCATGAATTATTTAATATAAATTTAAAAATATGATAATAAAATAATTATTTATAACATAAATTATGATTTGTTTAATCTCTATTCAACAAGATTCAAACCATATCTTGCAAATCGTCGCACACACTTTATTTATGACAAGTCATGCATGAAAACCAAGATATATCATCTTTCAACATCAAGACATCATTTTGTAATGGATTTAGACATACACACACAATATATACATTTATTTTTCATAGAAAACTCCATTAATTTGACATTTTCACCAACGAACTCAAGATATATCAAGAATATCACATCCTTATGATGAACTAAGCTTAAAAATATAGTCTTTAACAAGCTTGACCAAAATCTACCAAAATCCAACAAGATTCAACAAGTTTCATTACAAAAATCAATAAAAACTAATAAAAACTCAACTTTAATCATCTAAATCACTAGATCTAACTTCCATTAACATGATTTGCCAAGATCTATGCTTGCTAACACTTAAAGATTTAATCTTTATCAAGTAGAAGCATGAACATGAGAAGACGAGATCAAGAAATGAAGAAAGCGTACCAAAAACTATGAAAACCAACAATTCCATGCTTGAAACCACCCAAAACGGGACTTGAATCCTTGCAAATGATGATCTAAGTGACGAGGGTTCGAGAGCAGCCGTCAATGGTCATTAGCGTTTGATATAAGTGGTTAAAATGGTGAATAATGCGGCTGGAAACGATTTTAAAAGGGCTTTCCCGATTCTGGGGGGTCGCGGACCGCTAGAGTCTCTAGGTTCAAGGGTCGCGGTCCGCGAGTGATGTGGGTTGACAAGAAAAGTTTGACTACTTTGACTTTTGTTGACTTTAGGTAAAAATTAGGATTTTAGCCATGAAAAGTAGGTTTTTAGGTCCTGATTTCATCACCAGTCAATTCATTTGGCCATTTCTACTGAAACCAAGTACAAACATGATATATAAACATCTCCAAGTGATAATTAAATAAAATAAATGCATTTTGTGGTCTGTTTTGGGTCGGTTTCCCCGTTTAACTTCTTCGTTCTTTATCATTTACGAGTCCCGTTTTCATATTTTTTCATCATTTTACATTCCTAAGCATATGAAACGCATTCAAGCATATAAAATTAAATATAACATATCAAATATGAAATTATGGGCAACAAAAACGTGTTTTTGGGTCGTGTACCATTAGGTTATTCACCAACGTTTCGAGACTCGATCACGTGTGTGATGACTCATGACATGATAATTGGTTATTAGACTCATAAAAATGTTGATTTTCATATATGGTGACCAAATACGAGGTTCCCGGTAAACGATGGATCACGTACCGAAATCGCGTAAAAATCCGAAATTGCTTTATTTTCAATTCGAGACTTCCAATTTGATTCTAACTGACTTTAATTGAGTATTCGGTTTCGAAAATGGATTACAAGTCATTTAGATCCTTTAATTTGGGTATAAACACCCGAAAATTTTCCCGGTTCGCAATAACTTGCAAATCGGTAAATCGCGAACGTTCAAAACGGGTCGGTTTTCTCAATCGGGTATTTGGCAAATGTTACATATCACAATTGGAAGCAACAGTTTCCTGTGCATGTCAACACGAATGATATCGAACTATGGATTCCAACTGAGAAGTTGTATACCCGTCCAACTGATGGAGGAGAGTATAAAGAAATCAAAGATTTTTCATCTGAAGTGAGGAAAATTTATAAGCTTGAACAAAAAGCTTTTGGTTATCTTACCATCGCTTTACTTACTAAACTGTTACATCAATTCAGTACATGCAAAAAGATGAAACAGTTATGAGATGCTTTGTTTGCAAGATGTGAAGGAAACGATCAATACAAAAAGAGTAGGAGAAAGGTGTTGAACAAAGAATTTGACAATTTTCAACATTATGAGAAAGAAAACATTACTGCTCTTGTGTCAAGGTTCTCGCATCTTATTAGTGAACTAAAAGTGGTTAGAAAAGAGAAAACTAAGGAAGAACTGAAAGAAAAGTTGTTGGAAGCTTTACCACAGAATTGGGAGAATTATGTTTTACTCATTACACATTATAAAGAATTCTCAACATTATCATTTCATGAGTTAACATGAAAGCTTCATGCTCGAGAAATGGAGATGATGAATTCTAACAAATTAACTGCTGAATTGCAAAATCCAGAGTTGTATCATGGTCAGAATGCAGCAAGCATAAATGCAAAAGCTAAACCGCTTGGCGTTAGTTATGCACCAAGTGCTGCATTTATTGGAAATGTGTCTAGAATTTCTGAAAAGGGGTTGCAGTTTTACAATTCCAGGTCTAACAAATCATATTGTATTTTTTGTCGAGAGAACTGATGATTGTGCTGCTTTAATCTCATCTTCTCTTGGCTTTATTATCAACAATGTTGGTGATGCTAAGATTAGTAGAGAAGATTTCAATGAAATTGATGAAAATAATCTAGATTAAATGGATATGGCATGACAATTGGCTATGTTATCACAAAGAGCAAGAAGATTTCTAAAGAGAACTGGAAAGAGATCTATTAATCAAGATGGAAATCTGGGGTTAGACAAATCAAAGGTAAAATGTTACAAATGTTAAAAACTTGGACATTTTGCAAGAGAGTGTCAGCAATCTCAAGCAAATAAATCTGATTCAATAACTACTACTGAAGATCAATGTAGGGAGGAATTCATAGTTTTGTTTAGTCGGCTTGTTTAGTTTAGTTTTATTTGTAATGTTGTCTTTTTGTTAGCTAGCGAAACTACCGAGCGAAACTGTTGTTTCGCTCGGTATCTAGATTATGGTTATCTCAGTGACAGTTTCGCTTGGCCAGCGAAACTGTCTACTGATCTGTATAAATAGTAGCCTTTGTGCTCTCATTTGTAACCTTTTGCAACTTTAGCAACCCTAATACAAGATTTCTGATTATTGGTAAGTTTGGTGACGGCTAGGAGCATTCTATTCAATCTTTGTAGCTATTGTTCATCTCTTATCATCTATTTGGTTGTAGTTGTGATTGTTCAATACTAAAAACCCATTTTAGCTATTGGAAATCATCTTTTATTGATATTTGATTGGTTTTCTTCTCAAAACACCTTCATTAGCACTGATTAAGATCAGTGAGGACCAACAATATGGTATCAGAGCCATTGTGCTCTTGATTTTTGGTGTTTTTGAGTGTTTTGGTAAAACTTTTGAAAATCTATTTGGATCTGTAATCTGATTGTTTTGGATTGAAAATTGGTTGAATATTGTATGTTTTGATGTCCTGAAGCATATGCAATCAACTGATCATTACTCAATAGTGATTTGGATTGGTTTGTGATCATTTCTTCTTTAAAAAGAGGGTTTTCTGTTCTGGCCGAAACTGAGGTTCTTCCAGCGACACTATACAGCGAAACTGCTGTCTCTTCCAGCGATACTATACAGCAAAACTATAGTGTCGCCGTGAATCATATAATTGTTTTGGACGAAACTACTGGCGAAACAGCATTATTTTTTGAACGAAAGTTCAAACCAGTGTCCAGCGAATCTAGCTAGCGAAACTGTGTGTCATCGGGTATTTCCTAACGAAAGTACTGCCCGTGCATACAGCGAAACTAGTTGGCGAAATTGCTGAATTGGTTCAGTGTTCCCAAGCGAAACTGCTGGCGAAACTATAAGTTCCAGCGAAATTGTTCACCTGATCAGGATTTCCGAGCGAAATTGCTGGCGAAACTAATTCTCCCAGCGAAACTAACCAAATTGTCTTGTTCTTTGTTTGGTTGTGTCTTTCTTATTTCAGGCTAATTTGAGATGGCTTTAAGTACCAATGCTGCTGACTCTGAAAGCATTGCTCCAAACCGACCACCGAGGCTGATCAACGGAGACAATTTTGAAGACTGGAAACGATGTCTGAAATCGTTCTTTCTGTACACCGATTACAATCAATGGTTGTCGATCGTCGACGGACCTCATGTTCCAACCATCACTACTGGTGAAGTAACCCAGATCAACAAAAATCCGTCTTCCTTTACTGAGAAGGATTTGAAACTTATTGATCGAGATCAAAAGGCTCTTGGTGCTCTCTCTCTCTGCTTGTCGCAAGAAATCTACAATCGTTTCGCTGAGCACTCTGATGCAAAAAGCTTGTTTGATGCTCTTTGTGAGTTTTATGATGGTAATGAAGATCTTGTGAAGGACAAAGAAGCCCAAGCAACTAAAGAATTCAATTCGTTCACCAGCATGAAGAATGAAAAGTTAATTGATTTAACTAACCATTTTCTGACCGTGTCAAGCAATCTGAAGAAGTATGATTCAGGACTCACCAACTCTGAACAAATCAAGAAGCTGGTGGATGCTCTTCCACCCGAGTGGAGCATCCAGGTTCGTATGTTGAAACAAGAAAGGGGTTTCTCCGAATACAAGGCTATGGACGTAATTAACAAGCTTAAGTCATTTGAGTTGGATGTTCAAAGGAGAGAGTACAATCAAGACATGGGTCCTGCTAAAGTTTATTCTCCGAATTCGGCTCTCATCTCAACTGTTACACCCAAAGGAGCCTCATCTGAAATTCAATCTGCTCATCTTGGGTCTGGTTCATCCTCAACTGCTTTTGCTGCTGCTCAGCAAACATCCTAGATCTCACCCGAATTTATGGGATTGTTCTCATTGTTTACCAACAGTTATCAAGCTTTCGCTGCTGGAGAACTTCAAGGTTCGACTCTGACTGCTGAGGATATGTACCAAGTTGACCCAGATGATTTGGAAGAAACCGACTTAAAATGGCAAATGGCCATGTTGACCGTTCGTGCTAGAAAGTTCTTCGAACGTACTGGGAGAAACACTTTCAAGAATCAAAATGGAAAAGTTGGATTCGATAAGGCTAAGCTAAGATGTTACAACTGTAAGCAACTTGGCCATTTAAAGAGAGAATGCCCGAGTCCAATTGTCACTGAACCGACCTCTGAGCCTGCAACTCGAGTCATCCCTATCACCGACAAAGCTGAAGCCAAGCCAAACAAAGAAGTGGCTCTTCTGACTAACTTTGACTGGAGTTCGGAGGTCTCTGAAACTGAGGAAGCCATAAATCAAGCGCTTGCGGCTCAAATTCATGAACAAAGAAATGACCCCACAGTTAACAGCTGTGAGAAGGGAGAAGTTGAGAAGAAGATGAATGAGAAAACAACAAGCACACCCGCGTGCACCTGTGACAAAGCCCTTGCAGCAGAAAAGGTAATTATGGGTCTTTCATATGAATCTGTTCAAGATATGTGCTCTCATCCTTGTAGAATACGTTTGTTCGGCATCTACAAGGCCAATCGATTGTTGATTGACAACAACGATGAATTAAAAACCATGAACACCCAATTAAAGGAAAATGAAGCAAAATATTTTGTGAAATTAAATGAGGCAATGCATGAAAATGAACATTTAAAACAAACTCTTCTTACTAAAAATGTCGAATTAAACATGCTTTCTGAAAGAGTTACATTAGCCCAATTCGAAGCCTCTCAACTTCAGACTAAGTTAGATAGATGGACCGTTTCTCAAATGAAAGTTGAGGAGATGCTCGTTAAACAACGAGGAGCTAGAATAAAAACCCGGGTAGGTTTGGAGGAAAAGGAAAAGGTGTTTCCTAAAGTTTATCCTCCTCCAAGCACGCATTGTTACTCACCTACTCCGAAACCTCATCCTCTAAATGATTTAATTCCTAGTGATGCTAACAGTTTGCATGCAGGTCTAGAAGGAGTGAACCATGAGGAGATCAGGGAGGATTTTGATTATGGATATGGTAACACAAGTGGGCTTGGATGCGGTAGTCTTAAATCTAAGGAGTCTGTTACGAGTGGTAGTTCTCATTCCGAGAAGTCTAGCACAGATAGTAGTTGTTCTTCATTAGATAGCTGTAGTAATGAGTCTGTGTCTGTTAATCAAGAAAGCTATGTTTCAAATGAAAATGATCAATGTCATGCAAGTACATCTCAAAATTGCTTCAACAAATTTCTTTCTAATCCAATTCCTTCTTTCACTCCAATACGAATTTCAAAACCTACCGAAAATCATGTTTCTCAAGAGAAGACATCATCCTTGAAAACTAAACCTGCCAAAACCGTTATTAAAATTAATAATCCGAAGATTTCAAATGATAAAACAAATGTGGATTTCGAAACCAACAGTGATTCTAATTTTAAAACATCAGATTATGAGGAGGAAAGTCTTTCAGAAACTTCCTCCTGCACAAGTCACAAATCTCACTGTTTCAGATGTGGTAAGGATGATCATGTTGTTAAACATTGCAAAGAGAAATTAAATCAAACAAACCATGATAGATCCTTTGGCCACAAGGTAACTAGTTTTGTAATACAATTCTTTGGGGGAAAGCAGAAAGTTACAAATCCCAGAAGTGCAAAAGCCTGGGTACCCGTTATTAAGTAATTTCTTGTCTTGTATTGCCAGGCACTCCCGAAGAACTCTGCAAATAGCTATTGGCATATAGATTCGGGATGCTCTCGACATATGACAGGGTTGAAAGACCTGCTTACAAATTACAGGATCGTGGATGGTGGGTTTGTTTCTTTTGCAGGTGATAAGAGAGGTGGAAAGATGGTTGGACAAGGAGATGTGTCATATGGGTCTCTTACTCTGGAGCAAGTCAACTATGTTCCCGAATTGCAGTTTAATCTTCTAAGTGTGTCACAAATCTGTGACAAGAATATACCTGTGTTGTTCAAATCAAATGAATGTATGTTTCTCAAGCCTGAATTCATTGTGCCCGAAGAGATGGTGGCGATGCGTGCACCTCGCATCAATGACACATACTTGCTGAATATGAATTCCACTACATCTCACTCTTCCTCCATGACTTGTTTACTTTCAAAAGCTTCTGTATCTGAGTGCTTCTTGTGGCATAGACGTTTAGGACACATAAACTTCAAAATTCTAAATAATCTTGTCAAAAACAATTTGGTCCGAGGTCTTCCGTAGAAAGATTTTTCTGTCGTTGAAAAATGTCTTTCATGTGCTAAAGGAAAACAACATAAAAAGCCACATAAGCCTAAAGTGGAAAATTCTATTTCTAGTCCCTTAGAATTGCTTCACACTGATTTATTTGGACCTATTAGTGTCCAAAGTCTGGGTAAAAGATCTTACTGTCTTGTTGTCACTGATGATTATTCCAGGTACTCTTGGGTTAGGTTCATGAAGCAAAAGAGTGACACGACTGAAGCTTTACAGAGTATAATCCTGTCCGTGGAAAGTTCAAGAAGTAAGAAAGTCAAGGCAATCAGAAGCGACAATGGAACTGAATTTCGAAATCAGATCTTTGACTCTTTCTGCGCAAACAAAGGGATTCTTCGACAATACAGTGCAGCAAGAACTCCGCAGCAGAATGGAGTTGCTGAAAGGAAGAATCGCACACTTGTGGAAGCTGCTCGTACAATGTTGATTGAATCAAAGCTGCCGATTATCTTTTGGGCTGAAGCTGTGAACTGTGCGTCCTACGTGCTGAACCGTGTCCTAATCATGAAAGATAAGATGAAGACGTCATATGAGCTGTATCATGGAAGGAAGCCACTGATTGATTTCTCTAAGCCGTTTGTATGTTCGTGCACATTGCTGAATACCGAAGCTCAAATTACGAAATTTGGAGCTGTCTCTGACGAATGTTTCTTTATGGGGTATTCTTCTTCACAAAAAGCTTATAGAGTTTATAACAAACGAACTCGAATTGTGCAGGAAGACCGGATCAGGTAACAAACACGGGTCGGAGTGGGAACATAGGATCGGGACCTGAACCAGCGGAAGTATGGTGGTGAGAGACACACCAGTAGTAGTAATAGTCCCCGGGAAAGAAGCCAACATCAGGCTGAGGAATCAGGATATGGCAGGAGCGGTACGGAGCTCATGGAACAAGCATTCATCATCGTTAGGTGGCGGTGGAGGTTATTTCAAAGCCGCCAATGAAAGGGCAACGTGTGTGTAGATTTCATGAGAGTGGGAGGTGCAAGAAGGGTACATCGTGCAAGCATCTGCACCCATGAACCATGTGAGTGAAGAGGAGGGTAGTTTGTTGATCCTTTTGTTTTTGTATAATCAGTTAAATATTATGATATATAAGGCCTGTGCTGATCAGGCGTGAGCTCATAGTCTGCTGTATATCGGTTAAATATAAAAAAATACATTGTACATACTTCTTTACTTTATTTTATCTTAAATTTGTTTATTTAGATCATCATGCTAAATTCCTTCTGTCTTGAATCAGGTGGTTGTTGCGGTTAAGCATGTTGATTGGCTACACTCCTAAATCAAGAAATCAATGATCACGTCATCTACCTTCAAATGATTTCTGGGCAATCGTCACTCGAATATGATCAGGGGAGTATTTTAAGTTCCATTTACCTTGCGTTTCTCTCATAACTGCTTATTGATGTCTTTGTATGCTACCTTGTGGGGGAATTGGGGGTAAATCACACTAAAACTGCTTAAAATTGGATAAAAGGTGTCTCCCTTCCAGCGTTTTTTCAAATATAAACATTATGATTGGAATGCCTGACTTAATGATACTATCGGATAGAGGATAAAGTGCATGCATCATATCGGTAACCCCTTTGGCTGATTTTCAAAATTGTGTCAAGTATCGATCGAATCAATTTTGTTTTGTTTTCTTTCCTTATTGAAAATCCAAAAATAAAGTATTTGTGGATTTTGGGGGAAGAGTAAATAAACCAGAAAATAAAAACTTTAAAATTTCAAAAAAATGAGAAATTGATCCGACCAAGTGAGAAATGATAGTACATCAACATGCGTTATCTGCCATGGATAGAGTAAAAATAAAAGCTGTACTGTACTTGTATGATCTATGGGTGTGCATGACTAATATGATATCTATGAGTAGGATATAAACATAAAGCTTGCCTGATAATACTCTAGTTTTCATTTCTTGATAAGTGTTGCAATGATTCTGATATCTTATAAAAAATAGAATAAGAGATGTTCTGATGTACACATGCTTTGTAATAAGGCTTTACGCCATTTTTACACTCAACTCAGTGGGTCTTCCTTGCGTGCTTATGCGGCCGACCTGATCACCTGCTGATTGAGTCTCTGCTTTATTTTCTTGGTGTTTAGTATATATCATCGGACTTTCTCTGCGTGCCCAGAAGGCCGACCTGATTGTTGTTGATATATACGACTTCTGCTATATTTTTATTTTTTATTTTTTATTTTCCTAAGTGCATCGGGCTCTCTCTGCGTGCTTTGCGGCCGACCTGATTGCTGTTCACTTAGGGTTCTGCTTTATTTTTGCATGAAACATCATGAACGCATATCTCATTTTGAAAAAGAACAAAAGAAAAATCAGATAAATATGATGATTTGTTAACTTCTTTGATAGAGTGAGGCTGGGTGATCAGTGCATGATTAATACACCTTAAGCATATCCAAAAATGATAAATACCATTAGTGCATGCTTAATATCAATATGATGCATTCGTGATCTGCTTGTCTTACATGCTGATTAAGTTTGAAATTGAAATGTGTATGATGCGTATTGGTTGATATGATCTCACGTCTGGATCTTTCTCAAATTAAAATAGAATTTGTTTGTATAGTCGTTTTACATTTCTTATTAAGAAAACTCAAAAAGATTTTTGGTGTGTTTTAATTTAAAGTTAGAAAAGCCGAAATGATTTTCTTTCTGCGTCATTTTTTATTAGATCATACATTGTGAAGCGTATGATGCTTGCGTGATTGAATCTTGATGTGTGTGAGTTAGTCGGCATTTCCAGAATTTCAAATCTTATCTGCTTGATGGAACATAATCAAAGTGTAAATCTTAAATAATCAGTGATGCTTGTGGAATTGAGTTGTCGCATTGGGTTAAGTGAAGGGTCGTGTATTCGATTGGCTTGAAGAAGTGTTCATAAGTCAAAATCAAATTTTTAGGGTTTCAGCGAAACTATTGTTTCGCCTGATCAGTTTCGCCGTATGCGCACAGCGAACCTATACTTTCGATGTCGGCGAAACTAAACTGTATCTCGAGCGAATATGCTCTTTCGCTATTGCAAAACTACTGTTTCGCCCGAGCGAAACTACGGGCGAAACTGCCCAGGTATTTATACCTTTGATCGAGACTTTCGGTCATTATTCCGAAACCCTAACCGAGAAAACCCTGCAAACCCTCTCTCGCGAAACTCTTATTTCGCCATTACTGTTTCGATTACTTCATCCATTTAACCGATATCGGTTTAAGGTAAACATGTTTCTGGTCATTCCCTCGTATTCGTCGCATCTGAAAACGTAAAACTTTTAGGGTTTTTATGTTCAATCGGCGCGAAAGGGGTTCTTGGCCCCTTTAATCTGTTGTTTAAACTGTTTTTGGACCCTCATTGTACTCTTTTGAATGATCTATCTACTTACAGTTGGTTTAGATGCAAAAAAAACAGTGCCTAAAATCAATTACCGGATTTTGAATTCGAAAAGTCGCGACCAGCGAAACTGCATGTTCTTTCAGCGAAACTGAACGAAAGTTCACAGTCACGAGCGAAACTGTCTAGCGATAATGCCCTAATTTCGTTGACAGTGTCGCCGTGATTTCAAGCGAAATTGCTGTTTCACCTTCGGCGAAACTACAGTCTCGCAGCGAAACTGCTGTCTCTCGGCGAAACTGACCTCGTCAGTGTCGCTGCGACCATTCTCGCGAATCAAATGGTTTCGCTGTGTTGCGATGCTATGGTTTCTAAGCGAAACTACTGTTTCGCAGCGAAACAATTTAAAAAAAAATTTAAATTTAATTTAAATTCTGTTTAACTCACAAACTCTCGGTTTCATACGCAGAAAATGTCAACATTAAAGCACGAGCCTCGAAGCAACGTTACAGCATTTTTGGATGATGGCACCGAGAAGGCAATTGGATTTAGAGATTGTATAGCATGGCTGAAGAAATCGTGCATCTCTCACGCTATATCACACATGCCAATCATGGACGAAAGGCATATCAGAGAATTTTGGCTCACTGCTGAGTACGACGTAAAGGCCAAACCAGAATGTATTCGAGCCAAAGTTATGAAGAAGGATATCGTTATTACAATGAAAACGATTGCTGCAGCCCTTAAGCTTGAAAGTGACGTAGGTGAAGTCACAAAGATGAAGGAATTGGAAATTTTGAAAGGATTTGAGAGAGAAATGGGTTATGAAGGAGGTGAATTATGGAAGAACAAGAAAGAAATCAAAAAGTCTTTAATGTCGAAGGAATGGAGATACATCGCTCACGTTTTCATTTCCTGCTTGGACGACAGAAAAGGGGGTTCTGATGGTCTTAACTTAATTTGGGCTGAGGCTATGCTTCTGGTATGTAAAGGGAAGAAGGCCAACATCCCTCAGCGTATCTTCGACGCAATGGTTTCTAACATTCAAGCGCTGAGGAAGTCGAGATGGCTCCTGTATCCAAGATTTTTGCAAATGATAATCGATCACTTAGAGCCGGAACTGCCAAAGCTGGGTGTAGCTCTTGTTGTAACTCCTATGCACCCAAGAATTCTATCTGATTGTGCTGCAAAAAGACCCGATTTCTCCGGGTACACCACTTACCTGATGAAGCATATGTACTCTGAAAAGAGGTACGAATATATTCAGAAGCTGATAGAATCTGAAAACAAGAGGAGAAATGAAGGAAAAGCAAGTGAGAATGTTAAGGGAAAAAAGAAACAGTATGTAAGAAGCTCTGGTAAGGAACCAGCAGATGAGATTGAAGATGAGTTTGAAGAGATGGCACAGCTAGAAAAGAGATCAAAGCAAAAACGTAGTGCCACTACTGAAGAAGAAGTGAGGGGAAGCAAGAAAAGAAAAGTTGATCCTCGATCTGAGTTGGATCAGGATGTTATTAGAAATGTAAACACCTCTTTGGCCAATAAACTTGCAATGATCAAAACCAAGCTGGTCAACTCTGAGTTTAGAGAGAAAGAAAAGGATAAGCAAATACAGAATCTGAATGAGATTGTTGTGAAACAATCTTCACTTATAAAATCTCTGCTGGTAAATATGAATGAGATAAAGAAGCACCTGGGTCTGCCTAATCAGATGAGTGAAGCTGAGATTGATTCTATGACTAATATCTCAAAATTTACAACTGGAGGAGCAGGTGGCAGTGGTTCTGGTGAAAATGAAGCAGGAGGAAGTGGTGCTGGGAATGATGAAGCTTTCGATGCCATCAATGTAGGTTACGTAAACCTTTATGACTCTGGACCCGACAAACAGCCAGAGATTGTCGAGGCACAATTCCACCTTATTGATGAAGATGATGAAGATGATGAGATTGAAGATCTTTCTGAGCCTGATAGCTATTCTTTGAATGAAAATCCTCTAACTTATCAAGCAAGGATAAGTTCTATCAGCCAAGAAGTGATCGATTTAAAAAGAGAATAATGGTTTACAAAGCCCGCTATTGAAGAACAGACTCCTTTGTTCCAAAACATCTCACAACCGAAGAGGAAAGAGTCTGATCGACACATCATCAGCTGGAAATTCAATGCTGCCATACATGCCTTCATGATCAAAAGAAGAGGGGGCAGTATCTCATATGTGCACAAACGCGATAGCTTCAAAACCTTGCCCAGATGGAATCTGAGGAGGATGGCAGATCTTCACTTAATTGACGAAGACAAGAGTACAAGGGCCAGTAATTTGAAGATGATGCTGCAGCAAGCTGTGAAAGACGACTTTAAGTCCTTCGGGTATAAGAGGAGAAAGGAGGAAATCAAAGACTGAAATTGATGAGAGGACTGGAAAGCCCAAAATTTCCCTGAGGTACAAACCAGCAAAAACAATGAACCGGGTTAGAATTCCTGATCAACAGCTATCCAGGCTGCAATCATTCAAGAAATGGTTCTATGACAATCAGACTGGTGAAGCAGTTATCAGACTGGGCGAAGATGCTGAAATCAGGCTGTTTGATCCAATGGAAGTCTTCTCATTCAGCAATGACGATCTGAAAACCTTGTGCGAAAATCAAATTAGATGTGGGGCAGGAGAAGACACTGCTGAAGAAGCAAACCTGTTCATGAGGACTGCTAACAAGGCCCGGGGGATCGTTAAAGAGATTAAAGATTTAGCATAGAAGGTAAGGGCTGGTGAAGAAAGACAGGAAGAAGACAGAGAGCTGGCAAACTTGATGAACTCCGCTTGGGGCAGAATTGATGAATCATTTGAGCAGGTTGTGAAGCCGGCTGAAGTCCCCGTTGCTGATGAGTCAATAGTTTTGGGGGAATCAGGGACAACAGATTTGAACAAAGAGCCGAGCGCAAATGAAGCCGAAGGAGAAAAATGAAGATCCAGAGGCTGAATCCCTCCCTAGGGGGAATATTGAAGATCAATGTAGGGAGGAATTCATAGTTTTGTTTAGTCGGCTTGTTTAGTTTAGTTTCATTTGTAATGTTGTCTTTTTGTTAGCTAGCGAAACTATCGAGCGAAACTGTTGTTT
>JBCNJP010000010.1:51183310-51218516 GCA_039602395.1 Deinandra increscens subsp. villosa
TTTTCACACTCTTGGAGACAAGCGTGTGTATCGGGAACTTGAACATGCAGTCAAATAGAAATGCAATTAACCTAAGTGTTGTAACCCAACAAACTGCCATACGTTATCTTTGAGTGTGTAACGCATACCTTTTTCAGATTTAACGAGCCGAGGCCTACCAACATATCACCAAGGATCATGTCTTTCACATCTGCCTTACGCGTGTCAGCCATTTCCAAAACGGAAGCTTATTTCACGTCCCACCTTCTAAAGTAAACAAAAGATTAAAAATTAAAAAGCACAATTTAATTTTGACGGGTCAACAATTTCATCTTTTCTATTCTTCCCCTTGCTTTTTGATTTTTTAATAACAACACACACATTTTTTTTTTTTTTGACACAATACTAAATATGTACTAAAAACTGGCCAAGCTAACCTTCAAAGTTTATCTTTTGGAAAATTTCAGAAATGGGTTTTGTTTCATGCATAACCATACTTCACATCAAATTAGCCAAGAAACAAACAATTAAGACAATGTTACCTTTTTTTCTGCTGATTTTGTTTACCTCTCACAAGGAAACATACCCTCCATTGAAATCTTCATGTCATCTAGTAGAGAGATGCCTCCTATCCTGTGCCTGGAACAATCACTATCACAAACAAACAAGGTTAATGAAAGTCCTCCTTGACTGTTCCTGCACAAGGTGAGAGATCAGTTAGCCATAGGTACCCAGGCCATTGTAGTTCTGGGTATTCCTGAAGCATCAATAAATGAAACTTCTTTTAAAAACATTCCCTTTGTGATATCAGGAATTGGGGGTGTGGCTGCCTTTGATTTTGGTTTCCAAATACCAGGTGATTTGAAAGTTGTTTTAGTCACCTTTGAAGTAGTGACTTTAGGTATTTCAACCTTTTTCTTTTTAAATTCATTTTTCAAAACTTGTTTTAGTTGCCTTTGGATTGACAACTTTAGGTTTTTCAACCTTTTGAGGTTTTGATTTGTTCACCTTTTTATGAAAATTGTCATAATTTGGAAAAACCTGTTTTTGATTTAAGAGCTTTTTGTGCTCTTTGGCAGCTCCCCAATTTCCATCAGAAGGTTTAACCTTAGGATTAACAGTCTTCATTGCCTTTGGTGGTTGCACCTTCATCGGCTTAGACTTTATTGAATCCTGAGACGAAACACTCCGACTTTGCGGATAATATGGCTCATAGGGGCGATAGAGACAATTTCGGGCAATGTGACCAGGATTGCCACAATTAAAGCAAGTTTGCTTCTTCAGGTAGAAGTCAGAAGTGTGACCGTTTGAGCTGCATGGCTTTGATGGAGAGGCATTGAGATTCGGTTGCATGTTCAGAAAGACTCCAGATCTCCAGTTGTTCGATCTTTCTGACCTTGATCCATTTCCATTGAATCTTTTCTGGTTCGTTGAAAACTGAGCAGAACCAGACATTTGAACTTTTGGGCCCACTGGTTTCTTTGAGACTGTTGTGTTGCCACTGCATGAGCCCACTGATGAGTTTGGAGACTTGATAGTAGTTTTGGGCCTTTCAATCTTGATAGGAACAGAAGTTGGAGGCTTGATGGTGATCTTGGGCCTCATGCTCTTAATGTTAGATGATAAACCGCCATCATGACCCAAGCCTTTGAACTTGGAGGAGAAGGATGGTAGTTCATAGCCAACATCTAGTTCTTGGTCAAACATAGACCCCGATGTCATGAATATCCTACCATTGGGCCTTGTAGTCATCACCACACGTTCCCGCTTTACCTCATCCACAACTTTGGAATAAGGAGTCTCGATCTTTGGATAAGGAACCAACTTTTCTTCATCAGCTCTCTTCACTTCACTAGAGCTTGAACTTGCACACTCAGTAGTGTTATTAGACTGAGTTGCTTGAGTGGTTGTCTTTTCATCTTCATGTACTGGTTGAGGCCCATATACCATGGTTGCTTCATTCAGGGACTCCTTCAACAATTCCTCTGCAGTTTGGGGCACTTTGATGTATTCATGTTGTAATGGGGGAGGAAAATTTCCATCCCCGAGGCCAGATGTTTCTTTTACATGCTCGAGTCGCTCCTCTGATTTGAATAAAGTACGATGAGAGTCCATCATTTTCTTTTGAATAACTTGATGTTTCTCAAGGGCAGATTGGGAGTTACGTAGTCTTTTATCAGCAAGTTCAACACAAGTCTTTTAGTGTATCATATTTTTCTTTCAAAATCACACTTTTAGAATAAAGTGCATCGAAGTCTTCAGTAACTTTTGTCACCGCATGTTTGCAATTCTCCAAATTCTCTTTTGCAATTTTACACTCTTCAATTAACAAACTCTTTTCCTTTTTTAAATTTTCAATTTGTTTCTGATAGATTTACTCATTGTCAATCTCTTTTCCAGATTCATTTGTTTCTGCATCACTCACACTTGCTTTTGATATTCTCAATGTCAGCACATTCCTGAGCAGAGCATCCCATACCTCTTTTGAAGTTTTATACCGTTTGAATTGCCAAGAGATCTCTTTAGATAATGCCCTCATCAAAGCATAATAAGCTATCTTCTCACTATCGTGATATTTAACCTCATATTCGGTCATCCTGATAAAAACTTTGGTGGTGGTACTTTTTGACCCGAATTATTGAGAATAGGAAACTCATATCCATCTTGAATTGATTTCCAGACATATTCACCTAATGTACCAACCACGAATTCTGCAAATTGATTTCCAGACATAATCATCAAAATGAAGAAGCGAATATGCTAATAGATGTTGAGTGCAAATTGATGATCTTACATATAGACTATGATCAAATGAACAATCCCCAAAAATCAGTCCAAAGATTTTAATCCATGATTACTCTTAACTTAGCAGACCTGTGAGCAGACGACGTTTAGTAGCAACCGTAAACAATAATTTTTTAAATTTCAACTTTTAATCAGAGTAACAGATTAAGCATCATGTTTTCTTACATTCTTCGGACAGTCCTTGCCAATGCCATCGGTTTCGATTCCAACAGCCATGTGCTCTAATCATTTGACTAACCATAACGTAACTGCAACATCACCACTTAATCATTTGAGAAGCTAAGAGACAACTCAAATGTTATTTCTAAAAAATTATTATCAATAGAGAAATTATAACAATACTGAATAGCTTCAATCAGAGTCACCGTTTATCTTTGTTTTATATATATATATATATATATATATATATATATATACATATATATATGGTAAGGTTCATGTGAAAACAACTTTTATTGCGAAAACACGAAAACAAATATTAAAACCTCTATAACTTTTTCATACGTTAATATTTTTATAAAAAATTTGCACCAAAATCCTTAAAATTATGTTATCTTTAGTTATGGGAAAAAATTTAAAAAATAATCAAATTTTTAAAAAAATTATTATTGCACAGGTGCAATAATTTTTATTATTATTATTATTATTATTATTGCACATATGCAATAATATTAAAACCTTTATAACTTTTTTCACATGTTAAAATTTTTTAAAAAAAATTGCACCATAAATCTTATAATTCTGTTATCTTTAATTCTGGAGAAAATTAAAAAAAATTCAACGTTTTTTTTATTTTTTTATTATTGCACATGTGCAATAAAAATTTATTATTGCACATGTGCAATAATATTAAAACCTCTATAACTTTTTCATACGTTAATATTTTTGATAAAAAATTGTACCATAGATCTTATAATTCTGTTATCTTTAATTCTGGAAAAAATAAAAAAAAAATTAACGTTTTTTTGTTAATATTGCACATGTGTAATATAATTAATACGTATTATTGCACATGTGCAATAATAAAAAAAATCACGAAATTTTATATTTTTAAATTTTTTCCCAGAATTAAAGGTGACATAAATTTAAGACTTTTGGTGCAAATTTTTTTAAAAAATATTATCGTATGAGGAAGTTATAGAGGTTTTAATATTTGTTTTCTTGTTTTCGCAATAACATCTTGTTTTTATTTGATCCTTCCCCTATATATATATATATATATATATATATATATATATATATATATATATATATATCAAAACAAAAACAAAACACAAAATTGTTTATGGTTAGTTAACCGATTCAATAAACACAAAACCTTAATATAATTTTTTATAAAAATTTGTGTTCTTTTTAGAAAACTTTTTATGTACATTTTTTTTAAAGAAACCCCCTATTTTAAAAAAAAAATGGTTGAAGTTTTTTTTTTCTTTATTAAAATTCTTATGAGTTAAAACTTGTTTTGTTTTTTTTAAGAATGTAATTTAAAAAAAAAATAGTTTCTATCAAGAAAATAAACTTTGAAAGCCAAAAGGTTTATAGCTTTTGTTTAGTTTTTTTAAGAAAAGAAATAAGCAACGGAAAAATAACACGATAAAAACAAACGTGTTTATGTTTGTTAAACGGTCCGACAAACATAAAATAATTTCGCATTTACGAATCAATTCAACGAACATAAAAACTTTGTGTAAAATTTTTAAAGAAATCTTGTTATTTACAATCTTTATGTGAATTATTATTTAAAAAACCTTTAAAAAAACTTCGTAAATTATTAATTTTTTTTTTAAATTTGTTTTTTTTTTATTTACAATCTTTATGTAAACTTTTTTTAAGAAACCTTGTGTTTTTTTAACCAAAAACTTGATAGTTAATTTTGTAATTAATTAGTTTGTAGGGACCAAAATTAAAATTTGTCAAAAATGACAAAATATTCGTGTGAACAGCCCCCTCCCTGATTTTCTTCTTTTTTCCGGCGAAGAAATCCCATGTGTGGCAATATTTTCCGGCCAAAATGTTTCCGGCGATAAAAAAAAGACAAACTTTAATCGATCATATCTCCTTCGATTCTTAACAAAAATTGATTGTTGCTACGGATTCGTGAGATCAAGAGGAATCAAACTAGCACCATTGTTGCTAGGTTTTGAAGAGCTTAAAGGACCGGACGAAATAGCTCCGGTGAATGAAGAAGATGGTGACTTTGTGATATTCTCAAAACTCAACCAAATTGAAAACTGATTGTTGCAATAGATTCGTATGATCGAAAGGAACTTGTAGCTACTGATCTCATCCAAAAAGATTGAGTATTAACGAATTCAACATTGTTGAACATGAAGAACACATAAAACTTCACTGTGATGTGCGATTTCATCAAATTTTAACCAAAACACATTCTAAGACGTGCAATAGATGCACAATAACCTACTGAAGCTTCCTGTATCATTTTTAAACACCTAAACTTACCAGATCAGTCGAACTTTATGATCAAAGTTTGATCAGTTTGACTCCAAAAAGTCAAACTCAGCGAATTTAAGCAAATAACAATGATTTCGATCTAGAAAACGGTGTAGAATCACGCCTGGATTGCTCTGATACCAATTGTAAAACCGATTTGTCACGATCTAGTTATTTCTACACCGAAATTGGACCGAAAGATCACCGAAAACTCAAGAACACAAAAGGTAAATAAATTTATGTTTTTTTGCTCAGATTGATCAGTGATTACAAGATATAAACTTGTTGAACGATCGTATTCAATGATCTAATACACAAAACTCTCACAGATTCACAATCAAAAATTTCTCTTTCTAGATGATGAACTCGGGAAAACGGTTATGAGAAAGTTGTTGGTTCGGTTCTTCCTTCTTATTCAACAAACACACACACATATATATAGTGAAGTGTGGTACGCTAGTTAGCTTCTCAAAATGATCCGTTGGCTTCTTCAAATTACAGATATATGAATATCAATTATGAGATTCATATATTAAACACCTAAACCCCTCAAGTATAGTAGATTGACACTTTCTACCCTATATCATGATTTAACAGTTCTAACTGAATCAACTAACGAAACTAACTATGATACACACACGTCACACATAAAATGCTCTAACATGTCAAACCAGAGAGTATTGGCCGTTAGGCGAGTCTAAGTGTATATCTCGTCAAGACGGTTGTTTTGGCTGGTATTAGCCCCTGTAACTCTTCACGGAACTCAAGTTACATGAGTTTTAGTGAACACCACTTTTCTGCCAGTGGACCAAGCAATGGACCAAGATAACCAGCATACCAATCAACTTCAGCGGACCAAATCATTAACCAACGTACCAAATCTTTGACCAGACCAAATACTCAGCGTACCAGAATTCTCAGCGTACCAACTCAGCGGCGTACCAGTGAACTCAACTTACCAATGAACAGTAACGTACCACCTTAGTACGGCGTAACTGCTTCGAACCACCGATGAAGTTTGCCTTACGTACCAACGAATATACCAGCAGCGTACCAACAGTTCATCTAGCATACCACGACATCCACCCGACATACCAAACTGAAATTTTTGCATTTTCACGAATTTGAAGGTTTTGAACTGTGAATTGCAGCAGTAGGAAACGAAAACACACTAGGAACGTTTAGAAATCAAATTTAACATCAGAAACACACGGATTTGATGACAATTGAAGAAAAACCTAAAAAATCCCACCATTTCTCACCAGAAAAACCCAAATTTGATCAATTCAAACCAGCAGAGTAACATGGATTTGCTCTGATACCACTTGAAAAGATACGGAATGATCTTACTACTAAAAGAATCAATCGATCTAGTGCATACGAGAAAGTAAATAAGAGTTTTCTTATTAAATCACTTGAAGATTACAAGAATACTCTCTGGTTTTTCTCTCTAGAACACACACACAAAGTGTAGAATGACAGAACTCTCAGAAGTCACTTCAACTCATTCTATCACAAACTATTTATAGTGACAACATATTAACCGGCGTACCAATTGGTACGGTAGACCATGGAGCGTACCAATGGTATGCTGTCCTTGGTAAGTTGACACTAAGACTCACAAACACACGTTCACTTAGATACAATACACGAGACACTTCTTAGCATATGAATATGCTCTAACAGAAATTCTGATGTAGTTCTATAGTTTGTTGTTTTGCTCTTTGATGAAGTCAGTAAGTAGAGAAGAGAGAGAATTGGAGAATTCCTTGAAGTCTGACTTTGAGGCAACTTTAGGGTGTAACAAACCAGAAGACAACACATGTCTTTCTGTTGGACTGAGTTGTTTCTCTTAGAGAACTTCATCAGTGCCTGCTAACCCATCCAGGCTGAGTGTATACAGGTCTTCCACAATTCTTGGTGAGTCCGAAGTCAGATTCACCTCCTGTGTTTTGAGAATCCTGAGACAGTACATTTGTTTGTTTCTGAGAGGATGTCTCATGTGAGCTGGCATTGAACACATCAGTATTGCTCATTTCCAAGTTTTGTTGACTTCTAGAGTCTCCACTTGTTGTTACATCATCTTTACTGACTGAATCAGATAGGATATTTTGATGTGTGGCTATGATGGGAATGTCAATGGGGTGTGTGTTGATGACTTGAGTTTAAAAGTGGGTAAAGGCTTCTTGGTAGGATGTCTGTGGTGATAATTGCTGCTTTTGGTCTGATTTAGTGAGTTCGCTTTTCTAGAGAGTGTGTGTCTGAGATTGATGGTTATTTGGAGGGATGTGATATGATGGGTTGATGGTGATGACTTGGTGTGGTTTCTTGTTGATGGTATGTCTGTGGGGGAAGATGAGGAGAGGAAGGGTTATAATCAGCCAATTCTTCTGATGGGTTGAAGGTGGTGTTGTTTGAGTTTGGTGATTAGTCAGGTTTGGTCGAGAATTTGTTGGCTTTGGTGAGGTGCTTCTGGAGTACTGGGTTATTGTACTCTAGCTTTACTTGAAGATCAATGTAGGGAGGAATTCATAGTTTTGTTTAGTCGGCTTGTTTAGTTTAGTTTCATTTGTAATGTTGTCTTTTTGTTAGCTAGCGAAACTACCGAGCGAAACTGTTGTTTCGCTCGGTATCTAGATTAGGGTTGTCTCAGTGACAGTTTCGCTTGGCCAGCGAAACTGCCAGCGAAACTGTCTACTGATCTGTATAAATAGTCGCCTTTGTGCACATCTTTGTAACTTTTGCAACTCTCTAAACCCTAATACAAGATTTCTGGATATTGGTAAGTTTGGTGACGGCTAGGAGCATTCTATTCAATCATTGTAGCTTTTGTTCATCTCTTATCATCTATTTGGTTGTAGTTGTGATTGTTCAATACTAAAAACCCATTTTAGCTATTGGAAATCATTCTTTATTGATATTTGATTGGTTTTCTTCTCAAAACACCTTCATTAGCACTGATTAAGATCAGTGAGGACCAACAATATGGTATCAGAGCCATTGTGCTCTTGATTTTTGGTGTTTTTGAGTGTTTTTGGTAAAACTTTTGAAAATCTATTTGGATCTGTAATCTGATTGTTTTGGATTGAAAATTGGTTGAATATTGTATGTTTTGATGTCCTGAAGCATATGCAATCAACTGATCATTACTCAATAGTGATTTGGATTGGTTTGTGATCATTTCTTCTTCAAAAAGAGGGTTTTCTGTTCTGGGCGAAACTGAGGTTCTTCCAGCGACACTATACAGCGAAACTGCTGTCTCTTCCAGCGATACTATACAGCGAAACTATAGTGTCGCCGTGAATCATATAATTGTTTTGGACGAAACTACTGGCGAAACAACATTATTTTTTGAACGAAAGTTCAAACCAGTTTCCAGCGAATCTAGCTAGCGAAACTGTGTGTCATCGGGTATTTCCTAGCGAAAGTACTGCCCGTGCATACAGCGAAACTAGTTGGCGAAACTGCTGAATTGGTTCAGTGTTCCCAAGCGAAACTGCTGGCGAAATTATAAGTTCCAGCGAAATTATTCATCTGATCAGGATTTCCGAGCGAAATTGCTGGCGAAACTAATTCTCCCAGCGAAACTAACCAAATTGTCTTGTTCTTTGTTTGTTTGTGTCTTTCTTATTTCAGGCTGATTTGAGATGGCTTCAGGTACCAATGTTGCTGACACTGAAAGCATTGCTCCAAACCGACCACCGAGGCTGATCAACGGAGACAATTTTGAAGACTGGAAACGATGTCTGAAATCGTTCTTTCTGTACACCGATTACAATCAATGGTTGTCGATCGTCGACGGACCTCATGTTCCAACCATCACTACTGGTGAAGTAACCCAGATCAACAAAAATCCGTCTTCCTTTACTGAGAAGGATTTGAAACTTATTGATCGAGATCAAAAGGCTCTTGGTGCTCTCTCTCTATGCTTGTCGCAAGAAATCTACAATCGTTTCGCTGAGCACTCTGATGCAAAAAGCTTGTTTGATGCTCTTTGTGAGTTTTATGATGGTAATGAAGATCTTGTGAAGGACAAAGAAGCCCAAGCAACTAAAGAATTCAATTCGTTCACCAGCATGAAGAATGAAAAGTTAATTGATTTAACTAACCGTTTTCTGACCGTGTCAAGCAATCTGAAGAAGTATGATTCAGGACTCACCAACTCTGAACAAATCAAGAAGCTGCTGGATGCTCTTCCACCCGAGTGGAGCATCCAGGTTCGTATGTTGAAACAAGAAAGGGGTTTCTCCGAATACAAGCTTATGGACGTAATTAACAAGCTTAAGTCATTTGAGCTGGATGTTCAAAGGAGAGAGTACAATCAAGCCATGGGTCCTGCTAAAGTTTATTCTCCGAATTCGGCTCTCATCTCAACTGTTACACCCAAAGGAGCCTCATCTCAAATTCAATCTGCTCATCTTGGGTCTGGTTCATCCTCAACTGCTTCTGCCGCTGCTCAGCAAACATCCCAGATCTCACCCGAATTTATGGGATTGTTCTCATTGTTTACCAACAGTTATCAAGCTTTCGCTGCTGGAGAACTTCAAGGTTCGACTCTGACTGCTGAGGATATGTACCAAGTTGACCCAGATGATTTGGAAGAAACCGACTTAAAATGGCAAATGGCCATGTTGACCGTTCGTGCTAGAAAGTTCTTCGAACGTACTGGGAGAAACACTTTCAAGAATCAAAATGGAAAAGTTGGATTCGATAAGGCTAAGCTAAGATGTTACAACTGTAAGCAACTTGGCCATTTCAAGAGAGAATGCCCGAGTCCAATTGTCACTGAACCGACCTCTGAGCCTGCAACTCGAGTCATCCCTATCACCGACAAAGCTGAAGCCAAGCCAAACAAAGAAGTGGCTCTTCTGACTAACTTTGACTGGAGTTCGGAGGTCTCTGAAACTGAGGAAGCCATAAATCAAGCGCTTGCGGCTCAAATTCATGAACAAAGAAATGACCCCACAGTTAACAGCTGTGAGAAGGGAGAAGCTGAGAAGAAGATGAATGAGAAAACGGCAAGCACACCCGCGTGCACATGTGAGAAAGCTCTTGCTGCAGAAAAGGTTATAATGGATCTTTCATATGAATCTGTTCAAGATATGTGCTCTTATCCTTGTAGAATTCGTTTGTTCGGCATCTACAAGGCCAATCGATTGTTGATTGACAACAACAATGAATTAAAAACCATGAACACCCAATTAAAGGAAAATGAATCAAAGTATTTTGTGAAATTAAATGAGGCAATGCATGAAAATGAACATTTAAAACAAACTCTTCTTGCTAAAAATGTCGAATTAAACATGCTTTCTGAAAGAGTTACATTAGCCCAATTCGAAGCCTCTCAACTTCAGACTAAGTTAGATAGATGGACCGTTTCTCAAATGAAAGTTGAGGAGATGCTCGTTAAACAACGAGGAGCTAGAATAAAAACCGGGGTAGGTTTGGAGGAAAAGGAAAAGGTGTTTCCTAAAGTTTATCCTCCTCCAAGCACGCATTGTTACTCACCTACTCCGAAACCTCATCCTCTAAATGATTTAATTCCTAGTGATGCTAACAGTTTGCATGCAGGTCTAGAAGGAGTGAACCATAAGGAGATCAGGGAGGATTTTGATTATGGATATGGTAACACAAGTGGGCTTGGATGCGGTAGTCTTAAATCTAAGGAGTCTGTTACGAGTAGTAGTTCTCATTCCAAGAAGTCTAGCACAGATAGTAGTATAGCTAGTAGTTGTTCTTCTTTAGATAGCAGTAGTGATGAGTCCGTGTCTGTTAATCAAGAAAGTTTTGTTTCAAATGAAAATGATCAATGTCATGCAAGTACATCTCAAAACTGCTTCAACAAATTTCTTTCTAATCCAATTCCTTCTTTCACTCCGATACGAATTTCAAAACCTACCGAAAATCATGTTTCTCAAGAGAAGGAATCATCTTTGAAAACTAAACCTGCCAAAACCGTTATTAAAATTAATAATCCAAAGATTTCAAATGATAAAACAAATGTGGATTTCGAAACCAACAGTGATTCTAATTTTAAAACATCAGATTATGAGGAGGAAAGTCTTTCAGAAACTTCCTCCTGCACAAGTCACAAATCTCACTGTTTCAGATGTGGTAAGGATGATCATGTTGTTAAACATTGCAAAGAGAAATTAAATCAAACAAACCATGATAGATCCTTTGGCCACAAGGTAACCAGTTTTGTAAAACAATTCTTTGGGGGAAAGCAGAAAGTTACAAATCCCAGAAGTGCAAAAGTCTGGGTACCCGTTATTAAGTAATTTCTTGTCTTGTATTGCCAGGCACTCCCGAAGAACTCTGCAAATAGCTATTGGCATATAGATTCGGGATGCTCTCGGCATATGACAGGGTTGAAAGACCTGCTTACAAATTACAGGATCGTGGATGGTGGGTTTGTTTCTTTTGCAGGTGATAAGAGAGGTGGAAAGATGGTTGGACAAGGAGATGTGTCATATGGGTCTCTTACTCTGGAGCAAGTCAACTATGTTCCCGAATTGCAGTTTAATCTTCTAAGTGTGTCACAAATCTGTGACAAGAATATACCTGTGTTGTTCAAATCAAATGAATGTCTGTTTCTCAAGCCTGAATTCATTGTGCCCGAAGAGATGGTGGCGATGCGTGCACCTCGCATCAATGACACATACTTGCTGAATATGAATTCCACTGCATCTCACTCTTCCTCCATGACTTGTTTACTTTCAAAAGCTTCTGTATCTGAGTGCTTCTTGTGGCATAGACGTTTAGGACACATAAACTTCAAAATTCTAAATAATCTTGTCAAAAACAATTTGGTCCGAGGTCTTCCGTACAAAGATTTTTCTGTCGTTGAAAAATGTCTTTCATGTGCTAAAGGAAAACAACATAAAAAGCCACATAAGCCTAAAGTGGAAAATTCTATTTCTAGTCCCTTAGAATTGCTTCACACTGATTTATTTGGACCTATTAGTGTCCAAAGTCTGGGTAAAAGATCTTACTGTCTTGTTGTCACTGATGATTATTCCAGGTACTCTTGGGTTAGGTTCTTGAAGCAAAAGAGTGACACGACTGAAGCTTTACAGAATATAATCCTGTCCGTGGAAAGTTCAAGAAGTAAGAAAGTCAAGGCAATCAGAAGCGACAATGGAACTGAATTTCGAAATCAGATCTTTGACTCTTTCTGCGCAAACAAAGGGATTCTTCGACAATACAGTGCAGCAAGAACTCCGCAGCAGAATGGAGTTGCTGAAAGGAAGAATCGCACACTTGTGGAAGCTGCTCGTACAATGTTGATTGAATCAAAGCTGCCGATTATCTTTTGGGCTGAAGCTGTGAACTGTGCGTCCTACGTGCTGAACCGTGTCCTAATCGTGAAAGATAAGATGAAGACGTCATATGAGCTGTATCATGGAAGGAAGCCACTGATTGATTTCTTTAAGCCGTTTGGATGTTCGTGCACATTGCTGAATACCGAAGCTCAAATTACGAAATTTGGAGCTGTCTCTGACGAATGTTTCTTTATGGGGTATTCTTCTTCACAAAAAGCTTATAGAGTTTATAACAAACGAACTCGAATTGTGCAGGAATCCTACTACGTTGACTGGAAAGAATCAAACTCTCCCAACACCGGGTCTGGACCAGAATGGTTTTATGATTCAGATACTCTGTTCAAGTCATTCAATCTTCCTATCCTTGCTGAAGCAAATGATAATCCTCCTCTCGTCATTATCACCCCTCACTCCGAAATTCAACAACAAAACCAATCCTCATCCTCACAGCCTACGCATCAACCCGACCCTCCATCTTCCTCTCATGAATTACCCCATCAAACCTCCGAACCCGCTCCCCTCAACCTTGACTCAAACTTCAAAACCTTAAAAGATCATCCGCATGACTACGTCATTGGCTCTATTACGGATGGAGTGAGGACTCGTCATCAGTCTGGATTGATCAATGAATGTTTGTTCGCGTGTTTTCTGTCTCAGATCGTTCCTAAAAATATAGAGGAAGCTTTAGCAGATCCAAGTTGGGTGGACTCCATGCAGTCTGAGCTGCAACAGTTCAGAAAGCTGAAGGTGTGGCAATTAGTGGATCTTCCAGAGAACAAGGTTCCAATTGGTACAAAGTGGGTCTTCCGGAACAAGCCAGATGATAGAGGTGTCGTGATCAGAAACAAGGCAAGACTGGTGGTTCAAGGGTTTTATCAAGAAGAAGGAATTGACTATACCGATGTGTTTGCACCTGTTGCACGCATTGAGGCCATTCGAATTTTCCTGGCTCATGCTGCACACAAGGATTTCAAGGTGTTTCAAATGGACGTCAAGTGCGCTTTCTTATATGGGGATATTGATGAAGAAATCTACGTGCTTCAACCTCCAGGCTTCGAAGATCATGAGTTTCCTGACAAAGTGTACAAGCTCGATAAATCTCTCTACGGTCTACATCAGGCTCCCAGAATTTGGTACGAGACCTTGACTCAATACCTTCTGGGTAAAGGTTTTACGCGTGGATCCATCGACATGACGTTGTTTAAGAAAGAGGTCAACGGAGAAGTGCTGATTGTTCAAGTGTATGTAGACGATATTATTTTTGGCTCAACAAATGAGAAGCTGTGTCGAGAGTTTGAGGAATTGATGAAGGAGAAATTCGAAATGAGTATGATGGGGGAAATGTGTTTCTTTCTTGGCTTGCAGGTGGAACAAAAGCCAGACGGCATTCTCATCCATCAAGAAAAGTACATTCTGGAAACTCTGAAGAAATACAAGATGAACGACGCTTCTGCTGAACTCACTCCTTTCACATCTCAGACATGTTTGACTCCCGACAATCAAGGAAAGCGGGTTGACCCTAAGTATTATCGATCAATGATTGGGTCTCTTATGTATCTCACAGCCAGTCGTCCGGATATCACTTTTGCCGTGTGCTACTGTGCTCGTTATCAGGCTGACCCAAGGGAATCTCACGAAAAGGCCGTCAAGAGAATTTTCCGTTATTTGAAAGGCTCATCCAGATTGGGTTTATGGTATCCTAGGGGTGGAAGCTTTGAACTTAATTCATATTCCGACAGTGATCACGGAGGATGCAAGCTCGATCGAAAGTCAGTTTCTGGAGGATGCCAGTTTCTGGGGGAATGCTTGGTTTCATGGCAAAGCAAAAAGCAAACAACTGTCTCTTTATCCACAGGTGAAGCTGAATACATTGCCGCCTCAAGTTGCTGTTGTCAAGTGCTGTGGATCCAACACCAAATGATGGATTATGGAATCAATTTCCTTCATACACCGCTGTTCTGTGACAACGAAGCTGCTGTTGGAATCTCCAAGAACCCGATTCATCATACGAGAACAAAGCACATCGAAACCCGGGTTCATGCAATCCGTGACGCTCAAGAAAAAGGGTTTATTGATGTTATTCCTATTGAAACCAAGGCCCAGAAAGCTGATATTTTCACCAAAACCTTTGATAAACCCCGCTTTTATGAGCTTATAAATATGCTGGGCATGATTTCCTTTTAAAAGTAAAAAAAAAAAAAAATAATAATAATAATAATAATAATAATAATAATAAAAATTTTTGTACATATTCTTTTAACTTTATTCTATCTTAAGTTTGTTTTATTTAGATCATCATGCTAAATTCCTTTTGTCTTGAATCAGGTGGTTGTTGCAGTTAAGCATGTTGATTGGCTACTCTCCTAAATCAAGAAATCAATGATCACGTCATCTACCTTCAAATGATTTCTGGCCAATCGTCACTCGAATATGATCAGAGGAGTATTTTAGTTCAATTTACCTTGCGTTTCTCTCATAACTGATTATTGATGTCTTTGTTTGCAACCTTGTGGGGGAATTGGGGGTAAATCACATTAAAACTGCTTAAAACTGGATAAAAGGTGTCTCCATTCAAGCGTTTTTCAAAATATAAACATGTATGATTGGAATGCCTGACTTAATGATACTATCGGATGAAGGATAAATTGCATGCATCATATCGGTAACCCCTTCGGTTGATTTTCAAAATTGTGTCAAGTATCGATCGAATCAATTTTGTTTTGTTTTTAGTTTTCCTTATTGAAAATCCAAAATAAAGTATTTGTGGATTTTGGGGGAAGAATAAATTAATAAAAAAAAATTTCAAAAATGAGAAATTGATCCGACCATGTGAGAAATGATGGTACATCAACATGCGTTATCTGCCATGGATAGAGTAAAAAAAATAAAAGCTGTACTGTACTCGTATGATCTATGAGTGTGCATGACTAATATGATATCTATGAGTAGGATATAAACATAAAGCTTGCCTGATATACTCTAGTTTTCATTTCTTGATAAGTGTTGCAATGATTCTGATATCTTATAAAATAGAATAAGAAATGTTCTGATGTACGCATGCTTTGCAATAAGGTTTTACGCCATTTTTACACTCAACTCAGTGGGTCTTCTTTGCGTGCTTATGCGGCCGACCTGATCACCTGCTGATTGAGTTTCTGCTTTATTTTCTTGGTGTTTAGTATATATCATCGGACTTTCTCTGCGTGCCCAGAAGGCCGACCTGATTGTTGTTGATATATACGACTTCTGCTTTATTTTTAATTTTTTATTTTCCTAAGTGCATCGGGCTCTCTCTGCGTGCTTTGCGGCCGACCTGATTGCTGTTCACTTAGGGTTCTGCTTTATTTTTGCATGAAACATCATGAACGCATATCTCATTTTGAAAAGGAACAAAAAAAAAATCAAGATAAATGTGATGATTTGTTAACTTCTTTGATAGAGTGAGGCTGGGTGATCAGTGCATGATTAATACACCTTAAGCATATCCAAAAAATGATAAATACTATTAGTGCATGCTTAATATTAATATAGTGCAAGCTTTATATCAAAATGATGCATTCGTGATCTGCTTGTCTTACATGCTGATTAAATTTGAAATTGAAATGTGTTTGATGCGTATTGGTTGATATGATCTCACGTCTGGATCTTTCTCAAAATTAAAATAGAGTTTGTTTGTATAGTCGTTCTACACTTCTTTTTAGAAAACTCAAAAAGATTTTTGGTGTGTTTTAATTTAAAATTAGAAAAGCCAAAAGGATTTTCTTTCTGCGTTCATTTTTTATAAGATCGATACATTGTGAAGAGTATGATGCTTGCGTGATTGAATCCTGATGTGTGTGAGTTAGTCGACATTTCCAGAATTTCAAAATCTTATCTGCTTGATGGAACATAATCAAAGTGTAAAGGGTCGTGTATTCGATTGGCTTGCAGAAGTGTTCAGAAGACAAAATTAAACTTTTTAGGGTTTCAGCGAAACTATTGTTTCGCCTGATCAGTTTCGCCGTATGCGCACACAGCGAACCTATACTTTCGATGTCGGCGAAACTAAACGGTTCAATCAAAAATCTCGAGCGAATATGCTCTTTCGCTTAGGCGAAACTACTGTTTCGCCCTAGCGAAACTACGGGCGAAACTGCTCAGGTATTTATACCTTTGATCGAGACTTTCGGTCATTATTCCGAAACCCTAACCGAGAAAACCCTGCAAACCCTCTCTCGCGAAACTCTTATTTCGCCATTACTGTTTCGATTACTTCATCCATTTAACCGATATCAGTTTAAGGTAAACATGTTTCTGGTCATTCCCTCGTATTCGTCGCATCTGAAAACGCAAAACTTTTAGGGTTTTTATGTTCAATCGGCGCGAAAGGGGTTCTCGGCCCCTTTAATCTGTTGTTTAAACTGTTTTTGGACCCTCATTGTACTCTTTTGAATGATCTATCTACTTACAGTTGGTTTAGATGCAAAAAAAAAAAAAACAGTGCCTAAAATCGATTACCGGATTTTGAATTCGAAAAGTCGCGACCAGCGAAACTGCATGTTCTTTCAGCGAAACTGAACGAAAGTTCACAGTCACGAGCGAAACTGTCTAGCGATAATGCCCTAATTTCGTTGACAGTGTCGCCGTGATTTCAAGCGAAATTGCTGTTTCGCCTTCGGCGAAACTACAGTCTCGCAGCGAAACTACTGTTTCGCAGCGAAACAATTTAAAAAAAAAATTTAGTTTAATTTAAATTCTGTTTAACTCACAAACTCTCGGTTTCATACGCAGAAAATGTCAACATTAAAGCACGAGCCTCGAAGCAACGTTATAGCATTTTTGGATGATGGCACCGAGAAGGCAATTGGATTTAGAGATTGTATAGCATGGCTGAAGAAATCGTGCATCTCTCACGCTATATCACACATGCCAATCATGGACGAAAGGCATATCAGAGAATTTTGGCTCACTGCTGAGTACGACGTAAAGGCCAAACCAGAATGTATTCGAGCCAAAGTTATGAAGAAGGATATCGTTATTACAATGAAAACGATTGCTGCAGCCCTTAAGCTTGAAAGTGACGTAGGTGAAGTCACAAAGATGAAGGAATTGGAAATTTTGAAAGGATTTGAGAGAGAAATGGGTTATGAAGGAGGTGAATTATGGAAGAACAAGAAAGAAATTAAAAAGTCTTTAATGTCGAAGGAATGGAGATACAACGCTCACGTTTTCATTTCCTGCTTGGACGACAGAAAAGGGGGTTCTGATGGTCTTAACTTAATTTGGGCTGAGGCTATGCTTCTGGTATGTAAAGGGAAGAAGGCCAACATCCCTCAGCGTATCTTCGACGCAATGGTTTCCAACATTCAAGCGCTGAGGAAGTCGAGATGGCTCCTGTATCCAAGATTTTTGCAAATGATAATCGATCACTTAGAGCCGGAACTGCCAAAGCTGGGTGTAGCTCTTGTTGTAACTCCTATGCACCCAAGAATTCTATCTGATTGTGCTGCAAAAAGACCCGAATTCTCCGGGTACACCACTTACCTGATGAAGCATATGTACTCTGAAAAGAGGTACGAATATATTCAGAAGCTGGTAGAATCTGAAAACAAGAGGAGAAATGAAGGAAAAGCAAGTGAGAATGTTAAGGGAAAAAGGAAACAGTATGCAAGAAGCTCTGGTAAGGAACCAGCAGATGAGATTGAAGATGAGTTTGAAGAGATGGCACAGCTAGAAAAGAGATCAAAGCAAAAACGTAGTGCCACTACTGAAGAAGAAGTGAGGGGAAGCAAGAAAAGAAAAGTTGATCCTCGATCTGAGTTGGATCAGGATGTTATTAGAAATGTAAACACCTCTTTGGCCAATGAACTTGCAATGATCAAAACCAAGCTGGTCAACTCTGAGTGTAGAGAGAAAGAAAAGGATAAGCAAATACAGAATCTGAATGAGATTGTTGTGAAACAATCTTCACTTATAAAATCTCTGCTGGTAAATATGAATGAGATAAAGAAGCACCTGGGTCTGCCTAATCAGATGAGTGAAGCTGAGATTGATTCTATGACTGATATCTCAAAATTTACAACTGGAGGAGCAGGTGGCAGTGGTTCTGGTGAAAATGAAGCAGGAGGAAGTGGTGCTGGGAATGATGAAGCTTTCGATGCCATCAATGTAGGTGACGTAAACCTTTATGACTCTGGACCCGACAAACAGCCAGAGATTGTCGAGGCACAATTCCACCTTATTGATGAAGATGATGAAGATGATGAGATTGAAGATCTTTCTGAGCCTGATAACTATTCTTTGAATGAAAATCCTCTAACTTATCAAGCAAGGATAAGTTCTACCAGCCAAGAAGTGATCGATTTAAAAAGAGAAGAATGGTTTACAAAACCCGCTATTGAAGAACAGACTCCTTTGTTCCAAAACATCTCACAACCGAAGAGGAAAGAGTCTGATCGACACATCATCAGCTGGAAATTCAATGCTGCCATACATGCCTTCATGATCAAAAGAAGAGGGGGCAGTATCTCATATGTGCACAAACGCGATAGCTTCAAAACCTTGCCCAGATGGGATCTGAGGAGGCTGGCAGATCTTCGCTTAATTGACGAAGACAAGAGTACAAGGGCCAGCAATTTGAAGATGATGCTGCAGCAAGCTGTGAAAGACGACTTTAAGTCCTTCGGGTATATGAGAGGAGAAAGGAGGAAATCAAAGACTGAAATTGATGAGAGGACTGGAAAGCCCAAAATTTCCCTGAGGTACAAACCAGCAAAAACAATGAACCGGGTTAGAATTCCTGATCAACAGCTATCCAGGCTGCAATCATACAAGAAATGGTTCTATGACAATCAGACTGGTGAAGCAGTTATCAGACTGGGCGAAGATGCTGAAATCAGGCTGTTTGATCCAATGGAAGTCTTCTCATTCAGCAATGACGATCTGAAAACCTTGTGCGAAAATCAAATTAGATGTGGGGCAGGAGAAGACACTGCTGAAGAAGCAAACCTGTTCATGAGGGTTGCTAACAAGGCCCGGGGGATCGTTAAAGAGATTAAAGATTTAGCACAGAAGGTAAGGGCTGGTGAAGAAAGACAGGAAGAAGACAGAGAGCTGGCAAACTTGATGAACTCTGCTTGGGGCAGAATTGATGAATCATCTGAGCAGGTTGTGAAACCGGCTGAAGTCCCCGTTGCTGATGAGTCAATAGTTTTGGGGGAATCAGGGACAACAGATTTGAACAAAGAGCCGAGCGCAAATGAAGCCGAAGCAGAAAAATGAAGATCCAGAGGCTGAATCCCTCCCTAGGGGGAATATTGAAAATCAATGTAGGGAGGAATTCATAGTTTTGTTTAGTCGGCTTGTTTAGTTTAGTTTCATTTGTAATGTTGTCTTTTTGTTAGCTAGCGAAACTACCGAGCGAAACTGTTGTTTCGCTCGGTATCTAGATTAGGGTTGTCTCAGTGACAGTTTCGCTAGGCCAGCGAAACTGCCAGCGAAACTGTCTACTGATCTGTATAAATAGTCGCCTTTGTGCACATCTTTGTAACTTTTGCAACTCTCTAAACCCTAATACAAGATTTCTGGATATTGGTAAGTTTGGTGACGGCTAGGAGCATTCTATTCAATCATTGTAGCTTTTGTTCATCTCTTATCATCTATTTGGTTGTAGTTGTGATTGTTCAATACTAAAAACCCATTTTAGCTATTGGAAATCATTCTTTATTGATATTTGATTGGTTTTCTTCTCAAAACACCTTCATTAGCACTGATTAAGATCAGTGAGGACCAACATTACTTTCATAAATGTATGTGTACACCTGATTTGTAGATGCCTTTGCTGTGGTACACTTTAGTGGTGTAGGTTTCTTCATTTTCTTCAATGCCCACCTTCTTTTGAATCATTTGAGCAAGACATCTGATGTAGGGCACGAATTCTGATTTCTTGCCTTTTTATTTTTCTTTGACTCTTTTCTCTATGTCTCTCTAGATCAGTAGAGCCATGTCTACTTCTTCATTGAAGTATAGACCATATAGAATGATGAGAGTGTTTTTGTTGGTCTGATCCATGGAGCCCTTCTTGGATGTCATGGTGTGATTGAGTAGATCAATTGTGAATCTCCATGCGGGCCTATAACTGACTTACCCCGAGGTTTGAAATTTGCCCATTCTCTACGAAGCTTCCTCCAGTTATTTCAGTAATCATTTGCCTCAAAGCAGAATCTTCGGGGTTAGGAGAGAAGGATGAGAAGTTGTTTGGTAACGGGAAGATTTCTCTTAGGTCGGATAGTTGAAGAATGATCTCTATATCTATACTAACCTTTCCCTTTATGTTTCCATCTACCATTTTCACACTTGCCCAAAAGTTTAAGATGGATGATTTCGAGCATGGTTCGTTGATGGTTAAGACAGTGGCGAGTTGAGAGGGATACTTTAGGGTGTCTATGATTAACTGTAGATTTGATGAGTAGGCAGAGGGGTTGAGGTTGCACGGTTGATTAATCGTGTCTAGAGTAAATTTTCATCTGGGTGGTGAATCAGAGGATGAAGAATCTAGGTTTAGGATTTGAGCAGAGGAAGTTTGAGTGATTTTGCCTTTTGAGCGAGTGTTCATTGCGAGTGTTCTGGACAGAGAGGCCATTTGTAAGCTTCAGGATTTATGATGTGAACAGTGAGATTCAGGAGAGAGGGCTTTGTTCCTTTTATAGATTCCTCTTGAAGTCGTTCCGTATTTCTGGGTTTTCCATAACGGCTATATTCCTTTTGAAAGGACGCTTCTTCTCGAACGGTAATAAAAGATTAACGTTGGCCGCATTGGAATAATTAAAGAACTAATTATCATGATTATCAGAGTCAATTTCATTCATTATTCAGCCGTTTTGGACAATTGTGAATTTTAAGGAATTTTCTGCCAAATTTCCGATAAAAGGAAATGAAATTTTATTAATCAAGAGATTTACACAGATAATTTGAGGCACGTGCAAATGTCTATACACGTGCATCTATTCTGTTCTCTGTTGTGATCAGGAGTTTTGACTGTTTTGAATTTTGCTTCTATTTGAAGAGAAATGTACAGATGCAGAGAAGTTTGCCTTCCTACTGAAGGCAGAAAGTATCCATTGGAGTCTGGGAGTCCAGAAATGGATAGACTTCCAGGAGAGATTCCTCTATGGGATACTACTTTGCTTGTTCTGATTCCTCTTGGTATTATTTCTCAGTTCAAGGCTTTAAGAATTAATTTTGTGGAGAATCTGGGGTAAAGAATGAATCTTTCATTTAAGGGTCTTTTGAGGTTGTTTTTCATGTGTCTCATGAGGTACAGAGAGAAATTCATGTTGTAACCTTGGATGAGAGCATGCATGACACATTGAGTGTCCTCATCTGAGAGTCGATGACCAGAGTATTTTGATGCGAAACAAACTTGAATTTGAGAAAAGAAGTATTGCCATAGGTGTGGTAGATGAACTCTGTCGGCTTTTCTTTCATATAGATTTCCCTTTTATCCTATATCAAGAAGAGTTTTAATCACATCATCTCTGTTAAAGTAATGGGAAGCAGGCAGGCTGTCTTTAATTTGAAGTGCTTTTCTGAGCAGATGTTGATCGAAGACAAACAGTACTCCACAAACAGATGTTCTTATCAATGCATTATCTCCATCATTAACGATGAGAACGTCATTCCTCCAGAACTCTTGAAGTGGAGAGTAATTGATGGGAATGTCAAGAGTTAGTGCATGTCCAATGGGGTTGTTTTTGAGGAATCATTTGTTGGTAAGACCAGAATCTGTTCCCACAGGGTGTATAGAGCACAAGATTTTTAAGATGAGGAACAGGGAATGTTGTATATTCAGGGAGTGGAGGAAAATGTTCTTTGAAAGAAATTGGTGAGTTTTCTCTTTTGGAAGGTATATCAGAGTTCTTTGAAGAAGAGAGAATGTTGTGTTGTGAGTTTTCAGGGTTTTTTTTGTTCTCTTTCTAAAGAGAATAATAAATGATGAGATGATGGAGTGTGCAGATGAGAGAGTAGAGGGATTTGACAGCCTATACGTTTATAGGTTATTATTGATGTTTTTGATTCTTGAGATTTGAGCTTTTTGTTCAAGAAGTCAACTTTTCAGAGAAGATGCTTAGGAGTATAGGAAGAAAAAAGACAGGTTATTATTGAACTAGTTTTTGTTTTTAGTTGAAAGTAAATGATAATTTTTTTCTTTTTTTTTAATTTGTAGTCATGTTTAGCATCCCCAGACTTCTTAGTAGGAATGAAAATCTTTTCTCATCCAATGGTTTAGTAAAAATGTCTGCAAGCTGGAGTTCAGTTGGGATAAAGTGCATTTGAATGTGTCCCTTTTCAACATGATCTTTGATGAAGTGTTACCTGACGTCGATGTGTTTTATCCTTGAGTGATGAACATGATTGGATGTGATAGCAATGGCACTTTTTGAGTCACAGAGAATTGGTATTTTAGAAAGATATGTCTCGTAGTCTTTGAGTTGGGTTTGCATCCATATCACTTAAGTAGTAGGTGGCGGCAACAACATATTCAGCTTTGGCAGTTGAAGTTGATACACATTTTTGTTTCTTGGATGTCCAACATACTAACTTTCCTCCCAGCATTTGACAGCTTCCTGATGTGCTTTTTGTGTCTAGTCGACATCCTGCATGATCAGTATATGAGTAGGCTGTTAGAGAAAAATGAGTTTCCTTGGGGTACCAGAGACCTAGGTCAGCTAACCCCTTTAGGTATCTAAAAACTCTCTTGACATGTGGAGAACATGATATCAGGTCTACTTGCTGTGAGATAAAGAAGTGAGCCTATCATTCCTCTGTAAGTATGTTCATCTATAGTTTTACCTTCCTTGTCAGCATCAATTTTGACATTTGTGGCCATTGGTGTTTTAAAAGAGGAACAATTTTAAAGAGAGTATTTAATGAGGATATTTTTGATATATTTTACTTGATTTATAAAAAATTCCTTCTGGAGTTTGTTTGATTTGGATTCCTAGAAAGTAGTTTAGTTCTGCCATCATGCTCATTTCAAAGTTTGTTGTCATGAGTTCCTGAAATTCTTTACAAGAGGATGGACATGTGGATCCAAAGATGATGTCATTTACATATATCTGTACAACCAAGAGATGATCTTTTCTTTCTTTTAAAAATAACGTGGTATCAATGTGTAACATCCCAAAATCCACGTCTAGGTAACTACGTATCTGATTATGTTTACCTATGTGTTTTTATTATAAATATGTGTTAGGAAATGGTATTATATAAATAAACATGTGTTTATATGATAAAAATGACGAATGGATTAAAAAAAAATAATGATACATTAATGATTATGTGTTTTAATTGAAGATATACGTGCAAATACGTGTTTAATTCCATGTTGAAATATTGATGCATATGTATGAAATATAGTTGATAGTTAATAGGAAAGATAATAAGTTAATACGTGATTTATACGCGTAGCCACATGTTTATATTTCTCGTTATACGTGACCCGAATCTTAGAGATTATTAGAAATATGTTTGGGAAAGTTTTAGGACATAAAATAATAATTTATGTCAAAGTTCGAGGGGTTAATATGCACTAGATAGAACTTGAAGGACTGGAAATGTAAAATTTTCAAAATATCTAAATCTGACATGAGATGCGGGCCGCATCAAGGTACGTAGTGTGCAATACGGGGCGCATCGACCGTGACCTGCACATGGTTACGATTTTGACAAATTTCAGCCCCTTTTTTCACACCTAAACGTGTCATTTTCGATTCATGAGTCACTATAACACGTGTCTAAGGTCTGGGGCGGTCCTAACATGTATAAATAGCTCCCATAAGACCACAAACAAGCTGCCAATTTCAAAATTCTTACACCTAAAAACCCTAAAAACGCATCAGAAGTTCCAAGCTCAAATTCGGTTGAATCAGGAGGTCTTAGGATCTAATTTTCTGCAGTCACTCATTATTTGGTATGATCTAATATAACCACTTTCAGTTTTTGTTAAATCGATCTCTAAGTATGGTTTCTAAAAATGCATAAAAACTAGGGTTCTTGAGCTTGTTTTGTCAAAATCGGGTGATCGGGTGGGAGTTAGGCTCTGAATTTTGGTAAGTATTCCTAAAATGAAGTGTTTTAAGAAAGCCCTAAACGTTTTTCACAAAAACAAAAGGTTTGGTATGATTTTTAGAAGCGGGTCAAAATTAGGGTTTTCTAGACATGGTTTTGATAAAATTGAATGATCGGGCTTGATTTAAGGTTCCATCTTTTGAAGGATATCATAAAATAATATTATAACAAAAGCCTTAAGTTTATTTGATAATAAAAGGAGTTTTGATGTTAATTTGGGAATTACGTCAAAATTAGGGCTTTGGAAGATAATTGTCAAATATTGGGATGACCATAAAGTATTAAATGTTGATTTTTGGTATTAGAGCATGTTTACATATATATTAAATATATATGAGTTCAAATTTTGATTAAGCTACTCGGTGCAACGATTGTAGTAATTCCGCCTCATGGTCGTCAATGACGGCTACACGGCCGGTAACGATCGTCACCAAATTCCAAACCACGTGACTATTCCTCATAGTAATTCCGCCAAAATGATCGGTCATGAGGAAACACGAGCGGTAAACGTTAAGGAGCAAAGACTTGAAAAAGATATAACAAAATATGTAAAGGGGGCAAAATGGTCATTTTGACTATTAAGGGTATTAACCAATAAAGAGTTGGGTTTTGGATAATGGGGTAAGTCTTAAATGTGATTTGTAACCTTTAGGATGTCTTGATAGGGACATTACGTTAAAGGCATTAAGAAACTGATTCACGAGAACTTAACCCAAGAATAATAGCTTCACAAAGCTAAGGTGAGTTCTATAAGCCCACTTTTAAATGTTTTAAATACATACTGTGTTATGAAAAGTGTTTCAAATGATTATAAGTGTTGTTAAGTGTTATTGTTCATTTGGATTGACTATGTTATATTATGCATGTGAATTAAGTATGATGTGTTATGTGCTATACTCTGCTATGATATTAAATGTCCAAGTGATGAGGGAATTGTTAATAGACGTATAGTGAGTATGTAGGTATATACGAGAACTAATGATACATTTGCTTTATATATTATGTGGTGGATACGCCGCTGGTACTTCCTATATATAAGCATAATAATATTAACTAGAGATAATCCGCGCGTTGCCGCGGAAATGTAAACGAAATGGATTAACAGGTTCACATGCTAAAAGATGTTAATATAAAAGTTAATAAAAACCAGCTAAAGAAGGGTGACCTTCTTTGTATTCCATAATGATGCTTACTTTATATTATACATAGAGTCATGAAACATGAAGTTAAGAGGTTAAGCTTACAAACAAAACAGGAAGTGATAATTCATGACGCCGTTTCTTTGCTCTTTCTACTGAAGGCGATGCTGTGACACGTGAATAATAGATTGGTGTTAGTGTTGTAACAAAATATCCAAATACAGAGACAGGCGGCTGTAGAAATTTAAAGACATGTATCCTTATATTAGGTGTTGTTCAGGTGATATTTGGAAAAGTTGTGCGTCTCCATTAGTGTGATGGTATATTTGGTTCTGAATGGTTTGAAAACATAAGTTTGAAGTTAATTAAAATGTTTATGAGGTGATACTGGAGATGAAAAGTCCTAAATCTGGTAAGTAAGCATTTAAAAAAGCAAAACCGTTTAGGGAAGGGCAAAAAAATAAAAGGTAAGCCTTAGGTTTTTGGTTATTTGTACCTTGAAAAAGAAGTCTGGCAACACCAGTAATAGAACGGTTTGACTCAGCTACTGCCTGGGGTGTCTGAGGGGTTACTGAAGTAGAGGCAGAGACGATGGGTTCGGCTCTTTCGATGATGAAAGTCGTGATACCTGCTTTTGCGTTCTCCCTGGTCGCGAGTAGAGCCTCGGGTAATATCATTGGATCAGCGGATGAAGAGGCTGCAAGTAAATCAAAACATGATTGGCCTACAATTGATTGTACGGCCTCATCGTAAAGTATCGCGGTTGCACTTGCGGTCTTGTCGTCTATGGTAGTGGTAGGCATAAACCGGTATACATGTGGATATAAATACACATTTAAAACAGATCTGATAAAAAAAAATGAGCTGCTTAATCTAAAGATTTTACAACAGCCAAAGGTTAAATAAAAAAAGAGTGAACACAATTTATGAAAGAAAAAACTTGGACATTGACTTGTAACTTAATGGAAGGGTTATCTAATAAGCCGTATCTTTTATACCAGTAATTTTCATATAAATGAAATTAAGACCAAAAAATAGGCAAGTACCATTTGGTTCACAAATTAATACAAATAGGTTGTGCATAGCATAATTTGCTATAACTTTGCAGATAACAACCCAAAGTATAAAATTGACCTAAAAGTTATATGTTGACAAAAAAAGTCAGCACAGTGAAATAAACCATCAGATAGTTTGCAAGGCTAGGGACCCAACAATGTCCAACAGGAATAGCTAAGGCACAGTTCCACACACAGAAAATAATCAAGCATAGCAGCAGGCTCAAAACCAGAAAAAAAAATTATGTGCAAACCATACCCCATATCATACAAGTACCAACTTGGGACCTGATAATTCCAAACCCATCCATGCTGGTCTGAGTAGGATGCAAGTACAGCAGTAGCCTCCAAAATCCCAGCCCACTCATCATAGAAACCATCTGTGTTTTTCATCTGTTTTTTTTAGTATAAATTTAAAAGTACCTGTAACCACTTTTACAGAACCATACATTTCATACAGCATGAAGATAACATCCAGTGCAGTCATACAACTTCAAAATAGTATATCAATATAAAAATATAAGTAAATGAATCATAAATTTAAGAAATACTTTTGTTTTTTATGTATTGTTTCTTCTCTTTCTAATAATCAAATTCTACATCATAATTTACGACAGGCTCAAACTCTGGATTAATACATCAAGATATCATATGGTAAATGCCCTTTTGTATAAATAAAGGACCATTATAATAACTACGTTCACAATAGGAACTGATGAAGTATACACAATGGTTCTTGCTGAGATTAGGACAACTGGTCTATATACTAACTGTACTAATATGGCTTACATTATCTAATAGTAACTGTACTAAATTTCTAGAGGTAATGATTTATTACCGGAAATTGATCTCTAATTTTTATATGATTTTCGTCATTTATTTGTTCTTTGGATTGGATTGGATTCTGTTGTACTAATTGTATGTTTTGAGATTGAATTTTTAGTGGCCCTCCTAGATTTGAAGGGGATAGGCCGAGATTCGGTGACCGTGATGGTTATCGTGGTGGTCCGAGAGGGCCTGCAGGTGAATTTAGAGGCGATAAGGGGGGGGGGGGGGAGCTCCAGCTGACTAATTTTTATAACATGTTTTTTATAGTATCATTGTAACAATATCCATGCTTCAGGTTTTTCATCTCTCTTTTTGGCAGTCATGGCCTGTTAAAAAAAAGTTACCACACTTTAGTCAAACATGGGCTGACTTACAAAAAAATTACTGAATTCTCACTATTATGATGTGTGGTGAAAGTTTTGTTGAAAAAGGCGTATGAGGATTAAAAACGACGGCAAAAATAAAAATAATAATTCATATTATTGAACTTAAATAAAATGGAACAAATATCAGTGGATCATGATCTAATCCATTAGAAAGCCGGGGTTGATTTGGGTAAAACAATATTTATATATGGGTTCAATTGGATAAATAAATTATAATAAATTATAAACAGAGTCGTTGAATATAATGCGAGTTAAAAGGCACAAGTCTTATAAAACTTGCCAACTTAAAAGTCAAGTCTGAACGGATTGACAACACCCGCCACCATTGCTATCGGATGACACAAATACAAGACCACCCGTCGCCCCGTCGGGGCCTCGAGCACAATTACCGCAAACAAATGAACCTATTTTAATGCTTTTCCTTAAAACAACTCATTTCAACCCGAGTCCATTTTGACTAGAACTTGTTTTGACCAACCAAAGTGTTACTATTTTGCTCCCAGCCTGAATTGAGGGTTGCTCAACCCGCACGGTTTGCCAACCGCAGTTACAAGTTGGCCATACATGTTACATATTGTAGCTAAAAAGACTCCTTCAAACACCTTTTGGTGCACAAACCCTTCTTTATTCCATTTATAACTTATTCGTACTAACAAATAACAAAATAAGCCAACAGTACCATCAACATCAGCTAGTAACCTGCATGCTGTTCTCTGCTTATTTCAACTCTTAAGACACAAAATGCCCAAAGGATGCAGAAGTAATCATAGCCACACAACACAAAATGACATTAAACATCCTTTGAAAAATAAATAAATCAAACTAACAAATATCTCATATGCTTCCCTTCTTTATGCACCAACAAACAACACACCTTCCATGAAACCGACTCTTGACACTTGAGAGATGAAAATCGCCACTCGGTTTCATCATCAAATAACTTGATTATCATTTGTTCTTTGTTTACCGAGTCTCATCCTCAAGGTTGCGGAAACCAGCAGTAAGATCTTCATATAGTTTCTTAAATTTCCCGACAAGAACATCTTCCCCTTCAGCTGGATCCTCAAACTTCTGAGACCTGTTATAATTCAGTTGCCGGATTAATTAACTAATTGATGAATTCAGGGCTCACACGACACAGTGCAATTGATTATTGAACTGAAATTTAACTTACACTAATCGGTAAAATAGATCACCCAACCGATGCTTGATCAGCGTGTAAGTGATCTTCTGGCCATCCATTCCCGCTCCTCGCTCCTCGCTCTACCGTTGAATGTGACTGACAGAAGTGTGTGGATTCATCTATCCAACCTGCTAACCTGAAACGTAGCAACCTAATATGACTACTACCACTTCTAGTATTTATGCAATCTGTGGATTTATGCTTTTTTGGTGGTTTGTTTTGCTTTTTTGGTGGTTTGTTTTGCTTTCTTCAGATTAACTATAATACCAGTTGCTTTAGTTAATGATATTTTAATGTGATTATTTGTTGAAATTGTCACTGCAGGGTGCTGGTGGACGGCCCAGCTTTGGTCGTGGAGGTGGTGGCTTTGGAGGTGATGCACCAGCAAGCTCAAGCTTCTCTTAAACATTAGTAGCTTTTGCAGGTTCAATTTAAAATTGTTACTGTTATAGCACTTGAGTTGTTTTATCGGTGATTTTGTTAAACTATGGATGTTCTTCCTTGTTCATCATATATTATTGGCTTTCTTAATTATTCTATTCTGAATTTGTGAAACTGAAAACAGATTAGAAGTATTAGGACCATTAAGGTTATATGAATCTCTTTTCAAGAACTTATGTTGTGGTTGCGTGTTACATATTGATTATGTAATGGTAATTTTGAATAAGAATATAATTAAATTGTTGGTAAACTTTTCTTCATGAAACCCAAAAAACATTAAAGATACAACTTCTTGCTAATGTTTGACCTTTAATAAAGTTGATAGATTAGACTGAAGGAAGGTCTACATGATTCTGATTTGAATCTCAATTCAAACCTTGAGAAATATTTTATTTAAAAATGGATGCAACAGCATGAGCAGGCTGACTTATATTGTTCTTATTTAATGACTACATAGAGAGGGTATATTCATGTTAACAGCAGTACCCAAAAGTTTCAAGGTTTCCATTAATGCTACTGTGTTCCCAAAATTTAGCCATTTAACATTCCTTATCTTGTTCTACATCTAAAAAATTTGACTAATGGAACATAACAAAACTGACCCATTACAGAAAACTGTCTATCCAGTCTAATAAAACTGAATCATCTACTAAAGATAAACAGATGAATGGATTTAATAAAACTAAACTTCCGTAAGCTCAATACCAACTACACTTGTAATCTATCGAAACAAAGCTCAACAATTAAGAAACACATGAAACTGGTAAAAGAATGAATCAATCAAGTAATTTCATGAGAAAATTCTATTACCAAAATCTTTCAGCGAAAATGTTTTCTTTTAGTAAATTTGTTAACATAATCAGGGATTAACATCTTACCGAAATATTAAAACACATAAAGAAATTAGGGCAAGTACCTGAAAGCAAAATCCTGCTAATTGTAAACGATGACACTGAAGAAGAAGAGTGAAATTACCAAACGCTAGTACCTATATATCAATCAATCGAACGATTAAAGGATGCAAATATCTGAAGCCCTATTTCACCGATATTTTGTTTCATCTTACAACCCAAATTAAACTCGAAAAAATGTATGAAAAGGATGAACCAAGTAGGGAAACATAGGTTTATTTGTGTATCAGATACTAAATATTTTACACAAACCAAAGAAAGGAAATAAAGTTAAACAGGATCAATACATAGCTTATTTTACAACCAAGATTTGATCCTCAAACTTGTTTGATAAGTAAACCTTGTATCTTGCATTTTCGCATGAACCATGTCAAAATAAATTGAATATATGTTAATCGAGACGTAAAATTAGCATAAAATAAAGTCTAACGCACAAATAGAAGTTAATGATTAAAAGCTGGTTCAAGCACAAACACAATATGTGAGGTTATAGTAAAAGTTAGAATCTGAGGATCCGTAATGTAAATTCATAGGTTTAGAACAATGTCGATTAATGTATCTTAGTGATCTTCTCATGCCTATGAGTGGTAGCATTGGAATGGGCAGTCAGATGATTTCACTGTCATGAGTCATGACGACCGCCAATAAATTTTCTCATCACGCATAAACTATTTATTTCATTGAAAGAAACAAATAGAAAGATAAACTCACTGTAGCAAAACACATTCGAAATTTTATATGACATACCTATTGGTTGGCTCGTATACATTACCATAAGTACCACGCCCCATAACCTGTCAAGATGTCACGAATGGGTCAGATGTCAAGATGTTGTAAACGGGTCAGATGGGTTAATATGTGTTACCACCAAAATGTATTGACACTATATGTAAAAAAGCTCTGAGTAATGACAGAGTAGCTTTCGCCAAATGCATTACACATTTCATCATTGAATTACAAGCAATGAACCATGACAAAATTAAAACAAAAGACAGTGGATAGAGTAATTTTAGCCAAATGGATTGCACATTTCCTTATTGAATTGCAAGGAACCATGACAAAATTAGAACAAAAAATTTGATATCTCTGTACTCAATTAAGCAACACGCCTGGTCAATTTTTGATTTTGAAGATATGAACAGTAGACTCTAACCCACTACTTAGAGGCTCTACATTTGACAAATCCCTCACAACAATCACACAATCACTTACGTTCTTGATCTGTTGCTTTGGTACACTGTTGCAGAGTGGAAATATAAACTGCATTTCAAACATTCTGAGTGGAAATATAAACTGCATTATGGCCATCTCTTCCATGAAATTTGTGTTTCTTTTGATACACTCTGCAATAAAAAACAAAGGTAATTGAAGTTTGAAAAAAGAACATAAATTTGAGTAAAAGATTATATCATTTAGACGTAAGGGTAACAACCAATCCTTGATTTTAATGGTTGGCCGTTGAATCCATACTCTTTGCAAATAACAATGGCTTGCTAATGAGAGATTGAAGGATGATATTTTAGAAAGAAGATGTGTGCTTCTTACAGATGTACATCAATGAAACCCTGTGTGGCAACCTGAAACGCCAACAAATAAAACATGGCTACACATGAAGAAACTCAAGATATGTCTTCACCTGCTAGCAGCAATAACAATGACAAAGACTGTTAACTTCTCCGTTGGTACTACTCCAACACTTCTATTTCAAATATATAGATAAAAAAAAATTAAAAGACTTTTAAACTGTCCAAAAGTCATGTAAATTTTGCAACCTTCAATTGTTGGTGTAATGAATTGACATATAATAGGAGCGACGTAAGAAATATAACACACAATTGTTCTTTTGGAGTGCGACTTAACAGGAAAAGAAGCATAATGTGTTTAATGATAAACGTTGACCTGTTGCTTTCTTTGAGCGCACATTTGTTAATCCTCAGGTGTATAAGAGGGGTGCATTTTAAACTGGGTACACATTTGTTAATCCTCAGAATAGGGATGGCAATGGGGCGGGTTTGGGGCGGGTTTGAGTAATCCCAACCCCATACCCGTTTATAAAAGTGTGTCCCATACCCGGCCCAAAACCCGTCGGGTTTCTAGCGGGTATTTACTCATCGGGTATCGGGCATACCCGCGGGTTTCGGGTATACCCGTCGGGTGTATATCGACTAACTATTAATTTATATTTATCATAATTATAATAAAATATCTCAAATAACTAAAGATATATAAGTTTAATAATATGTAAATCAATGTATCTAACAAATAACTTAGTATTATAGATAAAAATAAAAAATAGATAAATAAAATCATACAGTATATACTTAAAATAAATAAATAAAAGAAAGAAAATTATAGCGAATATATATTATCGGGTAATCGGGGCGGGTAAGCGGGTATATCATCAAATCCCATACCCGTCCCATACCCATGAAAAAATTCAAAAGTAATCCCATACCCGGACCCATACCCGATTACCCGACCCCATACCCGTCCCATTTGTGTCGGGTTTCGGGTTTTCCCGTCGGGTTCGGGTTTCATTGCCATCCCTACCTCAGAATATTCAGTTCGAAATAAAGTTTTGAGTAATTTTGACTTTGCCGGTACATTTTAAATATCTTCTAATAAATCCGTATGAAGCACAAATCTAATATGTACTCAAAACGTCTAATAAACTAAAGCACGGTACATTAAGAAAAAACTTTGAATGTTCTTAAGCTCCAAATATCTTCTAATAAAAAAAATTATATTATTAAATTTCACATGAAGCACAGATCTAATGCTTTCATTTTCTCTGTTTGGATTTTGAAATTCCATAACATTATGAAATTCCATAACATTATGAAAGAAATTCCATATGAAACACAGATCTGTATGAAATTACTCAAAACCATGATGAACATATCTAATGCTTTCATACCATTATGAAATTCCATATGAAGGATTTTGATAGCTGTGTTTGTTTGTTTTCATTCTTATCCAACAAACATTCTTTTAAAATAAAAGGTGGATGCGATTACAATACCTTAATGAAGAAAACTTTTATGTGAATTGGGTAAATTGATAGTGTCCAAAAGTGGAGTAGGAGGTCTCTGTGAGTGAAACCCAGCTCTCTCCAACTGTGTTGCCTCAACCACAAGTACTCTTTTACTCCACTGTTCACAAACAATCAAAACCGAATAAGAATCCATCCTTTAACGAACAAACAAAATCATGAAATTGGAATGCATCAAACACAATTGAAGGGTTTGTGCGAAGATATCAAGCTTTAAATTTATGTTTTTACTATCAAATCTGTGACACCCGAGAATTTCAAGGTTAACTTCCGTTAGACAAACCCGTTAGTTACGTTATAAGTGTTAACTTAGTAACTAATGCATAACTAGGCCGAATACGTCCACGACCTTTGGTTGATCACCGAACCCGTCCATATGTGTTATGTGCTCATCATTGATTGTCCTTATGTGCAATATGATTTAAATACATGACTTATCATCGAGAATAGCATGATTGATTGTAAATACTTGATTATGTGAAAATTGACCCGTTTTGGTAGTCAGCGAAACTAACGGGCGAAACTATAGTGTCGCCCGGTAGCCAGCTAAACTACCCGTTAACTCGTGACCAGAGCTAGTTTCGCCTGGCCAGCGAAACTGCCAGCGAAACTAGCCCCTGATATAAATAAACATTATAAACCCTAGTAGCCTCATTTGCTCAAACCACACAACAACACACACACACTCTCCTGGTCAGCTGAGAAGATCACCTAAGGACCAAGACCCCAGCCTCGAGACCATCATCTCACCTCATTCATCGATCCTAGAATCATCCGTGAGTCCCAAAAACTATGTTTTATGCTTTTCTATATGTTTTCTTCTTAAAGCATGCTCAAATCTTTATGTAACTACTTGATCTGCTAGTATAGTGATTAGGAATGCTAGATCTGTACTAAAGTTGATAACTTTACGTGTGATATCCATCCATGTTAGACATTTGTGCAAAATAGGTCATTTTAGGGTTTTGAACCTATTTTAGAGATTTAATGATCAAAATGCATGTTAAACATGATAAAGCTGCTTGATTTATGCTGGTAAATGCCTATGGATGCTAGATAATGAATTGCATGTATGATCAGAAGCTGTTAGGTTGATTTTTAGGCAAATCCATATGTTTTTCGCGACCAGCGAAACTGTGTGTTCTCTGGGCGAAACTAAGTAGCGAAATTATATCTCCTTCCAGCGACACTGACCAGCGAAACTATAGTGTCGCCGGGTAACCTGACCAGACCAGTTCGAGCGAAACTATCGAGCGAAATACCTGAACGAAAGTTCAAACCAGTTTCCCTGCGAAACTAGGCTAGCGAAACTGCGTCAGCAGTTTCGGGCGAAACTAGCCTAGCGAAACTGTGTTACCGGGCATTGCCTAGCGAAAGTGCTGCCCGTGCACCTAGCGAAACTGCCTAGCGAAACTATGCTAGCGAAACTAAGACTTGACCTAAAAACCAAACTTGTGAAATTTGCTTAAGTGTTATGCCATGACTTACATGATTATGCCATGATGAAATATGTTTAATATCTGATTTATATGAACCCTTGATC
>JBCNJP010000010.1:51219016-51291016 GCA_039602395.1 Deinandra increscens subsp. villosa
ATAAAGAATGAGGCATAGCAAGACATTGCTAGTGCAAGGAATATTGAATTTAATTAACTAGGAAGGTTTATGGGTTTGATGTTCCTGTTTGAATAGATTCCTGGTTATGTGTAAATTCTGATGTGTTGTATAATTCTGTTATGTTTTATACTTGTTAAAAGTTTACTAATGGGGTCAAGAAGACCCGGGAGAACTTGATTTGTCTTGCAGATCAAGAAAGAGTTTTTAGAAACTTAGAACTCACCAGCGTAAGCTGACTTTTTAAGTATGTGTGTCAGGTGATGGTTAGACTTATGGAAGTAAGGATAGGACTTTGGTGATAAAGGAATGAATGGGCAAACTATCAAGAAGAAGCTTGTTGGACCGCTGGCATAGACCTAGATAGTTAAAGTTTATGTAATAATCTAGTTTACTGTTGTAACTTGGCAATACGAATAAAGTTTTTAATATTACCGCTGCATTAGTATCTCTGTTATACCATGTGTTTTTGTGTAAATCCGACACGTGACCCCTCCTGGAGCCAAGTCTGGGAGTGGGCGTCACACAATGGACCCCTTTTTGAAGTTGGCTGATAAGAGGAACTCAGAGAAGGTGTCATACCATGCTTTGGGTGCTTGTTTTACAAAAGTGATTTTGAAAATTTTCACTTTCAAATCCGGGTGGTTATTTAATGTAAACTTCTTGATAAATTTTTCCATTTAAAAAGGCACATTGAACATCTATTTGATAGACTTTGAAACCTTTGAAAGCTACAAAGGCCAGAAATATCCTGACAGCCTCAAGTCTTGCGACTGGGGCAAAGGTTTCATCGTATTCTAGTCCCTCTTATTGACAGTACCCTTTTGCTACAAGTCTAGCTTTGTTTCTAATTATGGTACCTTCTTCGTCAGTTTTATTTTTAAAAACCCATTTAGTTCCTATAACAGATTTATTGTTAGGTCTTGGAACTAGATTCCATACATTGTTTCTTTCAATTTGTCCTAACTCTTGTTGCATAGCCAGGATCTAGTGGGGATCCTAAAGGGCCTCTTCATAATTTTTGGTTCTTTTATGCTGAGAAATCCAACATAAAGACATTGGTTAGCTGAAGCAGCCCTGGTTTGGACACTTTTGTTTTGATCAACAATGATTAGATTAATGGGGTGATCTTTTGTCCATTTTGTTGCTGGAGGAAGAGTGGCTAATTCTTCACTCCCAAGCATTAGGTCTGTTGTGTCAATTTCTTGACACTCCCTCTCAATCGATGGACATTCAGTTGAGTGGGAAATTTCATTGACAGAATCACTTCAGAGCTCGGGAGTGGAATTCTGTAATGTTTCTGTAGATGCAATTCTTTCAATCAGAGAATGAGAATCAGAAGTTTCATTATTAATTTTGTCTTTTGAACAGAAATTTTCATTTTGGTTAATAGCTTCTTTGTTATCTTTGTTGTAATATTCTGTGACAGATTTTTTTGAAAAAGAAGAATTATTGGTAAACAAAGGAATGTTATTTTCCTCATCAGAGTTTTCTTCGAAAAATTTGTCAAATAACCTTTTCTTTTTCTGAGATTGTCATTCCAGAGATGCAGACCTTTTCATTTTTACTTGGATATGTAATGTTGTTATGCATAGCCATTTTATCATCGCTAAAGGACACATTTATACTTTCTCTTCCCACCTGATTTTTTAGAACAAAAACTCTGTATGCTTTTGACTTGAGTGAATATCCAATGAAGATTCCTTTATCGGCCTTTTTGTCAAATTTTCCGAGGTAATCTTGATCATTTAGTATATAACACCTGCATCCAAAGACATGAAGAAGTTTTAAGTTAGGGATTTTCTTATTGATTGCTTGGTAAGGAGTTTGATTGGTTCTTTTATTGATGATTGATCTATTTTGAGTGAAGCATGCAGTTGCGTTAGCTTCAGCCCAGAAGTAGATGGGTAGATCTACAAGGGAAAGCATGGATCTGGCAGCTTCTACTAGAGTTTTGTTTCTCCTTTCTACCACCCCATTTTGTTGTGGGGGCATTGGTGTAAAGAGATCATGAGAGATGCCTTTACTGACTAGATATGTGTCTAGTTTTGTGTTTTTGAATTCGGTTCCATTGTCAGATTTTATTCTTCTTACTTTTAGATGCATGCGTTTTTGTATTCTTCTTATAAAGTTAATGATAAGATCTATGGTTTAAATTTTTGATTTCAAGAATTCAACCCATGTGTATCTGTAGAACTCATCTACCATAACTAAGATATACTTCTTTCCACCAAGGTTCTCTGTGCTTATGGGTCCACAGAGATCCATGTGTATTAGCTCAAGTGGTTGACTTCCAGATGTTTCTTAAAGACTTATGTGAGAGGCTTTTTTTTTCATTTTTCCCATCTGACAAGCTTCACAGATTTCTTCGGATTTTGAGGACATGGTAGGAAGACCTTTTACCATTTTTTATTTGCTAGTTCAGCAATTGTTCTAAAGTTTAGATGGGATAGTCTTCTGTGCCAAAGCTCAGACTCTTTGTTAGAGGATTTTCAAATAAGACAGAAAAACTCATTTGAAATCAGATTATTGAAGTTTATAAAGTATAGACTCTGATTTATTCTTTTTCCTGTTAGGTAGACTTTACTGTCGTTTAGTCTAACAAGTTCACACTTGTTGGAATAAAGAGTAAATTTGAAACCTTTGTCACATAGTTGTCCACAACTTAATAGGTTATATTTTAGTCCTTGGACGTGTGACACATTTTCAATTGTGACTTCACCATTGGTAATGGTTCCATAACCAAGGGTTTTGTATTTTACCCCGTCACCAAAAGTGATGGATCTTCCTTTTCTCTTCACATAGTTGTTTAAAAGATATATTTCCCCAGTCATGTAGGTAGGCATCCTGAATCACAATACCAGATTTGTTATACATGTTGCCCTTGACCCTTAGTTTGAGGTTTTGAATTATGGTGAAGATTATTTTCTAGTCATGAGGCATAAAAGTGGTTGAATAATTTCCTTTTTATGCTTTTGATTTCAGAAAATTTCGTTTCAGGATAATGGGATCTAATAGCTATGCAGTCCATCGGGGAATTGTCAACCTCTTTTAGAAGGTTGGTAATTCTAGATTTCCACTGTGGATATTCCTCCCTATCAAGCATAGGGAGGTTTGCTAGTGAGCCGAGCGATTCTCATTATTCTGACTTGAGGGCATTTTTATGAAATGTTTAAAGAGAAGATTGTTAAAGAGCAGGATCTTTGAATATTATTTATTCAATCTGCTCTGATACCAATTGTTGGGTCCCATGAGGGGCTCTTTAACAATGTTGGCTCAATTTAATTTAAATAAGATAAACAAGTTGCGGAAAGTATATCAAATTGGAAGACATCAATTCATAAAAAGGGTTTTTCTGTATATTTCAAATGAAAATAATGGTTTACACGAGTTTATAGTCTAACAATGTATCAACAGAAATAACTGTTCTATGGGAGTAACTTGTAATTTCATTGAGAAGATATTGAATGTATTCTTGTTTTCTTTCTTTATTTGGTGATGTCTGATTGCTAATTTATAAGAAGTAGTGGCAAGTTGTAAGTGGATAAGGTGGTTGAGGACGGTTGAATTTGGAATATGTTAGAGTATATAGAGATAAATTGAAGATATTCAATATATCTCTTTTCAACTGTCTTCAACTACTTTCGTGTTAAATGCTAAGTTGGTATTCACTTTACTTGTTCTTCACACAAAGGCATAATTGTTCTTCTCGTAATCTTTATCTTCTGATAGTCCAGAACTCCTTCAGGATCTTCCTTTAAAGACTATTAATGCTTCCCATTATAAGCCTTCTACTAGAAACGAGGATGTCTGTAGAATTTGGTATGTACATAACTACTTCATATCCTTTCTCTTGAGGATATATCTTATCTTTTCTTCTAATACTTGACTGTTTTCTTTTACATTTACATTGTGTTCTAACAAGATTAGGTTCTAAAGCTCATAGAAACTAAAGACTTCGACCCAATTCCAGTAGGACATTGTGATAGCATTAACGGGAACAACTGAACCAAAAAGAAGCCATGTTAAAATAGGAGTAACAAGCAAAGAGGCAATGGCACTAGAACAGATCAATAAAATGCTTAAAGCGACATCCCCTTTGCTCAAGAAGCTAGCATAGCTAGACATCTTAGCTCCAGAAACACACGCCATTAACACAGATCCAGCGTAGAACATGGGAGCCACTCCAAACGATCTAGCCAAAAACACCCCGAGTTTAATGAATATTGCGGAAGAATCCCGATAGATAATGGTAAAGGTCTGCAAGAAAGACATGATCAAGTTTAATATCAAAATCAAATTCCCATTTTAAGACTCAAATCATGATGTTAACTGCACTAATTGACAACATGATCCCATTAATGGAGTTTAAAGCTCAACCTTTTGAACACGAGAGCAAAATCTTCTATCAAAAGCTTAATACCAATTGACAACATGATCCCAGCAAGAGCAGCAGCATAAAGATCCTTTGACACCCTGCATATTTGAGCAAAGATTCAATTTTTCTCAAATTTGCTCATATAAAACTCAAAGATTTGCATCTCAGAAGAACAATACTAACATGATGTCACATAATTAGTTTCAGATACAAGCCAGTAAACAAAGATCAACAATACTCCTTTGATACTCAAAATCCTCTATTTTATCCAGAATGTCCAACTCTGGGGCTGTAATACCCAATAAAACCTGCAGCAAAGCAACTAAAAGAGACCAAATAAATGTCCTGTGGTGGTTTGCATATCGGTAACTAATGATTCCATGTATGATCTAATACTAAGAATGGCAAAATGACCACGAGATTAGGATGACTAATGATGAACATACATTCTCTTGTTTTCTACATGCAGAATTACAGGATAAACACACCCTTCGATGCTAAACCTATGACTGTAGAAAAAAAAGAGATTATACATGAGTATACCTTACAAACTTGAAGTCAAACCTATTATATCCAGACTCTCAATAACAAGAAGACATATGCTTATAAGTATTTCTAAACTTCAATCAATAATTACCAAACACTCTCCAATCCTCAGGAATGAATGACAAATGTCAACAGGTCACTTAATATATTCAAACATGAGCTAGTATTCCAATATATTGTTCTAATACCAACAATTTCAACTTCGTCCCTCCAATATTGAACATACAATTGTAATATATCTGTTGAATTTATTTTAATAAGAAAAATGAACTTGCCTTTAGCTTCTTGCACTTGGTTGTAAATTTTCTCCTCTTCACCAGCTCCACATTGTACTTCCCTTTAAAGATATTCAAACTGTTTAAGAACTACACAAAAAAATATGAAGAATGAAATGAGAAACATGTGAACAGATCATAGAATAATATAGAACAAAACCAAAGATTAAATTACATCTCCAACAATCATTTCTCATCATCTGTCCTTTATCAAATTCAAATTGACAATTATCCCCATATTATATTATATATAAAACCCATATTTTGTAAAGTTAATCTTAAAATTCATGTCTTATAATAGGAGGGGCATAACATCTATTATCATACCTTCAATTGCCTAAACCAAATTTTGTGCATCATAACTTGTAATAGATGTGAAATTAGTATCATAATATCTATTATATCTCATAAAAGACTATCTAATCATCAAAAAATCATCCAAACACAAATTATATAAGGAAAACAATGAAGAACATCGAACTAGGTCATAAAAAATTTGCAAAATTAAAGAGATACATACCTTATTTGTTGTTCAAATGATCAAACGAACAATAACCAAGCAGAATCTATATATAATCAAGAATAATAACAAGATTTAGCAAGCTAATTGAGATGACATAGTGATTGTTCATACAAACAGTTGAGTACCTTCAAAACCGAACATAAGAGAAAAAATAATCGGTGAGTATTACCAGCAGGAGACTTGGAGCAGTCTGAGGTGAGATGGAGGCTGAGTTGAGACTGAGAAAAATCAAACCTAAGAGAATATCGGTGTTCCTAGGCGACTTGGAGAAGCCTCCATCGCTGATTATTCAGGCGACAATCTAGGGCTAATGGTCGGTGTTCTTCTCGAAAATGACGTTCTTCTCGAACTTCGCAGAGCTCAAAATCGGTTTTCTCCTTCCAATTGGAGTTCATATCCGTTGTAACAGTTCTAGGGTTAGGGATAGGTTTAGGATGCAAAGATGTAGCAAAATCGGTGTTCTTTCTCAGGTAGATACGATGGAGGCGTGGCGGCGATACAAGTGATGCTACAGCGACGATGACGAGAATGAAAAGCTGAAAATTTGGGAAAAAATGCCGATGGTGAGCTGAAAAAAAGAGTAATGGGAAAATTTGGGGCAAAATGTTAGCGGGAATGAAAATTGGGGGAAAATGCTAACACGAAATACAAAACATAAAACGACAATTTCAAGATGACGCGCATTTTTTAACTCTTAACAGTTTCTTTTACACGCATTTTTACGCATTATTAAACAACCGTGCGTCAAGAAAGGCCTGATTCTACTGGTGATCTTTCCTTGGAGGCTTTAGCGTTGGACAAAAATGTATCGGATCATAGGTTGATTCTCCTAAGAAGCAAACATATTGATTATGGTCCTACTCCTTTCACATTATATAATTCTTGACTTCTTAATGACAATTTTAACTCTCTTATTAAGAACATATAGCGCTCATTGGCTTTGTCTCAAAATGGTAACAAAAGGGTTATCTTGAAAACTAAATTTAAGGAGTTTAAGAGGGGCATTAAGGAGGGGAAATATTTAAGATCTTCTATTGTTGCGTCCATCGATCGTTTTAAAGTGAATGTAAAAAATTTGGATGAAGCCATTGATAAGGGTATTGGGGTTTTAGAGGACCTTGTTCAAGAACGTCGCGAGTTCATGAGTAAAATGGGGGAGTTGGAACAATTAAACAATATGGACTTGATGCAGAGAGCTAAAGTTAAATGGGGTGTCGAAGTGGAAGAAAATTCTAAGTTCTTTCATGGAGTTAGTGACAATTAGTATTTCCTTACGTAAATTATCTCTCATTGACTATGAACTGAAATGGTTTCTAATTGACACAAGGATTTTCTTTTTCTTTTTGTTTTTGTATCAAGAGACGGACTCTTTGACACAAAGGTCTCTTTTATTAAAAGTTTTCTAAAAATTGATTTTAATCAAAGTTCATCATACCAATTGCTGTGATAAGGTGGAAGAATCTTTCCAAATCAAAAGCCTTAGTGAATAAATCAGTTAATTGATTATCAGTATGAACTTTGAGTAGTTTGATCAAATACTTTTTAGCACAATCTCTAATAAAATGGTACCTTATATCAATGTGCTTTGTTTTGGAGTGCTTCACAGGGTTGTTGGTGATTGAGATGGCACTGTTGTTGTCAGCAAAGATGGAGTTTCCATGAATGTGATTCCATAGTCTAGCATTTGATTTTGAATCCACAGGACTTGACCACAGCAGCTCGAAGCAGCAATATACTCAGCTTCAACGGTAGAAGTAGAAACACAGGTTTGTTTCTTGCATTGCCATGAGACAAGTCTCTCCCCCAAAAACTGACATCCACCTAAAGTTGACTTCTTATCCAAATTGAAGCCTCCATAATCACTATTAGTGAATGCTTTGAATATGAATTCAGAATTCTTAGGGTACCACAAACCTAATTTAGGTTGACCCTTTAAATATCTGAATATCCTTTTGACTGCTTACATGTGGGACTCCTTTGGTGATGCTTGGTATCTAGCACATAAGCAAACCTTGAACATAATGTCAGGCCTGCTTGTTGTAAGAAACATCAGGGATCCAATCATTTCTCTATAAAGATGCTCATCCATAGGTTTACCATAACAGTTACTTGTGAGCTTGTGGGATGTGGAAATGGGACTCTTGGTGCTAGAAGTTGACTGCATATCAAATCGTTTAAGCATATCTTGAATGTATTTAGATTGGTTCAAGAAAATACTAGAGTCAGTTTGTTTCACTTGAAGCCCCAAGAAGAAGCTAACTTCTCCCATTGAGCTCATTTCGAACTTTGCTTGCATAAAATCCTCAAACTCCTTGCAAAGAGCAGAATTGGATGAACCAAAGATAATGTCATCCACATAGATTTGAACTATCAACATTTCTTCACCAACCTTCTTGATGAACAGTGTTTTATCAATTGCCCCTCTCCTGTACCCATTTTCCAAGAGATAGTTGGAAAGGGTTTCATACCAAGTCCTGGGAGCTTGTTTGAGACCATATAAAGCTTTCATAAGCTTACACACCTTGTTAGGATGGTGTGGGTCCTCAAAACCAGGAGGTTGACATACATACACTTCTTGATCTAACAGCCCATAGAGAAAGGCACTTTTGACATCCATTTGGAATACTTGAAAGTTCTTGAATGCAGCATAAGCCAAAAAGATTATGATGGCTTCTAGTCTTGCTACAGGAGCAAAAACTTCATCATAGTCAATTCCTTCCTCTTGAGCATAACCTTGCACTACTAATCTTGCTTTGTTTTTCACCACAATTCCTCTATCATCCTTTTTATTTCTGAACACCCATTTTGTACCAATTGGTTCTGCCCCCATTTAGCAAATCAACCAATTCCCAAACTTTCTGTTTGTTGATTTGAAACACTTCTTCTTGCATAGCTTCTACTCAGCTGTTATCTTCTAAAGAATCCATCACCTTGGTAGGAACCTCTTGAGACAGAAAGGCAGTATGCAAGCAAATGTTTGCATCAACAGATTTGCTCTTGTCAACACTGGTGCTGACTCATCTCCAATAACATTTTCCAACAGATGATACTTGTTGACTCTTCTATCTGAGAATAATGGAAATTCATGGCTTCTTCCATTGGTGGGAAAGTTAAGTTGTGGAAGGATGTCATCAAGCTCAACATTACCAATAGATGAGATGGGATCTAATGTTTTGTTCAATTCTTGGGAATTGGGCATTGACCCATAGGATTCATGTTTGATACTGAGCTCATTTGATTTAAAATCATTTGACTTTGAAGGCTCAGTGATCCTAGAATCGTAGTTCTCCAACGACTCTGAAGTGTCATTTTCCGGTTGAACTTGGACCGGAGTTTCAGCAGGTTCCGTTTGAACTTAAACCGGAAGTTCTGCCGTTTGATTTTGAACCGTAACGACATCTGCTTCTATTTGAATGACTTCAAGAATGTTGTTCACAGCTGTTGGCTTGAATTCTTCATGCTAATTGATGAGAATAATGGAGGGTCAATTGAAAGGTTCTTTGTAGTATTCCTCCAATGCTGATCAGCTGAAGTTTTGATTACCTGATGCTACACAGAATTACTAACAGTCTTCTCAGCGGTTATGTTGAATGCAGTGGTTAGTCCATCAATATCATATAACCAGGAGGGCTGAGAAGTAAGGTTGTTCTTTGATTTCTCATTAAAGAACACATTTAGTGTTTCTTCAACAACTTTAGTTCTCTTGTTGAATACTCTAAATGCTTTTGACACACTTGAGTATACAACAAAATATCCATCATCTGCCTTTTCAGCAAACTTTGGCAATAGCTCATTGGTTATCAAAATTGTGACAGGGCACCCAAAAGATTTAAATAAATAAATGTTAGGTTTTCTATTTCTCCAAAGCTCATGTGGTGGTTTATTTTTCCCTTTAACAATTTAAATTATGTTTTGAACATAACATGTAGTGTTTACTGCTTCAGGCCTGAAAATCATAGGTAATTTACAGTCAGCCAACATTGCCCTAGCAGCTTCAATCAAAGTTCTGTTTCTCCTTTCAGCAACTCCATTTTGCTGTGGAGTTCTGGGAGAACTGAACTGCCTTACAATCCCTTTTTCCTCACAAAATATTTTTAAAACATGATTTTTAAATTCCGTGCCATTGTCACATCTGATTGTTTTGACTTAAAATTTTTATTGATTTTCTATCTTGACAACAAGTGTTTTTAACAATTCTGCAGTTTCATCTTTTGTTTTTAGAGAGAAAACCCAAGTGTATCTAATGAAATCATCAACTATTACAAAACAATATGACCTTTTTCGCAAACTCATTACCCTAGTTGGCCCAAATAAATCCATGTGCAACAACTCTAAGTGTTGAGAGATAGAACTTTCAGCTTTTGGCTTCAAGGAAGACTTGTGTTGCTTACCCTTGAGGCAAGGCACACAGTGCTCAGAACATGTAAAGTGTTTAGCAGTAAGACCCTTGACTAAACCATTATTGACAATTCTGTTCATGTTCTTGTAGTTCACATGTCCTAGCCTTCTATGCCAAAGATCAGACCCATCAACTGAGGCTTTGGATATAAAACAAGCAGTGCCACTGTTAGGTTTAGCAACTGATATCCAATACATGAAGTCCTTCTTTCCTGGGTGCTCTTAGCAAAACCATTTCCTCAGGATTTTTGACCCCAGAATTTAGTATAATTGCCTGTTTCTCATTAAAAATCACATTTAACCTCTTGTCACACATTTGTGAAACACTGAGTAGGTTAAATTTTAATGTACTAACAAGATTGACTCTATCAAAACTTAATGAACCATTTGTAACATCTCCTCTAGCTGAGATGTACCCCTTGTTGCTTCCAAAAGCAACAACTCCTCCATTCAATGTTTTTGTGTTTTCTAGGATGTTTTTATTTCCTGTCATATGACTGGTGCACCCAATGTCAACGATCCAAAGTCGATCTTGACTCTTACTCTACACCTGCACATGTCACAAAGTTATTAGTTTTGTATGGGACCCAAGCCTTTGTGGTCTTGGGTCTTCCCAATGCATCATTATACTTGTACTCTTTTATTACTAAAGTATTTAAAATAGGTTGCTCAGTGAGCAAGTCATCATTTTCAAGATCCAAGATTTGATAGGGGCTTTGATGATGAAATTTCTCACTTCCTATTTTTGATTTTCTTTCTAGGGCTTTTCTTTCTCTGAATTCTTTAAACTTCCTCTATTTGTTGGACTCAGTTTTAACAAAATTTTGAGTTGAAGATTGGTCATGACTTTGGATTCTAGTTCTTTCAGGTGAAGCAGCATACTTATGTGATGCAGAACTATTTTTAACATTTTTAGCATTTTGAAGCGGGACAGTGAAACTTCCGCTTGAACTAGCCACAAATTTATTTTGACCAAAATTTCTTTCAGTTTGAAAAGAATTTCGAGGATTGAATTTTCCACTTGAAGGATTTCTCCTTCCTTGACTCTCAAACACTTCATAACTTTCGTTCACAGATGGTCTTTGTTTAAAAGCTGTGACAGACCTGAAGTTTTTCTTGTTTTTTCGGTTGAACTTGAGTTCGAGCGGAGAAGTGTTCCGCTTGAACCTCGGCCAGAAATTTGTTCTTCTTGAAAACTGAGAAACTTCCATTTCTCTCATTACCAATGAAAACCTTATTTGAATCTGACTCAAAATGTTTAACTGTACGATTTTTCACAGGTGAGACTTTTCCTGTTAGCTTCTTAGCCAAATTTTGACTTTTTACAGTTTTAGGTTTTACAGCTTGGTTTTTGTTCACGGGATTAAAATAGCAATCTGCTGCCAAATGACCACTTTTTCCACAAAATATACACTCTGGGATTCTAGGAGAATCGTATGCTTGAGTGTATCTAGAGGACTTCACATTAGTTTCTTGACTGAAAATAGTTCTTCCAAAACTTTGACCTTTGCCAATTTTAACATTTTCAACATGCTTACCTCCAAGTTTGAATCTTTTGGTTCATAAAAATTAGGTGGAGGTACTTCAAGCCTTGGTTTCAAAGTCTTTGATTGATCAACTGCTGTAGAGGTGCTTGCAGCAGTGATTTCAGTTTTGACATTTTCACATTTTTCTTCAACAACTGTTTCAGAGACAGTGTTATCAACAACTAAGCTGACTGTGCAATCAGTTTGTAGGGCAGTGATTGGCTCAATGACAGGTAAATAGTCACCTGGTGGTTTAACAGAAGTGTAACCAATCCCATTTTTTGCCATACATAGCACCCTTTCACAGTTTTTCAGGCCTTCTCATTGGCCTTTTGAAATTTATCATAGGTAAATTGAGCTTCAGTTAGCTTCACCTCAAGAGCACCTACATCTGCCTTAGCATGTAGGGTCTCCTTTCTTGAGGTGTTTAGCTTGGAGATTAAGTCATCAATTTGAGTCTCTAGATTTGGGTTTGTTTGTTTCAGTTTCTCAATTTCTTCATTTAAAGCAATTACTTTAGAAATGTATGAATTTTTTGTCTTTTTAAAGCATTCTTTTAATTCTTTGAGGTTTGAAACTTCTTCTATTAACTCAGAATTATGATTCCTGTATCTTTCCACTTGTTCAATGCAAGCAGGAGAGCACAGGTGTGTTAGCACATTTTCAGGAATAGGTTTTACCTGAGATGGTGACTCTTCCTTGGCCATGAGTGCATGGTTGATTGGCTCAAAGTCTGCAATAACATCTTCCCAGTCAACAAACTCCATTTGATTAGCCATAACAGCAGTTGAGTTACTGATGTTTCCACTTCCGCTTGGTTTTGGTGGTGTTGGCTGTGAACTTGTGGAACCATTGGTGTTGTTGTTCTTGTAGCTGTTGTTGTTGTGATGATTGCTTCCTTGATTCTTCCCATGACCTTGATTCTGATACTAACCTTCCTTTCTTGAACTTGAACACTCCCTTGCAAAATCATCCAGTTGGTGACAGTTATAACACTTGACTTTACTTTTGTCAAGACCAATAGGTGCATTCTTGGATCCTTTGTAAGTTCTCCCAGTTCGTTTATAGAAACGTTAGGCTCTTACTAAGACCATAGAAAGTTGTGTCATAATGTCCATCTCTTCTAAGTCATCTACTCCAATACACTCAAGAACTTCGCGTGTGAAGTTGGAGTGTGAGTTAGAAACTACAAAAGCATGATAGTTGTTCTCAAAGTTATGAGATACAGTTTCAGAAAAAATTTAAGTTTATGCTTCTTTGAGTTTGAAATTCAGTGGTTACAAGAGCAGTGGGTTGAGGCTGAGATGTTTCAGATGCTGAGCCTTGTTTAAGGTTAATCTCCATCTCATAGGCACATAAGATGCCGTGGTGTTCGCTCAGTTTCATTTTCTTTAGGTTTTTGCACTCTCTTATGCTTACTGAATAAATAGTCCACATTAAAGGTAGTGACCTAAGAAATTTTCTGTTTACATTAGCTTGTTCCAGAGTTACACCAGCTCTTTGAAGCTCATCAAATAGAGAAACAAATCGAAGGTACTAATTTGTCATGGTTTCACCAGATTTGCAACTGAAGTTTTCATATTTTTGTTTCAAAATGTCCTTTTTGTTTTTCTTTGCCTCACTTGTACCTTCATACATCTCATTTAGAGCATTACGCAGTTCAAAAGCCGTTTTGTACCCCTTAAAACCAATTAGTATGGAGTTAGGTAGTGCAGCTTGCAAAGTCCAGTAGGCCTTGAAGTTTGGCTCGAGTTATTTGTGGTCTATGTCGGTAAATTTGTAGAGTGATTTTGGAATGTGAACATTTTCATCATCAGCAGATGGTACAGTTACAACAATGGGACCAACAGTCATAGATTTCCAAATACAGTGATCTAAGCTACGAACAAACCCTTCCATACGGAGTTTCCATGTGTCGAAGTCCTCTAGAGTGAACATGGGAGGTTTGTTGGTGCTACCGTTTGAGGTTACGAGACTGAGATTGTTCTTTTTGTAAATCCTTTAAGAAAGAAAATCTTAAAACAGTAAAGTAGACAAGTAAATATCAACTTTGATAAGGCGTGAACATCGGATCGTCTACTCGATCTAGCTAATTCGTATACGAAACACGTAATTAAGAGTTGTTTTATTGATCAAATGAACAATTACAACTCAGAAACACTTAGAACAGAGACTCAGAGAAACATCGTGAAAAACACACACTCAAGCACATATCTCACACGCTCAGTCCCTGATTACAAAGCACAAAATCCTATATATAGTCGACTGGGCGAACCTCAGGAGTTTCGCCTGATCCAAATCTCAGGTTCGGACCAGGTTCGGCTGGCAACCAACCTTTGTCTTGATCTTCGTATTGTCTTGACTTGATACTCCACACGATGCACAAATTATGTATCAACAAACTCCCCCTCGTCGTGGGCGGGATATTTAACATCATCAAAATTGTATCTTCAATCAAACTCCCCCTCAAGTGCAGAATCCATTTATTCAATGAAATAAATCTTCGAACAAACTCTTCCTCAACTTGAACGTAGCTTGATCTTGACTACTTGATGATGTCCCGTGTATCTCTGTCTCTATTAGCAGCTTCAGAAGACTTGAAGTTGTGATATCTTCCACTTTAGCAGCGTGCTCAAAATTTAAATAATATCGGCACAAAACGTCTCTTTGAGACTCCACGATATGATTTTGAAAATTTGATTTGTATCATGTGTTGATCAGATCAAAAATAAAGCAAAGACAAAATCTTTTTGGCTTTTAGAAAGTTTATATCAAAACAAACCTAAAATCGTTTTGATTTTTCAAACTTATGCTAAAACAAACCAAAAATCTTTTTGTAATATTCCGAAATGAAATGAAATTGCAATACGAAATCACACTCTATTTTTGGTATGAGAAAGATCACTATGCGGAATCATATTGGTCATAACGCACTGAACTACATTTCAATTTTAACTAATTGAAACACATAAAGTCATACTGATTGCCGGTATAATTTGTCCATCTTAAATTCAGGTAGAATCATACCCATAACATCTGGATATGTTAATGTATTGATTAGATTTGCTCTTACCAGTGTATCCCACACTATCAGACATATTCAGAGATTTTCCTTTTCTTGTGTGACATCAGTTTTTTCTTTTTCTTGTGTGATTACACTTGTGATTATCACATAGAATAATATTTTCATGATATTGCCAACTGTGTTCCATGCAAAAAGAAATAAGAACGTTAAATCGTCTACCTTAAGGTCGATCTTTCGATACGCAGATAAGTCCTCGGATTTAACAAAAAAAGAAGAATAAAACAAGTTCAAATTGTATAACCCAACAACAATCAGGTCGGTACACCCGTTATAGGAAGAGAAAGTCCGATGAGTTATACGAAACACCAAAGAAAATAAAGCAGAACGTCAAACGAACAACAATCAGGTCGATCTTTCGATACGCAGAGAAAGTCCGATCGTTTGACAAAATAAAGAAAATTAAACAAATTTAAATCTTTGCAAAATGAACACATATATATACACAGTCACTTCTCATTTTGTTTTCACACTTATTTTTCTATTTTTGTCATGAAATACGCTTCAAGATGTTATCCACATAAGTATTTAGTGAATATCACATCTGATTTCTGATTTGCCAAGTCTTCCAGCCGGAAATCTCCTAAGCGAAATATTCCTTACAATCTCCCCCTAAGCTGATGCTGTCAAATTATTCTTTACTTTAAAGTTTGTCTTCAAATATTGACTTGTACTAAAAAATTCTTCTCATCAACCTACTTGTCTGAGGTTCTGATGTTGGCATCCAGACTTTGAGAAAGCTCCTTTGAGTTGGTTTTGGTCACCTTCACATATCTAAACGATTCCCAATCTTTTTCATTCCATTCAAACTGTACTGAAATGGATTCATGAGCAGTGAAGGTGCCATCAGCTATGTGCACATAAAACAACTTCTCTTCTTCTTCCCAAATAATGAACTTGATCTCACTAATAGGCTCTTCTTCTTCTTCAGCTGAGTCATCATCTAAACTGCTTCTGTAGAGCATTCCACAATCTAGCACAGTTGGTTCAATGAGAAGCCTTAACATGTGCTCAGCTCTTGAAGGACTTAGAATTTCTCTAAGTTTCAGAATGATGTCAGTCATTTGTAGTCCAGAAAGATGTGAGGTAGCCTTGTGAGCATTCACCACTTTGGTTGTGCCATTTTCTAATTGAAACGAGAAGTCAAAGTTTTCTTCATTTACTGTCCACCCGATGATTTTGTTCTTTCTGGGTGGCCCTTTCCTTCTTTTGCTTTGATCTTTCTTTCTTTTGGCATGTAACATCTTTCTTTCTTTTGGCATGTAACATCTTTCTCTTTTTCAGTTTCCTCTCTTCATCAGAATCACTTGATGTCTTGCACAACAGGTGCTTTGCCTTTTCCAGTGGATGAAGAGGGGCCAGGTTGAACTTCAGTAGGTTTGGCAGGAGGGGTAGGAGCATTGGTTGATGGTTCTCTGATGGTGAGTGGAGGTAAGGAAATTTGGGATGGTGGTTTATTGGCTTCTGGTGTAGGGCTTGAAGGTGGAGTAGGTGAGAAAATATCAGAGAAGTCAATGGTAGGTGGAGGCTTTTTCTTGAGAGGGACAATGGGTGTAAAATTATCTATTCTGTATTTAGGGTTGGCAAGTTTGGTGGCTACCTTTTTAGAGATTGAAGGAGGCTTGTAGGGTATGATGGCAAATGACTGTGGTAATGATGGAACTGTTGTAGACATGGGGTTTGGGTTGTAAATGAAAGAAGGTGGAGGTTGTATATCTGCATCATCATCAAGATCAGGTTCAAAATTTAAATTAGTTGATGTACCTGAAGTGAATTCTGAGAGTGCAGGCATCACTAGCTTTGGATTCACAGCAGCAGTATCTCCTTTGAGCTCATGAAATTTTTTTGTCAATCAAGTTGCAAAGTTCCCTGACTTTCAACTGAGATACTTCTTCTTCTGTTTTCAAATTTCTAACCACAAGAACCCTTTTTATCTTTTTTCAACAGCAGGTAATTCTCATCATTCCTTATTAGTTTGGTAGGCATCTGAGAGGTGATTGAGATCAGCCTTTGCCTTTTAGCATCAGTCATTGCTTCCAGGTTGTACTCCTTCATTCTCCAATTAAAAGACCTCGTCTTAGCTTTTTCCAGCAAACTTTCAACAACCTCAATTTGTGAATACAAATCAATTTCCTCTTGAAGTTCATGGGCTAGCCTCTCATCTTCTGCTACCCTTCTAGCATCTTCCACCAGTTTCTGCACAGCTTCAGCTTCAGGAGTTTGAACAACCTGCTGAAAGCTTCTAAGAGTTTCAGTTTGAGCAGGTTCTTCAACATGAACTGGCTCAGTACTCTCCATAGCTATTAAAGTTTTAGCTATTTCTTCAGCCTCTTGTTCTTCCGGTTGAACCTCAGATGGGTGATCCGACCCAAAGATTGAATTACCAGGGCCATAGATTGGATCAGGAGAATTTTCATCAATTTGAATAATTTCCACCTGAGTTTCCGGTTGAACTACCAGTTGAGCTTCCGCTTGAACTTCCGGTTGAACTTCCGGTTGAATTAAGTTAGGACCTTCAATCACCACCTAAGGTTGGATGAATACATGTTCTTTATCTGTTAATTCCAAAACTCCTGTGCCTTCTTCTTCTTCACCAATAAGATTCTCATCACCTCCTTCAGTTAGAGAAGCAACTGCAACAGTTGCAGTGCTTTCTTCAATATCATTTACTGCCTTGCTGGTGGAGGCAGTGTTCCTCTCCCTTTGATCATTGGCTCTTTCAGCCGGAAAGATAACATCCTTTAACAACCTTGTGATCATGTTGATGTGCTCAGGGAGAGCACCAGCAATCAGCATTAAAGATTGTACAAGCTCAGTGAGATTGGGGTCTTCAAATGGAGATATAGCAATCAGTTGACTGCTCTTCATATTTACCCAACTATCTTCCACTGTGAACGGGTTAATGCCAAGTTTCCTGCAGGTTGTGGCTCGAACTTCAGCCGGTATTCTGTCAGTTTCTTCAATTTCGATTATAGCAAGTGTTGAAGTCATCTTCTCCCGTAATTTGACAGTATCAGCTTCATTAGCTTCATTAGCTTCTTTGTTTGGGTTTGAAGGACCTGCCTCATCTTTAGTGGGAGCAGCCTTGACCAATGTAGCAACAGTTGAATTTAGTTGATCAACCTATGCTTGGAGACTTAGGTACAAAGTCGTCAATTCAGGTAGTGTATAGTTGTCCTCAACTGGCATTTTACCAGTATCCCTGGGCAAAACCAAGTTATTAATCCGAGATTGATCAACTTTGGTACCCATGGCTTCTTGGCACCCGAGATTCTCTTCAACTGCGTCAGCAACCCTTGGTTCCAATAAAGGACCCATGGGTGCTGATTCCGAGAAGATTGCCGCAGATTGGGTCTTATTGATGATACTGCTAGCACCAGGATCCAGTGGGGATCCTTGGGCAGCAGCAGCCCTTTCTGCATGAATCTCTTCAGAACTCCTGAGATTCACCTCCGGTGAGGAGTAGGGGTTCAGTGCTCCAGTGTCTTGGTCCATCGGTATGTTCTCATGTAATGAGGTTGGTGAGTTAATAACACCCTCATTTGAACCAAGAATGGGTGCACTGTCACTCCTAGGTGATAGGGGTTGCAGGGGTGAAAACTGTTCAAATGGGGAGTGTACATCTGCTTCTAATGACTCCCCCTCAAATGAAGGTTCATCCCTAAGAGTTAATCCTAATTTTACCAGTTTCGTTTAGGCTTTTTGCCTTGAACGGGGTTTGAAGCTTCAGGGTGGTTGGTGGGACTAGATGGAGGAGACCTAGTCACCACATTTCTCTGTCTTTTGAATATGAAAGGAGGAGATATGGAGGAGGAAGTGGCAGTGTGGGAGCTTTCCTCTTTTTGGATCTATAGATTTGAAGAGTAGAGGAAGCTGGGATAGATGTGGGATCAGGAGCTATGGGGTTGATAGCCCTGTCATCTTGAGCAGGGTGCTCAGTTGCTGTCACAGTTTCCGTTTGAACCTCAGCCTGAGCAGGTTCATCAGGAAACTGTCTTGGAATTGGCAAGGGATAGTCAGTATCCCTTCCATGAAAAACAGTCTTGTTCAAAGCTAAATTTGAAAAGGTTTTCTCATTTAGGTGTTTTGGTTCCAAAATTGTACCACCCAAGATAATTTGGGGGTATTCCTCTTTAAGAATACAAGTTAAAAATCTAGGGTACAGATAGACATAATCTGGTGAAAGGTTTGTTTTGAGACCCTTAAAAATCAGTTTGGAGAAATTGAAATTTTGACCTTTGACCACAACATAAAATGCCGAGGCCTGTTCAGCAGCAAGTTCGTCAAACCCGCCTTTCTTGGGAGTCAGGCAAACTAGAAGGGTGTGGGCTAGGAATCTCCACTTGTATGGAAATTGCCCCTTCTTGATAGTTTTGATTCCCATTGAACCGCCATAGCCAATATCTTTAAACAACTTCAAATATACTGATGAGTCAACAAACACATACCCATCTTCGTCCCTCAGTTTTAACACCTTTCGTATCTTAGCTTCATCGATTTCCACCAATTGGTCCTGAACTCTGGACACAATCTTTTCACTGCCGCCATCAGTCTCGGAAACCCTAGCGTTTGACCAGAACTCCTCCATGATTTCTTAAAAGATAACCACTTCAACTGTCAGGGCATAGTGAAGATGACAGTTCTTGAGGAAGTTTATCATACCATTGAATATATTGGTCTTGCTTGGTTCTTCGAGATAAGCCATAAGTTTATGTTCGACAGGGAACCTTAAGTCGCTGACTGGCTTCTTGCCACTAGAACTCCCTTTAGGAGCCATTGTTGATTATAGATTCGAGAGAAGTTGACGGTTGTTTGGAGGTTATGGAGAGGGTTTGGGAGAAACTTGGGAGTAAATTGTGAGTGGGGTTTGAGACAAATGGGGAAAGTGACGGTAAATTAGGGCTTTTACCCTTTTCGTTGATGACGTGGAGGAGAGAGGTTTTAAACCGTCGGTTCAGTAACTGATGTGACTGGTGCTTTATGGGTTATACGGTATAACTTGGTAAAGCGTGTCATCATCCAAAAGAATTTTACTAAAACATCGGACATTTAAAGGTTAAAAACTCAATGGGTAATTAAATGTGTATCCACCTAAAAAGTTGTGCCTTCCGAGTAATTTAATGAAAAGTAACTTTTGACTTGTTGACCCGGAAGTTCAGGTGGAACCCATTTTCTCCTTTGTTATGTAAACCAAATTTCTTCCGTTTGAACTTCAAGCGGAAGATTTTTACGCTTGAAAGAATTGTTTTTATAAACGTTTCCCACATGGTTTACAAAGCATTTTCTGGTTGAAGTTCACCCGGAGATTTTCAAAAGTTTTCTTTTCTCAGGTTGAACCTAACTTGAACCGGAAAACCAAAACACATGATTTGCTTGAAAATTTATGCTAAATTGTTCACAGTTTAGCAGCAGTTGACTATGAACTAAAATGTCTTCTAATTTACACAAGAAACTTTCATTTTTCTTTTCTTTTTGTATCAAGAGACGGGCTCTTAAGTACATGCCTCTCTTTTATTAAAAATTGTGAAAAGTTTGTTAGTCAAAGTTCATCATGCCAATTTCTTTGATGAGGTCAAAGAATCTTGCCTCATCAAAAGCTTTGGTGTTAGAGCATTTTATGTTGTCTAGTGCTAGGTCTTGTTGGTTTGAGTATGTAAAGTTATATGTTTATGTTTTGTAAGATCCAGCGGATCAGTGGCGGATCAAGTGGTACGTCGGACCACTTGATACGCTAGTAAGTTGGTCCGCCGGATCAGTCCCTATATATAGGTTTCAGTTTGATTCAGAGAGTGTGAGTGAGGTTTGAACTTCTTAAGTGTGTGTTTTCAAGGTGTAACCTGAGTACTCTGTATTTCTCTCTGTAAACAAGCTGTGATCTATATACGGAAGTTTATTTACCTTGTGTGCTTGAATCCGAACGTAATAATGCACTAGCTTGATCCGTATTGTGTTTTACAAGTGGTATCAGAGCAGGATTGCTCAGTTGCTGCGAGTTACTGTTCGGTTTTGGGTTTTAGAGAGAGAAAGTTCAAGTTTGGTAAGATTTTGATCAATTCTTCTCAGTTTATCGTCAATTCAGCAAGTTTTCTTCGTTCAGATTGCTTCTAGTTCATTTTCGCTTAGTTGTACGTTGAATTCATGCATTAAAAATCAAAAAATATCAAAAATTATGCGTGTTCTGTCTGGTCCGCGGGTGGTCCGCTGGTGATCCGCTGCTCGAATATTCTGATCCGCCCGTGTAACTTCATAAATTCAGTGATCCGCTGAATTTGATCCGCTAAGCAATCTTCAACATTTGATCCGTGGCAGTTATTGTTTGATACGCGGCAGTTCCAGCGTATCAGGTAGCAGCGTATCAATTGATCCGCAGCGTATCAGTTAATCCGCTAGGTGATTTTGATCCGGCGGATCAAATTCTGATCCGGTAGGAAAGTTCTGATCCGCTAGGTTGAATTTTGATCCGGATCTGATCCGGAGGACTAAGTTTGATCCGGAGGTCGACATTCTGGTCCGCTGTCTACAGAATTGAAGTTTGATTAATCATGGATCCGTTTCAAGCGTTTGCTGCTATGTCTACGACTGTTCAAGCGTTGCTGAACTACGATAATGAGATAGGAACAACGAATAAGGTTCCTAAACTGATGAGATTTGAGGATTTCCATAATTGGAAAACACGGTATGAGGCGTATATTGGTGTGAACGATGTTAGTGTTTGGACTCCTATGCTTGATGGATATGAGATTCCAAAATTCACAACTGGGGAGTTTATTGGTCAAGAGAAGCCGTTTAACAAGATGAACGATGCTGAGAAAGAAGCTTTCAAACTTGAAAGAAAAGCATATTCCAATTTATCAATGGCGTTACCTAAGGATATTTTGCATCAGTTTAAAGTGCATAATACATCTAAGAAATTGTGGGATGCTTTATGTCAACGATGTGAAGGTAATGCACAATATAAGAAGAGCAAGAAGAAAGTGTTGTTACGAGAGTATGATAATTTTGCTCATGTTCAGAATGAAACCATCAATGATCTCATTTCAAGGTTGTCTCATTTGGTTAGTGAACTTGATATTGTTGGAGTAAAAATTGAAGCTGGAGAATTGAAAGAAAAGCTATTAGATGCTTTGCCTGAGAAATGGGAAGGTTACATTTTGTTGCTGACTCATGATAAAAGCTTTGATGATCTTACCTATGATGAACTTACAAGGAATTTACTAGCAAGGGAACTGGATATGATGCGTGTGAAAACTTTACCATCTCAAGTTCAGAATCCCGATGTCTATTTTGGTGAAAATGCTTCTACCATGCATGCTAAAGCTAAAGCTAGCACAAACCCACCATCTACTGCTTTTTATGTAGAAAATACATCAAGTGGTCATGCAAACATGTCTAGAGGTTCTTCAAGTGGAAGCTATGCTAGTAAAGCTGCTGTAACATATCCTGTGTATTCACATCAGTCATCTCCTGCTTCAAGTCACAATCAGAGTGCTTTTTCAGCAAAGACTACAAATGACTTCATGGCTTTATTTTCAGCAATGGTTTCGTCGTATGATGGAGTTGTTGCAGGAAAGTTAACTAGTGCTGAGTTAACTGATGAAGACTATGAACAAATTGATCCTGATGACTTAGAATTGATGGATATTAACTGGTCTATGGCGATGCTTGTTCGCAGAGGCAAAAAGTATATGCAAAGAACAGGTCGGAAGGATTTAAATCCTGAAGGCAAACTTGGATTTGATAAGTCTAAGGTTCGTTGCTACAATTGTCAGAATTATGGGCATTTTGCCAAGGTGTGTACCAAGGGAAAGCAACAAGAGACGTCAAAGTTGTATCAAAAGTATGCTGCACAGAGTAACAAGCCATCGGGAAGCAATACTAATCCTTCAAGCTCAAATGCAAATGCTAGTGGCTCAAATTCAGACAATAAAGCGTTGGTTTCACAAACTGGAGAAGGATACGATTGGGCTGATGATTTTCCAGATGAATCTGCGTTTCTGTGTACTGAGGAGAAGAGTGTAAAGATTGAAGATGATCCTGATCTTCCTGGTGAAGATTTTTTTGCTGAAGGTCAACATGCATTTATGGCCGACGTTCAGGTTAATTCTACTTCTTGTGAACTTTGTCTTACTTCTGCTAATCAGTTGAAAGAAGTTTCTGCTGAGAAAACCATGTATTTTGACAAATACTCATTAGCAGAGGAGAATGTCAAAATTTACAAACAACGGTGGGAAGCTGTTAAAGCTGAACTGAAAAGTGAACATGCTGTGGTTCTGAGCACAAAAATTGAGCTTAATAATAAAACAGAAGATTATATTTTTTGTGAAAAGAAGCTTGCTGAAGCGAATGCTAAGATTTCCGAATTAAACATTGAAATTTTGGATCTTAACAGGCAACTTGAAAATTTCAAAAATTCATCTTCCTTTGCAAGTTTTCTTTGCAAAGATGAAAATCTAAAAGATTTGCTCAAAGAATCCGGGTGTAACTCAGTTCCTCCACCTATTGTTCATGGTTTAGGTCCAAAGGAACCTGAGACCAAAGTTGTGTTTGATTACTCAATGTTTACTGAGGGATCATCTGATAAATCAAAAAGCACTGATAAGAAGAAATCAGGCAAACATGTGTCCAAACCTAAGGTTGAGGTGTCAAAACAGGCTGAGTCTAGTGATTCTAAGGTTGACAAACCCTGTAACTGAGGTTAAGCCTCAAAGTGTCAAACTGACACCATTAGAGGCTGCTCAGAAAATACTTGAAACAGCAAAAACAATGAAAACTTTTGAAAATTCACAATTTGCTAAAGGTCCAGATTTGTTTTTTGAAAGAAATGCCGTTTCTGTAAGTAACACAAGTACACCTGATGTCAATACTATACCAGAAGCACCTGAAAGAAGTGCAAAATTCAATGGTATTGGGTTTGGACAGTTTGCTGAAAATTCTAAGGTCAATCAAAAGAAACCTCAGAAATTTCAGAAACGAGAAAAGAAATTTGCCACAAATGGTAAGTTTGATGAAACTTCGAAAGGCAAAACTGTTGCATGGTGATACGTCTCAGCAAACGTGTGAGAATGTATAGTTGTCGAATAGGAAGTCAGTGCAGTATGTTTCTGATTCTTGCATTTTCCTGTTAATTTGTGTTGAGTCCATCCTAGCGTGTTGCCGAAAGTGTGGTATCGTAGAACCTTCTGAGGTGGTTCAAGTCGGGTGTTGTAGATGAGCTAGTGTTGTTGTTTTGATCTGATGTAGTCAAGTCTGGCCATCTAATGACCGTCAAATACTGGTTCATGCCTCCAAAGCTTCAAAGGTATTTCTGAAAAACTCAACAGTCGATCTGAAGCTTGCATTATTTCAAACACGTTTTGAAAGAGCTAGAATCAAAACAATCATCTTACTCACCAAAGAGATCTCTGGCTTGACAACTCTGATGGTCAAGTATTGCCTGCAGAAACTAATAGTTTTGATTATGAAGCGAATTTGGTTTTTGTGATGAGTTACAACTTTTATGCCATAGATTTTGGAAAATTGCTGAACTAAAACAATTGACCTATCAATAGGTTAGCAACCTAAGCAGGTGCTTATAGCTGATAATTGCTCAGGTGTTGATGACTGGCCAAATCCTGAAGAAACATGCAGGGAAGAAGAGGATGTAATGAAATTTTTAAATGATGATCCTGATAATCCTGATGGTGGTGCTAGTGGTGCTGGTGCTGGTACTGATACAGCAGGAACTTCATCGGCTGCTGCTGCTGGTACAACATCTCAGGGGGAGTCTACAGGCAAAGACATATATGATGTAACTCCGATATCAAGGGTTGAAATGAAAGAGGGAGAGTTGGTTAATCCTTTCACAAAAGAGCAGCTGGCAGCTATTTTTGCTCTAAATGTGGTTGATGTTGAGAATGTGCCAGTTGCTGAGCCATATCAGGAAGACAATTCTGAGGAAGAGGTAGTATTTGAAGATGAACATGTGGAAGTGGAAGACATGACAGCAGAAGAATATCCTGATGATCCAACAATGTATGGAAATTTTGCTGATAATGATGATTCTGAAGGTTTTAATTTCTTTGGAAAAGACAGTGAGGATAAGGCTGAAACAGAGAAACCATCAGAACAACCTGAAGTATCTGAGAATGTGAATATGTCTGAAGAGGAGGAAAAGAAGCTATTATTTGAAGCCTGGTTAACAGAACAAAGAGCTAAGAAATTTCCAGTTCAAGTTAAACAAACTTCAAAGACGACTGTTGATCAGAAGAGATCCTTTGATAGAAAAGGAAGACAAGCTTCTGGAAAAATTATCAGTTGGATGTTTGATTCTGAGCTTAACTGCTATGCTATAAAAAGGGAGTTTGGGATTGTATATCTAAGGAATGCTTCCAGGTTCAACACATTACCTGTATGTGATGTGAGGGATTTGTCGAGAAGTCATTTTTTGAATCCTGGAGGAAATGTTTTGGCTGCTGTGTTCAAAGAAAAGTTAATCGAAGAATGTCAAGGAAGGTTCAGGTTTTTGACTCCTCAAAGACCAACCTATTCTGAACATCCGACAGAGATTCATCCTATTACAGGCAGACCAAGGGTAATTCTGAAATATAAGAAGCCGATTCAGCTAAAGAAGATACCTTTGAAAAGGCTGGAACAGGACTTCATCAAAACATTGAGGTGGTGGTATTATGATGAAGTGACTGGAGAAGCTGTTATTGTGATTAAAGAAGACAACAGGGTTGTGAGAATTTATGATCCGATGTCATTGATAAATTTGTCAAAGAATGATGTTGAAAAGCTTCATTCTAACAAGATCCTCTACAAGCCTGAATGTTTTGATCAAGCAATGCAATTTCAGAAGGTGATAAAAGTTTGTTTTGATGGTGGAATTCATGCTGGTAATAATCGAAGACGGGATTGGAAGAAGACAGAGTCAAGAGCTTCTGAAGACTAGCACAAGACAAGGGGGAGTTTGTTAGAGCATTTTATGTTGTCTAGTGCTAGGTCTTGTTGGTTTGAGTATGTAAAGTTATATGTTTATGTTTTGTAAGATCCAGCGGATCAGTGGCGGATCAAGTGGTACGCCGGACCACTTGATACGCTAGTAAGTTGGTCCGCCGGATCAGTCCCTATATATAGGTTTCAGTTTGATTCAGAGAGTGTGAGTGAGGTTTGAACTTTCTTAAGTGTGTGTTTTCAAGGTGTAACCTGAGTACTCTGTATTTCTCTCTGTAAACAAGCTGTGATCTATATACGGAAGTTTATTTACCTTGTGTGCTTGAATCCGAACGTAATAATGCACTAGCTAGATCCGTATTGTGTTTTACATTTGGTAAACAGGTCAGCCAATTGGTGATCAGTATGAACTTTGTACAACTTAATTAAATTCTTTTATGCACAATCTCTAATAAAGTGATACCTGATATCAATGTGCTTTGTTTTGGAGTGCTTGACTGGATTGTTGGTGATGGATATGGCACTGTTTTTGTCTGCAAAGATGGGAGTTTCCATGAAGATGATCCCATAATCAAGCATTTGATTTTGGATCCAAAGGACTTGACTACAGCAGCTTGATGCAACAATGTATTAAGCTTTAGCTGTTGATGTAGAAACACAAATTTGTTTCTTACATTGCCAAGATACAAGCCTTTCACCCAAGAATTGACATCCTCCTGATGTTCATTTCTTTTCAATGTCACATCCTCCATAGTCACTGTCTGTAAATGCCTTGAAGGAGAAATCAGAATTCTTAGGATACCACAACCCCAACTTGGGTTTCCCCTTCAAATACCTGAAAATTCTTTTGACTGCTACCATGTGTGATTCCTTTGGTGAGGACTGATATCTTGCACATAAGCAAACACTGAACACGATGTCAGGTCTACTTGCTGTGAGATACATCAGTGATCCTATCATGGCTCTATACATGTGTACATCCACTGAATTGCCATTTAAGTCACTTCTTAGCTTGTGGGAAGTAGATGTAGGAGTTTTAGCATTAGAGCATGTCAGCATGTCAAATCTCTTTAGCATATCTTGGATGTACTTTGACTGATTCAGAAAAATCCCAGCTGCAGTTTGCTTCACTTGTAAGCCTAAGAAGAAGGTTAGTTCTCCCATTGAGCTCATTTCAAATTTAGATTGCATCAACATTTCAAACTCTTTGCACAAAGCAGATGAACCAAAAATAATATCATCTACATAAATTTGAATCATCATCATATCCTTACCAACACATTTAACAAAGAGAGTTTTGTCAATTGCCCCTCTCCTGTAGCCATTCTCTAGAAGATAGTTAGAAAGAGTTTCATACCAGGTTCTAGGAGCTTGTTTGAGACCATACAAGGCTTTGATCAACTTGCATACCATGTTTGGATGATGAGGGTCCTCAAAACCAGGAGGTTGTTTGACGAAAACTTCTTATTCCTGCAGGCCATACAGGAAGGCACTTTTGACATCCATCTGAAATACTTGGAAGTCTTTGAAGGCAGCATAAGCTAGAAAAAATCTAATTGCTTCCAATCTAGCTACAGGTGCAAACACTTCATCATAATCTATGCCTTCTTCCTGTGCATAGCCTTGCACAACTAGCCTTTCTTTGTTTTTGACAACAATACCCCTGTCATCTTTCTTGTTTCTGAATACCCACTTTGTGCCAATTGGTTCTGCTCCATCAGGCAGATCTACCAATTCCCAAACTTTCTGCTTGTTGATTTGAAATAATTCTTCTTGCATTGCCTCTACCCAACTGCTATCTTCCAATGCTTCAGCTACTTTCTTGGGTACTTCTTGAGACAAAAATGCAGCATGCAAACAAATATATGCATCAGCAGATTTACTTCTTGTCAACACAGGTGCTTTCACATCTCCAATAACGTTCCTCATAGGATGATCCTTGTTGACTCTTCTTTCTATGTGCATGGGGAACTCATGCTTCTTCCATTTGAGGGTATGTTGAGCCGAGGAAGTATGTGATCAAGCTCAAGCTCAACATTTCCAAATTGTGACATAGGATTTGAAACTCCAACTGATTCATGAGAATTTGTATCTGAATTGTAGGTCAGATGCTCTAAATTAATCTCATTTGATGTTCTATCATTTGAGTTTTCAGCCTCATTTGACCCTGATTCAGTATTCTCTACAGTTTCTGAAATTTGGTTTTCCGGTTGAACTTGAACTGGAGAAACTGGTTCCGCTTGGACTTCAACTAGAACTATTTATTCTTCAATTTTAATTATTTCAGATGGTTTCTTTCCATTTTCCGGCAAGAGAGGTTTGATGCTCATTGAAGATAAAAAAATTGGCTTTTTTATTGTTGTGTGGTTACTCTTCCAATGCTCATCAGCAGACCTGTAAAAATTATGTTCCTGCACTAAAGAACTCACAGGCTTATCAACATTTATGTTGAAAGCAGTGGTTAGTGCATCAATATCAAATAACCAACTGGGCTGAGACTCAAAATTGTTGGAAGATTTTTCATTGAAAGACACATTTATAGTTTTTTCAATAATTTTGGTTCTCTTGTTGTAAACTCTGTATGCTTTAGACACACCAGAATATCCAACAAAATAACATTCATCTGCCTTTTCTGCAAATTTAGGCAAAAGCTCATTAGTTATTAAGACTGTAACAGGGCACCCAAAGGGCTTAAAGAAATAAATGTTTGGCTTTCTTTTTCTCCAAAGCTCATAAGGTGTTTTATTTTTGCCTTTGACAATTAAAATCCTATTTTGGATATAACAAGCATTGTTTACTGCTTCTGCCCAAAATATCACAGGGAGCTTGGAGTCAGCTAACATAGATCTAGCAGCTTAAATCAATGTCCTATTTCTCCTTTCAGCAACACCGTTTTGCTGTGGAGTTCTAGGAGCACTGAATTGTCTCACAATTCTCTTTTCCTCACAAAATGAATTCAAAACATGATTTTTGAATTCTGTGCCATTGTCACACCTGATTGTTTTGACTTTAAGTGTTGGATTGATTTTCTAAATTGATCAAAAGTGTTTTCAATAATTCAGCAGTTTCATCTTTTGTTTTAAGAAAGAAAACCCAAGTGTATTTAGAAAAATCATCAATTATTACAAAACAGTATGACCCTTTCCCCAAACTCATTACTCTAGTTGGACCAAAAAAATCCATGTGCAACAGCTCTAGAGGTTTTGAGATAGAAGACTCAACTTTTGGCTTAAAGGAGGTTGAAAATGCGTGAGCATCGGATCGTCTACTCGATCTAGCTAATCGAACATCGAAACGTAATTAACTGATTGTTTTATTGATCAACAAAAAACAATTACAACCAGTAAACACTCAGAAATGGACTCAGAGAATACACACTCAGAAACACACACTTAAGATATCTTGCATGCTCAGAACTCTCAATTACAAAGACCATCCACCTATATATACCCGCTGGTCCGAGCTTCGGCCGAACCTCAGGTTCAGCCAGTCCGAATTTCAGGTTCGGACCTAGTTCGGCCAGACCTAGTTTGACATGATCTTGTACTTTGTTTGATACTTCACACGACGCACATATCAGGTATCAACAGAGGTTCTGTGTTGCTTGCCCTTGAGACAAGGTACACAATTCTCAGAACATGCAAAATGCTTGTTAGGAAGACCCTTAACCAAGCCAAGATTTACAATTCTGTTCATGTTCTTGTAGTTCACATGACCTAACCTCCTGTGCCACAGATCAGATTCATCAACAGAGGCTTTGGATATGAAACAAGCAGTGCCACATGAGGGTGTAGCAACTGACATATCCAAAATGTATAATCCATCTCTCCTGGGTGCCTTAAGCATAATTAATTCATTAGGAATTTTGACACCAGGTTTGAGAACTATAGCCTCTTTCTCATTAAACATTAAATTCAAATTCTTGTCACACATTTGCGAGACACTGAGTAAATTGAAATTTAATGTATCAACAAAATTGACCTTATCAAATTTTACCAGTCCATTGCTCACATCTCCTTGTGCTGAGATATGGCCTTTAGTGCTTCCAAAGGAAAATGGTCCTCCATTTATTCTCTTTGTATTTTCCAGAATATGCTTATTCCTTGTCATATGGCAAGTGCATCCACTGTCAACTACCCATAGGCTATTTTGGCCTTTATTCTGCACATGCACATATCAGAATTGATCAGTTTCTATAGGGGACCCAAGCCTGAGTGGTCTTGGGTCTGCCATGAGCATCATTATACTTGTACTCCTTAAGTACTAAAGTATTTACTACTGGAGCTTCAGTGAGCAGATCATCATTGTCAAAACTTAAGTTTTCATACTGAGTACTTGTTTGACTAAATCTTCAGCTTTGGTGTTTTTCCTTTCAGCAATTTTTCTTTCCCTATATTCCTTGAATTTTCTTTGCTTGTTGGTTATTTTCTTAGACTTTTCATTACCTTGATTGACCAACTTAGTTCTTTCAGGTGATTTTGAAAATCTTTGGGGAAAGTATTTGTTTTGGTTTGAACTCTCCCCCTGAAGTGGAACAGTGTGACTTCCACTTCAACTAGTAGCAAATTCAATTTCAGATTGGTATGGCTTTTTGCTTCTTGAAAATTTTTCTCTAGAGGTGGTCTTTCCCTCTAGAGGGATTTCTTCTCCCTTGAGCTTCAAAATGTTCAAACACATCAGCAAAATGTACATGTGGTCTCTGCTTAGGAGCAGTTGCTGATTTGGGTTAAATTTTATTTTCCGGTTGAACTTGAGTTCGAGCGGAAGTGTGTTCCGGTTGAACTTCAGCCGGAAAACGATTTTGCTTTAGAACATAAAAACTTCCATTTCTTTCGTTACCAATTAAAACCCTGTTGGAATCAGATTCAAAATGCTTCATTATGTGGCTTTTCATGGGTGAAATTCTTCCTATGAGTTTCTTTTGATAATCAGCCTTTGGTTTCAAAACAGGTTTTGGTGTTTGAATTTACTTAGTGGGTTGAACTAACACACAACAGCTAAGTGACCTTGTTCACCACAGCACATACATTCAACAATCTTGGTTTCAAATTTCTTGGGAGACTCATGTTTGGTCACTTGTTTGAAAGTGAGTAGACTAAGCCTTTGAGTTTGACTTCCCTTTGGTTTCTCAAGTTGCTTTCCTCCAACTTTTGAATCTTTGAGTTCATAAATAGTTGGTGGTGGCACAACAATTGAAGGTTTCAAAATGTTTGATTGGACAGCTGATGCAGAAGTGCTTGCATCAGTGACTTCAGTTTTCTTTGACTCAACAGTGTTTTCAAAACTTGACTGTGATGAGGTGTCATCAACTGTAAGACTAACTTTACAGTCTATTTTCAAAGCTTCAATTTGTTTGATTACAGGTGAGTATTCAATTGGTGGTTCGACATTATTGTACCCAATACCAGTTTTACCATACATTCCACCCAGCCATAACTTCTCATCCTTTCTATTTGCAGTTTGAAATTTTCACAAGTGAACAAAGCATCTTTTAACTTGATTTCAAGAACATCAACCTCAGCCTTAGCATCTTTGGTTTCATTTCTTGATTTCTCAAGTTTGGACAGCAAATCATCAAGCTGTGTTTCAGAACTGAGTTGGTTTGTTTTAACTATTCTTACTCTTTGGTTAAATTTTCAATTTTTGAAATGTAAGATGATTCAGTTTTCTTAAAACATTCCTTTAACTTATTTAGATTTGAAACTTCATCAATCAAATCAGTGTTGTGATTTCTGTATTTTGCCACTTGTTCAATGCAAGCATGATGCATAGGTTTTCTAAAACTTTTTTAGGAATAGAATTTACCATATCTGAAGTGGAGTCTTGTTTAGCCATCAAAGCATATTTTATTGGCTCAAACTCAGCAACGAAATCTTCCCATTCAACACATGAAGTTTGATTGGCAACAGCAGCAACCACATTCTGGTGGTTTTGACTTCTGGCTGGTTTTGGTGGGGTGAGTTGATGACTTGAGTTGTGACCAGAATTGTTGTTGTTAGAATTTTTTCCACCATGATTTTTCATTTGGACATGACCCTGGTTCTGTCCTTCTCTTCTTGGCTGTGGGCATTCTCTTGCAAAATGACCAAGTTGGTGACAGTTGTAGCATTTCACCTTGCTCTTGTCTAGGCCTATGTGAGCACCTTTTGCTCCTTTGTAGGTTCTACCAGTTTTTTTGTAAAACCTGTGAGCCCTGACAGAAACCATAGCAAGTTGAGTCAAGATATCCATTTCTTCCAAATCATCATCACCTATACACTCAAGGTCTTCACGAATGAAACCTTGGTATGAGTCAGTTGCTACATTAGCATTGTGAGAGTTGTCAAACATGTTTGAGAAACTCTCTTGAGGCCTTTGTGTCTCAGGGAAACTGACAATAGGTGACTGGTATGATGATGAGTTTGAAGATCTTTGATTGTGAAAATCGGTAGTTACTAGTGCAGTTGAAACCAGCTGAGTTGACTCAGAAGATGAGTTTTGTTTAAGGTTTAGTTCCATTTCATAAGCACTGAGTATGCCATGAAGTTCACTAAGTCTCATCTTTTTCAAATTTTTACATTCCTTGATGCTAAAAGTGTAAATAGTCCACACAGAAGGTAGGGAACGTAGAAATTTTTTGTTTACATCTATCTGGTCTAGTTTTACATCTACCTTTTGCAGTTCATCAAGTAGGGAAACAAATCTTAAGTACTGGTTTGTCATTGATTCACCACTTTTGAAAGTAAAGTTCTCATATTTCTGTTTTAAGACATCTTTCTTGTTTTCTCTTACTTCACTTGGTCCTTCATACATTTCACTTAAGGCATTCCACAGGTCAAATCCAGTTTTGTATCCTTTAAACCCACTTAAAATGGAATTAGGAAGTGCAGCCTGTAGAGCCCAATATTCCTCATAGTCAAATTCGAGAGCAGCATAGTCAGAATCAACGTATTTTTCTAAAGGTTTAGGTATTTTGACATCTACATCATCAGCAGATGCAACCATGGGTGAGTAAGATCCTTCAGTAAAAGATTTCCAAATACGACGGTCTAAGCTCCTAACAAACCCTTCCATCCCGAGTTTCCAGGTACCAAAGTCATCATGAGTAAACATTGGTGGTTTGTTGGCACTGCCGTTTGAAGATCCTAAACTTAGGTCATTCATTTTAAAAACTTTTAGAAAGAAAATAATAACAAAGCTTGTAATGTAGGCAAGTAGAGTATTGACTTTGAAGCACTGAAAGTCTTCAAAGTAGGAGCCAACGCTCTGATACCACTTGTAGGATCGTTAATAGTTGTGATTTAACTAAAACAGTAACCCTCTACTTGTAAATATAACCCTGCGGAATTAATTTATACTTCACCTTACTCTAGCGGATTTAGTTCTCTTGTATTAGGTAGTGTTTGATTTGCGATAAGTATAGTAACAACGAAGTAAGAAATACTCGGCACTATTTGCATTAACTCAAAGTTACACTATTACAAGGTGATCGAGAACCGTGTGTAAAACTAAGAGCTAACTACGCTATATATAGTGCAGATGAGATCAATGACATCCATTGATCTCAAACGATCTAATCTAAATCGTTTAATACAAAGTTAAATACAAACTACCAAAAGCATAAACTTCGACAATTGGAATAACTTGCGTGTGATCAGCATCATACTACTTTTGGAGAGTGGCTTGGGTAGATTTAGAAGCAAACGAGAAGCTTTTGCAGGATTGGACTTGCTGAAAAGACATCTCAAGAAAAGTCCGGTTGAACTCATTATCTGGTGGATAATCGAGTTCACCCGGAATATTCGCTAGCTGACAAAATTGCTTCTTCTGCTTAAACTCCCAGTTCCGCTTGAAGTTGAGAATTCCGCTTCAACTTCAACTTCAGCCAGAACTTAACAAAACAGGATTTCAGCCGGAAACCTCCTAAGCGAAATATTCCTTACACAGACTTGCAGCATTTTCATCATGATATAACTCTGGATTTTGCAATTTAGCAGTTGATTTCTTCGAAGTCAGCATTTCCATTTCTCGAGCCCGAAGTTTAACAGTTAACTCGAGAAATGTTAATGTAGAGAACTCCTTATCACGAATAAGCAGCAAAACATAATTTTTCCATTTTTCTGGTAAAGCCTCCATTATCTTTTCTTTCAATTCTTCACCAGTCTTTTTAATTCCAACAATCCTCAACTCACTAATAAGATGTGAAAATCTTGAAATAAGAGCCGTGATGTTTTCATTTTCATAATGTTGAAAAATTATCAATCCCTTTACTTAACACCTTCTTCCGCTTCTTCTTGTATTGATCATTCCCTTCACACCTTGCTGATAAAGCATCCCACAATTGTTTCGACTTCTTGCAAGTACTAAATTGATGTAACAACTCAGTGGGTAATGCCCTCGTAAGATAACTAAAAGCTTTTTGTTCAAGCTCATATAGTTTCTTTCAGCACTATCAAAGGTATGAACTTCTTTGAAATCTCCTTGATCAGATGGATGTTGGTAAAGCTTCTTAATCAGAATCCACAAATCGATATCATTCGTATTTATGTAAGTAGAAAATCGTTTCTTCCAATTTTGGTAATCCTCCAACTTCAACAACTTGGGAACTTTATAACTTGTTCTAATTTCGTTATCAAAGTTCAACATGGTTTGCATGGCAGTTTGCATAGCGGCAAACGCTTGAAATTCCGACATCTTTGAAAATTTAAATTTTGATCAGCCAAACTCTATATGAACTCAAAACCCTTATCCGAACCTGATCCGAACTATACCCGAACCGAGTTTCTTATCCGAACATGATCCGAACACAAGCCGAACAAAGAATAATAGCCGAACCTTATCCGAACATACCTTCTGACCTGAACCTAAAATGAAACTTAGATGAACGTGAACTTTAGACAGACAAACCCTAGCCGAACCTAGAGTTTGGATGACGGTTATTCTGAACAGAAAAGTCCTCAGCTGAACCTGACCATTTTCACTCAAAATTTTCGAATTTGGACAGATTTGAACGAGATTTGCAGCAGTTGATCAGAACAAATAATGCAAAATGATTTAAGAGTGAAAGTTTCACGAAATACACGACCGAAATGATAAAAAAACTCGTAAAAACACTCAAAAATCACAAAAAACAACACATTTTGTTTCAAAAACTCCGAAAATAGCAACTACAGATCAGTAGAATGAACCAAATAGCTCTGATACCACTTAATAATGCGTGAGCATCAAATCGTCTACTCGATCTAGCTAATTCAGATACGAAACACGTAATTAAGAGTTGTTTTATTGATCAAATGAACAATTACAACTCAGAAACACTTAGAACAGAGACTCAGAGAAACACCGTGAAAAACACACACTTAAGCACAGATCTCACACGCTCAGTCCCTGATTACAAAGCACAAACTCCTATATATAGTCGACTAGCCGAACCTTAGGCGAACTGGAGGTTCGCCCGATCCGAACCTCAGGTTCGGACCAGGTTCGGCTGGCAGCCAACCTTTGTCTTGATCTTCATATTGTCTTGACTTGATACTCTACACGACGCAAAGATTATGTATCAACAAACTTTGAAGCACTGGAAGTGTTCAAAGTGAGAGCCAAAAGCTCTGATACCACTTGTAGGATCGATATTACTTAACACCTAATTAAGTTACAAGATTTACTTGCAAGTTTAACCTTGCGGAATTAAGTTAATCATCACTTCACTTTAGCAACTAACACTTTTGAATAATAGTTGTTTGCATGAATATAGTAACACACGAAGTAAAATATACTCGGCACTATTTGTATTAACTCAACAATATTAAACAGTGATAAGGATCAAACATCTGTGTACAAGGTTGAAGACGAGCTATGCTATATATAGTGCTAAGGGAAATCAATGATAGCCATTGATTTCCAAACGATCATCTAGATCGTTGATTACAAAAGTCAAATACTACTACCAAAAGAATAATCTACGACAGATGGGATATCTTGCGTGTGATCAGCAACTATCTACTTTATGAGATCGGCTTTGGTAGATATAGAAGCAACCGAGAAGCTTTTGTAGGGATTGGATTACTGAAAAGACTTCTCAGGAAAAGTCCGGCTGAACTCATTATCTGGTGGATAATCGAGTTCACCCGGAATATTCACTAAGTGAAAAAACTGCTTCTTTCCGCTTGAAAGTCTTTTCCGCTTGAACTGCAGAATTCCGCTTAGACTCTGTTCAGCCGGAACTTCTTAAAAAATAAGACTTCAGCCGGAATCATCAAAGTGATATTCCTTACAACCTTTACCCCTAAACTTCTATCCTCTTGTCATTTTATGCTCTAAAATATTATGGGGCATTTCTCATGTTTTCTAAGGTTTTCGGACACGTTTGATAACGTATATATACACATGTATTATTTATATATTCATTAATATGTTTTTTAAATTGCAATTTAGCCCCTCCAACTTTATATCTTTATCATTTCATGTTCCGAATTACTTTAGGATATATTTATATACTTTCTAAGCCTCGGGGTGCGTATAATAAATATTAACATGTATAATACTCGTATACGTTACGTATTATTTATTTTTAAAGATCCGTTTAACGTTCAAACACGTATTTATCTATTTTTCATACGTATAACTATTCAATCACGTATTTCCGCGTATATATTCATCAAATGAATATTTCACATGTATTTATACCATTCAATCACATGTATTTAACATAACACAGTTGTGTAAACGTACTTTCTCTCCGTTATCATCTATTTCTATCATATTAACATTTATATACGTTTTTCATGCTAACATCATATATATCAATTATCTTTGATATAAAACACGTATCAACTTTATTTCCTTATCACATTTTATCAATCAACATGTATATTACCATCTTTCATTAGTTTATTACCCAGTAATGGGTAAACATGCACTTTCTACCTGTTTTATCACATTTTAGCTGTCTAAAACATATATCATATGCATTAATCGCATTAGTCACGTATTCTCTACATGTTTATCAAATTTTGGGATGTTACTGTTGGATTTAGGTGTCCAGGCCCGACTAAATCAAGTACCCGACCCGGTTAAGACCCGTAAGAGTTACACCGGAGGCAACGGGTATTTAAGACCGCTTACTTTTATAACCGGCAAATTCGCAGAGGAATTAATTATTTGTTTATTAAATAGTTTGATAGATAAATAATTAATTACTTATTTAAATTACTATTAATCATTAAGATTAATTAAGCGACAAAAGACGTTAAATATTATTTTACGTCATGGACGAAGATCGACAAAAATTATTAGTTTGACTAATATTTGGCAAGCGACAAACATTTAAAGAGTTAAATGTTAATTTCGGAAAATTAAATGGTTCGATTAAGGATTAAGTAAAAAATCGAGGGGCTAAACGGAAACTAAATCAGTTATAAATATAACTGATTAAAAGGGGGCGAAACCCTAATCCTTGAAGTGAGATTTTCGGCCCCCCTCTCCTCCCTCTCACGATTCCGACGCCGAAGGCCAACCCGCCGCCGCCGCCTCCCTTGTTCTCCGACGACCCGTTCGCGAGAACCCTAATCCTACATCACCGTCGCTGCCCGTCGTCACGCCGCAGCAGCCCGGAGAAGCCGAGCCGTCGCCGCGCCCCCTCGTCCCTCGCCGCCGCCGCAGCACCGCCGCAGCCGTCTGCCACCGAGCCGTCGCCGCAGGCCGCGATCAAGCCGCCGCCGCAGTAGCCCTGAGAAGCCGAGCCGCCGCCGTCCGCAGCCCAGCCGCAGCCGACCGCCGCACCACCGCCGCCGTCACCGTCGCTCGCAGCCGCCGCCCGAGCCGGCCGCTGCCTCTCCTCGCCGTCGCCGTTTTATCGCCACAAACCCTAGCCGCGAACCGCGTCATTCGCGTGTTCCGCCGTCGTCCGCGAAACCCTAATTTCGCGCCTATCCGACGTACGGGATTTCAGTGCCGAGTCACTGAGAGAAATCTGTATTTTGCGAGGTTGTTTCGATTTGCCTGTCAAATCGATCTGCGAAACCCTAGCGTCACTCGTTGACTTTCGGTGTCTCAAGCGTTTGTTTGAAGCACCGCTCAGGTATATCTAAACTCGTTATTAGTTTAGATTTAATTGTTTAATTTATGATTTCGTCGCGTTTTGTTTAACGCGTGTTTGTTTTTGTGTTTGCACGTTCGGTGATTGTCGAATCCTGTTGTTTTGGTTTACGTTAATTAACTGGTTTTCGCGTTGGTAAATTTAATACGTTTTCCGCTGCATATTAAATTAAGTGTTAATTTAAATTATTTGAATTTAATTTACTCGGTAATTGATTAAATAATTATTTATTGTAAATAATTATTTCATAAAAAAAATCGCTATTACCGAGACCCGAATGCCACTGTCGTAACCCAACAGTGGTATCAGAGCCTTGATCACCACACGCAAACCCAGGCCGGTCAATTTAAACCGGTATACTTTCGCGAACTGGGGTTCTGAACCCGAAAGTCGCGGAATTGAATGTTCGCCTTTTAAATGTGTTTAGTCGATTCGGATCCACTAAACATAATCCAATTCAACATAATTGATTGAATTATCTTTCGTGCATATTCGGCCCAACCCTATTTAATTTTGTCATGGATTCGTTATGGTTTGGCCCATTAGGCCCATATGTTTTTGTTTTGGATTGGCCCACTTTTACTGGGTTCAAAGTTGTAATTATTTAAAATAGAATAGTTTTATTTTAATTATTATCGCTTACCTTCGCCTGGACGAACAAGACGAGCATGATACAGAGACCCATTTAGGATCATCCTTTTATGGGATTTTCGAAAATGGCTAAAACTCAAAACGAGACCGACGTTTCCAAATGACACGCAGGAGCTTGTTAAAGCCAGTGGGAGCAACTAAGTCGATCAGGGAGTTTTCTGTTCTCGTGGTTGATTTACTTTTATGTCCCTTGCCCTATTCGATATTGTCATAGGCTCTGACAATATCGAAAGCCCTGCATGGCCGGATATGTACATGTGTGTTTGCTTGTTTTTGGTTGCTTGTCTTAATTAGATTAACACGCCAACTTTAAACCCAAACTTAGTTTTGTCAAAATGAAACTAATTTTTCAATCGATTAAATAAAAGTCCTAATTTAACACGCCAACTTTAAACCCAAACTTAGCTCTGGCTGCCCTGTGTGACATCGTACCGGGTTTTGATCTTAGCGGTTTCTCTGACAAGGACACCGCCCCCCCAAAACCCCAACATGTTTTGGCGAATGCCCTTTTCAGCAAAATCGTGTTGGATATGGAGACCCGGTTTAATATGAATGCTAGGCAAAAAGCGGTGTGGAGCTGTCTTCGTCAACCATATTCCCAAGATTTCCTCCATGCTCTCCCCATTGACGGGCTCGGGCAACGCATGTCGTCGGTCGAATACTGATCTATCCTCAAGTACCGGCTTATGATACCCCTCTTTCCCGCGGACGAGAGGTGCCCTGTTTGCCGCAAGGCGTGTTTGGATTCGTTTGGGGAGCACGCGGTTCACTGTAAAGATCTCCCGGGGTTCAAATACCGTCATGACTGGGTCCGGGATGTGCTTTTTGACATTTTCAGAAAGGTTGGGATCTCCGCCAAGAAGGAAGCCCCCGTCAACTTCTTAACTGACCCAAAAGAGGGGCGTTCGACCCTTAGACCGGCGGACATCCTGGTGTTTGGGTGGTCAAGGGGGAAGCATGCTTGCATCGATCTGACCGGGGTCTCTCCCCTTGCGGGCTTTGGCTCTGGAGTTTTCGTGGCGGGGCAGGCTACTGCTAAGGCGGCTGCGGGTAAGGTGGACAAGCACGAGAAGGCATGTCTCGAGAATCAGCATGTGTTTGTTCCCTTTGCTTTTGACACGTTCGGGCACCTCGCAGCAGAGGCTGCGGATACGCTCGGGCGGATCCAGAAGGTTATGCAAGGACATATAGTGACTCCTAGAGCTCATAAACTTGTTTTTATCCGCTTAGGTTTTGCTATTCAAAAAGGGCTTGCGGCGCAGCTTGTTGCCCGTTTGCCCCGTATGTCGGACTAAGTTGTAACCGTTCTTTTGGTTGTTAATAAATGCAAGTTTATTATTGCAGGAAAAAAAAAATAAAAAAATAACCAATTTAATTCGACATTAAATTCGGATTTTTCGATAATGTAATCGAATCTTATTAAAATTGGTTATCGTCTCGCGACACGTAGATCATTAATACTTAGGTTATTTAAATGATCGTCCCGAGTAAGATAGGATTCATAAAATTAATCGTCACATTTAATATTAAAATATGACCTTATAATCCTATCTGGTAAGCCTAAAAACGGTAGTCTATGCCATCCTATGACAAGTCTAACTTGGAACATATTGACCGATGCATCCGTGTTGGAGTATTTTAACACAGCACGTGGTGTTTAGGGTATCTTCCGAGGTGAGCGTATTGGAGTATTTCAACACCGTACGCGCACGCAGACCGCTTAGGACAACTACTATTTTCTTTACACGCACCTTTGGTATTGGAGTATTTCAACACCGTACCTCTGGTCGGCTTGTAGACAAAATGGGTATAGATGGGGTTAAACGTATTTCGTTGATCCGTTCGCGAAAGCCCCATAACGGGAGTTGTGACAGTTAACTCACAAGTGACAATCGTTGTCCGTTTAGCTACTTAGAAATTTTGAAAGCACTTTACGCTGTCTGGAGAAATTGTCTAACTAACTGAATTCCCAATTCCTATTCAAGATTAGCTTGCCATCCTTGAATACGAATCAAACATCGAAACACTAAAACATTTGCCTGTTGTTTCAGATGGCTAACCGCGCAAACCAAGAGATTTTCCATCTCAAGCTTCTCCTTGAGAAGGAGAAACTTAATGGCGCCAACTTCCTTGATTGGGAAAGGAATCTGAGAATCGTCCTGAAAATGGCTAACATGGAAAATGTGTTAGAGGCTGAGGTTCCTGAGGAACCTGAAGCTGACACGGCCGCGGCGCGAAACGCCCATAACACACTGCGCACAAATGCCAAGAATGTCGCGTGTCTTATGCTAGCCACCATGGATTCTGAGATCCAGAAGAACATGGTTGACAGGACGGCTTTTCAGATGATCGGTGATCTGAGGGGCTTGTTTGAAACCCAGGCCCGACAGGAGCGCTATGACACTGTTGTGACACTCATTAGTTGTCGCATGGCCGAAGGCGCTCCCGTCAGCCCTCATGTCCTAAAGATGAAGAGTTACATCGACCGCTTAGCAAAGCTGAATTACGTCATCCCCGCCGAAATGGCGACTGACCTGATTCTTCACTCACTGTCCAGTGCCTTTACCCCTTTCCGGGTAAACTTTAACATGCATAGCATGGTAAAGTCAGTGACTGAACTTCACGGTATGCTTAAGACCGCTGAAGTTAATTTTGTTAACGGTAAGGCACCCGATGTACTCGCGATCCGATCAGGAGGCGTCAAGAAGCCTGAGGTAATGAAGGGCAGACGTGGGAACAAGAAGAGAGGCAAGGACGCTGTAACCAGAGCGTCTCGAAGCTCCCAGAAAAGCAAGCCTAAGGCGACCAAAGCACCGCCGCCTGAACAGCGTGAGTGCTTTGAATGCCACAAGATGGGGCACGGAAGAGAAACTGCCCAGAGTATCTTGCCAAGGTGAAAAGTGGAAAAGCCCAGCCGGGTAATTCCTCAGGTATACACATAAGTTTATGTTGTATGATGCTTCACTTATTCCTACAAAATATATGTTTGACATACTTTATATTTTGTAGGTGCATGAAGCTGAAAGGATGCAAGCCAAGACGACACTGAACTACCCTGCGATTGTCGCACCTAAATAAAGTTCGTGTCCTAAGTTTTTGGTTTAAAACAATTCTTGGTAATTTTAAAACAACTTGTTTTAGTTTGGTTTTCCCTGGCTGTTTTCCAGGATGAACAAATTGCTTTCTTTGGATTTTGATTATGATATGTTTTGACAATGGTTGATTTTCGAAACATACATGATTGGTTTTAATCTGCTTTGAATTTGATTCAACCTTTTGTTAGATTAAATTCAAAATCCCATAACAACATATCTTCCAACCTGGTGCACTTGATTTGATTAAGGCTAGCTTAAATGCGACATGGTAACCTTTGGTTATCATATCCCATCAAAGATATAATGCCTTAAGCGTATACCGTAATTGTTACGTGACAACGCAAGACGCCACCATGGTTCATAAAATCGAATGACTTTGAACCATCCAGCGTCAAGAATGTTAAATCAAGTCGAACCGACTGAAGATCGCCATTTCGATCTACAACCGTGTGAACATATCAATCCTCTGCTTCAAGCAGACGTTTGCTCATATAAGTTCGAATCACCAGCTAAACAACTACAGGGATAATCACCTGCTGATTACAATATTGTAGTATGGTCACACCAATTCTGGTGCACATTACTATTAAATGTACATACCTGGACACATCTTGGAAGTCTTAGACTACAATAGTTGTACTCAAGTGTGTTTTAACCCGACAAGCACTAAGTGTTTTATACGTCGATCCAAAATTTCATCATGAAACTGGTAACACACGAGACTAATGACTTGCCACAACAAAACCCTTGACTTCATGTAACCATGACGCCCTTTCACACATCACTTGCATAACTAACTTCCAATCCCAAGACCGGTATCTTGCGAAGATGGAATTTAGCAATTACATGTCCAAAGCTAGATCTCTAAATATCTAAAGAAAGGTGACTCTGATAAGTCACTGGACTATGTAAAGCAACTCTAAACGAGACGAGCCAGATAAATAATGTTTCACCAACAATGGATTGTTGCTTGGCGAAACATATTGACATTCAGATTAGAGTTTGCATGTTTAACCTTACCTGAATAAGGAAACATCCTCTAGTGTCAGACCCTAGATTCTGATAGAATATATCATCATCTCGATCATCACGAGATGCTTTCAAACAATCATAGACGAACGCGTCTTCATGCTAACAAACTCTGAAATGACTTTGACATTCGTCTATGAACTTGTGAGCGAGTCATAAGATCTGGATATTAAGTTTTGACTTCGTACCACGAGCTACGAAGTCAAACAATTTCGTTCTTAAAACGAAAATTGATTGTCACGATTTCTTCGTGCAAATTTGTATCCAATCGATTTGAAAGAATGATGAAAGTAAGAATGTCAATCTGCCTCAAGCAAGTGGGAGCATCGCCACAGATCCTTACCGGAATAACGATCAAGTGCCGATCTAAAGATCATTTAAATTTACTGGATTGAAACTTTAAATGACACCTCAATTAATCATAAGTTTCAAGATTAAATTAAGTATTGATCGTAATATGACTGAGCAACCATTAACGCGATCAATCTCTTGAAACAGTTCAAATCATACTAAATATGATATATAAAAGTAAATCCAATACTTGGATATTGCATGGAATGTTGCCGTAAGGTGTTACGCCATGACCATAGATGGAAAATCACATCATCGCTACTAGACACTGATGAAGGGGAATATATGTTCATTAACCGAGCATCAATTGTACTCGTTGAGCATTAATTGCCACCTTAATTGAATCTGAACTAAGAATGCCATAAAACATTCAAAGGGTTAATTCGACTCTGTAAATAGTCGGTTAACATGCTCAAGTGATAACACAGTCATATGTGTACTTACCAAGGGCACTTCATTATCACAAGTTCGATTCACTTAAGAAGACTCACTGTTCATGACAAACACTGAATCTTAAGAAATAACTGATATTAGGCAATTCTAAATCGAAACACGAGCATATGATAGCGAATTCATAATTTCAACGATCGGGTTAGATCAGCGAAATCACACTACTACATAGTACGTGAATTCTGCATCACATCGATATTAGATTTTAGTGTTGGATGTCGAACACTATCGTTTGCACCATATCATTCGACCTCCTCTAAGTTGTTAGACGAGAATTTGAATTCTGCGTAACGCGTTCGAATTTTATACGTTTTATTATCCATGAATATTTCGTCAATATTCTAAAGGTCCGTAGTCGATCAGACATTGCGGGAGCAACGCCTGAAGCAAGACTATTCTGACTCTGGACTCAAGGTGTTGACCTCTAGACTCACAAGGCCTCATTGGAGAATGACGTCGAGACGTAACTCGCATCAGAGTGTCTTCATGGATCTTAGCATAAGACAAGTCTGATTGATGGTATACTCAACGGTATCCTTTGACCTGAGATACATGAGCGACCTCTCCTTTGCCAAAGAACATTCTTTGATTGTAGCTTAACGCTGTCGCGTAACTGCCAGCCATAACGGTTACTTTTGGGAATGGATCTGAAGTTTAGTGGGAGCTGTATGTAGTCAATATGGGATTCTGTACTCTTGCATTAACAATGCGACAGTTTGACATCATGGGTCCTCTCGTTAGTTCCAAGTGTGAAGTGTAAGGCCTTACCCAAACTTACTGTGTGTTTGATTGGACCACTTCGAACAGCAAAACGAGAAATACAATGATCGAACACGGAAGAGAATGAATAAATCCATGTCTCTCGTTCGATCGATGTCTCATACAGAAGGGATCTGATGACTTTACAAATACCATAAGTCTAAACTGTATCACAAGTTTAATGATATACCTTGGTTGTTTTGACTTGAAGTGTCATGACTGGTTGGGACAACCATGTGTAGCTAGACCACCTTTGACTGTATCTTGATTAAAGTCACGATCAGTCCAAGTGGGAGACTGTTGGATTTAGGTGTCCAGACCCGACTAAATCAAGTACCCGACCCCGTTAAGACCCGTAAGAGTTACACAGGAAGCAACGGGTATTTAAGACCGCTTACTTTTATAACCGGCAAATTCGCAGAGGAATTAATTATTTGTTTATTAAATAGTTTGATAGATAAATAATTAATTACTTATTTAAATTACTATTAATCATTAAGATTAATTAAGCGACAAAATACGTTAAATATTATTTTACGTCATGGACGAAGATCGACAAAAATTATTAGTTTGACTAATATTTGGCAAGCGACAAACATTTAAAGAGTTAAATGTTAATTTCGGAAAATTAAATGGTTCGATTAAGGATTAAGTAAAAAATCGAGGGGCTAAACGGAAACTAAATCAGTTATAAATATAACTGATTAAAAGGGGGCGAAACCCTAATCCTTGAAGTGAGATTTTCGGCCCCCCTCTCCTCCCTCTCACGATTCCGACGCCGACGGCCAACCCGCCGTCGCCGCCTCCCTTGTTCTCCAACGACCCGTTCGCGAGAACCCTAATCCTACATCACCGTCGCTGCCCGTCGTCACGCCGCAGCAGCCCGGAGAAGCCAAGCCGTCGCCGCGCCCCCTCGTCCCTCGCCGCCGCCGCTGCACCGCAGCAGCCGTCTGCCACCGAGCCGCCGCCGCAGGCCGCGATCAAGCCGCCGCCGCAGCAGCCCGGAGAAGCTGAGCCGCCGCCGTCCGCAGTCCAGCCGCAACCGACCGCCGCACCACTGCCGCCGTCACCGTCGCTCGCAGCCGCCGCCCGAGCCGGCCGCTGCCTCTCCTCGCCGTCGCCGTTTTATCGCCGACAAACCCTAGCCGTGAACCGCGTCATTCGGGTGTTCCGCCGTCGTCCGCGAAACCCTAATTTCGCGCCTATCTGACGTACGGGATTTCAGTGCCGAGTCACTGAGAGAAATCCGTATTTTGCGAGGTTGTTTCGATTTGCCTGTCAAATCGATCTGCGAAACCCTAGCGTCACTCGTTGACTTTCGGTGTCTCAAGCGTTTGTTTGAAGCACCGCTCAGGTATATCTAAACTCGTTATTAGTTTAGATTTAATTGTTTAATTTATGATTTCGTCGCGTTTTGTTTAACGCGTGTTTTTTTGGGTGTTTGCGCGTTCGGTGATTGTCGAATACTGTTGTTTTGGTTTACGTTAATTAACTGGTTTTCGCGTTGGTAAATTTAATACGTTTTCCGCTGCATATTAAAAGTGTTAATTTAAATTATTTGAATTTAATTTACTCGGTAATTGATTAAATAATTATTTATTGTAAATAATTATTTCATAAAAAAATAAAAATAAAAATCGCTATTACCGAGACCCGAATGCCACTGTCGTAACCCAACAGTTACAACCCTACCCCCTTAAATAAGTTTTCGTCCAGAAACCTGTTCCGTTTATGAATAACTCATAAATGAGATATTCCCATTTCACCCATTTCTTTCCTAGGTTGATTCAAACTCTTACGTAGGCATTCATAACATTTTAACTAAAGGAACTATCATGCTCCTAAGCCTTCCCTCTAATTGCAATTTAGAACCAAAACATGCCTTTTTATATACGATAACCCGACATTTAGTATAATTTCATCGAAAGTATATTATTTCTGACTCGTTTTCTCGAGGAACTTCTTTCAGAACTGTAACAATCTTTTAAATGAACAACTCTTCTAACTCTTTGGAAGAATGCGTCTCCATGAGACTTCTATTGCTACATTTCACCCTTTGCGCACGTCGAACGTTTCTCTATACCCTTTACATAACTTGATCTTCATTCTTGAATTCCATCAGTCCCTCACTTGCTTATTTGTATGTGATCTGTATCCATAAATTCTATTGAACTTGTTTTTCACAGTGGCTCATACTATCAACTTACACCAGACTAACTCTAGTCCACTTCTCATTGTATCTCAGATGTACATATATAAGATGTACCGGCAGCGTATCTACCACACCCTTGATACAACTAGAGGTGTACTAGTCCTAGCCTAGTGTAGCATGACATTACTATTCTAACCATAACAAAGTTAGTATAATTTATGACTATTTATCACTTATTTTCAGTAAACTAGTTGGACATACTGTGTATAATCTCGTTTAATGCTCCCATTTCCTGAGTATAAACACTACAGTTGCAATCTCTAAATCCTCGGACAAATTTCTAACACATAATGTTCATTCTCCTCGGACTAATGGTCTATCTGGAAATTCACAAAAACTATTCGATAAAACTTATATTAACATCGAAACCATATAACACAGAATCAAGCATACTATTTATCGAGAAATGTACCTGAGTTCATATCTAGTTCTTTGATAGAAGTGAGGGTATAAACTTTACGCTTGGCTCCTGAAGCTAGAACTGCCCTCAATGGCATTGGGTTTCTCACTATCTTAGGGCAATTTGCTTTAACATGTCCCGGGCTTTCACACTCATAGCATTTCTTAGCTTCTAGAAAACTGTTAAAGTTGTGTCCTTCCTTCCCACACCTATAGCAACTAGTTGGTTTTACCCAACACTCTCCATGATGATACTTGTCACAATTACGACACTTACGCTTGTCGTCTTTTGAATATTTCTTTTTCTTCTTGTGGAAATCTCTATCACTCTTCTTTGAACTTTCTGCAGTCTCATATAACTTCCTCTTAGCTTCTCCTGGTCTTCCTTCGTCACCATATTCTTCTTCGTAAACCACAGGACTGATGTCATTTGCTTCCTGGTATATTTTTGGAACATGAGGCATAACTATCAATCTCGCCATTTGGAACATGAGGCATAACTATCAATCTCGCCTGAACGTACCTCTTTACCTTTTCTTCCTCGGGTGTTACCAACCTTGGTACCAATCTCGCCATTTCGACAAACTTGCTTGTGAACTCCTGATGGGTCATATTACCCGCTTCCAACTTTAGAAAGTTAATATCGATCCTCTCCAACTTGTATCTCGGACAAAACTTGTTCATCCCTAGCGTCTTCAGATCATTCCATCTCATAGCAGCAACGACTTGCTCGTCTCGGGCTTGCTCGTCTCGGGATTGATGAAGTTGGGCGATTAGACCAGGCAAGGTCGCCTGAAACATTTGATTCACCTATGCCGCCATAGCTGCCCTTTGCTCGTTAGTAAATACGTTGGCTCTCGGGGTATTCTCTCATTCGTGATTCGCACGTACACTCCTTCCTGCACTGGTTGTTCTGCCAGCACGTCTATCATTACCACGTCTACCTCCTATCATCATCCTACATTCTGGGTGAGTGACATTTCAGAATTTATGTGACGAAGAGTCCCCGAACTTTTGAATAAATGATAACCACATAAGTACCAGTACCAAACAAATTATATAGTTATGAGGTGTTCAAAAGCCCAGTTACTTTCATCACACTCCTTCCAAGTATCCACTATTCTCTTTATCCTTTTACCGGTAACTCTAAGTTAAAACCGGTTTTTACCTCTTCTCCCTCATTAACCAAACATTCCACCATTACATAAATTTCTCGGTACTCGGGCATACAATAGTTAGGACTTAGGGTATGTTTATTTGGCTAATACCAAATTGCAGTAGCTAATTGCAATCGGGTTTCTTACACACTTCACATACTCTAGGTGCTTACCTATTATGTCCTTAATGCAACCTCGTTCCTATGGGCACAAGCTATCCTGGTTGGCATCTATATTCATTATTTCATCGTACTTTGTCTTTCCAGAGTCCTAGTTTAAGTCTAGATACTGCATTAGTACCTAAATCTCTTAAACCAAATCTCTGATACCAACTTGTGATGCTCACTCCTCGACTTGGCTCTAAGAGGGGTCACTCATCAAATTTACTTATGAACATAAGGTATCAACAGAGATAACTAAGCAGCGGAAATTTTAAACTTTTAATAATAAGCCAAGTACTACAAGTAAGTGAGATAATTTACATAAGGAAATTCTAACTATCACTACGTTTATTACTATATCTATGCCAGCTTGCCAAAACCTTCCCTCCTTTTGATAGCTTCCCCGTCTAATCCCTTATCATAAGGGCCTTCTCATAACTAGTTGAAGCCTCACCTTGACCTGACATGCATACATTTTTGAAAAAGGTCAGCTAATACTGGTGAGTTCTATATTTTAAAAACTTTACTTCAACATGAGGTTTAAAACCTTTGGACCTACAAGATCCCTTTTTCACAAACATTTATCAAGTATAACATATATCATAATTATACAACACGTAACATTCCTTAACAGGAAATACCCTCTATAAAACCATTTATCCCGTTATCCCCTCTATTCGTTTCCTATAATCCTAATATTTAATATCAATCTAAACCCTACTAATATATAAACAAAGATACTATTCTTGCTAACTGCCTAGTTTACCCTTCTAGGGTATTCCCTATAACGGACAGTGGCACCATTCTTTCATTGCTGCCAACTGCCGAGTTTACCCTTTTAGGGCATTCCCTATAACGGACAGTCACACCATTTTCCTTTTTTCTGCTAACTGTCGAGTTTACCCTTCTAGGGCATTCCCTATAACGGACAGTTACACTGTTCTCTCCTTTCTACTAACTCCCGAGTTTACCCTTCTAGGGCATTCCCTATATTGGACAATCGCACCGTTTTCTTTTTTCTAGTAGCTGCCGAGTTTACCCTTCTAGGGCATTCCCTATAATGGACAATACCTTTCTCCCCCTTTCTATTTGTAGTGACCCTAACCCCATTGAGTAACAGTACTTCCTAACTCCCCCTGTACTACTACCCGCCCCTAGTTAAATACCCAAGTGACTTAGGGTTATTAGTAAACAGCGATAAGGCATTCATATACTACAACAAGTGGACATCACCCAATTTACCAGTGGTGTATGTATACAGGATGTACGAGTGACATATCCTCCACACATATGATATCGGGGTAACTAATATTATAATGTATATATAGGAAGTACCAGCGGCGTATCCACCACGTAATAACAAAGCAAATGCATCACCTGTTCTCATATAATCATACATATTCACTATAATGTTTACTAATAATTTCGTTATCACTTTACTATTTAACTTCAAAGCAAGCATAGCACATACCATATCATAGTCATCATAATTGTGTAATAACATGCATAAATGATTTAAATCATTTTCATAACATATCATATCATATATATATATATATATATATATATATATATATATATATATATATATATATAGGGAGAGGATCATTTGAGAACCAATTGGGTTTGAGAACTTTTGAGAACCATTATGAGCCACAAGTTATATATAAGGAAATCCCCCCCCCCCCCCCATGAATTTGAATGCTCCCCCCCTCCCCTGAAAATTAGTGGCTCAGAATGGTTCTCAAAAGTTCTCAAAGAAAAAAGTTCTCATTTGAACCTAACCCTATATATATATATAGGGTAAGGATCATGTAAAAACCACATCTTTTTGCGAAAACCTAAAAAATAATACTAAAACACTTATAACTTTTTCATACGTTCATATTTTTCAAAAAAACAATTACACCAAAAACCTTAGAATTATGAGGTCTTTAATTCTGGAAAAAATTTTAAAAAAACTTTAACGTCTCGTCGTTTTTTTATTAGTGCACATGTGCACTAATAATAAAACTCATACATATAGTACGCATTAATATTTTTTTTTGAAAAATCGCATCAAATACATTATAATTTTGTTAGTTTTTCGTGATTTTTTATTAGTGCACATGTGCACTAATAAAAAATCACTTTATACGTGTCGTATACATTAATATTTAAAAAAAATTGCACCATATATCTTATAATTGTGTTATCTTTAACTATGAAAATAAATTTAACGTTTTATAATTTTCTAATTTTTATGCTACACATGTGCACTATAACAAATAGTTATAGTGCAATTGTAGAATTATCATTAGTTCTATAAATATTTTAGTGTTTTTAAATTTTTTTAGTTAAACAATATTTTTTTCGCATTACAATTCTCTTTGTGTAGTACTAATGAAAATTGTGCACATTTGCACTAATAAATTTTTTTTTTTGAAATATAATTTTCTTTTCCAGAGTCAAAGACAATGGAAGTTTAAGATTTTTATTTTTTTTAAATATAGAAAAATATTAATGTATGTGCAAGTTATAAAGGTTATAGTGTTAGTTTTTATGTTTTCAGAAAAAAGAGAGTTTTCGCAGGATCCTTACCATATATATATATATATATATATATATATATATATATATATATATATATATATATCTTTTCCCATAATCAGATCATCCATATTTCTCGGTAGTAACTGTTCCATTGTAAAACCATGGAGCGATGGATCGATTGCTAATCAAGTGATAACGAGATGAAACGAGATCAAAAGTAAATACAAATGAGATTTGTATTGATGAAACCTTGAGAGCATACACACAGAAACACACACACAGAAATGTAGAATACGACTTAAAGTTCTCTATCAGTGCCCATGCTCTCAACACAAACTACCTATTTATAGGTAACTTAGACTAATTGGCGTACCACCCAGCGTACCAACTGGTACGCTGCACCAACTGGTCCGGCGGACCATGTGTTACGCCCAGCAGCCTAACTTAGACTCACATAGTTGCTCTCATTACATAGATACAATACACGAGACACATCGTGGCATAGGAATATGCTCTAACAAACTCCCCCTTAACGTGTAGTGTATCTATTCTAACTAAATCTCTAGTCTTCAATCTTCAACAATGTTGCATCCGATCATCAACTTGAAATCTTGTCAGAAACAGAGCTTGCATGGCTGGATCAATCTTGAATAAATCTTTGACCTTCAAGATCCACTAGTGAAAGATATAACAAACTCCCTCTTTACACCATGCTAGAGTCTTGACACATAGAACCTGCAACTTTAGAAGACAAAAGTGCGGATTTTCTTTAAATTTCCAAAATTAATTTAATCTTGGTGCAAAACTTCTCTTTGAGAATCCAAGATATCCATTTTGTAACCTTTGATTTTGAATCAAGTGTTGATCAATCGAAAACAACTAAGAAAGAAACTCTTTTTGGCTTTTAGAAACTTTAGATCAAAACACACCTAAAATCTTTTTGATTTTTCAACGATATGCTAAAACACACCAAAAATCTTTTTGAATTTTACTAAAATGGAAATATAAATGCAATACAAAAGTACACTCTATTTTTGGTATTTTGCGAGAAAGATCACGACACGAGATCATATCAGACATAACGCATCTAGCACATTTCAATTTCGGTCTTAATCAGCATGCAAGCCAAGATAATCGCAAATACAACATTTATGTTTATTTCAGCATGCACCAATCATTTTTTATCGTTTTCAGATATGCTTAAGGTAATTTTATCATGCACTGATAACTCGGCCTCCACTCTATCAGAAATACTGGCAAATCATCATATTTATTATATAAAACCAACTTTCTTAGAGATTTAATCATCCTTGATGAGTCATGCAAAAATAAAGTAGAACCTCAAATACCTAGCAATCAGGTCGGTCTTGAGGACACGCAGAGAAAGCCCAAGTATTTGAGAAAATAAGAAAGCAAAACAAGTTGAAGTTGTATAATCCAACAACAATCAGGTCGATACTTCCGTATACACAGAGAAAGTCCGATGGATTATACGGAACACCAAAGAAAATAAAGCAGAACGTCAAACGAACACCAATCAGGTCGATCTTTCGATACGCAGAGAAAGGCCGATCGTTTGACAAAATAAAGAAAATCAAACAAGTTGAAATTTTTTGCAAAATGAAAACATGCATTCATCAAGATATCTCTTTATTCTATCTTTGGAATCATCACACAGCATTCATCAAGAAGCAAATAACCAAAGATCATCAGGCAAGCTTTATGTTTATATCTTACTTGCAGATATCAGATTAGACATGCACATTCACAGATTATGCAAGTACCTACAGCCTTTAGACTTAATCTATCCATGGCAGATAACATATATGCTGATGTACCATCATTTCTCGCTTTTGTCGGATCAATTTCTCAATTTTCCATTTTTTTATATTTTTCCAGTTTCTCCCCCTAAAATTCAAACAAACACTATTTTTTGAATTTTCAATTTTCTCCCCCTAAAAATATGTACAACTACAAAATGTAAACACATGAACAAGAAAGAAAATTGATCGACCAACACTGACACTTTGCAGTTTTAGTTTTGGAAAAATCAGTTGAAAAACATTTGAAAATGATATGTCATTGAAACACTAAATTAGGCAAGTTCTTCACTATCAGCAACACACGCATGACAGGTCTTCTTGAAAAAACCTGCAGACACCAGATAAAACATTAGTGGTTTTGGGATCGACCCGAGTCAACAGCCTCGGGTCGCCCGGTGTCTTCAACATGGTCTTTGTTTGCCATGGAAACAGCTCGTGGTTTCCATATCAGAGGCGATTGAAAACTTTTCAATGACCCCACAAAATTATCAACTTGCGTCTTTGCCCAAGACGGCTTACTAATTGATTTGTACATCAATGGTTGTGGTTCATCAAAAATATGACCATTTAAATCCACATATTTAGCAGTTTTGTTCACATAAGCGTCAGTGCTCGCATTCGTAGGACATTGTGCAGCAAGATGCCCTGGTTTACGACATGCATAACACTTCCTTTGAAAAACATTAAGGGAACTGCTACCCAGATTTGATTCAAAAATTTGTTTTTTATCAACAAAATTCTTTAGATTTCTCTTGTCCTGTTTGAACACATCATGATAACCAAAAATATTTTCTGAACCAAAAGAATCAAAGAAATCATCAGAAGTATCATACCTTGGAGATGGACTTCGTTGAGAAGAACCAGAACTATAAGAAGATCCTCCAGAATAATAATGATCATTCTTTGATTTGAATACATTCTTTTTCTGCTGTTTGAATTTGTTCTTTGGATTTGAACCAGCAACATTCTTTGCTTGTTGTGGTCGAAGAACTGATTCTTCCTTAACATTATAACCAAGACCTTTATGCTTGTATCCCTGGACTTTTGAAGAATTTAATGAAAACTCTGGAGCTTTTCTTCCTTTAGCTTCGCTAGTAAATTTAGCTTTAATAGCATTCAATTTGTTATTCTTAATCAAAGCTTTTTCCTCTTCATGGGCTGAAGAAACAGCAGAATCAACTTTTTCACAAATCTTTTCCTCTGCCAAAACTTTGGAAGTTTGAAACAAACTTTGGAGCGTCACCCAATTTCTTCTCCACTTTCTTAGATTTGTTTTTCTTCTTAGTTGTTGGAGTTGCAAATTTAGAATAATCTTGCAATTCAGCTCTTGGATCAAGTGACACAGATGGAGGATTTAAGATAACCACCGGAGCTGGAACAGAATGCAAGTCCTCTAATTTCACACTATCGTCACTCTTCTCCTGATTGTAAATGTAATTCAGTAAAGTAGGAGACATAGTTGAATTCTTTACTTGTTTTTGAAGAACAAGAATCTCAATTTTCAACTCAGAAATCTTGACTTGAGCATCCATCAATTCTTTTTGAATATCAATAAATTGATCTGACAACTCATTGTATTCTGACTTTAGTTGTCTTTTTGTATCACAAATTTCCATTAACTCAGCATGAACTTTTTCCCACTTCTTTGTGTAATAAGCAACATCTTTTGTTAAAATTCCATTCTTCTCACGAGCCTGAACATTTTCATCTCTAAGCTTTAAAAGTTCCTCTGTAAGTTCTATAACTCTATCTTGTAATTCAGAAATCACTGCTTTATGAACATTTTCAGCAGCAGTAACGTCATCAAAAGCCTTTTGAAGTTCAACATTAGATTTCAGAAGAGATTCCACTCTAGCTGTTGATTTCTCGAATAGATTATCAAAATCTCCAATAACATCCTTTGCTTCAGTTTCCCATTTTTCAGCACTTTGAACCAGTTCTGTATTGACTCTTTCTAAATCAGCACATCTTTGTTGCGAACATTCTAATTCAGCTTTAACAGCTTTGAGTTCTTCAGAGATCAAACCATTCTCTGCTAACAAAGATTCATATTTTTCTTGAAACTCTTTTGTCACTTCTGCAGTACCATCTTCCACAACTGTTTCATATGAACTTGTGTCTGAATCTGAATCATGTAATTCGTGACAACCAACTTCGGCAAGAAGTGCAGATTCATCAGGATACAATTTAACATATTGTTTTAGATCAGCGTTATACACCATGGCAGGTGATGTCTTGTAAATAGAATCTGTAGAACCATCTGCATTGAGAGTTGCAGTTAATGCTATCTGATTCAGTCTCTCTTCAATTAATGCTATATCTCTTTCCCAATCATATCCTTCAGCCGTGTATGAAGTCAAAGCTTGTGATTTAGAATTGTTTGTTGAAGACGAGGATGCAGATACTTTTGAATTGTTACATTCACGAGCAATATGTCCAACTTGTGAACATTTAAAACACTTAACTTTGGATTTATCCAATCCAAGTTTTCCTCCTGGAATAAAAGATTGTTTACCATGCTTCTTCATGTATCTCCTACCTCTTTCAACAATCATAGCAAATTGCCAATGTAAATCTAACTCGTTCAAATGATCATCATTCAACTCACCTAAGTCATTTGCAACCAAATCAACTTCTCCAAGTTTCCCAAAAATTGAACCATTTGACGATGATATAAATGCAGATAACAATGAAGCTACATCCTCAGATGCCTTATCAGGAATTGTAGACTTTGATGATCCGTTTGGACTTGTAAAAGTACAACCTGGAGAATCACCATGACTCTCAGTTTTTCCAGCAAGAAATGCAGTACTAGGACCTTCACTGTAAATGTTTGCCTTTTTAGCATTTTTGGTAGAATCATTTTCACCACGATATGCAGCTGGATTCTGTACTTGTGCAGGCATGGATTTGTTGACACTCAACTCCATATCTCTTGCTTGTATCTGCTCAATCAAATTGATGAATGACAACCCTGAAAATTCTTTATCACGAGTAATCATCATTACATAATTCTCCCATTTTTCAGGTAATGCCTCTAGTATCTTCTCTTTCAGATCAACTTCTTCCTTTTTGATGCCAACCAAAGCCATTTCACTTAATAAATGTGAAAACCTAGTGATAAGCTTTGAAATATTCTCATCTGGATAATGCTTGAAATTGTCGAACTCTTTTCTTAGAACCTTTTGTTTGCTTTTCTTGAACTGATCATTACCCTCACATCGTTTTTGAATTGCATCCCACAATTCTTTTGCAGAAGTATACGCAGAAAATTGATGTAATAAGTCGGAAGGTAATGCCATCGTTAAAGCACCATAAGCTTTTTGTTCTGCTTGATATGCCTTCTTTTGCTCACCAGTAAGACTTTGTTGCAAAACCGGCCTTCCATTTTGTCCTGTTGGATACTCATACAGATTATTGTAAGATATCCAAAAATCAACATCATTTGCACCAACATATGCATTGAATCGCTTCACCCAACTATGATAATCTTCCAATCTGAGCAATTTCGGAACTTTCTGACTTGTTCCTATTTCATTATCATAGTTAATGATAGCTTGCATCGTGTTTTGAATCGCGGAAAACGCTTGAAAATCCGACATATTTTCCGAAATATGACACCTCAAAACTTCGAACTCAAAAACGGAGGCTTTCCAAGTGGATTTAGGGGCTCAAAAATGGACGTACTGGCCGTAGGCGGGTACAAGTCCTAGATCTCGTCGATACGAACGTTTTGGCTGGTATTAGCTCCCGTAACTCTTTACGGTTCTCAAGTTATGTCAGTTTTAGTGACGACCACTTTTCTGCCAGCGGACCAAACCAAAATCAGCGGACCAGATTTGTATTTGCGGGCCAAAAGCTGACCAGAACAATCTTAGCGGACCAGATTATACCTGCGGATCAGATTTATAACCAGCGGATCAAATTGTACTAGCGGACCAGATTGATCCGGCGGACCAAAACTGATACGGCGGACCAGATTTTTTAGCGGATCACACTGATACGCTATAACCGCCACGGACCAGCTGATGAAGATTGTCTAGCGGACCAGTCGGCGGACCAGATTGTTCATCCGGTGGATCAGTCGTTTTTCATGCAGATTTCGACTGATTTCGCAAATTTTGACAAATTGAACTTAAATTTGCTTCACACAGATGCGAAAACTTACCAGGAACACTCGAAAATCATTATTAACCTTGGAAACACCCGGAATTGGAAGAATTTGATGAAAAATGCTTCAAAACCCACTTTTTCTCTCTAAAAATCTCCAAAATCACATAATATGTTCAGCAAATGGAACCAGATAGCTCTGATACCACTTGTAAAACCATGGAGCGACGGATCGATTGCTAATCAAGTGATAACGAGATGAAACGAGATCAAAAGTAAATACAAATGAGATTTGTATTGATGAAACCTTGAGAGCATACACACAGAAACACACACACAGAAATGTAGAATATGACTTGAAGTTCTCTATCAGTGCCCATGCTCTCAACACAAACTACCTATTTATAGGTAACTTAGACTAACTGGCGTACCACCCAGCGTACCAACTGGTACGCTGCACCAACTGGTCCGGCAGACGATGTGTTACGCCCAGCAGCCTAACTAGACTCACATAGTTGCTCTCATTACATAGATACAATACACGAGACACATCGTGGCATAGGAATATGCTCTAACATCCATCAAATTAGTACCTTATTAAATTGGAATGATGATTTTTTTTCCGAATCTAGAGAATATTTACAAATTCATTCTGAAAGTGGATGGATAAATTTAGGGTTTTTTATTCCCAATTTCACGTCAAACACGGTTCCATGCGAGAAATAGAGTTCTCCAATCTTCATCGAACATCGCCGGTGAGCCTGGTTCATTCAAAATTTCGAATCGCTTCCAAACTTCACGTATCCTACTTCAATCGGGTTTGTCCACTGGTTAATCTTCTTCAATCTACTTTAATCGAGCACAGTTGCTTCAATCTGGTTCATTCACGGTTCCAAGCAAATACGTATTACAATCGCCATTTTTTGTCTCCTAAATACACCCCCATCTTTGATATATGGGGAAATCAAGTTTCAAAAATTCATAATCAAGTTTCAGAAATTTATTATATGTTTGTATGTGTGTGATCAATATGGCTCTAGTGGTTCGATTGTTTACCTCTCTTAGTGTATTTGCCTCCGTCAGAAGTTTCTAACATATGCGTTCACAGATGATCAAGGTTCCAAACTCAAATGGGGAATCAATATGTGCAAAGGGGAACATGGGCATTTTTGTGTGGGTGAAAGAAGGGGAAACTTGAAGATGGAAGCTCTTGTCATAACATGAGGCAATTGGATTTAAGGATCTGCTCGAACTAATGAGGAATACAATAAAAGGTCCCAGGGATCCTTATTATGTTGTTGATGACCGGAGGATGTTGGGGTCCGGTTGTGTCAGGACTGCGACTTGTTTATCTTGTTGGGTTGGTTATCTTTGGTTTAATATACGCATAGGTGCATAAAGATTGATACTTATGCATGTATTCACAAATGTTTTTATACATTAATGCATATATGCATTAGATGCATCAATGCATAAAAATCAACTAATGCATTATTGTTTTATAACTATTTATAAAACTAGTTATAAAATTTGTTTTGTTTAACCTATCAAGGTTGGTGATAAAATATAAAAAAGCTAAGAGAGGGCATCGAGCTATATGCTATAACAACAACGTCAACTTCAAAGCGAACAATACTTGGTGATCAAGATGATGCATTTAAAGCCTTTATTGTTATGATTGTGCATTTGATGTATAATGTAAATAATGTTTCTTTAGTCATGTGGTAATTTGTACTTTGTCTAAAATAAATGCATCATTGCATATATGAACTTGTTTAAATATGTATTGCTTTATTATGTAGTAAGTAGTAAGTCTCACAAAACTTGTATTAAGACACAAAAGTTTATATACATTAGTGAAAATAAGGATTATATGCATTAATGAAAAATATTACCAGATGCATCATTGCATAAAACACATTATATGCATTAGTAAACATTATTGTCTAGTATACAAATGCCTCTAAAATGCATTATTAATTTTGCTTATAACCATTTAATAAAAACTTTTGAGTCTATCTAAAACTACTAATAGATATTCAAAAAAAATAATATAGACATATTTAATTTACATCATATAAATTCATTTGTTTGATAGATATAACTCAAAATTACACATTTGTTTATTAAATTAAAACTAGACAACATTAAATGATTAAACGAATACTAGTCAGTGACCTGGGTAAATACCCGAGGCTATGATATATAAAGAATTATGCGAAATAAAAGATGAACCTAAATTGAAAAAAAAAATTGAACTGAATAATACATAAAGCTAAAGAGCCGGAAAATATTCAATAATATTAAATTTACAAGTTAAAAAAAAAGATTTGAATACAATTTTTTTTGGTTACATTCGTCTGGTGACCATCTTTATCTAAAATTAAGATTCTAAAACCCTTTTTTTATTTTCGCTCTTAATAGAGCAACGTACGGCTGGCAATAGAAGAATACCAGGTTCTTTATGTAAACAGTCAAACTCTAGACAGCGATTGACCTTAGCTTTTTTTATGGTCATTGCAAAAAGAATCCGAAATTAGAAATTGTCTTCTTTCAAATTTGAAAGCAATCCGCTTATTTGTTGGAATCAATGAAAGTCTTGGAATAAACGTCCAATTCGTTGATCAAAACCTAAGCAATATGGATCTAGTTTTGTTAGGTTTTCTGTCACGAATCCAAAGCAATTTACGGATCAAATTTTTATTGAAAAATAAAGGAGATATGATGAATAAAGGTTGTGCTATTGTAAACAAAAATATGGATAACTTTTTTATGAAAAAAAATTAATTTAGTGTAATTTTTTAATTTTAAAATATAAATAATTGACAAGTAAGTCAAATCCAATGTGGCACACCTAAAATTGTGCCACGTGGACTTTAAAAACTCATGTTTATTATATAGATAGAAGATAGATTGTTGTATAAAAGTTGCTATCCAACGACGTATTTCTCTATATATTTTACTAGGTTAGTAACCCGTGTATTACACGGGTTAAATATATATTTATAATAATGAGATAAGTATAATAAAATAAAAAATGATATGAGATTTAAAAATTATGGATATGGATGATATAATTGTGAGATCATATCAAATAGTTATTTTATAGTAGTTAAGTTAAATATATATTTATAGTAAAATAGAGTATTTCGTATATCACAGTTGAAAATAAATTGCTTAATGGTTTACTTTAAAGTAGTGTTGAGAATTACAATAATAAAGAGTTATTATTATTTAAGATTACTTGATTCAGAGAATGTTAAAAAATAATTAGAAAATGTTGAAGATGATAATTGAACTCATAAAAGTTACTTTTCAGAATAAAAATATAAAAGAGTGTTTGATATTTTAATATTTTAATTGAATAAATCAACCACCCTAATATATAATATTTCAATCAATAAATATTGGTAACTATTGTTACAAATTAAAATTTTGAATGTTACATCTCTTAATATTAGAAAATTCAAACAATTTATATAAATTTGGTAAGTTAGTTAATAAATAATATATGTAAATATATAAGTAATAAATATTAACACAAATTCATAACTAATTTTAGCTAAATGTAATATTGAATTTTAGATTTAGAAAGTTGAAATATTAAATTTGGAAATTTTGAATTCTTAAATGAAAAAAATTGAAATTAAGTATGGTGTTGACAAGTGGATTGTTGAGGTGGAGGATGATGTAGACACCCTAGTAAAGTGACATGCGGACATTATTTTATTGCTTTATTAGAATAAAAGATAGTAATTAATGTAATTGAAAACTTGATTAAACTAATATTACTTTATACTAATTAATATAATTGAAAATTTGATTAAACATATATATTGAACGAATATGTAATTTTGAAATGTGATTCTGAAGTTATTTATTTGACGAATATGTAGTTTTGAAATGTGATTTTGAAGTATCTGGTCACCACGTTTAATTGAATTGCGATAATTTCGGATTTAATTAAGGGATTGAAATCGAGAATTAAGGACTTAACTTCTAGTTCCTTTTTTACCCTTTGCTTTATAAATTAGAAGTTAATTAATATGTGGTTCATATTGGTTCTCACAGTCCTCGCATTTTTTAAGTTCTCGATTGAGCATATATATATATATATATATATATATATATATATATATATATATATATATATATAGGGGAAAGTTATTGTACAAAGAACGTTTTCCGTGCGAAATGTGCGAAGGGATCTCCGCCGCTCATAATTTAAAAAAACACGCTTAATTAATTTAAAAAAAAGAACGCGGAGTCATTAAAAAGGGTATTAAAGTCTTTTCAACATTAAATGAAAACACGCATACGCAAAAAATATTTATGCCCATCGAACAAAAAAACAATGCAGCCTTTAACCTCTTAACAAATAACACATATTTGGAAAAAAAAAATCACGCATATACGTTAAAAAACTCCAAAAAACACAAACCTAACTGTACTACACTTCAATAAAAAACGCAAGTATTCAAAAGAAAATAACCGCACCCTTACTTTTTAACGCACACAAGACAAAAAACACGCACCTATCTAAAAAATCAACGAAAAAACTAAAACCAGTATCCAAATCACGCACACACAAACAACAATCACGCACCTATCTAAAAAATCAAAGATAACACTAACCCCAATATTCAAATCACGCACACACAACAAAAAGTAAAAACTAAAAGCAGTACCCAAATCACGCACACACAACAAAAATCACGCAAACTATCTAAAAAATAAAAGCAAAAACTAAAACCAATCTAAAAAAATCACGCACAGAAAAACAATAAAACGTGCAACTACCTAAAAAAATTCTCTAAAGGCTTCTTCTTTACAACTCAAGACACTAACCAGGCGTAGTTGTGAAAACAAAATAACGCAACAAAGAACTCTAATTACGCATGATGTTCCTATAAATTACGCATTACAAAAAATATAAGAACGACAACTTTCTAAAATTTTCATTTCAATCTATTAAAAACGCTTTCATTTCAAAAAGCTACATAAAAAACATATTAAACAACAGACAAAGAGAAGAGATGCCTAAATGTGACGCCCACTCCCAGACTTGGCACCAGGAGGGGTCACTCATCGGATTTACTCATGAACACGTGGCACAACAGAGATAAGCAGCGGAAAATGAAAATACATGAGCATCGAATCGTCTACTCGATCTAGCTATTCGAAAATCGAAGCGTAATTAACCGATTGTTTTATTGATCACAATGAACAATTACAATCAGTAAACACTTAGAAATAGACTCAGAGAAACACACTCAGAAACACACACTTAGTAGAAATCTCACACGCTCAGAACTAACAATTACAAAGACCAAACACCTATTTATACCCGGCTGGCCGATCCTTGTCGGAACCCCAGGTTCGGCCAGTCCGAACTTCAGGTTCGGACCAGGTTCGGCCAAGCCTACTTGAACTTGATCTTGTACATTGCTTGATACTTCACACGACGCACATATCAGGTATCAACAAACTCCCCCTCGTCGTGTGCAGTATCTTCTTCAACATCATCAAATTTGTATCTTCAATCAAGCTCCACCTCAAGTGTAGAATCTGTTTGTTTAATGAAATGAATCTTCAAACAAACTCCTCTTCAACTCGATCGTAGCTTAATATTGAATACTTGATGACGCATAGTGTATCTCTGGTCTTTTATCAACAGCTTCAGAAGACTTGAAGTCGTGATATCTTGCACATAGCAACCTGCTCAAACATTTAAATAATCTTGGCGCAAAACGTCTCTTTGAGACTCCAAGATATGATTTTGAAAATTGATTTGTATCACGTGTTGATCAGATCGAAAATAAAGCAAAAACAAAATCTTTTTGATTTTTCAAAGTTTATGCTAAAACATACCGAAAATCTTTTTGTTTTTTTTTTCTGAAATGAATTGAAATCACAATACATAATCAAATACTATTTTTGGTATGAGAAAGATCACTATATGGGATCATATTGGACATAACGCACTGAACTAGTACTTCAATTTCAATTAATCGAAGCACATAAGTCATGCTGATTGCTGGTATAATTTGTCCAACTTAAACTCAGACAGAATCATACTCATAACATTTGGATATGTTAAGGTATTGATTAGATTTGCTTTGACCAGTGTATCCCACACTATCAGACATAATTAGACATTTTCAGTTTTTCTCTCTTTTTCCTTTTGTGTGACAGCAATTGTGATTTTTCACAATGCATAATATTTTCATGATATAGTCAACCGTGTTCCATGCAAAAAGAAATAAGAACGTTAAATCGTCTACCTTAAGGTCGATCTTTCAATACGCAGATAAGGCCTCGGATTTAACAAAATAAGAAAAATAAAACAAGTTGAAATTGTATAACCCAACAACAATCAGGTCGGTACTCCTGTACACGCAGAGAAAGTCCGATGAGTTATACGAAACACCAAAGAAAATAAAGCAGAACGTCAAACGAACAACGATCAGGTCGATCTTTCGATACGCAGAGAAAGTCCGATTGTTTGACAAAATAAAGAAAATCAAACAAGTTTAAATCTTTGCAAAAAGAACACATGTATACACAGTGACTTCTCATTTTGAATTTCACACTTATTTTTCTTTTTGTGTCATGAAATATGCATCAAGATGTTATCCACATGGTCAAGCATTAGTGTTTAGTGTATATCACATCTGAATACTTTCTGATTTGCCGAGCCTACCAAGCATATCAAACAATGATCTTATGGCCCTTTCATCTACTCTATCCATGAGTCAGATACAGAAGCCAATGTACCATCATTTCCCAATGATCAATTTCTCACAATTTTATATTTTGCATGTATTCACTTTCCTTCATTATATATTTGGCATGTATTCACCTTCCCCCCATAACATGCATTTTCACAATTACTCCCCCTTACTTACAATTCTCCCCCTAAAACTGAAAACTCTATTTTTGGATTTTCATTTTACACAAAAACAAGATTCTATTTTTGACTTTTTGAGAAAACTTGTAAACAAAGAAAAGTGATCAATCAACACGGATATGTTGCAGTTTTAGAATTCATAAAATTTGCAGTTTAAAAAGATTTATCATGAAAATTAAATTAAGCATAATACTCCTCGATCAACAACTTTGCAATCATCGATAGGTCTTCTAGAAGTACCTGCACACTGGTCAAACTAATTAGTCTAAAAATGACCCGAAGCGAATCGCTTCTGGTCGACTAGTGTCCTTGGTTTGTTTAGAAACCACCTTAGGTTTCCATTGTTGTTGTTTTGGTAATTCAGTTTTTGATGAAACAATCACAGGTGACTGTGATGATGAACCTACACTTTGAACCTTTGAAAAAATTGGAACAAAACGTTTTTGTTTATGAAAGAATGTAGGTTCAACGTCATCAAAAACTCTGTCTTGTTCATCGAAGAACTTTGTGTTGGCAGGTTTACCAAAAACTGGCTTCTTATTAAACCTTTGAGGTGAATCAGCAGAATATGGACAATCCTTTGCCATATGCCCTGATCGGTGGCAAATATAATAGATTCTTTTCGTTTTGTCCCATCTTTGATGTACCTGCGAAGAACACACATGAATATCTCGAACATGATCAGAATGAGAATCATATACCTGATGCATGTAATCATGTACCCATTTGGATGTAGGGCTTCGAGACTGAGAACTTTCAGTAGAAACTTGAGCTTTCACAAAAACTTCAGAAATATTTCGAGCATCAACACAATGAAGAGGAAATTCTTTATCAGAGAAAAGCTGATCAGAACCTTTGAGCTTGTAGAATCTCTCAGGTTGAATTTTTTCAGCTTGAAAAACTTCCTTCTTCACTTGTTTCATCTTTAATTTCTTCAAATCTTGAAATGATGATGCTGGAACCTTCTTAGCTTTATCTTTCATCCCGTGAAAACCCAATCCTTCATGCTTTCCAGAAATCTTCTCCTCAGGTGTAAAATGTCCATTCTTCGCTAAACGAGAAAATTCAGCTTTCACTTCAGTTACATTCTTTTGATCATAAAAAAATCTTTTCATCAAACTCAGGTTGAGACTGAATCTTGTCACTTGAATTAGCTGACTTCTCATTATCAGCAGAAGATGAACCAGATACAAATTTTGGAGCAGGAGAAACTTCAGATTTCTTTTCCTTCTTTTTCTTATTCTTCCTGTTCTTCTTCTTCGTCACAACTTGCTCATCCTCAACAGTAGATGATGAAACCTTTGAATATTCAAATTCATCAACTTGTTCCTTCACGTCTTTGATAGCTTCTTTGATATGAGCAGGGGGTGATGCAGTCTTATCAAACATTTTCTCAAAATTTGCATCATTAGCTAAGAAGGTTGTGAAAACTTGAGAATTTGAAACATTGTTAAGCAATCGATTAGCATCCAGAACTTGAATTTTTAGATCAGAAACTTTCTGTTGAGCCTCAGCAAATTCTTTTTCTTTAGCAATCAAACGCTTCGCAACCTTGTGAGTTTCAAATTTTTGTAGACGAAGATTCTCAAGGCCTTCATATAATTCCTTCTTCAATTTATCTTCATTTCGCTTTTGAATCTCCAAATTTGCTGTTTGAACTTTATTGACACGAACCAACTCCCGCTTCTCATCCAACAACTTTTCCATTTCAATTTGATATGCTTCAATCTTAGCAGTTAATTCTGCAACATTCTTTGTAAACAAATCAAGCTTGACTTTTGATTTATTAAACAAATTCGTGAAATCAGAAGCAGTATCCTCCGCTTCATCCTTCCATTTCTTGACTTCTTTCATCAACTCATCCCTTTCTTCACAAATCTTAGCTTTTGAAATTTCAACATCCCTTTTATCTTGTTTAGAAATTTCTAAAACTTCATTCAGCAATTTGATTTCTTTAAGCAAACATTCATTCTTCAAACCCAATTCCTTCTCATTTTCCTTAGAAATTCCCAACTCCGAACTAATTATTTTGAAATCAGCAGTAACTCTCTTGACTTCTTCAATCAAAAATTCTTTTTCTTTCATCAAGGCTTTAATCCTAGATTCAAATTTCTCATTTTCAGCAGCGTCATATGAACTCGAATCAGAATAATAATCATCTTGCTCATGAGTGACAATTAATGGTGATGTATCATATCCAAACTGTTGACCCCAATCATAAACACCATCATGTTGAGCTGTCAAAGCTGTTGTCTTGATTGTGTTACTAGTAGATGGTTGAGTTAAACCAGGCTTGGGTGATTGAGTAAAACCAGGCTTGCTTGCATGAGCCTGTTGACAATCTTTGGCAAAATGTCCAAGCTGTGAACATTTATAACATTTTAACTTAGACTTGTCAAAACCCAATTTATCACCAGAAAGATTTCTTCCATGTTTCTTGAAGAACCTCTTCGATCTTTGACATAACATAGAATATTGCCAAGATATATCCAATTCCGTTAGTTGATCATCATCAAGGGCATCAAGATCATCGCTGGTTAACTTTGCATCAGCAACATTTTTGATAATCAAACCAAAAGATGATGAAATCAGTGCATAAATCATTTTAGCACAATCATCTGTTGATTCAGCAGAAAAAGTATTCTGACTTGAAAATTTTGGAATTGTAAAGCTACAACCACGTGAAGACTTGTTATCAGAATTATCGGAAATTCCAGTCAAGAAAGCTATACTAGGTGTAGAACTCAGACTTGGTTTAGCTTTAGCATTCATGCTTGCCATATTCTCACCATGATACAATTCAGGATTTTGCAAAGTAGCAGTTGACTTCTTTGAATTTAACATTTCCATTTCTCGAGCATGAAGTTTCCCAGCAAGCTCGTGAAATGTCATTGTAGAATAATCCTTGTCATGAGTGAGCAGCAAAACATAATTCTCCCACTTTTCAGGTAAAGCTTCCATAAATTTTTCCTTCAAATCAGCATCAGATTTTTCAATACCAACTACCTTTAATTCACTAATCAGATGTGAAAACCGTGAAACAAGAGCAATAATATTCTCATTTTCATAGTTTTGAAAATTATCAAATTCTTTGTTCAATACTTTCTTCCGACTCTTCTTGTAATCATCGTTACCCTCACATCTTGCTGATAGAGCATCCCATAATTGCTTAGATTTCTTACAAGTGCTGAATTGATGTAACAATTCGGTAGGTAACGCCATGGTAAGATAACCATAAACTTTCTTTTCAAGCCATAACTTTTTCTTTCAGCAGCATCAAAATCTTGAAGTTCCTTATAGTCTCCTTCTTCAGTTGGTCGTTCATACAACTTTCGAATCGGAATCCATAGATCAATATCATTTGTGCTTATGTATGTAGAAAACCGTTTCTTCCAATTTTGATAATCTTCAAGCTTCAACAATTTGGGAACTTTCTGACTTGTTCCAATTTCATTATCAAAATTCAACATGGTTTGCATCGCACTTTGCATTGCAGCAAACGCTTGAAATTCCGACATCGTTTGAAAATTTTTAAATTCTGCCGGCCGAACTTGCTCTGATCCTAACACTGACCTTCGAACTCTGTCCGAACCTAAAATCAAAGTCCGAACTTCGTCCGAACTTGCTCCGAATCAAAATCAACAGTCCGAACTCCTAAGTGACTCCAATCTAGCTTCGAACCTTGAATCACACCGAACCTCAACCGAGACAACTCCGAACACGGACTGAACTTTGACCGAACTTGAAGTTCGGAGTAGTTACTCCGAACCTGAACAGATTACTCCGAACCTCGATTTCATTTTTCAAAAACACGCAAAAATGGACTGATTTTGACGTAACTCGTTACGGTGGATCAGAACAACCTCCGACATCGTTTGAAAATTTTTAAATTCTGCCGGCCGAACTTGCTCTGATCCTAACACTGACCTTCGAACTCTGTCCGAACCTAAAATCAAAGTCCGAACTTCGTCCGAACTTGCTCCGAATCAAAATCAACAGTCCGAACTCCTAAGTGACTCCAATCTAGCTTCGAACCTTGAATCACACCGAACCTCAACCGAGACAACTCCGAACACGGACTGAACTTTGACCGAACTTGAAGTTCGGAGTAGTTACTCCGAACCTGAACAGATTACTCCGAACCTCGATTTCATTTTTCAAAAACACGCAAAAATGGACTGATTTCGACGTAACTCGTTACGGTGGATCAGAACAACCGATAGAAAAATGGTTTAGAAGCATATTTGACACCAAACACTCAATAGAAATGATGAAAAACACAAATACGAACTCGAGAAACTCCAAAAACGCTTCAAAAATCCGAAGATAGAAACCACAGATCAGTAGAGTGAACCAGAAAGCTCTGATACCACTTGAAAGTACGTGAGCATCGGATCGTCTACTCGATCTAGCTATTCGAACATCGAAACGTAATTAACCGATTATTTTATTGATCACAATGAACAATTACAATCAGTAAACACTTAGAAATAGACTCAGAGAAACACACTCAGAAACACACACTTAGTAGAAATCTCACACACTCAGAACTAACAATTACAAAGACCAAACACCTATTTATACCCGGCTGGCCGATCCTTGTCCGAAACCCAGGTTCTGCCAGTCCGAACTTCAGGTTCGGACCAGGTTCGGCCAAGCCTACTTGAACTTGATCTTGTACATTGCTTGATACTTCATACGACGCACATATCAGGTATCAACAGAAAATTTAAAACTTTTATTTATAATATAAGCCAAGTACGTAAAGTAATTGAGATAATTTACAATCTATCTATATAGTGACTAACTATATTAGTCTTTATTTATCTATAACTATGGCAGCACCTCCACAGCTCCTCTAATAGCTTGCCCGATCATTCTCTTATCACGAGGGCTCCGCCCTTGCTCCCAGACGTCTCACCTAAACCTGACATACATATGGTTTTGGGAAAAGGTCAGCTTACGCTGGTGAGTTCTACATTTTAAAGACGTTACCTCGTTTGTGAGGTTAAACCTTTTGTACCTGCAAAATCCCTTTTTATAACATTTATCAAGTATAACACATAACAAGTCATACATAACATAACATCAAAATCATACACGTTTCTCTAGAGAACATCTACCTCAATAACCTTTAACTCCTACGACCTGAATTCCATACACCTCTATACCTTCTGGTCTCGAATACTGCTCAGGTGACTTTATCGGAAGCCCCCAACCTCAGTACCGACAACTGCTCCATCTCTTCTATACCTTCCCGGTCTCGAATACTGCTCAGGTGACTTCATCTGGAAGCCCCCCAACCTCAGTATCGACCTTTGTTCACGTAACCTTAACTCTTTAGACGTTCCATTCTATCGAACATCTCCTTAACCACCACAGTACTACTACACGCCCCTAGTTAGATATCCGAATGACTTACGTGTGCTAATAAACATGATAATGTACTCATATACTGCAACAAATGAACATCCCCCAATTTACCTAGGTGTATGTATACAGGATGTACCAGCGGCGTATCCTTCACACATTCGATATATCAGGTAACTATACCACCATGCTTGTAAACAGGATGTACCAGCGGCGTATCCACCACATAATAATATAGCAAACGTATCACCTATTCTCATATAATCATACATTCTCACTTGTGCGTTTATTAACAAACCCTTATCATTTGGATACCTAGTTTCAAAGCAAATATAGCACATAACCCTAATAATCATTTCATATGCATTATTCTATCATAATCATTTCATATACATTACTAACATGTATAACCATTCATAAGCATCTTCATAACATAACACGTATCATTTCAAACAGTTCATCAATTCAACAGTTAAGATAATCAAACTTTCAGATAAAAGCATTTCAAATACTTTTTAAGTAAATAGTTGAATATTGTATGTATATCAGCCCGAAAACATTAAAGCGTTGAAAACATTTAAAAGTGGGCTCACAGAACTCACCTTATCTCTTTACTCGTTAAACTCGGGCAGAACCTCCGACAGAATCCTTCGGTTAACCTAATTCGCGTATCGTATGGCATTAACGCAAGGTTTAACATTATAAACATATCCTATGTTTATTTATCTCTTATATTATCTTAATAATATCTAATTATTAAGGTTTACTTCTTTTAAGGTCAAAATGACCAAAATACCCTTATAGGCATAATATCCCTTTTAAATATGAAGACGTGCATTCCTATAAGCAAACGCTCACTCCGGGATCGCCCAGGGAGGTATGCCATTTCCCAATTGGGATTTATGCGACACCCTCGCTATGCCAGAAACCCCAGTGTACAGGCGCTTACCCTTCCGGTCCGCATGAACTTCTAAATATCCGATTAACTCGGTATCTTAAATAGTTTATCGTTTATCCATTTTAACCCCATATATACTTATTATATGTATAAACATAGTTCCATACCAAAATTCAAGTCCCCATACCCTCCGGATTATTTTATATTAAATAATCATATTTCAAAACCCTAATTTCATATATTTCTCGTTTCTTTATCAAAACTCATTTTCTTTTCAAACCAAATTAGGGTATTATCCATTATAACATTTTATAATATACTTTAAAATATCTAAGCTTCATTCAAAACCGTTTGCTTAATTTGGGCAGAACAACGTTACGAAAACCCTAATTTTGACCCGTTAACAAAACCCTTACCAAACCTTTTCCAATTGTGAAATAATGTTAGGGATTTCTTTAAACACATTAAATTATGATTACCTACAAAAATTCAGACCCTAATTCCCACCCGATCACCCAATTTTGACAAAACAAGGTTATGAACCCTAATTTTTGCATAGTTTTAGATCTCTAATCTAGACATGATATTAACTGAAATTAACATGGGGCTATTGTAGAGCATACCTAGAAACGTAGGACTACAGGTTTTTAGCTCCTAACTCCAAGCCGATCGATCGAATTTCGCAGACGAAGTTTCTGGTTCGAACTTAGAGTTTTTAGGTGGAGAATTCGTGAATTGGTGAGTGAAATGGACGAATTGATGGGCTATATATAGTCAACATGATGTGCCTAAGGTCCCTACACGTACCCTAGTGACTAATCGACCCAAATCGACGCGTAGATGGTCGAATCGTGAGCTGCAAGTCCGACTGTCGTGGCTGTTTTTGAACCTGATCTCGTTTCTGCGTTTCTATAGCCGTCGCGTATCGCGCCAAACATGGGGTCGTGGCTCGCGATACGCGAGCCACTTATTTCCGGCCAGGTTTCCCTTTTTTACATTTTTAGCCCTTCTACTTTAGTTTAATGCATTTCTAGCCCCTAAACTTCTAACCTTTTATCATTTTATGTACCAAAACCTTATGGGACATATTTATAACATTTTCTAAGGTTTCTAAGGCTCGGGATTCGTACGATAACATATATACATATATATGTATTTTCTTTATTATTTGCTAAATTACGTTTTAGCCTCTCAAACTTTACAATACTTATCATTTCATCTTATAAATCATATTAGGATATTTTTTTACCATACTCTAAGCCTCGGGATACTTATAATAATCATAGATACGTATAATATCCGTATACATGTGTAACTTTACAATAATTACACTTTTAGTCCTTTTACTTTCCTGTTAACTTATTAAGACACGTATTTACACGTATATCTCCATCAATTCACACATGTATCATTATGTTATTCATATAAACATATATTGATCTCATACTTTACCTTCGTTAATATTTAACCCATCGTTTATGCATATTTCACCATATAGGCCATCAAACACGTATTTCTAACACATGCAACTTATCTAAAGCATAGTCTTACCACATTTATCAATTAAGCTCACGTATTTACTATATATATAATGTATCTATGAAAATTGGGGTGTTACACTAAAACATCTTCATATCTCTTAGAGAATCCTTTCGATCTTTCATTTTCTTCCTTGTGCTATCCATCAACCTACGAAGCATTTCGTGGATCTCCTGCTTCAACTGCAATTGATCCATTATGAACTCCGTAGCAACACTATGTATCTCAGTGGGAGGATGATTAACAAACTCCTCAAGCATAAAAGTATAAGTTTCGATGCTATTGGAGGTGAGAGCGACCATCATTCCGAACGAATTATGCATGATATCGCCTTTCGTTTCTTCTCTGTTGCAGAGTTCCTCCAGCGCCCTTATCGCCTCAGGGGATTTTGTGAAAATATAGTTCGATGAAGATGAAGCCATTGAAGATGTGTATGAAGAAAGGAAGATAGTGAATTTTTGGAAAAAAAATGTCTCTAACTAGTAAAACTATAAAATATAAATAAGGGGAGGGAAACCTAACCGACGGAAAAGAAAAAATAATAAATTAAAAACACGTATTCAGTTTCTTTATTACGCATAAAAATATATTTAAAATACGTAAATATCCATATAACTTGTGTCCTTCCATATACACATAAAATATCAATCATGACTCCTCGATCACTCCCCCCCCCCCCCACACTCTATAAAATAGGAACTAGATTCGCTTCTAGAAAAATAACGCAACCCTCTACAACTGCTCAAAAAGAAAACACAACAATATCAAAAAACCGTAAAAAAAACAAAAAAATGGATTCC
>JBCNJP010000010.1:51291516-51414782 GCA_039602395.1 Deinandra increscens subsp. villosa
TAAACCTTCATGATATTGTTAGATCTTCTGTAGGAATGCTTGGTAATGCTAGATCTATCATAAAGTTTGCAACTTTACGTTTGAAATCCAACCATGATAGAGATTTATGCTATTTAGGTCACTTTAGGGTTTTAAATGCATTTTGGTGATTTGATGATGAATATGCATGAATAAGGTGTTAAAACTTGTTGTTTGATGTTGGTAAATGCCTATGTATGCTAAACAATGAATTACATGAAGTATGGAAGCTGTTAGGTTGATTTTTAGACTGATCCGTATGTTTTTCGCGACCAGCGAAACTGTCATGTTCTCTGGGCGAATCTGTTTAGCGAAACTATGTATATCTTCATCCAGCGACACTATGCAGCGAAACTGCAGTGTCGCCGGGTAAACCAACCAGACCAGCTCGAGCGAATCTACCGAGCGAAATTCCCTGAACGAAAGTTCAAACCAGTTTCGGGCGAAACTAGGCTAGCGAAACTGTGTCAACAGTTTCGAGCGAAACTAGCCTAGCGAAACTGTGTCATCGGGTATTGCCTAGCGAAAGTGCTGCCCGTGCACACAGCGAAACTGACTAGCGAAACTGCTAGCGAAACTGAGACCAGAATCCAAACTTGTACAATTTGCTTGAATGTTATGCCATGACTTACATAATTATGCCATGATGATACATGCTTTGATTTCTGATATATATGAACCCTTGTTTATGATCAACCATCGGTGTCGTGTGTCTGTATGTCGAGTCATAGTTCCAACGTGCTATGTTATGGGCCATAGTGACGTTAAGTAAAGATTAGACACAAAACTAATACTTAAGACCTAAACGTGTTCATAGGTCTTCGTTAAGCAAACTTGGATTATTAAGCAAGTGTAGCAGTGCAACCAAAGGTGAGTGTCACAAACCCGATTACCGTGAACCCGTTTGGGTCACACCGAATAACTAAAAGTAAAACAATGCTGACAAACTCGAGAGTGCGAGGCACCTCCCTGATAAACTTGGAAACTTGGAGTGCTCGGCACCCACTTGATGAACTAGAAGTGCTTTATGGGAAGCACTTGTGAATAACTTAAACAACTATTTCTGAAACGAAACTGAAAACACTTTTGAGATTCATGAGAATCCGGTAAACTGTTTTAATATGGCTAGTGTAGGTTAAAGTCTAAACCACATGATATCACATGATTTCTAAGGATGCCTTGAAAACTTAAAAGTCCTCAACTAAATTGTACCATTAATTGTAAAGCGAGGGGATGTTGGGTAGATCTACTGGAGTTTGACAAACTCCGCCCCGTGGCACGGGGAGTGCACGGAGGTACAATATCAGCCTATCTGACCGTGATCCCGAGAGGACACGGGGGAGGCAAAAACCGCGATGACATAGGTCCGCAGAACTGATGGCACGGCCACTACAATAATTTATGGTCAGCTTTGGTACAAACTTCCTTAGTGCATGGAACAACGGATTAGCTACCCGCGATATCGGTTGAGCACTTTAACTATACAAGACTAGTACATACCCGATAACGTAGGTTACGGACAATACTTTTACTAAACCACAATAATATGATTTTGATTATCACAAGCATTGCTTTTCACAAATAAATTGTACGTAAGAATACGTTTACACGATTATGATTTATGAGACCGGGCCACTGCGTGACAAGCCCACTGTGAACTCACCAACCGTTAGGTTGACACTTGCGTGGTTTAAACTTTTGCAGATCGCTGAGGAGTATCCGGAGCGGGTTGGCATGGCACATGAAGACTTTTATTTTAATTGAACTAATTGGGAATTTAATACAATGATTTGTAAAGCACGTGGTTAGTGCTAAGATAATATTTTGTTCCGCTGCGTAACTTGAGACTATTTTTATGATATATCTTTGGACTAACTCTGATTCATTTAGTATTTGTAACTAATGGTTGTGGTCCTGGTCTGGTCGCACCCCTTAACGGTATAAACTCCGTTAGTGGTTAATTTGGGGGTGTGACATGTGAGCTCATCTACCTGCTTCCTAAGCTCAGTTATTTCTAACTTTGCATTGTCATACAGTAGAGTTTTCTCAGTAGCAAGTTTTTGATATTTCACAATGTCTAGTTTCTGAGCTTTTACCTTCTCCTCATTCTTTTGCCATCTACCCTTAAAAGAACTCCTTTCACATTTTATCTCAAACAGTTCTAGCTGATAATTTTACAGATTTGTCTAAGTCCAGGAATTATACGAGCACAAGTGGGATTGGGGCATATCTCAGTTTTGTCAACTTCATCAACGAAATCATCTTTGTCCTCAACTATATTCTTTTCTTCAACCACTGAACTCATTTTCTTTCTTTAGATATGCAGCCTTTGAAGATTTTGAAGAATCGGCAAAAACGGCAAAAGTACTATTCAAAGAATAGTGTCAAAACCTTAAAACTGAAAAACGGAGCCCTTCGGAGTGGAATTTGGGGGTCCAAACGAGCTCCCCTGGACGTTAGTCGGGGGTAATTCTGGGGCTTGTTGTCACGAACGTCGTGTTAAAAAAATGAGCTTCTAACTCCAAACGAGTCAAAAGTTACGTCCGTTTCCGTGAAAGTGTGAAATAGTGACTTTTTGTCGCAAACTAGTTTCCGATCGTAAACGCTGTTTCCGATCGTAAACACCCCCGAGTCGTAAACCCAATCGTAAACATAGTGGGAATCGCAAACACGCTCCGGGTCGTAGACTCCAATAGTAAACTCCAATAGTAAACTCCGATAGTAAACTCCGATAGTAAACTCCGATAGTAAACTCCGATAGTTCAAACCTTCAAACCTTCAAACCTTCAAACCTTCAAACCTTCAAACCTTCAAACCTTCAAACCTTCAAACCTTCAAACCTTCAAATCTTCAAACCTTCAAATCTTCAAACCTTCAAACCTTCAAACCTTCAAATCTTCAAATCTTCAAATCTTCAAATCTTCAAATCTTCAAATCTTCAAATCTTCAAATCTTTTTTTTTTGGAAAAAAGCTTGAATCCAATACCGTGAGAACCTCGAATCTGTGATTCTTGGCTCTGATACCAATTGTAGGTCCGAGATCAAACCAAGAACACGATATCTAATCACAAACGAGTGCGGAATCCTCGTGAGTGATTGATTCAAGAAACAAGTAGAAGAAATAGACTCAATCTATAAGAAAGATTGAATCTTGAATGAATATCACTACTTGTTGAAGCTGATCGTAAACTAGTGAGAACACAGAAATCGTAAACTGCCAATTGTATTAGAAAAGCTTAGACAATCATAAACACAAATGGGTTTATATACTACCCAATACAAACCCTAATAAAATCGTAAATATGAAACCGGCCCACATGGCCCAAATCGTAAACAAGATAATGCTAAAGCCCATTGACTAACAAGCCCAAAACCAATACAATCCTAGCCCAAACACTAATGTTCATGCCTCAATTAAATATAGCCCAACAGGCCTAAGATGAAAGCCGACATTGCCACTTACATAAGTAAGTGCTTGACTTGTTCCAAGGTTAAGGCGGAACACCAGAAACCGGCAGGGTTACTTCAACAACCAAAAATTCCCGAGTGGAAATGGGAGGGTATCGCTATGGACTTTATCACAAAGTTACCCCGTACAGCGAGCAAGTGTGATACAATTTGGGTAATTATTGATCGTTTAACCAAGTCGGCACATTTTCTACCAATTAAGGAAACTGATACCTCCGAGACATTAGGCAAAATTTATCTTAAAGAGATCGTCTCGCGACATGGAGTACCAGTTTCTATTATATCAGATCGAGACGCCCGATTTACATCCAAATGTTGGGAATCTCTACATGAAGCATTGGGATAGCATCTGGACATGAGTACTGCATATCACCCTCAGACCGATGGTCAAAGTGAACGGACCATTCAAACTCTTGAGGACATGCTGCGTGCATGTGCGATTGATTTTGGGGAAAGTTGGGATAAACATTTACCCTTAATGGAATTCTCCTATAACAACAGTTATCACACCAGTATTGGTGTAGCTCCGTTTGAAGCATTTTACGGGCGAAAGTTTAGATCACCTCTTTATTGGGCGGAAGTTGGTGACAGTAAACTCACAGGTCCTGAGTTGGTACTCGAGACAACAGAGAAAATAGTGCAGATTCGTAATCGTATGGCAGCCGCACGAGATAGACAGAAATGTTATGCCGATAAACGGCAAAGACCTTTGGAATTTGAGGAAGGAGACAAGGTCTTGTTAAAGGTCTCACCCTGGAAGGGTGTAGTGCGTTTTGGTAAACGTGGTAAGTTAAACCCAAGATACATTGGGCCATTTGAGATTGTTAAAAGAGTTGGTCTATCAGCATATGAACTAAACTTACCAGCAGAGCTAAGTGTGGTCCATAACGTTTTCCACGTGTCTTTAAAGAAATGTTTAGCGGATGAGACATTAATCACTCCACTCGAGGAGTTGCATGTGGACGAACAACTTCGATTTATCGAAGAACCGGTAGAAATTATGGATCGGGAAGTTAAACAATTGAACGTAGCAAGATCCCAATCGTTAACGTTCGTTGGAACTCGAGACATGGTCCTGAATTTACTTGGGAACGCGAAGATCAGATGATGAAGAAATATCCCAAACTGTTCAGGGATCAGCCATCGTCTAGTTCAGGTACTGGTTTTATTTTCGCGGACAAAAATTCTTCAACAAGGGGATTATGTGACGACTGAGAATTTTTCTTTTCTTTTCTTTGTGTCTAGCTCATTAACTTTTACCACGTTACGCAATTTTCGAGGATGAAAATTCTTCAACAAGGGGATATTATGACAATCAGACTTTTCAGGTCATTTTCTGACATTAACTGAACGTAAAACCGTATTAAATGTTGTGTGAACATTTATGTGATTGACTGTGTTGACTTTAGCAACTAGGGTTTTGTGTGACTAATTACTACGAGCATGCACGGAAGATTAAACGTTTGAAATTCTATGACTGACGTTTTATGATTTTATGTGATATTCGTATATACTTACATAAATAGTTTTATGATTTAATGAGTATTTAAGATGAGTAAATATGAGTTATTATATATAGATAAGTATGGTTTTGTGTGATTTTAGAAAAATAATTGTGGAATTATAATTCTATGATTTCATGTGGATAAAATGAGGTTTTTACATTTTATAAACGTTACACGATTTATATATTTTGACGTTCCTCGTATATTCGTCGTTTACTTGTTCCTTCGTTAACCTCCTTTAGAGCCGTTAGGTTTTGTAAAACTTTCAGGGGTTATGTTGTCGTTTCCCAAACACGATTCTCTTTTACTAAACGTGGAGGGGCCATTCTGTAATTACCAAAACTCTGTGTCATTATTGTAATTATGGGAGGGACTATAGTTGTCATTATCCTATAGTCAATTTTAAATGATAATTACGTGAATTGAAGAAGAGTCGACGATCAGTTTTAAACCGATCATCATCATCATTCCGTCGGTTACAATAGTCCGCAATCAATTGAGCAATTCAATTGCATCAAATGATAACCATCCATCCTCATTCACTCACACGCCCATTCCCGTATCCCTCTTTCTCGTTCTCTGTTTTCCGGCGAAACAAAAATCATCGAGACCACCACCGAACCTCCACTACCTAGCCACTGTTTACCATCATTCGACACATCCATGTGATCGTCTGTCCCTGAGGCGCAACCAGAACCGATCATATTTGAGTTTCGTGACCGTGCTCCGAGTTTGTGTTTAGGTTTCGGGTTCGTTTCGGTGTACAAAACGTATCAATCTCTCATCTCCGACTCGAGGTAATAGTTCCTTAATGTTAGTCGCACAGTTTTATGAGTTTTATTTGTGTTTTGCGATTTTCCGGTGACCGGAGTTAGGGTTCCGATCACCGGAGTTATTGGGTGAAGAAGATGAAGTCAATCGGGTTCGGGTTATAAACTTTGAGAACCGAAATCATAACAGACGCCAATCTGGCACGGGCGGTTAGGGTGTTGGTCTGGTACGCAGGAGATGCGGGTTCGAGTCCCGGTCTCACCCTTTTTGTTTCTGTATTTTTCCTAAAATTGATTCTGGTCGCTACCTATGCACAAAACCATTGCGATCCGGATCTTGACCCAACAGCACCCCTTGCCGAGTGGTATGCACACTGTGTTCTAACATAGAGGTCACGGGTTCGAACCCAGTGACCTCCATGTTTTTCTGTTTTTATTATTTTGTGTTCTCTTGGGCATTTGAACACTATATTTTGTATCAAAATTGTCCCTTGTCATATCTAAAACCCGTAAAAATACATTTGAGACATTTAAATCTCGTAAATCACGTTTAACTTGTTATTCTAGATAAAAATATATTTCCAACATCTATATATATATATATATATATTGATATAAAATTCTAGTTTTACAAAAGGTAAAATATATATATGTGTATATATATATATATATCTTGGGTAGATTAATATATAAACTTATGTCGTTGGATTTTTATTGAAATAACCGGATATTTTATGATAACCTTTAATATATATAAATATATATTGATCTCGCAAATTCATTATTAACACTTCTTGAACGCTTATTAAAATATATACATTATATGTATATTTATTTTAGAATATCTGAACTTGGAAAATATATAATATTAATATATATTGTATTTTCTCGTACTATTTCGATAATCGCTCGGATTTGGCACACGTGCCATCCTCGAGTTATTCTGGACTTCACGATCTTTCGTTTTTGTCGACTACGTTAGACTTATAGTTTATAGAACACACACTTATACATTTATGCTCGTTAGGTGATTGATTGCTTGCACAAGAATCGTTCTTGCAACTTGAATTAACTGTTTGTCTGGAAACTTTGCCGAGCAACCTAAGGTGAGTTTCACGGCCCCATTTTACTGTTTTAAATCATGTTGGGGGAGATTAACATGCATGATTTACACAACTGAGATAATTAGACTTTTATATATCACTTGAAGTACTTGTAGCACACTGATACAACAAAGTCCTTCTTATGGTACCGTTAGTATTAATGACGATAGCGGAAAATATATTGTAGTACTACTGGGTCTGACAAACCCCACCTGGGTCAGTCGCTCTGGCACGATTGGATATCGAACGGGTGTTATATTCATCCTAAACACAACAAGGCTAACTATACACAACTGTTAGCTTCGGTGACCATCAACGTGCGAAGTTTCATGTATATAGCCTAGCTAGCTATTTGATATATATTAGTGATTATGCTCTTACAACTTGACGTTATTGAACGGTCAATCTGAAACTGAACTTGAAATGTTACTGAACTGTTAAACCTGTGAACTCACCAACCTTTGTGTTGACACTTTAGCATGTTATTTCTCAGGTCGCTAAACTGGATTGAATGCCATGAGCTAGGATGCACCACTTATGGATTATGATTATCATGCATGCATATTAGACTTTAATACATTTCAAAACGCATTTACTTTGGTTTAAATTACATTGCATATAGACTGTTCGTATGGCTAATGTGTTCGATCCTGGTTTGTCACGCTCCCTGCGGCACGTTGTCGTGCGTGGGATTTTTGGGGGTGTGACATAAAGAGAATTGCATACATAAAACTTATCTCAAATTAGTTTGTTTCTTCCTAATTCTAATATTTAAATTATTATTCTTAATATGTGAAATCAAAGGGAAACACGATTAAGATGTTGTTTAATCTTTAATGTTCTATGATATGTGATGCGATATGTGATGCTGCTGCATTTGCATTTTCTTAAGGCATTAAGTATTTAAGTTAAAATTTTGGTAAAAGATTGTTTTTTATTTACTTTTTGGTACAGTAGGGTTTTCTGCATTTAGTTATAATTTGAAAGTAAAAATATGCTTGGGATAGAAATTAACAAAATAGCATTTTGGATCTTATTTGGTTTTGTTGTTAATTTAAAGGTCAAATAACAAATTGGTTAGTCATGTTATTATTTTTTTGTTTGTGTTTATAGGTGTGAAGATGCTCTCAAATACAGGCATGATTTACTTCTTTAATTCATGTTTCTGCAACCTTCATCTGCTTCTACCTATCCTCTATCTTACACCTTGATTTTTGTCTACACTTGCATAAATGTCCTTACTAACACCTTTCATTGGACAACCGGATTTTGATACATGGATACTTCATATTTGATTATTATAGGCGATGTAGAAAATCAAATTGAGTTAAGGTATGAGGCTGGAAATGTAAGTTTTTTTTTTTAGTATTTCTTTGTTTGTTTTTAGTTTGTATTTGATGGGACCATGGATTAGTACCAACATAAACATTTGTTGCAGCTTTAGGGCATCCGATTCCTATAGATTTTGGTGCAAACTTAAAACATTTGATATCCATGTGATCGTCTGTCCCTGAGGAGCAACCAGAACCGATCAGATTTGAGTTTCGTGACCGTGCTCCGAGTTTGTGTTTAGGTTTCGGGTTCGTTTCGGTGTACAAAACGTATCAATCTCTCATCTCCGACTCGAGGTAATAGTTCCTTAATGTTAGTCGCACACTTTTATGAGTTTTATTTGTGTTTTGCGATTTTCCGGTGACCGGAGTTAGGGTTCCGGTCACCGGAGTTATTGGGTGAAGAAGATGGAGTCAATCGGGTTCGGGTTATAAACTTTGAGAACCGAAATCATAACAGACGCCAATCTGACATGGGCGGTTAGGGTGTTGGTCTGGTACGCAGGAGATGCGTGTTCGAGTCCCGGTCTCACCCTTTTTGTTTCTGTATTTTTCCTAAAATTGATTCTGGTCGCTACCTATGCACAAAACCATTGCGATCCGGATCTTGACCCAACAGCACCCCTTGCCGAGTGGTATGCACACTGTGTTCTAACATAGAGGTCACGGGTTCGAACCCAGTGACCTCCATGTTTTTCTGTTTTTATTATTTTGTGTTCTCTTGGGCATTTGAACACTATATTTTGTATCAAAATTGTCCCTTGTCATATCTAAAACCCGTAAAAATACATTTGAGACATTTAAATCTCGTAAATCACGTTTAACTTGTTATTCTAGATAAAAATATATTTCCAACATCTATATATATATATATATATATATATTGATATAAAATTCTAGTTTTACAAAAGGTAAAATATATATATGTATATATATATATATATATATCTTGGGTAGATTAATATATAAACTTATGTCGTTGGATTTTTATTGAAATAACCGGATATTTTATGATAACCTTTAACATATATAAATATATATTGATCTCGCAAATTCATTATTAACACTTCTTGAACGCTTATTAAAATATATACATTATATGTATATTTATTTTAGAATATCTGAACTTGGAAAATATATAATATTAATATATATTGTATTTTCTCGTACTATTTCGATAATCGCTCGGATTTGGCACACGTGCCATCCTCGAGTTATTCTGGACTTCACGATCTTTCGTTTTTGTCGACTACGTTAGACTTATAGTTTATAGAACACACACTTATACATTTATGCTCGTTAGGTGATTGATTGCTTGCACAAGACTCGTTCTTGCAACTTGAATTAACTGTTTGTCTGGAAACTTTGCCGAGCAACCTAAGGTGAGTTTCACGGCCCCATTTTACTGTTTTAAATCCTGTTGGGGGAGATTAACATGCATGATTTACACAACTGAGATAATTAGACTTTTATATATCACTTGAAGTACTTGTAGCACACTGATACAACAAAGTCCTTCTTATGGTACCGTTAGTATTAATGACGATAGCGGAAAATATATTGTAGTACTACTGGGTCTGACAAACCCCACCTGGGTCAGTCGCTCTGGCACGATTGGATATCGAACGGGTGTTATATTCGTCCTAAACACAACAAGGCTAACTATACACAACTGTTAGCTTCGGTGACCATCAACGTGCGAAGTTTCATGTATATAGCCTAGCTAGCTATTTGATATATATTAGTGATTATGCTCTTACAACTTGACGTTATTGAACGGTCAATCTGAAACTGAACTTGAAATGTTACTGAACTGTTAAACCTGTGAACTCACCAACCTTTGTGTTGACACTTTAGCATGTTATTTCTCAGGTCGCTAAACTGGATTGAATGCCATGAGCTAGGATGCACCACTTATGGATTATGATTATCATGCATGCATATTATACTTTAATACATTTCAAAACGCATTTACTTTGGTTTAAATTACATTGCATATAGACTGTTCGTATGGCTAATGTGTTCGATCCTGGTTTGTCACGCTCCCTGCGGCACGTTGTCGTGCGTGGGATTTTTGGGGGTGTGACATAAAGAGAATTGCATACATAAAACTTATCTCAAATTAGTTTGTTTCTTCCTAATTCTAATATTTAAATTATTATTCTTAATATGTGAAATCAAAGGGAAACACGATTAAGATGTTGTTTAATCTTTAATGTTCTATGATATGTGATGCGATATGTGATGCTGCTGCATTTGCATTTTCTTAAGGCATTAAGTATTTAAGTTAAAATTTTGGTAAAAGATTGTTTTTTATTTACTTTTTGGTACAGTAGGGTTTTCTGCATTTAGTTATAATTTGAAAGTAAAAATATGCTTGGGATAGAAATTAACAAAATAGCATTTTGGATCTTATTTGGTTTTGTTGTTAATTTAAAGGTCAAATAACAAATTGGTGAGTCATGTTATTTTTTTTTTGTTTGTGTTTATAGGTGTGAAGATGCTCTCAAATACAGGCATGATTTACTTCTTTAATTCATGTTTCTGCAACCTTCATCTGCTTCTACCTATCCTCTATCTTACACCTTGATTTTTGTCTACACTTGCATAAATGTCCTTACTAACACCTTTCATTGGACAACCGGATTTTGATACATGGATACTTCATATTTGATTATTATAGGCGATGTAGAAAATCAAATTGAGTTAAGGTATGAGGCTGGAAATGTAAGTTTTTTTTTTTAGTATTTCTTTGTTTGTTTTTAGTTTGTATTTGATGGGACCATGGATTAGTTGTCACACCCCCAAAATACCACTAACGGAGTTTATACCGTTAAGGGGCGCGACTAGACCAGGATCCACAACCATAGTTACAAATACTAAACGAATCAGGGTTAGTTCAAACACAAGTTATAAATCAAAGTATTAAATTACATACGCAGCGGAAAATTAATTGTCCTTAGCACTAACCACGTGCTTTACATAAATGTTGTTTTAAATTCCCAATTTAGTTTAAATAAAAGTAAACATCTTCTGTGCCATGCCAACCTCCAGCGGATACTCCTTAGCGATCTGCAAAAGTTTAAACCACGCAAGTGTCAACCTAACGGTTGGTGAGTTCACAGTGGGCTTGTCATGCATTGGCCCGGTCTCATAATCATAATACGTGTCAAGGTATACTTACAAGTTATTTATTTGTGAAAAGCAATGCTCGTAACTAAATCTCAGTTTATAAATGGTTTGTCCGTGACCTACGTCATCGGGTATGTACTAGTTCCGTAAAGTTAAAGGACTCAACCGATATCGCGGGTAGCTAATCCGTTGTTCCATGCTCTAAGGAAGTTTGTACCAAAGCTGACTTATTTTGTGGGGGCCGAGCCATCCCGTACGGTGCGGACCTACGTCATCGCGGTTTTTGCCTCCCCCGTGTCCTCTCGGGACCACGGTCAAATAGGCTGATATTGTTCCTCCGTGCACTTCCCGTGCCACGGGGCGGAGTTTGTCAAACTCCAGTAGATCTACCCAACATCCCCTCGCTTTACAATTAATGGCACAATTTTAGTTGAGGACTTTTAAGTTATAAGGCATCCTTAGAAAACATGTGATATCATATGGTTTAGACTTTAACCTACACTAGCCATATTAAAACGTTTTCAGTTTTGTTTCAAAAATAGTTTGTTCAGAGTTCACAAGTGTTTCCCATAAAACACTTCAGTTCATCAAGTGGGTGCCAAGCATCCCGTGTTCTCATGTTCATCAGTAGGTGCCTAGCACTCTAGAGTTTATCAGCATTGTTTTCGTTAAGTTATTCGGTGTGGCCCAAACGGACTCACAGTAAGCGGGTTAGTGACACTCACCTTTGGTTGCACTGCTACACTTCAAGTACCAACATAAACATTTGTTGCAGCTTTAGGGCATCCGATTCCTATAGATTTTGGTGCAAACTTAAAACATTTGATATCCATTTTGTTTCTACAATAAATGAGGTATGTAAAGTTCTGGTGTATAGTCCATTCAAACCTCAACAGTTAATTACATTTCACTAAATTATAATACATGAACTTTCATCTTGACATTATAAATCTGATCACAGGTAACATATTTTGCAGGTCGAAAGATCACTCATTTGTGCTCACACCGGATTTTGCTGGTAATATATTTGTTGTTGTCCTATTTTTACCGGTTTCATGTGATTGTAAGTCTTGACCTTTATATCATTCTATAAACTTCAAACTTTTTGTTGTTTTTAGGAAGAAAATTTGGTGAAGAGTATAAAAGAATTAAATCTGAAACATACATAGATGGTCGTGTTTCAGGAAGAAAAGTGGTATCTAATGGCATTTCTCCGTTGTATTTCTGATCCCTCTATTTCAGAACCCAAAAGAACTCATATCATTTTTCTAAATGAAAGTAAGTACTAACTTTTGTGTTACTTAATTTTAATGTTGTTTTATTAATAATGGGTCAAGAGCGGGTGGATTTGCATGGCACATCTCTTTGTTAACAGATCAGGATGCCACCTTGCGATTTCCAACTAACAAGGGGTCAACTCTCAGGTTAGACGGGTCATATTAAAACGTTTCACTTTTTTCTAAAACTTATTATGACCTGTCTGGCCGACCCGTTTGACCTGTTTGCCTTATATATTGATGTGACCCGGTTGGGTATACGGGTCGAATGTCATGGGTTTAGTTTTCTGTTTTCATATATCGTGGTTTTATTTTGTGTTTTCATGTGCTAGAATAATGGGTGTAGAGGGGATGCCCATACCCCACGTTTGTTTACATGTTTCGTTTCATTTAGATAAATTATCCAGTTGTTTGGTTTTAGTCATGCATGTAATTCCCTATATAAGGGTTTAGATCCTTTGTTATTTTAGGCAGAAGAGTTTACGTTCCAGTTTCCTTCCTAAAATTCAATCTAGCCTCTATTCTCCTTTCTTGGCCATCGATCAGTTAAGGTCCACATCATATATCTAAATTATATAGCTTTCCCAGTTCGAGTTAAAAAAGCAACCCCAGTTGACCCATCGATGAGTATATGGGTGGAAACTACTAATGTAGAGTTATCAATAAATGCTTACATAACTTTATCTCTTCTATAAATTTTATTCTCTTTCATGTTTTATTCATCCTTTATTTTCAGTCTGTATATGTAGGAATTAAAAAGTGGAATGATCTTGTATAAAAGTTGTCCAGAAATGCTATGTGTAATGCTGGATTTTTCAAGTTCAAAGGCATCAGTTTTTTAGCAATGGAAGGCAAGTCCCTAAAATGTGGCCCATGGGCGTATAATTCTAATTCACTGAAATTTTTATTGCAGCTGTGTTCATTGAATTTGTGTAGATGTGTAGATCTTTGTGTTTTGTACTTCTGAAAATGATGGTCAGTTAGTAAATCTTGGGTGGATCTAGAGGCTGTGAAGGTTAATTCCGTTTGGTTATGTTTGGGATATGCTGTGATGGTGGTGATTAATGGAGTTTCAAATACTAATATGGTGGAGAGTGTTATGCTGATGGGGTGGATGGACTTTGATGTGAAGCTTTGCTGGGTTTAAAAGATGGTCTTTTATAGTAAGATTTGTCACGTTAGTTTCCTTCCTGGTGTTATGCCGTGCGATAAACCGATCTATCGGTTGCTTTGGGTTTTCTTGGCTGCTGTCGATCGGGCTCTTTTATGGTTCTTGGCTGCTGGTAATATGCTTTGGGGTGGTCTGATAGGTTGTTCATGGGATTTCTTGGCTGCTGGTATTATGCTTTGTTGTTCATGGGATTTCTTGTTGTAATGTAGTGGTTTTTAGATAGGTGCTTGTTATTTTTGTTTTTTGTCAAAACTTTGTATTGCCCAGTGCCTTATTGGGCTATTTTATGTTTTATAAATGTTGGCTGTTCAAAAAAAAAAAGTTAGTAAATCTTGAGCTGGAATTATTGTTTGTAGTTAAGACGTGATGAATGTGATATTATCAAGCTATCATCCATCTGATTGGCTGTCATGTGGGTTAGGACTGAAATATAGAGTGATGGGTTTTGTAATTTGAATAAACTTTTTTATCTTTATTTTGCATATATAGTGAATTATTACCCAAATAAAAATTTTGAAATAAAAAAAGCATGATTTATGATCATAATACGTGTGTGAGTATACTAAATATGAATTTAACCATACAACAACAAACCATTTAGCCATCATACTGTAAAGCGAAACCATGACAAAGATAGACCACATCGATACGATGGATCTGATAACAAACCATTTAGCCATCTTTACTTTCTATGTGATCCTAAGAGAATTTTAATATTAAGCTTCGACTTGTATGGATTTTGAAATCATTTTGTTTAAACTCTAAAGAAACCAAGGCATTGTTGAGATTCTATTACAATTGTGGTAATTGTTATTCATAAGCAAGATATTTCTACTTTCAACTCACTCTAAGAAAAAACAAGGGCTGCGTTGGTTGTTGCCGTCGCCGAACGCGCATGTACCGCATTATAAATTATCGTCATGCCGCATCACACTAACAATAACAAATATCACATTATAAATTACAGTGCCGCCATAACGCTCCAGCAAATTACGAATAACGCGCTATAAACTGTAGCCGTCACAACGCGCAGGCACCATGCTAGTGTATATATATATATATATATATATATATATATATATATATATATATATATATATGATTAGGATCGTGTGAAAACCCATTTATTTTGTGAAAACGTGAAAACCACTTTAAAACCTTTATAACTTTTTCATACGTTAATGTTTTTTCATGAAATTTGCGCCAAAAGTCTTAGAATTACGTTATCTTTAATTCTATAAAAACCAAAAACAAAAAAAAAACGTTTTTTTATTTTTTTTATTTTTTTTTCCGTTTTTGGTACACATGTGTACCACAATAAAAAAACTCAAAATTTAATATGAGTTACTAATAGTTTTAAAAGGAAATTGCACCCTAATTATTATAGTTTTATTATCTTTATATCTAAAGAAAAAAATAACATTTTATGATTTTTTAAGTATTGCTACACATGTGTACTATGTTTAATTATCATTCGTAACATAAATGTTTTATTGTTTTTAGTATGTTTTTAATATATTTTTAACATAAGGAGTGTTTTTATACTTTATAATTCGTTTTTGTGTAGTAGTAGTGATGATGGTACACATGTGTACCAAAAACGGAAAAAAAAAAACGTACGTTTTTTTTTACGTTTTTTTTTTATAAATATTGTTTTCCAGAGTTATAGATAACGTAATTCTAAGACATTTGGCGCAAATTTCATGAATAAACATTAACGTATAAAGAAGTTATGTAGGTTTTAAAGTGGTTTTCACGTTTTCACAAAATAAAGGGTTTTCATAGGATCCTTCCCCTATATATATATAGGGTTAGGTTCAAATGAGAACTTTTTATTTTGAGAACTTTTGAGAACTAAATCTCAACCACAAATTTCAGGGGGGGACCACTACAATTCATGGGAGGAGGGATACATGTAATAAACTTGTGGCTCAAGTTAGTTCTTTTTAGTTCTCAAATCAAATTGGTTCTCAAATGATCCTCTCCCTATATATATATATATATATATATATATGTATATATATATAATATATATATATAGGGTTAGGTTCAAATGAGAACTTTTTATTTTGAGAACTTTTGAGAACAAAATCTCAACCACACATTTCAGGGGGGCCACTACAATTCATGGGAGGGGGATACATGTAAATAAACTTGTGGCTCAAATTAGTTCTTTTTAGTTTTCAAATCAAATTGGTTCTCAAATGATCCTCTCCCTATATATATATATATATATATATATATATATATATATACATATATATATATATATATATATAGGTGAAAGTTCAAATACAATGGGCTCAAATCGTGCGAAACGTAGGAAGGACTCTCAGCCATTGATCTAAGAAATCAATGGTTCAGATTTTGTCCAGATCTAATTAAAAAACAAGTAAAGAACTTAAGGCGTGAAAGGGGGGAGGGGTAGAATTGGTATAGCCTACAATTGTTGACTTTTTTCAAGTTCCCCCGGTTTTTTAAACGTCCATAACTTTTTTATACGACATTATTTTTTTACAAAAATTTCAACATAAAATCGGGCATTTTATTCTCTTTAATTCGATTATAGTATTGCTATATTTTTTTAAATGAAAAAACTATTTTTTTAAAGTTCGTTTATGTACTCTCGTATAACTTGCGTGATTATGAAATATAACTTGCGTGATTATGAAATATAACTTGCGTGATTATTGAATGTAGCTTGCGTGATTATTGAATGTAGCTTGCGTGATTATCATTAAACGTGGCGGACAATTTTACCCCCCTTCGCACGCAAATTGTCCTTTGTACAATAAATTTCCCCATATATATATATATATATATATATATATATATATATATATATATATATATATAGGTGGAAACCCGCGCGTTGCGGCGGCGACAGTTTATAGCGCGTTATTTTTCTTATGATCGCACGTTCGGTGAGAACGACAATTTACAACGCAATATTCTTTTCTATTAGCATGATGCGAAGCGGCAACAATTTATAATGTGGTACATGTGCGTTCGACGGCGGCGATAATTTATAAGACTCGTGACATATGGTGCAACCCGCGCGGTGTAACGACGACAATCAACAAACACAGTACCTATTTTTCTATTAGCTTATAAATCCTCTCAGCTAAAAACTCGTGGGGAAGTAATTTCATAAAACAAATAGGCTTTAAATCTCATGGAAGCATCAGATACTAAAGAATAAAGATTGAAGATAATAATTTCACAAAATAAATAGGTTTTAAATCTCATTGAAGCATTAGATACAAAAGAATAAAGATTGAAGATTGAATAAGGGGTGTTCGGGAAGAATGAAGATTGAATAAGGGGTGTTTGGGGTTGCCTATTTGGGGTGGTTATGGTTAGGGATTGGTTATCAAACTGCTATTTATTTTGGATATGTTTGGTTTTAGATAAAGATGCTAGGACAACCAACCATCAAATACTATCAAATATTGCTATTTATTTTGGACATGTTTGGTTTTAGATAAAGATGCTAGGACAACCAACCATCAAATACATAGAGCGGAAGGCATAAAACTGGCTTTATTTATAATATAATTTTCGAACGATAAATAAATATTTACATCAAATTATATCACCGTCTGGATTTGAACACAAAGACTTTATTTATAATTACCTCATAAAAATGATACATTGAATTCCGAAGTACACATAAAAATGATACATTGAATTCCGAAGTACACGTAGTTGTATATAAAACATATATCCGTATATGGCTCTAACAATGTGCAATGTGCAATGTGCAATGTGCATTAACATGATAAAGACACATATTTAATCACAATTACCTAAGAGCCTAAGACCAACTTCATCATGTCTTTATGTTTCTTTTTCATGCCAAGCAACTCACTCTTTCACATGAAAGTTTATTACGCATGTGTTCATACCATCTTTTTCAGGCCAGGAAACTCTGTGTTTATACCTATCACATATTCACAATGCATTTACAATACCGTTACTAATACTAAAGTATATATTTATAACATTTTATGTATGCCCAATAATGCAAGCTTATGCCCAGCTTGGTGCTGGTGCATTCTCGGCCTTGTACATGCATATTTCCCACCCTTTACGAGTGTCATTCACAGCTTTATACAATTGTAAATCCGCCCCATTTTACAGCATGTACAGCTGTACTTTCAGCACTGCATGAGTGTATATCACAACCCTATATAAGTGTATCTCACAACCGTGTATCGTTGTATTTTTCAGCCTGAAAGTACATGATCATCAAGAACAATGAGCAAGCAAAAGGAAAAATCAGTTTCTGTAAATTTGTATATTTCACGATAAACCTACCCATTCAACCAGACCTCATCACCAAGGGGTTGAGATCCATCAACAGGCTTATAACCAGTTATGAACTCTAAGAACACCATTCCGTATGAGAAAACATCTGACTTTTCAATCAGCTTCTAGCTTGAAGCATACCCAAGAGCCATATACCTGAGCAAATCAAGAAAATGCCATTTTGTCACACGTACGAAAGGGTTAAGTAGACAAATAACATGCATTGCATAGTTATCAAAAGCGCTCGCTTTTGGCGCCTAGGCGCAGATTCTGAGCGAGGCGCAAGAAATGCGCTTAGGGTTCCTAGGTAATTGAAGCGCCAGGTTTGGGTAGTGTCCAGCATGATTCCGGCGAGATCCCGGTGAGATTCCGGCGATGTTTAAGAGAAAACGAAAGGAAAAAAAGTAGAAATGAAGAAGAGATGGATAGAGTCATAACTACATACCAGTCCTATACACAGAGAGAGGAGATGATATGTGTGTATCTGATAGTCATATACACATATACACAGAGAGAATAGAGATGATTTGTATGTATCCGATAGAAAGAGAACTAAAAGGCAGTACTATTTTCTTTTTTTCTGCAGTTGCAGCAGGCAGCAGTGTGAAGTCTTTTCCAAAGTTCCACACTCACTGCATTGCATTGTGTAAACAAGATGAGCCAACTCACAGGAATGGAAACAAATAGTGGAAGATAAGTTACCTCCTTCAAATCGACCAGTTAAGTTATAAACCACCAGCTTTATCGGCACCATGGGATCTCTTCCGGGTTACTAATAGTGAAAATGAAACAAAACCTCAGATTAAATGAAGGGTTAAAAAGCATAACAGGTCCCGTCATCACTACAAGATCATGAATAGAAAAGGACCCGTCATCACTACAAGATGCCAATGCAGCTTGCTTGTAAGCCTAATTAAAACCAACAAAACAGAAAACTACATTACAATGTGTGCATATAAGCTTTAATTGAACAACAAATCATAGTATAAAGTTACAACCTGTTCTAAGAAATAACATTGACATCAGTTTCATGCGCCTTAATAGAAGTTGTTGTCGATCCAATCCAATTTCACAATAAACCGCCAAATTTTGTTAGCTAAGCAAGCTTGTCTCGACGGCCTAATCTTCAATCCCATTAATTGAAGTCAAATGACCACAACAATCAAGCTACAAAGCTCACCAACACTATGGTGTTTATTCTGAAATAACCGCATGTTCCTTTCTGAAATGACCCCAAAAATCAGGCTACAAAGCTCACCAACACTATGGTGTTTATTCTGAAATGACCTCAAAAATCAGGCTACAAAGTGCACCAACACATAATAAACCACCGCCCTAATAAAGTCGTTGAAGCACATTCCAAATCATTTTAGAATTAGGCAAATTATGGAAAAGAAACAATTACCTCCTGCCATGAATCAGGAGCCACATCTAACATAGCCAACATCTTGAAGTTCATCCACACCTGATGGAACAATCTCTCTAGCTGGACATAAATCATTAAAGACCTTACCAACATGCAAATCGCCAGTAGAGCCATCTAACGATCTCCATAAAATCTAATCAGCAGGGCCATCCACCAGCCTAGGGGGCTGACCCCTAAACAAACCATTAGATCTTAGTAGCTGTTACCAAATCAAATCGAAAGAATTCCATTTGCAGCTCTAAGCGGTAGGGTGAATGAAACAACTCCAAAAAATCTTATTATCTAGCTAAAATAACTACTGAATTACATTTAAAACATTAGTATAAGCTGCAAGGAACAAACAGCTCAAAGGTAGAAGGTTATTGTAAAAATGCCTTATTTTTTCACAAAGAATACAATAATAGAAAAATAAACATTGGCATCTTATAAAGAAAAATAATAAACACAAACACCTTATGCTCCAAACGGTTATGTTTTTTACTGATAAAGAAAAATAATAAACACAAACATATTTCTTATAAGTCAAATAAAACTTACAATACGTTGACTTTTAGATCGAACCTCATGTTTTAACCAAACAGTGTGTCTCTTGACTGATGATATTTCTTTTTTAGTAACATGTAGATTAAAACAAAACCAGATCTCGATTCTATAATATCGTCCAGAAACACTAAATATTTTTTGTGAATAAAATATGAAAACTTGAGATGGTAATTATCTTGACTCCCGTGGACCTTTAAAGTTTAAAACATGAGCTTTGGAGCTTACTGTGGGAACAGAACCACATAAGATCGTGTTAAGAACATGACAAAGGATCATACCACTTCTTAATCCTTGCATCAAGTATTCTTTTGATGGATCGACATTTAACTCACTTGCAGCCACTACACCTACTCTCTTCTTTTAATCCATAAAAACATAATTATCTGCAAAAAGTAAACCCGAATTGATTATCGTTGTAACTTTTAATTTTCTCTACAAACAAAGATAATTTTGATGTTTCTGCACAAGGACTACGCAGGTAAAGAAGATAATTCTTTGTATTTGTAATGAGATTGGAGAATGATGGCACTGTACAAACCTCAAGTGAAAGTTAACGAATTTATGAAAAATATTATTAAAGTATTTAACATCTTCAACCCAACTGAATGACTGATCTTGAGGTAACTCAAACCATTGACCCCATGATGGATTTTCCGGCCCATATGCCCTTTGGTTGGATATAAAATGACCCTAAGTTTGACCTAAATACCCAAAATCAGCTCTCTTGTTTTTACACAATTTGATAGAGCATGTATGTATTAAATACATATTTGATTAAAGAAGAAACCTGAAATGCAAACCTGAAACGCAAAACATACAAAATAGACAACCTGCATTAAATATTGAATTAGAGAACAACACATCCACACACACAAAAAAGAATGTACTTTAGGTACAAAAATTTTCCTTATAAATTTCACTTCTATACAAAGACAATCAACCATAATAACCCTACTACACCCATATAAATATCTGAAATACCCTTATAAATACATGATTAGGCTATAAGAAAAAATAATAGTGTCTGGAAACCTTTTCTGTAAACAATACAACATTATTCAGTCGGAATGTTCAATTAAGATTGAAAAAAAACACAAAAGACAGTCGGAATCCTCAATCCTGCTGATAACACAAAACCATTGCCATTTAAAATAAGGAAATCATGAGAAAAAAATTAAACAACATACACTACATAGTAGCATAGTGGAGAGTGAAGAACATGTTGGGTTTTACAGTGGGTATCCGGGTTGCCCGTTTTAATTTTTTACCGAATAAATTAACGGGTCAATTAATCAGATTAATTGCGCAGCGGAAATATAGGTTTTACAACGCGAATATAGTAAAAACCATAGACAGGATCTGATCACCGTGTACGCGTAAATACTGAAAAATAAATTAAACAATTTAATTTAATAATCTAATCGAATTAGATATACCTTGGCGGAGTCCGAACAACCGTTCGAGACACCGGGGTTCGACGAACTGGCGCTAGGGCAAACGGTAACGCCCGACTCGAATCTGCGAGTCAAGTCTTCAACCGACTTTGAAGACGGCATCTCCGGCACCACAGACGCGTTCATCTCATGAACGGGCGGTGGTGGCGGTAACGAAACCATGGAATGGATCATGCCATTCCAGTCGAACGGTTCCACCGTGCTTGACGACGAATCCGTCATAGAGACGATTTCGTTCGTCTCGCGTGGAAGCGGCGGAGGAAGTGGCGTGACGGCGGCGGCATACAATGGCGCCGGCCACTTAGGGTTTTCACCCGGTTCGACGGTCACGGCACGAGACGGTTCAAATAACGGTCTCGGTGGCGCGGGTAAAGCGAGAACCGCCTCTCGGTGGTCCTCGCCAAATATGTCGGCGGCTACGGCGGCACGGGCCGCGGCGGCGGCGGTGGTGGCGGCGGCTCTCTCGGCGGCGGCGGCGGCTCTAGCGGCGGCGGCGGTGGTCTCGAGTTCCAAGGCGGCGGCAATCAAACGAGGATCTCGTTTCACCATCGTGTTCGTCAGAAAAGGCGACGGGGTGGTGGTGGTTGGTTGCGCCGATCGGAAAGGGAGAGGGGAGAGGGGGAGGTCGCAAGGGAGGGAGAGAGGGAGAGGAGAAGCAATTAGGGTTCTCCTAATCCCTCCCTTTTATAGTTTTCGTTTGACTTGATGGACAAGCAAAGCCCATCACGACCTAGAACCCTCTAAGCCCAATGATTAACTAGTCCATTAACCGGTAATGACTAGATAATCATTCGCCGACAATTCTCGTAAACGGTTTTACGAATTATTGTTTCGTTACGTTAAATAAATAACAATTATTTATTTAAACCGTTTGATTTAATTAATTAACGATTAATTAATTATTAGTTCGTTGACTCCGGTGTAACTCTTCCGGGTCGAAACCGAGTCGGTTACGCTAGGGTCGGGTCAGGACATCTAATATCCAACAGAACATACCTAAGACTGAGAATAATTCTATAACTAAGACTGAGAACAACTCTAATCCAAAATTTTTAAAGAAAAATGCTGACCAACTACAAACAACGGCTGCCATATGATTAAAATCGATCTGAAATGAAGTTTATGGTTTGAATCCAGGTTTAAAAGCAACAAAATCTATATGGAAGATGGAAAAATCGATTACCTGAAACAAAGCTCTATTGATAAAAGAGCAACCCTAGGATCAATAACCTGGAACAAAGTTCTGTTGAACTCAGAAAAAAACCGTAGAATCGATGAATAAGAACAAAATTAAGGAGAAAAGATGAAACCAGAAGAGACACAGAGGTTCGTTTAAAACCCTAGCTTGCTCCATCGCCGTAGAAAACCTTGCTTTCTCCGGCAAAGCGAAGGAACCATCCGGAACTTCTTGGAATTTTAAGAGAGAGAGGGTGTTTTTGGATCCGTATATGTTATGATAGAAAGTGAATTTGAAATTCAAATTTGAAAATTTGCAATGCATCAAGGTTTTTCAAGATCGGGTTGGCTGGACTTTGTAGATGAAAAGCAGATGCACAGATCTCTCAAAGAGGAGATTCTTGTTGTCTGGCTAAAAGAAAGGGGAGAAAGACGTCTGACATCCTACCGTAATTAGGTGTCTGTGTAAATGATGGGAGGAGCGACTGAGACAAATTTTGTGGAGGTTCGATCTCACTCCCTTTCTATCCTTCAAGCGCATGTAATGCTTGTAAACCAAGTTTAACAAAATGTACATTCTAAACCTTAAGATTTTATGCTTTAAGAAGTTATACAACATACTTTGGTGTCTTGTACCTCTTAAAAATTCAACATGTTGAACCTTCTCTCTCTTATATGTATATTATCTCTACTATCTTATAATGCATATTCTATCCAAGTGGTTGAAAATTAAGATGTACAACTTATTTATGCGTAAGTTACAAGTGAAAATTAAGAGGTACAATCTTTAAGGCTACATGTACAAGTGGTTGAAAATGCAGACAAACCCTAAAAGGTTTACCCTCTTTGCTCTTTTGGTAAGAACAGCAGCAACAAAGCGACGGGTTCTCCTCTCTACTTCCGGTAAGAACTCAGAATGCTTTCCCAAAATTTGTCATTTCCGACTTCCTGCTCATCATATGACCTAAATCCCATAAGCCTTTCATTCTGCTTTCTTCCTTGCTTTTACACAGTCCCATTTTTAGAAAAATAATACCCAGAGATAGTAGAGAAAGCAGAAAAATTTGAAATTCAAAATGGTGTTTCTCTATCTTCATCCCAAATCAATCGATTTGGTTGTGTTCCTCTTCTCTCTCTATCGGCAGATAAACCCTAAATCGCAGCTCTTTCTTAGATCGATTTTCTTTCAAATTTTCTTCCATTCGGCTTTGGGTCCAGATCTCAGAAGAATGCGCGATTAAGGAGCTGATGAAGAGGAGTGGAGATCCGTCGCAAATAAGTTGGCCAAATTCCTCCTGGAGGCTCCTCCAGGTACAAACTTTATTACCAGAGATCTTGTTTTTTTCTTGAAATTCTATCGTTTATGGTTCGGTTTTTGAAACCTTCGGATTCTGATTTCAGGTTGCTCTTGATTATTATACCGATACACATGATTATTATAGCTGGTTAACGATTAGGGTTCATAATCACATGGATTGCTTACTAAAATTCTTGAATTTTTTTCCTGTTTTTTATGATTCTTTGTTACTGTTTATGAGGTTGTGGATTAACAACAAGATTAAAGCTTCGATCTTGAGTATCTGAACTTTATACTGACCTTTGACTTCAAATTTGAACGAAGAATCAACCCCACTCATTTTATTCTGGCAGGTATGTCTCTATTCCTCTGATTTCTTTTGATTTGTTTTCATTAGCTGTGGGATTTCTGCTGTTGGCTCTCTTATTATTAATTAATATGTTGCTTTAATACAGGGCTGATGCAAACAGGTTCATATGTAAACTCAGTATAACACATTTATAAGAACAGTTGGATATTTCATTCTTGATTCAAGAATTTTTTTACCCATCTTTATTTTGTGATTAGGTCAACTTTTTTTCTCATAGGACTATTGAGCACCATATCTTTTTGGGCTATCTTGCCACTTTTGTTGCTCTTCTATGCAGCTTATCTCTACTATCAGGTATTTAAGTTTCTATATGCATATACTCCAAGTAGAAGTGGCAACTGACCCCATTTACAGCTAAATGGTTGAATGCTTCAGTTGCTTCATATAATCCATTTTATTTGGTGTTAATTACTAATGGTTTTATCCTAGGTGAGATTAACATCTTATACAAAAGAAATTCAGGAGGCTATGGGAGTTTTATTTGGTGTTATTAATATATTTTTGTAGTCATATTCAATTTTTTTATGCAGGCTGGGAGCTTTTCTGACTTTTATGAAATTTGTAAAGGATTGGAGGTTGCTAGAAATTTTCAGATTTCTGTTCTTAGAGAGGTATATTTTTAGTTTCTTATCCAACTTTGTGCCTGGTTTTCTAGCTAAAAGTTTTGCGCATTGAATAATGTTTTGCTAATCAGTTTGAAATCTTATGATTTCGTAGGTTTTGAGAAGGCCAAGAACGGGGCTGAGAAATTGAGTCTCGGACATGAGAACAGAACCATATAAGCTATTTTGTCAAGCATTTGAGGTGTGCTTTTGGTTTTCCCATAGATAAACTGTTTGTGAATTTGATCTTTAGGCTTTCTAAGAAAAGTGATGAAAATTTTTGACAGGACGAGGAGATTCCAAGAATAGGTGTCTTCCACTGATGTCTTTGGTGTTTCTGGATCAGAATATTCAAAATCAAGATTTGAATTTGGTTTTATATGGTGATGCTAAGCCTTTAGGATTTCAGGCTTCTAACTAGTATTTGGATTTCATATTTGTGGTAGGATGAAGGGGACTATCTCCTTGTTAAACCATTGCCTACCTGTGGTGAAATGGCCTCTATTTAAATGGTTGTTCTTGGGAGATCTGCTTGAATCGCACCCTGGTAATATTTCGTTTGATTGCTTATTTTAATTGTTTGATAGGATCAAGAAATTACTAACCTAGATTTTCCTGTTTGGTTATGGGATTTGTTGTTCGCAGATGTGTTCAAGCAGGTTTTACTAAGTGGTAAGATGTTCATTGTTTCTTATAGACATTAATGTTTACTTTCATACCTATGCCTTTCACCCTGCTTATTTGCTATGAAATTGAGTGATTTTTATTGATGAAGGTAGTAGATTTTGGCTTAGCGATTCGGCATCCCGATGGTGTAACTGGAGAAGAAACAAAAGTAATAAAGACATCGGGGTTAGTCTTTAATGTATATTTGTTTCTTCTCAACATCTTTCATATTTTTGTAAATTGTAATGGTAATAACAATATGTTGTGTTTTATTGATTAGATACTTCGTTCCTAAGTATGCACAAAGTGGCCAGATTTGGGGTTGTATTGGTAGAGCTTGTTACAGGATGAAAAACAGTGGATCTTAACCGACCTAAAGGCCAACAGTCCCTCACAGAATGAGTGAGTTACATAGGCATTCTATTGATGTGACTGATTTTCTTAATCCTCATGGTCATAATATCCTTGCAGCTCTTGTTCATCCACTTGATCATCCAGGTACCATTCCTGCTGAGGAAGGCCAAGGCAGAGATCACGAGGTAAGAAAATGGCCTGGAACCCAGCAAAGTATAAATAATTATTATAATATCTATGAAGAATTTCAATCAAGAGAACGTATTCGGTCTGTCAAACGACCAAGATCCTCATGGTCATAATATTATCGTTGTTACGTGATAATAACCGAAATCAATTCGGTTAGCCGTTCGAAATGATTATAACACCTCGGCAAAGTATAAATAATTATTATAATATCTATGAAGAATTTTAATCAAGAGAACGTATTCGGTCTGTCAAACGGCCAAGATCACGACACTGATTAGACACGCGTTCTACCGCGTAATAACTGAACGCTCATCGGCTAACGTTATAACTGAAGAATAAATATAATATTAATATTTATTGGATCCCGGTAATATTTTAGATGTTCGGTAATTTTTATGAACCGTTTATGAAATATTTAACGGGTATAGTACCTACTTATTTATAGTATACAATTTTTTAAATGTTGCTTGTTCCTTACTTTTGAAATATTGTCCGTCAAACTGATCGTATGATTCAGCAATATTTTCATTACTCAGCATGTTTACGTGTATACCTTCCTATGGATTCATTTTTAGTATAAATACATACACATTCGAAAAGAAGGAAATCACATACAAACACACACATTACAAATCAGTATGCGACAAAATCAAACAGAAGGAAAGAAAGAATGAAAGAATTGAAAAAGAAAGAAGAGAGAGAAAGAGAAGCCGGCGCTCCCCATCTCCCCCGTTTTTCCGATCGAGCCGCCGTCCTCCTTCCAACTTCACGGCGAGCTCACGGTGAAGCACCCCACCTCGTCCGATCGAATACTCGACGACCCCACAACCTCCTTCCCTCTGCTCGATCTCCGGCGGACAAAGCCAGCAACCTTAGACGTTGCTCCGGCTACACCCACCTCCTCCGATGTAAAAACCCGGCAAGTCTCGTCTCCCTCGACGCCGGCTCTTCACGATGATTCTCCGGCGAGCACAGCCGAGCGACAACAGCTTCGTTCGAGCAGGCCTACGACCTTTATTCGTTCCCGGCGAACATCCCTCCAGCAACTGACGAAACCTCATTCCCGTTCGTTTATCCGGCGAACCCGAAGGCTCCAGTAGGTCTCGCTCACCCTTCCCTTCGTTCAAGAACCCATTGGAGACCCCCGGCGACGAGGTACGGAAGCCGTTCCAGTCTCCTCATCAAGGTGATGAAGATGATGATGTTTTAGTTTTAGTGTTTGGTTGATATTTCGGTGATATTCGGAGGATCTTTCGGTAACATGTGTTCAACGACGGGTGATGGTGGTGACGCCGATGAATTGTCGGGATGGTGGAGGATGGTGGCGGTGGTTGGCGGATGTTGAAGACGGTCCACAGTGGCGGCAAACGGGGTGTAAACTAGTGACGTTAATTAAACCCGTCTATACTTTCGGTCAATGTTTCGGTGGCGTAACAAGGTCCAAACGACAAACCGACAACGGGGAAATGCTCGTGCCGAGAAACTAGTCAGGAAGGACTATTCGTTTATCTAAAACGGACCACTTTATTATCTTGGTTATTCGGACTCGTTTCACGACCTGTCAAAGAGGTAATCACGTTATATATTTGTTATTATTAACAAATATTATTGTTAGGTTAAAGTTTATATAAAGTCATAATAGAACGAGATAAATGATATAAATATATATATTTAAGACGAATAAATATATATATGATTATTAATCAATTTTATTTAATAAAATTGATTTAAAGGATAATTGTATTTAAATATTAAAATTAAATATATATATATATATATATATATATATATTTAATATAAATGATAAAGTTATTATCGGATTAAAGAATATGTTTAAAATATATTTAAAACATATTAAATTGTGAAATTAGGGTTTTCTAGCCGCTGTGCTATCAAACCCGAGTTAACGGTGATGAACCGAGCTTTGAAATTTTAAAGCATGTTATAAAATATTACAACGGATAATACTCTAAGTCAGTTTTGAATAAAAATGGATTTTGATAAAGAAATGAGAAAAATGGGAAATTAGGGTTTCGGAATATGATTGTTTAAAATAAAATAATCCAGAGGGTATGGAGACTTAATTCCTGGTATGGAACTATGTTTATATATATAATAAATATATATAAAGTTAAAATGGATAAATGATAAAGTATTGAAAATACCGAGTTAATCGGATATGTAGAAGTTCACGCGGACCGGAAGGGTAGACGCCTGTACACTAGGATTTCTGGCAAAAGCGAGGGTGTCGCATAGATCCCAACTGGGAAATGGCATCCCTCACTGGGCGATCCCGGAGTGAGCGTTTACTTATAGGAATGCATGTCTTCATATTATCGTTAAAAGAAAAGGATAATGGCCTACAGGGCATTTTGGTCATTTTGACATTTTAAAAGGAATAAACTTAATAACGAAGTATTATTAAGTTAATAAAAAGTTAAAATAAACATAGTAAATGTTCATTATATTAAACCTTGCGTTAACGCCATACAATACGCGATTAGGTTTAATTGGAAGGCATAGCGGAGGCTTTCTCTGAATTAATTAACTGCTTAAGAGAATAAGGTGAGTTCTATGAGCCCACTTTTAAATGTTTTAAATATTTTAATGTTTTCGGGCTGATATACATGCAACGATAAATATTCAACTGTTTACTTGAAAAGTATTTGAGATGTCTTTACTTGTTTTGTGTTGATACACATACGTGAAAATGTTATAATGCCTATAACTGTTTTAAAGTGTTATTACCTGTTACAAACTCTTTTCGGAAAGGTTATAATAAACGGGTAATAAAGAAGTTAAGCTTTTAAAGTAAAGTTTAAAAAGAGGAAAATGAGTTTTTGAGGATAAAGGAAATAACCCTTGGGGTTATTTTAAAGAAGTTTTAATCTAAGCACAGATTGTCTGGTAAGAGGGGGGTTGTACAATCCAAGCAGTGGAAATGAAGCCACTGGAGTAACGACGGTTACTCAAGAGGTCGGGAGGCGACGACCAACCGAAAGGGACTAAAGTAGTCCAAGAGATAGACAATGCTTAGTAAAAAGAGGTTTTGCTTATAATGTTTCGTATGACTTTATTATACGTTGTCACACTGTCACACCCTGTAAAATTTTGTGTCGGGATGTGAACCAGCGTTATCACAGTCAAGGTCAAGAACGTACTCTGGATGATTCAACAACTAGAGCCGTTTGGAAGTTGGTAATTGTTTGGAGTAAATTTTGGAGTTTTCAAATCATTACGCAGCGGAATTTAAGTAATGAGTTACACAAATTGTTTTAAGTTTCACAAAACAATAGTTTTCAAAAGATTTTTGAAACATGACATCGTCAGATGTTATGCCAAGAAAATCTCCAACGGCTACAATCCTACTCCAGAATTTATTGAAAGATTCTAAATGCAACAGTCATCAAAGCAGGTCCAGATAGGTAACAGCAGAAATGTTAAGCACCTGAGAATTCACATAAGAAAACGGTCAACAAATAATTTTGTTGGTGAGTCACACAGGTTTAAAGTAGCTAGCTTTGAAAAGTATACAAAAGTTGTTATGAAAGGTTGTTTATGCTATTCTTTGACAAAATCAGATAAGACTTGTTGAAATGTTACCATATACCCTGAATTCCGAAACTGACTGATTACCCACTCTTGGCATCTTTGTCCAGCGGATACCGCAAAAGTAAGATATAACAATTTGTACTCTTTGACTAATAAAACGGAGTCATGATTGGAGCGACCGAATCAGAGCAGGGGCGTTAACCCAATAGATCTATTCAAACGTTACCGTTTCATATGATAATTAATCGGATTCAGTTAATAGTGGGGTTTGGTTATAACATGAATAAACATGAAATAAAAGGTGTGGACGGCCGAAAGGCACATGTAACAGATAGGTTAACAAAGTCTAATTGTCTAGCATAGTAAAAGTAATATGAATTCTCCCCCAAGTAATTGAAAACAGTTAAAGAGAAAAGGGGCCGTGAAAACTCACATGATTCAGTAACTGTAGTCGGAAATATGATCAACGGAAATGCAAGCCTAGATAATTATAAGACATGCAATATAATAAGTAATTGGGTTGACATTAACGTCACTCCAATTAGGTAGGTCAAGTCTTGACGTCATGGTAGCCGTAAGGTTAAGTGATTTGAAAGTCAAAGTAAGTGTATCCGGTTAAGTATTTATTTGGAAATAATGTAAAGTATGTATTTTTAATTAAATAAAATATATAAAAATTCCCAATTAATATTTAAAGATGGTAAATATTTATGTAAATAAATATTAAGTCAAAATGAGGGTTTTCATATGAGAAATTGGTTATTTCGACTATGTAGTTGAAAACCGGGCGATTTTACGGTAACCACCGATTATACGATATTTATCCGTTTAAGTTAGAAATCAACCAAACATGATAAAATATGATTAGTTTCTGTCCAAAATGGGTAACTAAATATTTCAAGTGTCGGTTTGCATTAGTTTGCCGGTTTGATGTAACTAGTGTCGGTTTTGCCGTTTTGGTCCCGTTTGCCCGTTAAATGACACCGTTAGGTTCCTAAATTCACCATAAGCATTTGTAAACATGTTTTCATCATTAAAATAACCCTATGAGTTCATTTGGACCAGATTTGAGTTTCTTTATAAAAAGGGTGTTTCCGGGCTCGTCGGGTGTCGGTTTTAGTCCCGGTTTGTGCCCAAATTCAAGTAATTTATAAAGGGATCTTTTGGCCATGTCCTAGGTTCACTTTAACCACCATAACCTACTGTTAAAATGTCTAAAGTTTCTGGTCAAAACGGATCTATGGTGAAAAGCACTTTTTAGGGTTTTTAAAGTGTACTTTTGTATGTAAAAAGGTTCCTATGGTGAGTTTAAGCACTAGAATCTTTCTAAAGTCTAAGATATCATGTCTTGGCCATATTTTCAGTTTAAAACGTGTCATAGGCATTAAGGGGTCCAAAGTTGCAAGATCTACACATATTACATGATAAATACAAGTTTAATGACTAAAAATGCAAACTAGGCAAATACTTGTGTAAAAGTCTAACCAAACTAAGTCTTGCACATATTAATGTAAGTAAATGCTAACATGAGTTTCTAGTAGCAAGATACATGGTGAAACATGAAGATGAACACAAGTAAGTAAACTTTTAAAGTTCAAAATGGTGTTTAGACAACAATGTGAGTCAAGACTTGTAAATGGAGTGATCTAGTTATGAAAGAATACTAGTAATACTTGTTAAGACAAGATTTAACTAGAAGAAATGAGGATGAAACCTTGTTAGAGGATGATGATGGCCGAAAGTGATGATGATGATAGTTATCCTTGAGTGTTCTTGCTTCCTAACACCATGGAACATCATAAGAATGTGTGTTTGAGTAGAAAGTTTAGAGAGAGAGTAGAGAGAGAGGAGACTTACGGTTTTTAGAGAGAAGGAGGAGCAAAGAGAGAGAGTTCTCCAAGTGCTTGTGTTGTAAATGGGACTAGGATAAAAGTAAAAGTGTTTAAGTATGGATGCAAATGAGAAAAGGAGGTGTTTAGTTAGAAGTTGGTGGGGGTTTCGGTTCAAAAGAAACCGAGAGAGAGAGAGAATCGGTTAGAGTGAGAGAAAGGGAGAGTTAGAAGTGTTAGGGACTTGGTTTGATTGATTAATATCTAGGTGAGATGAGAAGGTGAATAAGAGTCCAAGTATAAGTGTGTGTGTGTTGTGTTTGTGAACCGAAAAGAGGAAGGAGAAGGGCTCGGGTTCGAGCCTTCTTCTTGGACGGTTCAAGAGGGCTCCAAGGAGGTTCAAGGGAGTATAAACCTTGTGATAAATGTGTGTTTGTGGCTGCAACAAGAAGGAACAAGGAAGAGGGATTTTGGTGGGAAACTATGGACCTTTGGTCCATAGTCTTGGCTTGGCATGAGACAACTCTTGCCTATGGTTGTTAAAGTGATTATAGGCATGTTGGGAGGATGTCTCATTGTGATGTGATAAGCATCTAGTGGAGGTCAACCCAAGTACACAACTAACTAGATTAATTAAAATGGAATGGTGGTGGTTACTTGATTTCGGCCGAGAAAAAGGGGCAAGAGGGTCGCGGGTTCGAGACCCGGCCCTTGCATGGGTGAGGAGAAGTGGGACGGTCCAAGGGGAAATGAGAAGAGAAAAGGAACAAGGTGGTGGATCGAATGCTATGCGGAACGAATAAAAATGATTAAACGAATCGAGTGAAACGAATCATTTTATAAAAATAGTTATCCACGACGTTTAAAAATAACAAATGATAACTTAGGTGAACTCAAAATATTACAAAAGATTATACTTTGAAAACCTACGTTGCATGTATATATATATTGCATGCATGTAAAAGATATTTGTCGTGAATGTTAATAAAGCTTTATGAATCGTTTTGGACGTAAAATATATTGTGGTTTACGTAAGGAATGGATCACAAGTCTCGTTTCGTTGTCTTTGTCTAAACACATTGTTATTTGATTATGGAATTGTTTATATAAGTTATATTTAAGGAATGTGTGTCATAAAATGACAAAGGTTGATAAAATGTAACTTATAGTTTAATGATTTAATGAACGTAAAATGGAAATGAAAATAATGATAATCCACAAGATGATGGGATCATGTTTAACGTTTACCACATAGTTTGGTAATTTTGATAAGCGATTCGGTTAGTCGCTTTATTATTATTGAAATTCCAGCGACCATTCCGTGCAAAGAAGTCTTCATGTTCAATTATTGTTTACAACATGAACTAAGGCTACGTCAAGGCTATGTTCCTATTGTAAATGAAAGTGATTACGATAAAATTGGCACGTTGCAAGTAAACAGTTATGTAACACGGTTAACACATAAGTATATATTATTGTTTTAAGTCCTTGGAAACTTACGGGTTGTTACATCCTCCCCTAGTTGGGAGAATTTCGTCCCGAAATTCAGCTTGTCATCATGGCTAAGCGGCTGCTACAGGAAAGAGGTGGGGATACTTGGCGCGAAACTGGTCTTCGCGTTCCCATGTGAATTCAGAACCACGGCGGGAGTTCCAACGAACTTTAACGAGAGGTATGCGTCTATGCTTCAATTTCTTGACTGCGCGGTCGACGATCTCGGCTGGTTCTTCAACGAATTGTAGGGATTCATCCAAGTGTATCTCATCGAGGGGAGCGGTAAGGTCTTCTTCGGCAAGGCACTTCTTCAGATTACTGACGTGAAATACGTTGTGAACGTTATTAAGCTCGGGCGGCAGAAGTAATCGGTACGCGACAGGTCCTACTGTTTCAATGATTTCGAATGGACCAATGTAGCGAGGATTTAACTTGCCACGTTTGCCAAAACGTATGACACCTTTCCACGGGGATACTTTCAGTAACACTTTATCGCCTTTCGCGAAGGATAAGGGTTTACGACGGTTATCAGCATATGACTTCTGGCGATCACGGGCGGCTTTCAAGCGGTCACGAATTTGAGTGATTCTTTCGGTGGTTTCAATCACGACTTCTGGGCCTGTCAGTTGGCTGTCACCAACTTCGAACCAACAGATAGGTGATCGGCACTTTCTTCCGTACAATGCCTCAAAAGGTGCACACTGGATGCTAGTGTGGTAACTGTTGTTGTACGAGAATTCGCACAGTGGCAGATGTTCATCCCAGTTGTTACCAAAATCAATGACACATGCACGCAACATATCTTCGAGAGTTTGAATCGTTCGTTCGCTTTGACCGTCAGTTTGCGGATGGTAAGCCGTACTCATATCGAGGCGAGTACCAATGGCTTTGTTCAAAGATCTCCAGAAATGAGAGGTAAAACGACCATCTCTGTCGGATATGATAGAAATCGGGGCTCCATGTCGAGAGAATATTTCCTTCATGTACATCTTCGTTAGATGCTCTACAGAATCTTTCTCCTTCATGGCGAGGAAATGAGCAGATTTTGTCAAACGGTCGACAATTACCCAAATGGAATCGTTACCCTTGCGGCTCTTGGGTAACTTGGTGATAAAGTCCATGGCAATGCATTCCCATTTCCACTCGGGGATGATGGGTTGGACGAGTAATCCGGAAGGCTTCTGATGCTCGGCCTTAACTTTGGCGCAAGTTAAGCATTTACCAACGTACTTAGCGATTTCCGCTTTCATGTTCGGCCACCAATATAGCATACGCAGGTCGTGGTACATCTTATCGGCTCCGGGATGAATGGAATATCGGGTTTTATGGGCCTCGTCAAGAACTAGGCTCTTGAGATCTCCATAGACGGGTATCCACAGACGATTAACGAAATATCGCAATCCATCAGGCTTGGTTTCAAGGTGTTGCTCCATGCCACGGAGACTTTCGTCTCGGATGTTTTCGTCTTTCAAAGCTTCAGTTTGGGCTGCCAAAACCTGAGTGGCGAGTCCGGTATGAATGGTCATGGCAAGAGATTTGACACGAAGGGGTTTGACACGTTCCTTCCTGCTCAAGGCATCGGCAACGACGTTAGCCTTTCCAGGGTGGTACAGGATTTTACAGTCATAGTCGCTGAGCAGTTCAATCCATCGGCGTTGTCTCATGTTCAACTCCTTCTGATCTAAGATGTGTTGAAGACTCTTGTGGTCGGTATAAACCTTACATTCAGTACCGTAGAGATAGTGTCTCCAAATCTTAAGGGCGAAGACGACGGCTCCGAGTTCCAAATCGTGAGTAGTGTAATTCTTCTCGTGAACTTTTAGCTGTCGCGAAGCGTAAGCAATGACCTTGTCTCGTTGCATTAAGACACAGCCTAAACCTTGATGTGAGGCATCGCAGTAAACACAGAAATCTTCACATCCTTCTGGTAAGGACAGTATGGGCGCGTCACACAGCTTTTGCTTCAGTGTCTGGAAAGCTTGTTCGGCTTTGTGGTCCCACACGAATTTCTTGTCCTTTTGCGTTAAGGCGGTCAATGGTTGGGCTATTCTGGAGAAGTTTTCGATAAATCTTCGGTAATAACCGGCGAGTCCAAGAAATTGTCGTATCTCGGAAGGGTTGGTAAGCGGACTCCAACTCTTGATAGCTTCAATTTTTGTAGGATCCACGTGGATTCCAGCTGCGTTGATTACGTGGCCTAGGAAATGCACTTCTCGTAACCAGAATTCGCACTTTGAAAGCTTGGCGTACAACTTCTCGTTCTTCAACAGCTCCAGAATAAGCTTCAGGTGCTTCTCATGTTCGTCCTTGCTACGCGAATAGATCAAGATGTCGTCAATGAAAACGATAACGCATTTGTCGAGGTACGGTTTGCAGACACGATTCATCAAATCCATGAAGACGGCGGGCGCGTTGGTTAGTCCAAAGGGCATAACGAGAAATTCGTAGTGTCCATAGCGCGTACGAAACGCAGTTTTCGCAATGTCTTCTTCACGAACTCTTAGTTGATGATATCCAGAACGAAGATCGATTTTCGAATAGTAACTGGAACCTTGTAACTGGTCGAACAGGTCGTCGATTCGAGGGAGTGGATATCGGTTCTTTACGGTAAGCTTATTCAGCTCGCGGTAATCGATACACATCCGGAAAGATCCATCCTTCTTTTTGACGAATAGAACGGGAGCGCCCCAGGGAGAGAAACTGGGTCTGATAAAACCTTTGTCAAGGAGTTCTTGCAACTGATTCGACAACTCTTTCATTTCAGACGGGGCTAGACGATAAGGGGCTTTTGCAACGGGTGCAGCTCCGGGTACCAGATCAATGTGGAATTCTACTTGCCTAGTGGGTGGCAAGCCTGGAAGATCATCGGGAAAGACTTCAGGGTAGTCTCGTACGATGGGAACGTCCTTAAGTTTCTTCTCTTCGGATTGGCTAGCGGTAATGTGAGCTAAGAGGGCAGGATATCCCTTGCGCATAAACTTCTGGGCTTTCATGCAGGAAATGATGTTCAACTTAGTTCCACTACGGTCTCCTTGAATTGTCAAAATCTCACCGTTTGGAAGGGGTATTTTGACCTCTTTCTCGTGGCAAATGATTTCCGCACGGTTTTTAGTTAACCAGTCCATTCCAATAACTACGTCGAAGCTTCCTAATTGAACAGGCAATAGGTCGATAGGGAAGTGATGACCGGATAGGTCCAACGAACAATTTGGGAAGAGTTCATCGGTTCCAATTTGCTTACCGTTGGCTAACTCAACTATATACTTAGTGTCCAATTTAGTTGGGGTGACATTAAGAAAGTCTCTAAATTCACTAGCCACAAAGCTTTTGTCGGCACCGGTATCAAATAGTACAGAAGCATAATGATCATTGAGTAAAAACGTACCCGTTACCGTGTGTGGGTCCTGACGAGCTTCAGCAGCATTGAGGACGAAGGCTCGTCCTCGAGCAGGTTCACCTCCAGGTTTCTTGAGTTTTGGGCATTCATTCCTGAAATGACCAGTGCTACCACATTCGAAACAGGTGCCCACGGGGTGCGTTTTGTTCGAACGGTTGGGACAGTCACGGTAGATATGGCCTTTCGCCTTGCAGTTTCTGCAGTAAATGTTGCTACAGTCCAACGTGTGGTGCAAATTACATTTTCCACACAGGGGTAGACTCCCTGTGTAACCGGACTTCTTCGCATCAGGGGCCGGTGCGGTTGCAGCATAAACCTTCGCAACTTCAGATGATTTTCCAGCAGAATCAGATGGTTTCCTCCCCTTTCCATCATGACCGCGTCGGCGTTTGCGGTCGGATCTCTGATGACCAGTGGGAACAGGGGATGAGGGTACAGCTTTGGGTTCAGCGGCCTTTCGAGCAAAAGACAAACCCTGACGATTTGCTTGGTACGTCAGATTGTGAGCCAAGCGGACAGCATCTTGAAGTGTCACGGGGTTGGATGCCATGACGCTTCCTTGGATGGCGGGTGAAAGACCCCAAATGTATCTTTCGATTTTCTTGTGAAGCGGGGTCACCATGGAGGGACATAGATGGGCCAACTCATGGAATCGTCGTGTATAGGCGGCGATGTCAGAACCAGTCATAACTAAATTCCAGAACTCAACTTCTAGTCTTTGCAGTTCTTCACGTGGGCAGTACTCATCTCGCATGAGCACTTTCAGTTCATCCCATGACATTCCATAAGCCAGTTCTTGTCCAAGAGATTCGGCGTGGGAATTCCACCAAGTGAGGACGCCTTCTCCGAAGACGCTGGTAGCGTACTTGACTTTGTAGTACTCCGGACAGTTGCACATGCGGAACACAGATTCCGTTTTCTCGAACCAGCGGATCAAACCAACTGCCCCTTCAGTGCCCTTGAAGTGCAGTGGCTTGCAGTTCATGAAGTCTTTGTACGAGCACTCTCGAATACCTGAAAATCATGCCAAATCCTTGAAAGCAATTCTTCGTAACTGCCATCATACTCATTCGTTAGATGAGGAAAGTCTTAGTCTTACCACTAGGGGATCCAGCTCGTCTTCCATTGGAGGCGGATGCACGGTCAGCTTCAGCGGCTGCAAGAGCGTCAGCTACGCGTTGATTGACTAGTGCTTCGATCGCGGCAGCATCCATGGTCGGAGGGTCGGAAGTGTCGCGGTTGGTCCTAACTCGTGGCGCACGTCTCGGCATACTACTTACATTTACAAGGTAAAATAAAAGTAAGACAATACGCATAACGAATATAAGTCAACACAGACGACATATATATATGTAACCACATCATAGCATAACACATTCTAACATAACATAGCATAACATTACATCACGTCTAACAGTAGAGTCATAAGTAGCATACACACCTACAACATACGATACTTGTCCTACAATAGTTCATACACGATTACAAACATTGTCGGGGTGATATTACAGTTTTCACCAATTACAAGTTACAATACATCATAAACATATAAATAGGGCTATAGTTCCCCAACTACTACAACTCCACTAGAATGGTCCTCGCTCGATCAGGTCAAGGATGTCACGAATCTGGATGATGGTGTCGAGCAGCAACCGGATGATCTGTGCGAAATCCTCTGCAGTAGGGGCACCAGCAGCAAGAGTCTGGACGGCCTGGCGTGCCGCAGTCGCAATGCCAACTGCATCTGACAAGTGTGCGTGAAGGGTATCAAGGGCATGGTCCTGGGACATGACACGACTCTCAAGAATGGTCAGGCGAGTCTCCAAGGCAGTGATGGCAGCAGGTGGTGCAAGACGGTGAACAGTGTCGTGGAGGCGACGAATCTCCTCGTCACGACGTGCAATACAGGCAAACAGCGATAAGACCAGGGACTCAACAGGGACACCAGCCAAGATAGGTGATGGTGTACTGACTCGAACAGGCGGGGGTGAAAGCGGCGGTGTGTCAGACGCGACTGAACTAGCAGGGGTGCGAGGGGTAACCGGTATCTCAAAGGTGTCAGTAATGGTGGACGACTCACCGATCTCGAAGGTGCTATCAGAAAACTTCACCCGTTTCTTGGGTGGAAGAGGCTCAGACTCAACTGGTGTGTCACAAGGCTCGGGCGATCGGGACCGTTTGTGGGACGGTTCCGAGTCACATACAGGGTCTACGGTACGCTGGCGGCTGCGGAGGATCGACTTACGCGGAGTGAGCATACGAAGAGGGCCGGTCGGGGTGGAACGATAGGGACGAAAGGATGGTACGCGTTCAGGCGAGGGAAGGTCAGATGCAGCAAGCGTCACGACTAACGAATCTCCGTTCCCGTCGGGGCCTGTCTCAGCGATATCGACTGCGTAGGGCGCATCTTCTTCCTCGGGGTCCTCCTCTGGCTCTGTGTCCTCCTCATCGGGGCCTTCGAGTACACTGGTGGGTGATCGCGGGGAAGTCGGGGCTTCAGTGGTACCAGGTGAGGCAAGCGTTTCGAGATCGATGCTGAACTCCATCTCCGAGTCAGACGATAAATCGATGGGTCCGTTGGTTGCCATGCTGCGACAAAGTTTCCAAGTCATGGTGATAATATATATATATAATGTGCTATGGATAATACTCTAATGGTTGGGGGAATGCAAGTTGTAATGTATGCAAGTAAGTTTGACAGAGCTTAGGTCATAGTCTAGACTCTAAACATGCAATCTAGTTCTATAACCTTGGCTCTGATACCACTCTGTCACACCCTGTAAAATTTTGTGTCGGGATGTGAACCAGCGTTATCACAGTCAAGGTCAAGAACGTACTCTGGATGATTCAACAACTAGAGCCGTTTGGAAGTTGGTAATTGTTTGGAGTAAATTTTGGAGTTTTCAAATCATTACGCAGCGGAATTTAAGTAATGAGTTACACAAATTGTTTTAAGTTTCACAAAACAATAGTTTTCAAAAGATTTTTGAAACATGACATCGTCAGATGTTATGCCAAGAAAATCTCCAACGGCTACAATCCTACTCCAGAATTTATTGAAAGATTCTAAATGCAACAGTCATCAAAGCAGGTCCAGATAGGTAACAGCAGAAATGTTAAGCACCTGAGAATTCACATAAGAAAACGGTCAACAAATAATTTTGTTGGTGAGTCACACAGGTTTAAAGTAGCTAGCTTTGAAAAGTATACAAAAGTTGTTATGAAAGGTTGTTTATGCTATTCTTTGACAAAATCAGATAAGACTTGTTGAAATGTTACCATATACCCTGAATTCCGAAACTGACTGATTACCCACTCTTGGCATCTTTGTCCAGCGGATACCGCAAAAGTAAGATATAACAATTTGTACTCTTTGACTAATAAAACGGAGTCATGATTGGAGCGACCGAATCAGAGCAGGGGCGTTAACCCAATAGATCTATTCAAACGTTACCGTTTCATATGATAATTAATCGGATTCAGTTAATAGTGGGGTTTGGTTATAACATGAATAAACATGAAATAAAAGGTGTGGACGGCCGAAAGGCACATGTAACAGATAGGTTAACAAAGTCTAATTGTCTAGCATAGTAAAAGTAATATGAATTCTCCCCCAAGTAATTGAAAACAGTTAAAGAGAAAAGGGGCCGTGAAAACTCACATGATTCAGTAACTGTAGTCGGAAATATGATCAACGGAAATGCAAGCCTAGATAATTATAAGACATGCAATATAATAAGTAATTGGGTTGACATTAACGTCACTCCAATTAGGTAGGTCAAGTCTTGACGTCATGGTAGCCGTAAGGTTAAGTGATTTGAAAGTCAAAGTAAGTGTATCCGGTTAAGTATTTATTTGGAAATAATGTAAAGTATGTATTTTTAATTAAATAAAATATATAAAAATTCCCAATTAATATTTAAAGATGGTAAATATTTATGTAAATAAATATTAAGTCAAAATGAGGGTTTTCATATGAGAAATTGGTTATTTCGACTATGTAGTTGAAAACCGGGCGATTTTACGGTAACCACCGATTATACGATATTTATCCGTTTAAGTTAGAAATCAACCAAACATGATAAAATATGATTAGTTTCTGTCCAAAATGGGTAACTAAATATTTCAAGTGTCGGTTTGCATTAGTTTGCCGGTTTGATGTAACTAGTGTCGGTTTTGCCGTTTTGGTCCCGTTTGCCCGTTAAATGACACCGTTAGGTTCCTAAATTCACCATAAGCATTTGTAAACATGTTTTCATCATTAAAATAACCCTATGAGTTCATTTGGACCAGATTTGAGTTTCTTTATAAAAAGGGTGTTTCCGGGCTCGTCGGGTGTCGGTTTTAGTCCCGGTTTGTGCCCAAATTCAAGTAATTTATAAAGGGATCTTTTGGCCATGTCCTAGGTTCACTTTAACCACCATAACCTACTGTTAAAATGTCTAAAGTTTCTGGTCAAAACGGATCTATGGTGAAAAGCACTTTTTAGGGTTTTTAAAGTGTACTTTTGTATGTAAAAAGGTTCCTATGGTGAGTTTAAGCACTAGAATCTTTCTAAAGTCTAAGATATCATGTCTTGGCCATATTTTCAGTTTAAAACGTGTCATAGGCATTAAGGGGTCCAAAGTTGCAAGATCTACACATATTACATGATAAATACAAGTTTAATGACTAAAAATGCAAACTAGGCAAATACTTGTGTAAAAGTCTAACCAAACTAAGTCTTGCACATATTAATGTAAGTAAATGCTAACATGAGTTTCTAGTAGCAAGATACATGGTGAAACATGAAGATGAACACAAGTAAGTAAACTTTTAAAGTTCAAAATGGTGTTTAGACAACAATGTGAGTCAAGACTTGTAAATGGAGTGATCTAGTTATGAAAGAATACTAGTAATACTTGTTAAGACAAGATTTAACTAGAAGAAATGAGGATGAAACCTTGTTAGAGGATGATGATGGCCGAAAGTGATGATGATGATAGTTATCCTTGAGTGTTCTTGCTTCCTAACACCATGGAACATCATAAGAATGTGTGTTTGAGTAGAAAGTTTAGAGAGAGAGTAGAGAGAGAGGAGACTTACGGTTTTTAGAGAGAAGGAGGAGCAAAGAGAGAGAGTTCTCCAAGTGCTTGTGTTGTAAATGGGACTAGGATAAAAGTAAAAGTGTTTAAGTATGGATGCAAATGAGAAAAGGAGGTGTTTAGTTAGAAGTTGGTGGGGGTTTCGGTTCAAAAGAAACCGAGAGAGAGAGAGAATCGGTTAGAGTGAGAGAAAGGGAGAGTTAGAAGTGTTAGGGACTTGGTTTGATTGATTAATATCTAGGTGAGATGAGAAGGTGAATAAGAGTCCAAGTATAAGTGTGTGTGTGTTGTGTTTGTGAACCGAAAAGAGGAAGGAGAAGGGCTCGGGTTCGAGCCTTCTTCTTGGACGGTTCAAGAGGGCTCCAAGGAGGTTCAAGGGAGTATAAACCTTGTGATAAATGTGTGTTTGTGGCTGCAACAAGAAGGAACAAGGAAGAGGGATTTTGGTGGGAAACTATGGACCTTTGGTCCATAGTCTTGGCTTGGCATGAGACAACTCTTGCCTATGGTTGTTAAAGTGATTATAGGCATGTTGGGAGGATGTCTCATTGTGATGTGATAAGCATCTAGTGGAGGTCAACCCAAGTACACAACTAACTAGATTAATTAAAATGGAATGGTGGTGGTTACTTGATTTCGGCCGAGAAAAAGGGGCAAGAGGGTCGCGGGTTCGAGACCCGGCCCTTGCATGGGTGAGGAGAAGTGGGACGGTCCAAGGGGAAATGAGAAGAGAAAAGGAACAAGGTGGTGGATCGAATGCTATGCGGAACGAATAAAAATGATTAAACGAATCGAGTGAAACGAATCATTTTATAAAAATAGTTATCCACGACGTTTAAAAATAACAAATGATAACTTAGGTGAACTCAAAATATTACAAAAGATTATACTTTGAAAACCTACGTTGCATGTATATATATATTGCATGCATGTAAAAGATATTTGTCGTGAATGTTAATAAAGCTTTATGAATCGTTTTGGACGTAAAATATATTGTGGTTTACGTAAGGAATGGATCACAAGTCTCGTTTCGTTGTCTTTGTCTAAACACATTGTTATTTGATTATGGAATTGTTTATATAAGTTATATTTAAGGAATGTGTGTCATAAAATGACAAAGGTTGATAAAATGTAACTTATAGTTTAATGATTTAATGAACGTAAAATGGAAATGAAAATAATGATAATCCACAAGATGATGGGATCATGTTTAACGTTTACCACATAGTTTGGTAATTTTGATAAGCGATTCGGTTAGTCGCTTTATTATTATTGAAATTCCAGCGACCATTCCGTGCAAAGAAGTCTTCATGTTCAATTATTGTTTACAACATGAACTAAGGCTACGTCAAGGCTATGTTCCTATTGTAAATGAAAGTGATTACGATAAAATTGGCACGTTGCAAGTAAACAGTTATGTAACACGGTTAACACATAAGTATATATTATTGTTTTAAGTCCTTGGAAACTTACGGGTTGTTACACACACCCCCAATTAACCACTACCGGAGTTTATACCGTTAAGGGGTGCGAGCAAACCAGGACCACAACCATTAGTTACAAATACTAAACGAATCAGAGTAAAGTCCAAACATTCATAATAAAATAGTTTAAAAGTTCGCAGCGGAAATAAAACATGAGTATCTTAGCACTAACCGCGTGCTTTAATTACAAAACATAAATTGTTATTCAATTCCCAAATTTAAGTTCAATTAAAGCAAGTAACTTCGGTGCCATGCCAACCTCCAGTGGATACTCCTCAGCGATCTGCAAAAGTGAAAACCACACAAGTGTCAACCTAACGGTTGGTGAGTTCACAATGGGCATGTCATGCAGTGGCCCGGTCTCATAAGCGTATGTATCAACATATACATAAGTAATAGTTTTGCAAAACAATGCCAAGTGCTGAATTATCGAATATGCACTAGTTAAGTAAAGATTAAAGCGGTCAACCGATATCGCGGGTAGCTAATCCGGTTTCCATGCACTAAGGAAGTTCGTACCAAAGCTGACGTAACAGAGTTCGGCATTTGCCGATGGTTTGTGCCTCCAGTTGTGTTCCTCATGGGACCCACAACTAAAATAGGCTGATATTGTACTCCGTTCGGCCTCCAACCGGTTGGCTACACATTTGTGTACCGCGGAGCAGGGTTGTCAACCCTCAGTAGATCTACCCAACATCCCCTCGCTTCACAAATTAATGGTACTAAATTGTTGAGGACTTTTAAGTTTCAAGGCATCCTTAGAAATCATGTGATATCATTTGGTTTAGACTTTAACCTACACTAGTCATATTAATATCGTTTATCCTGGATTTCCTTTGAAATCCCAAAAAGAGTTTAAGTGTCAAAATGGTTGTTCCGGATTTCATTTGAAACCCCAAAGATGGACAGTTGCAAGTGCTCCCCATAAAGCACTCCATCTTCCATAACAGATATCCCATTTGGCAATATCTCAAAGTGTCAGCGTTGTTTTCCGTTAAGTAAATTCGTTGTGACCCAAACGGGCTCACAATTAAAGGATTAGTGAAACTCACCTTAGGTTGCTCAGCGACACTGGTTAAATAACCCACGTATTTGTTTGCTTAATGAAGACCTAGAAACACGTTTAGGTCTCAAGTATTAGTTTTGTGTCTAATCTTTAACTTAACGTCACTATGGCCCATAACATAGCACGTTGGAACTATGACACGACATACCGACATACGACACCGATGGTTGATCATAAACAAGGGTTCACATAAATCAGAAATCAAAGCGTGTTTCATTATTGCAAAATCATGTAAGTTATAGCATATCATTCAAACAAGTTGTACAAGTTTGGGTTTTGGTCTGGTCTCAGTTTCGCTAATAGTTTCGCTGTAGTTTCGCTATGCAGTTTAGCTGCACAGTTTCGCTGTGTGCACGGACAGCATTTTCGCTGGGTAATACCCGATGACACAGTTTCGCTAGCTAGTTTCGCTCGAAACTGATGACACAGTTTCGCTAGCCTAGCTTCGCTCGAAACTGGTTTGAACTTTCGTTCAGGTTGGTTCGCTCGGTAGTTTCGTTCGAGCAGGTCTACTTAGTTTCGCGGGCGACACTACAGTTTCGCTACATAGTATCGCTGGATGCATAAACAGTTTCGCTGTATAGTTTCGCCCAGAGAACACACAGTGTCGCTGGTCGCGAAAAACTCACAAATCAGCCTAAAAATCAACCTAACAGCTTCCATACTTCATGTGATTCAATATTTAGCATGCATAATCATTTACCAACATGAAACAGTAAGCTTTAACACTTTAAACATGGATTTTCACATTCAAATCACCAAAAACACATTTTAAACCTAAAATGACCTAACTAGCATGAATCTTCATCATGGTTTGATTTCAAACGTAAAGTTACAGACTTTATGATAGATCTAGCCTTCCTAAGCATCATATCAGAAGATCAAGTGATTACATGAAGAGCTAAGCATGCTTTTTAAGAAAACACATAGAAAATGCATAAAGGATGGTTTTGGGACTCATGATTCGATCTAGAGTCCGAATGGATGATGTCTCGAGGCTGAGATCACGTTGGCTCGTGGTGCTTCTCGACTGACCAGAAACTCCAGGAGAGTGTGTGTGTGTGTTTAGTGTGGAGTATGCAAAATGATGAAGATTAGGGTTTTATGGTCTTTATATCAGGAGCTAGTTTCGCTGGCAGTTTCGCTGGCCAAGCAAAACTGGCTTTGAACACATGTGAGTCAAACAGTTTAGCCGGCTACCGGGCGAATCTGTAGTTTCGCCCGGTAGTTTCGCTGGAAACCAAAAGTGACCAATTTACATTCTATTATCAATACTAAATCATGCGTTTAAATCACATTGCACATAATGACAATAAATAAATAAACACATAACACATATGGACGGGTTCGGTGATCAACCAAAGGTCGTGGACGTATTCGGCCTAGTTAAGCATTAGTTACTAAGTTAACACTTATAACGTAACTAACGGAGATTGTCTAACGGAAGTTAACCTTGGAATTCTCGGATGTCACATACGTAATGATTATTTGCACAGAGGATGGGTACCGGAGGCCCAAGATAGTTTAGAGTATTAAATGATTTTTAATACTGATGAGTTAAACGTTTTGGTATAATCCTGTTATGCTTTATACCTATTAAATGTTTATAAAGAAGGGGCCGTTAGGCCCAAATGTTTAAGGTATGTTTTAGAGTATTAAATGATTTTTAATACTGAGTGTTTAAATGTTTTGGTATAATCCTGTTATGTTTTACGCCTGTTAAAACGTTTATAAAGAAGGGGTCGTTAGGCCCAAATGTTTAAGGTAACTTTTCAAGGAAAGGTAAAATTTTTAAATACTTAGAACTCACCAGCGTAAGCTGGCCTTTAAAAGCATGTATGTCAGGTATCGGTGATGTCTAAAGTAGCAAGGGAAGGGCTCTAGCAAGGGCAGATTAGATGGGCAAGCTATCAGGAAAGACTCGGTAGTAGATTGGCATAGCTATAGATAAGATCTAGTTATAGATTATGTTGTTATCTTCCTTACTGTTGTAACTTGTTATATATATATATGAAAAGTTTTTAATTTCCGCTGCTTAGTTATCTCTGTTGTACCATGTGTTCATGAGTAAATCCGACACGTGACCCCTCTTGGAACCAAGACTAGGAGTGGGCGTCACACAATTTGAGTCGTTAGCATCATCTCTTATGCAAAATATACTTTGATCTAATGGTTCTTATTAAAACCTCTATAATATTATTACTTTATGGAGAATATGTGGCTGGAAGGTCAAATTAGTAAAATCATCCGTTCCAAACACCATACGGCTGCAAATCATCACACCCAATGCATTTCTCTCAAAGTAAACTTTCATTTGCACACAACCCCATATAAAAAACACCCCCCCCCCCCTCTAATTTAAAACGTCTATAACTTTTTAATGTCATATCGGGTTTTTATAAAATTTATACCATTACATTTGTCGCATTTTTATCAATAATTCCGTTATAGATTCGACTTCTTTTATACATTTTTATCCGGACGTACGGGTTAACATTAATACTACAAACCACCAACACTAGTGTTATAAATGAAACCATTAGTGTTGTAGTTGTTATTTATAATTTATAATGGCCAGAAATATAAGTTTGACTATTAACATTAGTGTTATGATCCTAATGTACAACTTGCAATAGATAAAAACATTAATGTTTTAAACCATTAACCGTGGTGTGATGACCAGTAACACCGGTGCTACTATTTAACTAACCCGATGCTACTAGTTAAAACCCCCAAATCAACAAATGATCACCTGGTTTACTTTACAGAACTCCATATAAATAAACACCCCCTCCAATTTAAAATGTTTATAACTTTTTTATGTCATGTCGGTTTTTTATAAAAATTATACTATTAGGTTTTTTAAAATAATTATACCATTAGATTTGTCTCATTTTTATCTTTAATTCCGTTATAGATTGGATGTTTTTTAAATATTTTTATCTGGACGTTCGGGTTAACATTAATGCTGCAAACCACTAACACTAGTGTTATAAATGAAACCTTAGTGTTGTAACTTGTAGTTGTTATTTACAATTTATATTGCACACAAATACAAACATTTTTATCCAGACGTCCGGGTTAACATTGATGCTACAAACCACTAACACTGGTGTTATAAATGATACCTTTAGTGTTGTAGTTATTTACAATTTATAATGGACAGAAGTACAAGTTTGACTATTAACACTAGTGTTACGATCCCAATGTACAACTTGCAATAGATAAAAATATTAATGTATTATACCATTAACAGTGATGTGATGACCAGTAACACCAGTGCTACTATTTAATTAACTCGATGCTACTAGTTAAAACCTCCAAATCAACAAATGATCACCTGGTTTACTTTACAGAACTCCACATAAATAAACACCCCCTCCAATTTAAAACGTTTATAACTTTTTAATGTCATGTCGGTTTTTTATAAAAATTATACCATTAGGTTTTTTATAAAAATTATACCATTAGATTTGTCGCATTTTTATCTTTAATTCCGTTATAGATTGGACGTTTTTTAAATATTTTTATCCAGACGTCCGGGTTAAAATTGATTCTACAAACCACCAACACTAGTGTTGTAGCTTGTAGTTGTTATTTACAATTTATAATGCACACAAATACAAACATTATTATCCAGACGTCCGGGTAAACATTGATGCTTCAAACCACTAACACTGGTGTTATAAATGATACCTTTAGTGTCAGTTGTTATTTACAATTTATAATGCACACAAATACAAGTTTGACTATTAACAGTAGTGTTACGATCCTAATGTACAACTTGTGATAGATAAAAACATTAATGTTTTATACTATTAACAGTGGTGTGATGACCAATAACACCCGTGCTACTATTTAATAAACTTGATGATACTAGCTAAAAACCCCAAATAAACAAATAAACACCGAAAAAACATCCCCACTTATGAATTTCTCCTTCAAACCTTGGATCTAAAGCAAAACCCGACTAAGCAATATATATGTAACTGAGGGGACGGCGATGCTGGAACCGATGTCTTTGAAAAATCCGATGTGGTTGAGGGTGGTTTGGTCGTAGCAGAGGGTGGTTTTCATGCCTTTAGAGTAGATGTCGAAGAGGAAAGTGGCGCAAAATAATTGCAATTAGTAATATATTTTGTAGTTTTGCAGGCATTGGATTAAAAATATGCAAAATAATTTGAAAATAAAATTATTTGTATGGTTTAATATTATTCTTTATTTTAAAACTATTCTTAGCAAGTCATGTGCAGCGATGAAAACCGATAAACGGAAACGAGATAAAAGTCATTAAAAGTAAGTTTAATTTAAGTCATTAAAAGAAAGTTTTTTTTATATACACTAAGTTTATTATAAGTCATTAAAACTCTTAAATCAATATGTAAGGGTGGGGGGTATGCATGCATAAGGCATGTTTTTGAATCAAAAAACTGAGCAATCAAATGGTGCCAATAGGAGAGAGAGAAAACATGTAGAATTGATGTTTTGGTGGTGGGTATGCATGCCTAATGATGTTTTAGGCAATGTGAAGTGGGTACCACCATCAAACACACACAAATCTCTCGGCAAGCTTCGGCAAAGATATGCCGAAAACTCTTCTCCTCCACGCCACGCGGTATGCATGCCTAAGTGTTTTCCGAGAATCCTGGTGATGTCGAAGGAGTATACCGAAGGTATACCCCCCACCCTAAGTGTTGAAAACAATGGTGGCGGACAAAAAAATTTGTTATAGGGTTGAGAGTTGGCAGAAAAAGAGATTTAGGGAATACAAATTCGCAAATATGAGGATTATTAAAAGAAAATAGGAAAAGAGAGGGAAGGAATAAATGACCAAAATACCATTAAAGGGATTCAAATGGAAAGAACACTTGGCAAATTTTGGTTGGCTATCATATATTTTAATAAATGAATTTCTTGGGGCTGATGTGGCATCACCACACCCCCCCCCCCCCCTCCTCATTTTCCCACCTAGAAAATACCCAAGAGATTCGTCGCGGATCTATTGACCCATTTCACAAACCCGATCGTAAGTTCCTTTTGTAAACCCTAAATTTTTTTCTTCTTTCTCATTCACCCCACAATTAATCACTCCGCTCTGCTCCCCTACGCCGCCCGATTACTCACGAGATTCGTCTTGAGTCTACTGCCGTCCTCCGATTACTCACTCGGCTCAGCTCCTCTATGTCGATTACGGATCTTTGAAGCTTTAATGGCTGATTCAAACAGGTATTTGTTAATCCGTACCCTAATATCTTCCTTGCGATATATTAATCGATGTTTAGGGTAAAGTCCGTTATCTAATCTTCTTTATCGCAAAGTTGATGTGAAGTTTTTCGTTTGAATCTGATAAATCAAATTTCGATCTGTACATAGTTGATCGAAATTTCCGTTTAATATTTGAGTCGTCGATCTGATAATCTTCTTTCCGTCTAATAGATGTCACACCCCCCTCCGCCGCCCCCTGCCAAGTGCGGGGGAGGGTGTGGGACCGGCTATCTGTATCAGTTCACTAGGCACCAACAACAAAATAAAATACAGAACAAACACGGACATCCAGTCCTCATAGAGAAACCTTAGATCGACTCTGACTGAGGATGCACTCGGCACCTCATAGCCGACCTAATGGAATCGGAAGCCCCGGATAGACCCAGGACTGAACAAACAAATGATTCATAAATCAAGGAATTGTAGTCATAACATGCACTGAACAACAGACGTACAACAGTTAAATTGTACAAGCTCTAACAGATAGCCACAACTAGTACCCCAACGTTCCTGTACAAATACATCATCACCTACACACACTTACCTGCAACATAAGTCAACACAGAGTCAACAACAAACATCATTGGTGAGTCTTAATTACCATCATCACATTAACAGTTTTCAAATACATATGCCTGTTTTGAATTATCAGATCGCACCCAAGGTCAACACTCAGATACTCTACAGGCACGTTGCGCGTAGCCGTACACCCTCTGCGAGTAGATTTTAATTTCAACATATAAGTACATATTCCCCCTAATAAATTAATATTAGAGGATCCAGGTGAATATGGATTGTTCAACTATAACGGCCGCTATAATCCCTTATATGCCTAGTGGTCTCAACCTTAATGACCAGAAAGTCTCTAATGACCCACACAGGGCATTCTGACTCACAGTGTTCAACAAGATATTCATAACAAATATAACAGATACATCAGAACAGAAGTATTATATCAAACAGTTAAATAACATGAGGGAAGTCAGAGGACTCACAGATCTTCGGAATACAAAGTCATACGTACAATCCACAAATGTCACAGATGCAATTGCCTAGACAAAGCTTAACGTCATGTTAAGTTTGGAGAATCCACTGACCTAAACAAGTATAGGTACACTTAAATTTAACACAGTAATAATACTGGTTAGGCTCGGTTGTGCTCCGTGCCTTAAACGATACGATGTGTCCGTAGATTAAGGTCCCGATACAACCGGATGTCCCAATACAGCCTTATGGCCTAAACCCGGTTACGATCGTAATTTAACTATCAATCTCTAAATAAACAGTTCCCGCCGAACACGGTCGTATGCCTTTAGTGACATTACGGTCGTGTGGCCTGTTTGACAGATTATCTAAATTAAACTATATCACTCGAGTCTCGATCGGGTTATGTTTTATAATACTTTAAATATTATATAAAATCATAACTTATGTATATATCAATCCTTTTATGATTTACATAAAATCATAGCTTTTAGATATAGGTTTAACCATTTACATTTCACATAAAATCATAGTTTTTATGTCTAAGTTTACCCGTTTGTATTTCACATAAAATCATAGGTTTTATATATATTTATATGTCTTATTGTTCACGTGGAATCATAACCTTTATTTATATAAACTTACATAAAATGATAAGTTTTATCTCACATGAAATCATAGCATTATTACATAGAATCACGGCTTATGTATATAATCTCTAAGATTAGTTAACTTATATGTTTATAGAATATCCCTTCTTTGTTTGATTTTGATTTATATAAAATCATAACTTTTATAAAATCAAGGCTTTGTTATCATAAGATCATAACTTTGTTAATTATGAAATCATAAGTTTATTACATAAAAATCATAATAAAGCTTTATATATATTTTTCTTGTTATCAATGTTTTATAAACAATAATACTTCTATTTGACCGAACGTTCCTCACAAGACGGGTACAATATTACTACAACAATAATAAGATATCGAACATGGTTATACCTTCCGGTCGGTACGCAGACTCGAACCCGGTTAACCGTAAAACGCTAAACATCTCTTATTTCGACGAAAGAGTAGTCCATTCCAAATAGAATTTTACCACGAACATTAATCCATGCTCGGTTTTCTAGTTTGACCTCGTTTGACCCTTAAAAAATGTTGACCAGATTCATCACGGGTTTAACCCGGTTGACTTTCTTTGACTTTCTTGACCCAACACAAAAATTAATGAATAAGTAGTCTATCCCGCACGATTTTTCGTCACGAACAATACTGTAAGCTCGGTTTTTAAATTTGACATCGTTTGACCCGAGATATTTGTTGACCAGCTTGTTTACCGAGTCGACTCGGTGCCGAGTCGACTCCGTACGCATAATTTAGTTCAAACGCCACCCCAAAAGCATTTGTATGATAAACACCACCTCACCATCATCATCTATAACGTTCCCGACGGCCAGAGGCCATGGCCGCCGCCGGTCGGCCTACCACAACCGTGACCCACCACAATCATCATCATAATATCACCACACAACTCAGATCTGTTCATGCATGAATGAATCGGAGGTTTTTAGGATGACTAAAAATTGAAAAATCAAAAGAATGTAAGGGTTAAAGCCCTTACCATCGCTGCCGTCGGAAAAACGCGAAGAGGGGGGTCACCACCGCCACTAGGCAGAACCCTAGCTGCCGCCGCCGTTGGGCTGCCTAGTCGCGGCTGTTGCCGCTTCTGCTGCGCCGGAGATGGATACGGGCAGGAGAGAGGAAGAAGGTCACCATTGTCACACCCCCGAAATTACCACTAACGGAGTTTATACCGTTAAGGGGTGCGACCAGACCAGGACCACAACCATTAGTTACAAATACTAAACGAATCAGAGTAAAGTCCAAACGTTAATAATAAAAACAGTTTAACAGTACGCAGCGGAAAAACATTGTCTTTAGCACTAACCACGTGCTTTACAAAATCAGTGTTTTAATTTCTCAATTAAGTTTAACTAAAAATAAGATGTCTTCGTGTGCTATGCCAACCCGCTCCGGATACTCCTTAGCGATCTGCAAAAGTTTAAACCACGCAAGTGTCAACCTAATGGTTGGTGAGTTCACAGTGGGCTTGTCATGCAGTGGCCCGGTCTCATAAATCATGATCGTGTAAACGTATTCTTATGTACAATTTATTTGTGAAAAGCAATGCTTGTGATAACCAAAAATCATAGTATCGTGGTTTAGTAAAAGTATTGTCCGTAACCTACGTTATCGGGTATGTACTAGTTTGTATAGTTAAAGTGCTCAACCGATATCGCGGGTAGCTAATCCGTTGTTCCATGCACTAAGGAGGTTTGTACCAAAGCTGACTATTATTGTAGTGGCCGTGCCATCAGGTTTTGCGGACCTACGTCATCGCGGATTGTGCCTCCCCCGTGTCCTCTCGGGATCACGGTCAGAATAGGCTGATATTGTACCTCCGTGCACTCCCCGTGCCACGGGGCGGAGTTTGTCAAACTCCAGTAGATCTACCCAACATCCCCTCGCTTTACAATTAATGGTACAATTTAGTTGAGGACTTTTAAGTTTCAAGGCATCCTTAGAAATCATGTGATATCATGTGGTTTAGACTTTAACCTACACTAGCCATATTAAAACGGTTTACCGGATTCTCATGAATCTCAAAAGTGTTTTCAGTTTTGTTTCAGAAATAGTTGTTTAAGTAATTCGCAAGTGCTTCCCATAAAGCACTTCAAGTTCATCAAGTGGGTGCCGAGCACTCCAAGTTTTCAAGTTCATCAGGGAGGTGCCTAGCACTCTCGAAGTTGTCAGCATTGTTTTCATTTAGTTATTCGGTGTGACCCAAACGGGTTCACGGTAATCGGGTTAGTGACACTCACCTTGGGTTGCACTGCTACACTTGCTATATAATCCAAGTTTGCTTAACGAAGACCTATGAACACGTTTAGGTCTTACGTATTAGTTTGGTGTCTAATCTTTACTTAACGTCACTATGGCCCATAACATAGCACGTTGGAACTATGACTCGACATACAGACACACGACACCGATGGTTGATCATAAATAAGGGTTCACATATTACAGAAATCATAGCATGTTTCATCATAGCATAATCATGTAAGTCATGGCATAACATTCAAGTAAATTGCACAAGTTGGATTCTGGTCTCAGTTTCGCTAGCAGTTTCGCTAGTCAGTTTCGCTGTGTGCACGAGCAGCACTTTCGCTAGGCAATACCCGATGACACAGTTTCGCTAGGCTAGTTTCGCTCGAAACTGTTGGCACAGTTTCGCTAGCCTAGTTTCGCCCGAAACTGGTTTGAACTTTCGTTCAGGGAATTTCGCTCGGTAGTTTCGTTCGGACAGGTCTGGTTGGTTTACCCGGCGACACTGCAGTTTCGCTGCATAGTGTCGCTGGTTGAAGATTCACATAATTTCGCTGGACAATTTCGCCCAGAGAACACAGTAGTTTCGCTAGTCGCGAAAAAACTTACGGATCAGCCTAAAAATCAATCTAACAGTCCCCATACTTCATGTAGTTCAGTATATAGCATGCATAGTCAATTACCAACATCATAGAAGCAGTTTAGACACCTTATTCATGTATTTTCATCATCAAATCACCAAAATACATTTAAAACCCTAAAATGACTAAAATGGCATAAATCTTCATTATGGTTTGGTTTCAAACGTAAAGTTACTGACTTTATAACAGATCTAGCCTCCCTAAGCAACATACTAGCAGATCAAGCGATTCCATGAAGGTCTAAGCATGCTTTTTAAGAAAACACATTAGAAAACATAAAAATGGTGGTTTTGGGACTCACGGTTCGATCTCCTATCTTGATGGATGATGGTTCGGGGCTGAGATCTCGATGGCTCGGTGTGAATCTCGACTGACCAGATTTCCAGGAGAAAGATGGAGTGTGTGTGTGTTTTTGTGTAAAGGATGCAAATGGTGAAACTAGGGTTTTATTAAGATATTATATATCAGAGGCTAGTTTCGCTGGCAGTTTCGCTGGCCAGGCGAAACTGGCTCTGGTAGTCAGGGGGTAGACTAGCCGGGCGACACTATAGTTTCGCCCGGTAGTTTCGCTGGAAACCCGAAAGTGACTAGTTTACATTTTTAAGCAAGATAAGTACAGTTCATGGGTTGTCAAGCTATTCACAATACTAAATCATGTATTTAAATCACATTGCACATAATGACTATAAGTAAATGAACACATAACACATATGGGCGGGTTTGGTGATCAACCAAAGGTCGTGGACGTATTCGGCCTAGTTAAGCATTAGTTACTAAGTTAACACTTATAACGTAACTAACGGAATTGTCTAACGGAAGTAAACCTTGAAATTCTCGGATGTCACATCATCCCCTTGTAATTGGAATTTTCGTCCCGAAAATTATTCTTGCGTCGTAGTGTTCGCAGCCTCGGCTGTCGTTGTTGCTGTATTTGCTGGGGAAAGAAAGCAAAAGTTTTAGGGTCGTCACATCCTCCTCCTGTTACAGGAATTTTGGTCCCCAAATTTAAATCATACCTTGAGTATTCGCGGACGTTTGTTCAAACAAGTGAGGATACTTTTTCTTCATTTGATCCTCTCGTTCCCAAGTATATTCAGGTCCACGCTTTGAGTTCCATCGGACCTTGACGATCGGAATCTTGCTACGTTTGAGGGCTTTATCCTCGCGTCCCATGATTTCTACTGGTTGCTCAATAAATCTCAAATGTTCATCAATTTCCAATTCCTCCAAAGGAATTATTTCAGTGTCTTCAGCCAGACATTTCTTTAGATTAGAAACGTGAAACACGTTGTGAACTCCATCGAGTTCGGCAGGGAGTCGTAATCGATAGGCCACCGGGCCTACTTCCCCGATAATTTCAAATGGACCGATGTAGCGAGGATTCAGCTTTCCACGCTTTCCGAAGCGTATCACTCCCTTCCAGGGAGATACTTTCAATAGTACCTTGTCGCCTACCTCGAACTTCAAAGGTTTACGGCGTTTGTCGGCATAGCTCTTTTGTCTGTCACGTGCTGCGGCTATCCGCTTTCTGATTTGAATGATCCGTTCAGTCGTATCATGAATGATTTCCGGTCTGGTGAGTCCTTTCTCACCCGTTTCAGCCCAACACACGGGCGATCTGCATTTTCTGCCATAAAGAGCTTCAAAAGGTGCAGCACCGATACTTGAATGATAACTGTTGTTGTAGGAGAACTCCACCAACGGAAGATGAGCCTCCCAGTCTTTACCAAAGTCGAGAACGCAAACTCGGAGCATGTCTTCTAGAGTCTGAATAGTTCGCTCCGTCTGACCATCGGTCTGCGGGTGATAGGCTGTACTCATATCCAGTCTGGTTCCCAGTGCTTCTTGCATAGATTGCCACAATCGGGAAGTAAATCGAGGATCTCTATCAGAGATAATAGTCTTAGGCACTCCATGACGTGCCACAATTCGGTCAATGTACAGCTTAGTTAGCTTATCCATATTGTCGTTTTCCTTCATCGGGATAAAATGTGCAGATTTGGTTAATCGATCAATGATAACCCAAATCGCATCCGGTCGATTCGACCGATGAGGTAATCCTGTTACAAAATCCATGGAGATATCCTCCCATTTCCATTCTGGGATCTTTGGCTGCTGTAATAATCCAGAAGGCTTTTGGTACTCAATCTTAACCCTTGAGCATGTTAAGCACTTAGCCACATATCGCGCGATGTCGGCTTTCATATTCGGCCACCAATACAAGTTCTTCAAATCTTGGTACATTTTATCCGATCCAGGGTGCACCGAATATCTTGATTTGTGAGCCTCGTCCATCACGAGCTCACGAAGATTTCCAAGTAGAGGAACCCAAATTCTGTCATTGTAATACCTGAGTCCGTCGGACTTAACTTCAGAGTTACCATCTACACCACGCAGTGCTTCAGCTGCGAAGTTTTCTTCTTTTAGAGCTTCTTGTTGGGCATCGCGGATCCGATCCGGCAATCCCGTGTGAATGGTAAGTTGCAGCGCTCGTACTCGTCGAGGCTTTTCGTACTCCTTTCGACTTAATGCATCAGCCACAACATTGGCTTTTCCCGGGTGATATTTAATTGCTAAGTCATAATCATTCAATAGCTCGACCCACCTTCGTTGTCGCATGTTGAGATCCTTCTGTTCAAAGATGTATTGTAAGCTTTTGTGGTCAGTAAATATTGTGCACTTTGTTCCGTAGAGGTAATGTCTCCAAATCTTGAGTGCATGAACAACGGCTCCCAATTCCAAATCATGCATTGTATAATTCTTCTCTGTGTCCTTCAGTTGCCTGGACCCATAGGCAATCACTTTATCTCGTTGCATCAACACGCAACCGAGTCCTTGAATGGATGCATCACAGTAGACTACAAAGTCGTCAACCCCATCAGGCAACGCAAGAATCGGGGCTGAACATAACATATCCTTAAGAGTTTGAAACGCGCGTTCTTCTTTTTCACCCCACTTGTATTGAACTCCTTTGTGCGTTAAAGCTGTTAAGGGTTGAGCCAATTGCGAGAAACCCTTAATGAACCTTCGGTAATATCCGGCAAGTCCCAAAAATTGTCGGATTTCGGTCGGCGCTCTTGGAGTAGGCCAATTCTTGATAGCTTCCACTTTAGCTGGGTCGACATGAATTCCATTCTGATCAACAATGTGTCCAAGAAACTGGACTTCGCGAATCCAAAAATCGCATTTTGAAAACTTAGCATAAAGCTGTTCCTTGCGAAGTAATTCCAAAATAAGTCGTAGGTGCTCCTCGTGTTCCTCCTTTGTCTTGGAGTAGATCAAAATATCATCGATGAAAACTATCACAAACTTATCGAGGTACGGCTTGCACACTCGATTCATCAGATCCATAAACACAGCAGGTGCATTAGTTAGCCCAAACGGCATAACTAGAAACTCGTAGTGACCATATCGAGTCCTAAAAGCAGTCTTGGGTACATCCTCATCACGAACACGGAGTTGGTGGTATCCAGACCGTAGATCAATCTTTGAGAAGTAGCTCGAACCTTGTAGCTGATCGAAGAGATCGTCGATTTGAGGAAGTGGATATCGATTCTTGATCGTAACCTTCTTAAGCTCTCGGTAGTCAATACACATTCGGAACGTTCCATCCTTCTTCTTAACAAATAATACCGGTGCTCCCCATGGAGATGAACTTGGACGAATGAACCCTTTGTCGAGTAGCTCTTGTAGTTGTGTGGAGAGTTCGTTGAGTTCGCTTACCGCCAAACGATAAGGTGCGCGTGCAATCGGAGACGCTCCAGGAACTAAGTCGATTCCAAACTCTACTTGTCGAAATGGAGGCAAACCAGGCAGATCTTCAGGAAATATATCTTGGAAGTCGCGGACTATCGGGTAGTCGTCGATTCTACGTTCGGGAAGTGTCGAATCGGTGACGTTTGCAAGAATCGCGAAGTGACCTTTACGAAGGCACTTTTGAGCTTTGAGAAACGAAATAATACCAGTTACTGTTCCACCTTTTTCACCTTGAACTGCTAACACTTCACCGTCCTTGAGCGGAATACGAACCACTTTTTCTTTACATAAGATTTCAGCTCGATTTTCAGATAACCAATCCATTCCTACTATGACATCAAAACTACCAATCGGGAAAGGCATAAGGTCGATTCCTAATGTATGGCCAGCTAGTTCTAACTTACAGTCCTTAACTATCTGAGTCGTATCATGAAGTTTACCATTTGCTAGCTCTACCACATACTTAGCATCTAGGGCAATAGGTTTAGCATTAATCAACTTAGCAAATTTAGTGGAAATAAAGCTTCTTTCAGCACCGGAATCAAACAATACAGTAGCAAAGAAACCATTAAGGATGAATTTACCGTTAATCACGTTGGCATCATTGCGAGCTTCACCTTGACCCATAACAAAAGCCCTTCCTCTGCCATTTCCACCATTCCCATTGTTACCATTCCCGTTGCCATTACCTCCACCATTACCATTCCCACCGTTGTTTCCTTGGTTACCGTTTCCCTGTCTTCTCAGCTGTGGGCAGTCCCTCTTAATGTGGCCTTGGGCACCACATTCAAAACAGCCACGGGCTCCACCATTGTTGTTGTTCTGATTGTTTCCTTGCCCGTTGCGGTTGTTCCCATAGTTGTTGTTGCCATGATTGTTGCTGTTTTGCCTTAGGCGGTTTTGTTGCTCAGGAAGGATTGTCCAACAGTCCTTCGCCTCATGGCTTTTCTTGCCACACCTTTCACAGTTCAAATTCCTTCTACAGACACCAGCATGATGTTTCCCACACTTGTTGCACAGAGGCAGGTTACCTTTGTAGTTGCTTTGCCCATTGCCGCCCTGGCGGTAGTTACCACTGTTGTTCCCAGACCTTTTGCTTTGACCTTGGGAGTTATAGGACCTCCCAGTGCTGTTTCCCACACTCTGATTGTTCATGGAGTTTTCAGGAGCTTCACCATCGGCTTTTCTCTTGCCACTCAAGGCAGTCTTCTCAGTGGCTTTCGCAGGAAGTGTACCCTTCTCGACTTCCTGATCAGTAAGTTTGTTAGCCAAACGGATGGCTTGCTGCACGGTTGCGGGGTTGCTGGCAGTCACTAGTCCTTTGATTTGAGGCGCGAGGCCTTCCAGATAACGCTCAATGCGTTTGAACTCAGCATCAACCATTATGGGGCACAAGACCGCGTACTCATGGTAACGCGCAGTATATTGCTCAACTTCAGACCCAATCATCTTCAGATTCAGAAATTCGCCCTCTAACTTCTTCACTTGGTCACGGGGACAGTACTCCTCCATAATCAGTTCCTTGAATGCTTCCCATTGCATGTTATTAGCCGCATCAATCCCAATCATCTGGATTTCGGCATTCCACCAGGAGAGAGCAGCTCCCTCAAAGGTACCAGTAGCAAACTTCACCTTGCTTTCAGCCGGGCAATTACACATGGAGAAAACCTTTTCAGACTTCTCGATCCACCTGAGGAGTCCTACCGCTCCTTCTTCGCCGGAAAACGTTATCGGCTTGCAGTCCATGAAGGACTTGAACGTGCAGTGGTGGTTTCCTGATGCAATAATAGTTCGGGTTTCAAGTTTAAACAGGTCAAAATATAATTCGTTTTGTGCCTTAACCGGCATAATAATTACCCTGAGCGGCATATGCAGCTTGGACGGCTGCCATCGCGGCTTGCACGTGTTCGTTAATCATCGCTTGCAGCTGTGCAGGTGTCATGTTAATGTTGTTCCTTCCGTGTCCTCTTCCAGACATCTTGCTGGACAGTTAAAGTAGCCAGTGTTCAGTCACAATTATACTTTATACATATCCCATAATATGCGTAATAACAATTTCCCGTTATCCCACTATTAGTCCAGAAAAATTTTCGTGCAAAATTGAGGCGTCGTCGCAGAACGTCGTAAGTCGTAAGTAGCTATCGCCGAAAGTCGGCTTCCCCATAAAAGTCATCGTCGGCGTAGTCATCGTAGTAGAAATCAGGACGTAGCGTGTAGCATCGTTTCGTTGTCGCTTTCCCCCGGCATGGTGCGCGCATTAGCGTTCGCGTTTCGTATTCGTGTGTGGAAATTTTTCCCTTAAGGTTTTTCCGTTAGACTTCCTAGACACGGTCTATATATATATTTATATATATATATATATATACATACGTACTAAGCTTTTACTTACACAGCAGAGCGAGTATCCCAGGTTGGCACGTAATTATTTTGGTTTTGGGAATTTGTTTATTCGTTTGTAACTAAGGTTTCAAGTTGCAGTTTCCAAATCGTTTTCAAGATTGATTCCAGTTCTCTGCAACTTATGGCTCTGATACCAATCTGTCACACCCCCGAAATTACCACTAACGGAGTTTATACCGTTAAGGGGTGCGACCAGACCAGGACCACAACCATTAGTTACAAATACTAAACGAATCAGAGTAAAGTCCAAACGTTAATAATAAAAACAGTTTAACAGTACGCAGCGGAAAAACATTGTCTTTAGCACTAACCACGTGCTTTACAAAATCAGTGTTTTAATTTCTCAATTAAGTTTAACTAAAAATAAGATGTCTTCGTGTGCTATGCCAACCCGCTCCGGATACTCCTTAGCGATCTGCAAAAGTTTAAACCACGCAAGTGTCAACCTAACGGTTGGTGAGTTCACAGTGGGCTTGTCATGCAGTGGCCCGGTCTCATAAATCATGATCGTGTAAACGTATTCTTATGTACAATTTATTTGTGAAAAGCAATGCTTGTGATAACCAAAAATCATAGTATCGTGGTTTAGTAAAAGTATTGTCCGTAACCTACGTTATCGGGTATGTACTAGTTTGTATAGTTAAAGTGCTCAACCGATATCGCGGGTAGCTAATCCGTTGTTCCATGCACTTAGGAGGTTTATACCAAAGCTGACTATTATTGTAGTGGCCGTGCCATCAGGTTTTGCGGACCTACGTCATCGCGGATTTGCCTCCCCCGTGTCCTCTCGGGATCACGGTCAGAATAGGCTGATATTGTACCTCCGTGCACTCCCCGTGCCACGGGGCGGAGTTTGTCAAACTCCAGTAGATCTACCCAACATCCCCTCGCTTTACAATTAATGGTACAATTTAGTTGAGGACTTTTAAGTTTCAAGGCATCCTTAGAAATCATGTGATATCATGTGGTTTAGACTTTAACCTACACTAGCCATATTAAAACGGTTTACCGGATTCTCATGAATCTCAAAAGTGTTTTCAGTTTTGTTTCAGAAATAGTTGTTTAAGTAATTCGCAAGTGCTTCCCATAAAGCACTTCAAGTTCATCAAGTGGGTGCCGAGCACTCCAAGTTTTCAAGTTCATCAGGGAGGTGCCTAGCACTCTCGAAGTTGTCAGCGTTGTTTTCATTTAGTTATTGGGTGTGACCCAAACGGGTTCACGGTAATCGGGTTAGTGACACTCACCTTGGGTTGCACTGCTACACTTGCTATATAATCCAAGTTTGCTTAACGAAGACCTATGAACACGTTTAGGTCTTACGTATTAGTTTGGTGTCTAATCTTTACTTAACGTCACTATGGCCCATAAGATAGCACGTTGGAACTATGACTCGACATACAGACACACGACACCGATGGTTGATCATAAATAAGGGTTCACATATTACAGAAATCATAGCATGTTTCATCATAGCATAATCATGTAAGTCATGGCATAACATTCAAGTAAATTGCACAAGTTGGATTCTGGTCTCAGTTTCGCTAGCAGTTTCGCTAGCAGTTTCGCTAGTCAGTTTCGCTGTGTGCACGAGCAGCACTTTCGCTAGGCAATACCCGATGACACAGTTTCGCTAGGCTAGTTTCGCTCGAAACTGTTGGCACAGTTTCGCTAGCCTAGTTTCGCCCGAAACTGGTTTGAACTTTCGTTCAGGGAATTTCGCTCGGTAGTTTCGTTCGGACAGGTCTGGTTGGTTTACCCGGCGACACTGCAGTTTTGCTGCATAGTGTCGCTGGTTGAAGATTCACATAATTTCGCTGGACAATTTCGCCCAGAGAACACAGTAGTTTTGCTAGTCGCGAAAAAACTTACGGATCAGCCTAAAAATCAATCTAACAGTCCCCATACTTCATGTAATTCAGTATATAGCATGCATTGTCAATTACCAACATCATAGAAGCAGTTTAGACACCTTATTCATGTATTTTCATCATCAAATCACCAAAATACATTTAAAACCCTAAAATGACTAAAATGGCATAAATCTTCATTATGGTTTGGTTTCAAACGTAAAGTTACTGACTTTATAACAGATCTAGCCTCCCTAAGCAACATACTAGCAGATCAAGCGATTCCATGAAGGTCTAAGCATGCTTTTTAAGAAAACACATTAGAAAACATAAAAATGGTGGTTTTGGGACTCACGGTTCGATCTCCTATCTTGATGGATGATGGTTCGGGGCTGAGATCTCGATGGCTCGGTGTGAATCTCGACTGACCAGATTTCCAGGAGAAAGATGGAGTGTGTGTGTGTTTTTGTGTAAAGGATGCAAATGGTGAAACTAGGGTTTTATTAAGATATTATATATCAGAGGCTAGTTTCGCTGGCAGTTTCGCTGGCCAGGCGAAACTGGCTCTGGTAGTCAGGGGGTAGACTAGCCGGGCGACACTATAGTTTCGCCCGGTAGTTTCGCTGGAAACCCGAAAGTGACTAGTTTACATTTTAAGCAAGATAAGTACAGTTCATGGGTTGTCAAGCTATTCACAATACTAAATCATGTATTTAAATCACATTGCACATAATGACTATAAGTAAATGAACACATAACACATATGGGCGGGTTTGGTGATCAACCAAAGGTCGTGGACGTATTCGGCCTAGTTAAGCATTAGTTACTAAGTTAACACTTATAACGTAACTAACGGAATTGTCTAACGGAAGTAAACCTTGAAATTCTCGGATGTCACAACCATCGTAGGGTCGCCAGACCGTTCGGACTGCCGTGGCCGGCCGGTCACCGCCGAGTGTCGCCGGAATTCGGCTGGGCAACGAAAGTGGGGAGAGCTTTGGCTCTCTCTTTCTTTCTCTGCCTTTTCTTTTCTTCAAATGTGGGTGTATGTATTATACTAAAGGGAAGGAGAAAAAATGTGTAGTACATAGAGTGTAAAGTGTAGTACACTATTAAAAAACCAGTATTATATCGCGATATCCGATCACGTTAAATACTGAATGCCACGTAAATAGTTCACAATAAATCCCGAGTGACTGGAATATTATAAAAGCCTCTTAAATAGTCTCGGAATACCTAAGATGACAGATTATATATAATCTGATTAATATTCGGTCGAACGGGCGGTATAAAGTGTGTATCCAACATGAATCCTGTTTATCTCCGTTTCGCGAACATGATGTATATTTTCATGACTGTAAATCTCAGTAAACATTTAAAAGATATTTATAATTTCACAGAGTCAGTAAAACTATCTCTAATAATTAAATATGTCCTTTTCGGTTTTAAAATCGATTAGCAGTCTCGTTTACCGATTTCACCGTTTCTTTCATCGATTCCTACGGTTATTCTTTCTAACAGTCAGACCATCAATGATCAAGTATCTGGCAATACCAGATAATCAAATCTCATCTCAGTGACCCCTCGGTCACTGCCGATGACCCACGCTCGTTAAGTGTCGTTTAGCGTTTCCGCACACGCACCTCACTCGTAATCGTCTGAATGGACTTCCTAACAAATATTAACATCCGTGTTAATATATACCGTCATAACTTATCGAATCAACATAATTACGATATCGTCAGGTTATCCGACACGTTAATCAGTTAAACCACGTAATCTACCAGTTCCACCCGAACTCATCTTTTATCGATCTGCAACGCCTTGGATTTCATAACGAAATGATAGAATGCTTCTAACAACTTAACCGGACATCGAATACATGGATTGGGCCTTTGTTGGGTCACAAATCCGTTAATGGGCCTAACGGGCCTAACTGGGCTTATCGAGTCCAGTTCATTTAAATTAAAAAAAAAATTCCCCACGATTTTCCAGAATTAACGAGGTGTTACATTCTCCCCTCCTTAAATGAATTTCGTCCCGAAATTCGCCCTACCTACCAGGACGGAGAGTAACCTAACGCTTGTGGATCACATCACACAAGATGTTCTCCTAGGGACATCAATCTCATTATTACCACCACGTGGCCCGTGATGTCTTCCCATGATGTTACTAACTAGTGGACTTATATGCCGTTAATGTGGACTTACTATCACTTGATACTTGATAGTTCGTACTAATATTTTATCATGTGGTATTAGCTATCACTCGGTCTTGATACGGCGTCCCGTATATCGTACTATAATTGCAACTAATTGCAATACGATTACCGTTCTAGTGATGATGCCACGAACGTCCGATATACCCTTAAGTAATTTCACTACCACACGGACTTAATCACCACTCTGTAGTGTTACCAGAAGGAATTTCTCTGACATCAAACCATAGGAACCATCTGTCACTTCCCGATCAGCATTCTTTTCCCATCACCCTCACTTGGTGAAACATGCGGAGTTAATCAGTCTCACCTCTGTAGGTTTACTGATAATCTGGTCTAGTTACTGATTCCTATAGTTGCGACAAGTCACAAATTGGACGAGTCCATCTCATTCACAGATTCTCCGAAGAGAAGTTGCAGGATTTTATGGAACCTAATTTAGGTCTAACACATAAGTTGTGTAGCACAAATACATAACAAAATACACGTAACGATTCCGCGTCAAGATTTTGCAATTGGTTTCGTACCATACGGACCGACATGCCAAATTCACAGTATCCTGGTCACACCAAGCTACTCATAGCTTATTATTACAGTTCCATTCATGGAAACACAGAAGAGTCCTCTTGACTAAAAGTCAATCACATGGACTCACTGATTCGATCCGATCTATCAAGATCACCAGTTCCCAAGGATACTTAAATCGCTTGTCAAAGGTCTTCATCATTACGATAATCACAATATTCAAAGATAATCAGATATACAAATACTATAACCGCATGAGGTTTTCGGGATCCAGCAAGTAGTCTACACTACTAAGAAATTTCAATATGCTCACACTCATATCCCACCACAGTTTCGGGTTAATCGGTTATCAAGATACTCAACTTTCTAAGTAAAGTGCATAATCTGACTTCACCATTAATTACGACACAAGATTTCCTCCACAAATTCGATCTTTCATTATAAGGAAACCAGTTACACTAGCCAAGGGCATCATACACCTTGCTAAATTAAACCATTATGGACGATCAATCATCCCCAGCCTGAAGGATCTAATCACAAAAAGTCATGCATCACAAATATACAACCTGACATCGAACATAAATGCCTCATAGTTGGTCCCAAATGCACCGACTATCGTGCCAATTCCATAGCTTTCAAAGCTACTCATAGTTATTTCTGTGTGTCCCTCTTTGGAAACACAATATCTTTGCTCACATGATTGATATACACGTATCAAGCTTTACCCGTACATACCTATACAAGGTTTGGTTCACAAAGGACAATACGTCTTGCTCAGAATATCCAGTCACGACCACACGAATCCAGAAGAGATTATTGGGGTAACTAGTGGAACACAAGATCACTTTACGTCAAACATCCCCTACTCTTAATCATAAATCCTAGTCGGATTGATCAGGCAATATGGATATGTAAAACCAAATAATGTTTTCTGTCTCTCCCCTCCTTTGTGTTCGGCAAAGGGTTAAAATGTATATATATCCATTGTACGTGTTAAGTCTATCAATCTCACGAACTCATAAGTTCAATCTAGTCCACCTGGAAAAACATGTCGTTACCCTACACTCTCTAGAGTATCGTCTCTAATCTCCTTTTGACATGCGTTAAAAGTTCAGGGTAAATATCCACATGGAGTCACATTACTCCTAATCACCAGTCCATTTTCTCTAAGAGCCTTATGTCATAGCCGTCATCACTAGCTTATACCTTTCTACAATGGAATTCACAACCACTAAAGGTCTCTACATTTCATATGTACATAGTCTAGGCCAATGAGTTCTTTACTCTGAATGCAGGGTTCAATCCATTATAGGATATTCAAACCTTCCACGTATTCAACCACACACTTAGTTAAATGACCACATCTTCATAACTATAATCAATCAAATTTCTCATTAAGTGAATACATCGATTTTTATCTTTAGATCGTGTTCATAACCATCGTGGTTATACTTAATCACATCTATCTTGACGACATATCCTTGCCATACTAGTGGTAACTCTCCCACCTTTACTTGGGAGCTTAATCTATTTATTATATTTCAGACTTGGCATCAATGGCATAAATGGGAGCACACCAATCATCATAATCATGCGGTCTCTATGCCTAGTTTCCACACTTACTGGTTCATGTTCCATAAACCATTATGCCTTAGGTGTTTATATATAGGGCTTACCGCAGCTATCCCACCACACCTCGGACATAATGATAAATGCACCATTACCTTGTATGTGCACGTTCTCATACACGTGTTGTAACTTTTGGGCCACTGCCCTTTGGTAGCATGCAAGCAATACTCGCATATTTTAAACACATAGCTACTCTCGTATATTCTAGTATGTTCACCGTTCTTACCTTACTTTGTATAATTCTATACATCGCCACCAATATATGGTTACATCAAAAATCTTTCTTCATCATTCCTCGTAATGTTCCAAACATTTGCCATCCTTAGGTCACACTCTGTAGTAATTTTACTACTAGACCTTGCTATCTCGCACCACGACTCCTTCTTGGAATCATTGAACGACCCGAAATCAAAATGTCTTTCGTAGAATTAAATCTATCATGACAGTCGTTGTCAAGTTCCTTAAACCCTGTTCGTTTAAATAATAGATTTAAAAAGAAGAATTCTAATTATGGACACTCCACATCTCCGTCGGGATGACTAGCCGTATGGTTCTTTGCTAACCAATTAGCTCCAGGATTATCATCCGGATTTAGAACACAAGCATAAATATCAGAAAAACGCATGAATTTAACATCACATCTCAACGCCTGAGATTTACGTAATAATGACTTGTGTGATAGTTCTCCACAAAAATCGAGACACTTACTTGTCTCAGCTTCCAAGCCTTTGCACTTCAACTATTACTTACACAAGTATGGAAACGGTACGAATCAAGATACCGTACATTAGGATAGAAGCAGGGTACTCTCACCGATGGTGCCACCTCTACCAAATCAAATTAATAAGGTCAACCACAAATGGGCGTGCGACTACTGGAAATCCCATCAGCTACACGTGGTTGATGGCACAATGTGATCAGATCACGAGTCGGATATGATCTGAAAGTAACAACTTTACACAAGAAAGATTTCAAAATGATCATTAGTACTTATAATATCAACCGCATCGTAAGGCGAGGTAAGGAAGAATAAGAAGAATTTGTCTTCATCTGCTGCTACTTCACATCTTGTCGCCGTTTGAATGAATTGTTGTCTTCTTTGCTTTGCCATGTTGAGCAGAGATAATTAGCGTCGTCGTGTCGTCGTTGGTAGTTGTCGTCCGTTGAGCTCCGCTTTGTCTTGAAAATCTTCATTACGTCCACCTTAATCGTTTTGGTCTTCAGTTGCAATCCACTTCATCTAACTACTCCTAGTCCATTCCGCCAAGAGTTCCTAGTTAGATAACTCCGGTCATATAACGTGTCTTCACTCTTTTGTCTACGGTCTTGCTGGCAACAATTTTTGACATCAATTGAAGAGGTAACCGAAACACTACATTAGTAAGAAACACGTGTAATATTGAATAGGTAATAAAATATGCATCTATGACGTGGAACCAGTTTCGTTTTACGTTTCACGACGTCTCAAGGAACACGTTTATCAGAGTTGGGGTACTCTTCAAGTGTCCCGGAATATCACATCGGGAGCACACAAAATCAAAATCAGTGCAGTATTATGACTACGAGTAGAAATCAAAAACACACGAAATCCTAAACGAATCCTATCCTGTAGGCAAATGCTTAGACTCCTAAGTTTCCTCGGTCTAGGTACATCATAAAAAATCCGTACACAATTAAACATGGAGAAAACAATATGACAAAAGGAAGAAATCCAAGGGAAATGAAATCAACACAAATCACATGAACGGAAATATCAAGATGAAGAATTAGCATAGGATTTAACCAAAGTAATACAGATGCACACTTAGGGTATCGTACCCTAATTCACACAAAGGACGATGTGTCCTATTACACTTTTGCATACAAAAGAAAAATGGAATACTTGGACACCAAATGGGAAGACTATCAGCATCCATGTGTCTGCTAGGGTTCGTCAAGTCTCAGTGTACCTGTGGATAGCAATGGCAGTCTGCAGCCTGTAACTACTACCGACTTTACACTTTACCTTTGATATCTTCCTAACACACAAACTTCCGCCTAAGTCAGACACTTAAACAAAATGAGATGACTATCAACATTCATATGTCTACTAGGGTTCGCCGAGTCTTAGTGCACCTGTGGGTAGGAATGTCAGTTTGCAAGGCTGAAACTACCACCGACCTTGCACTAAACCTCGACTACTACCTAATACACAAACTTCCGCCTAAGTCCTAGACTTAGCACCGTGCTTAGTCCCAGATTCCTTACAGGCTCAAGCTTAGGGGTTCTAAGAGACTCCAATTTGGTGGAACCTTTGGCTCTGATACCAACCTGTCACACCCCCCTCCGCCGCCCCCTGCCAAGTGCGGGGGAGGGTGTGGGACCGGCTATCCGTATCAGTTCACTGGGCACCAACAACAGAATAAAACATAGAACAAACACGGACGTCCAGTCCTCATAGAGAAACCTTAGATCGACTCTGGCTGAGGATGCACTCGACACCTCATAGCCGACCTAATGGAATCGGTAGCCCCGGATAGACCCAGGACTGAACAAACAAATGATTGATATATCAAGGAATTGTAGTCATAACATGCACTGAACAACAGACGTACAACAGTTAAATTGTACAAGCTATAACAGATAGCCACAACTAGTACCCCAACGTTCCTGTACAAATACATCATCACCTGCACACACTTACCTGCAACATAAGTCAACACAGAGTCAACAACAAACGTTGTTGGTGAGTCTTAACTACCATCATCACATTAACAGTTTTCAAATACATATGCCTGTTATGAATTATCAGATCGCACCCAAGGTCAACACTCAGATACTCTACGGGCACGTTGCGCGTAGTCGTACACCCTCCGCGAGTAGATTTTAATTTCTACATATAAGTACATATTCCCCCTAATAAATTAATATTAGAGGATCCGAGTGAATATGGATCGTTCAACTATAACGGCCGCTATAATCCCTTATATGCCTAGTGGTCTCAACCTTAATGACCAGAAAGTCTCTAATGACCCACACAGGGCATTCTGACTCACAGTGTTCGACAAGATATTCATAACAAATATAACAGATACATCAGAACAGAAGTATTATATCAAACAGTTAAATAACATGAGGGAAGTCAGAGGACTCACAGATCTTCGGAATACAAAGTCATACGGATAGGATTGCGTACAATCCACAGATGTCACAGATGCAATTGCCTAGACAAAGCTTAACGTCATGTTAAGTTTGGAGAATCCACTGACCTAAACAAGTATAGGTACACTTAAATTTAACACAGTAATAATACTGGTTAGGCTCGGTTGTGCTCCGTGCCTTAAACGATACGATGTGTCTGTAGATTAACGTCCCGATACAAACGGATGTCCCAATACATCCGTATGGCCTAAACGCGGTTATGATCGTAATTTAACTGTCAATCTCTAAATAAACAGTTCCCGCCGAACACGGTCGTATGCCTTTAGTGACATTACGGTCGTGTGGCCTGTTTGACAGATTATCTAAATTAAACTATATCACTCGAGTCTCGATCGGGTTATGTTTTATAATACTTTAAATATTATATAAAATCATAACTTATGTATATGTCAATCCTTTTATGATTTACATAAAATCATAGCTTTTAGATATAGGTTTAACCATTTACATTTCACATAAAATCATAGTTTTTAAGTCTAAGTTTACCCGTTTGTATTTCACATAAAATCATAGGTTTTATATATATTTATATGTCTTATTGTTCACGTGGAATCATAACCTTTATTTATATAAACTTACATAAAATAATAAGTTTTATCTCACATGAAATCATAGCATTATTACATAGAATCACGGCTTATGTATATAATCTCTAAGATTGGTTAACTTATATGTTTATAGAATATCCCGTCTTTGTTTGATTTTGATTTATATAAAATCATAACTTTTATAAAATCAAGGCTTTGTTATCATAAGATCGTAATTTTGTTGATTATAAAATCATAAGTTTATTACATAAAAATCATACTAAAGCTTTATATATATTTTTCTTGTTATCAATGTTTTATAAACAATAATACTTCTATTTGACAGAACGTTCCTCACAAGACGGGTACAATATTACTACAACAATAATAAGATATCGAACATGTTTATACCTTCCGGTCGGTACGCAGACTCGAACCCGGTTAACCGTAAAACGCTAAACATCTCTGATTTCGAAGAAAGAGTAGTCCATTCCAAATAGAATTTCGCCACGAACATTAATCCATGATCGGTTTTCTAGTTTGACCTCGTTTGACCCTTCAAAAACGTTGACCAGATTCGTCACGGGTTTGACCCGGTTGACTTTCTTTGACTTTCTTGACCCAACACCAAAATTAATGAATAAGTAGTCTATCCTGCACGATTTTTTGTCACGAATAATACTGTAAGCTCGGTTTTTAAATTTGACATCGTTTGACCCGGGATATTTGTTGACCAGCTTGTTTACCGAGTCGACTCGGTGCCGAGTTGACTCTGTACTCCTAACTCAGTCCAAACACCACCCCAAAAGCATTTCTATAGACAAACGCCACCTCACCATCATCATCTATAACGTTCCCGGCGGCTGGAGGCCATGGCCACCGCTGGTCGGCCTACCACAACCGTGACCCACCACAATCATTATCATAATATCACCACACAACTCAGATCTATACATGCATGAATGAATCGGAGGTTTTTAGGATGACTAAAAATTGAAAAATCAAAAGAATGTAAGGATTAAAGCCCTTACCGTCGCTTCCGTCGGAAAAACGCGAAGAGGGGGGTCACCGCCGCCGCTAGGCGGAACCCTAGTCGCCGCCACCATTAGGCAGCCGAGTCGCGGCTGTCACCGCTTCTGATGCGCCAGAGATGGATACGGACAGGAGAGAGGAAGAAGGTCACCATCGCAGGGTCGCCGGACCGTTCGGACTGCCGTGGCCGGTCGGTCACCACCGAGTGTCGCCGGAATTCGGCTGGGCAATGGAAGTGGGGAGAGCTTCGGCTCTCTCTTTCTTTCTCTGCCTTTTCTTTTCTTCAAATGTGGGTGTATGTATTGTACTAAAGGGAAGCAGACAAAATGTGTATTACATAGAGTGTAAAGTGTTGTACACTATTAAATAAACCAGTATTATATCACGATATCCGATCACGTTAAATACTGAATGCCACGTAAATAATTCACAATAAATCCCGAGTGACTGGAATATTATAAAAGCCTCTTAAATAGTCTCGGAATACCTAATATGACAGATTATATATAATCTGATTAATATTCGGTCGAACGGGCGGTATAAAGTGTGTATCCGACACAAATCCTGTTTATCTCCGTTTCGCGAACAGGATGTATATTTTCATGACTGTAAATCTCAATAAACACTTAAAAGATATTTATAATTTCACAGAGTCACTAAAACTATCTCTAATAATTAAATATGTCCTTTTCGGTTAATATCGAGTAGCAGTCTCGTTTACCGATTTCACGGTTTCTTTCATCGATTCCTACGGTTATTCTTTCTAACAGTCAGATCATTAATGATCAAGTATCTGGCAATACCAGATACTCTAATCTCATCTCAGTGACCCATCGGTCACTGCCGATGACCCACGCTCGTTAAGTGTCGTTTAGCGTTTTCGCACACGCACCTCACTCGTAATCGTCTGAATGGACTTCCTAACAAATATTAACATCCGTGTTAATATATATCGTCATAACTTATCGAATCAACATAATTACGATATCGTCAGGTTATCCGACACGTTAATCAATTAAACCACGTAATCTGCCAGTTCCGCCCGAACTCATCTTTTATCGATTTGCAACGCCTTGGATTTCATAACGAAATGTTAGAATGCTTCTAACAACTTAACCGAACATCGAATACATGGATTGGGCCTTTGTTGGGTCACAAATCCGTTAATGGGCCTAACGGGCCTAACTGGGCTTATCGAGTCCAGTTCATTTAAATTAAAAAAAACATTCCCCACGATTTTCCAGAATTAACGAGGTGTTACATGAGTTGATCGAAATTTATGTTTAATTTCAATCTGATAATCTTCTTTATGGTAGTCGTCGATCGATTTTGACTTCGCTTTATTTAGGGTTTTTTATCAAAAACTTCTAATAGATGAGTCAACATTTTTGTTTAGTTTAAATCTGATCTCATTACTTTTCATATTTCCCTGCTAATTTTCATAGCGCTATAAAACCCTAGATCGATATAAAATTCTGTTGTTTTAGGATTCCGTTAAGTCTTTGTAATTTAGAATATGTTTTTTTCTTTACTGATTTTGGATTTATTGTTGGTGTTTGATCACTGAATTGTCATATATACTAAAATGGTTAGAGCATTTCATGAGGTCTTGATCCAACTGTGTAGAAATAAGGCTTTTATTCCACTGTCTTTAACTCATATTAGTTATGACTCATACTTTGAGTTTCTTTTAATCAATCAGCCCCTTTCTCTTGCAAAACTATTACTCCGATTAAGAGTTTTTCATATAAACTTATTTTAAGTTCCCAATTCTTCAATGTCTAAAACAATGATGGCTCGTTTTATTTAGGCTTTTTTATCAGCAACTTCTAATAGATGAGTCAACGTTTTTGTTTACTTTAAATCTGATTTCATTACTTTTCATATTTACCTGCTAATTTTCATATATATTGCTGGTTTTCTTGTATTCAGCTCACATTGGCTTTTATATAGGGGAGCAGAGCAGAAAATCACCAGACAAAGAAAAATAAAAGATATAGAAGTGGAAAAATGAGTATGGATACACAATACTAAAACAACTTCGACGACTGGGTGCGTCTTTATAATGGTCACGTGAGGTAAAAGCAAGTCATTATAGTTTTACTATTAAGCCTTTTGTTTCTTCATTTGTTTGGAAACTGGCTTTCTTAGGAGTTCTAAGACTATATGCTCTGTTTTATGGTAGTATTTTACAATGGATGAGAAAAGGTCAAATGCTTTTGAGATCAAGTTCATTACTTTACAATGGATGAGAAAAGGTCAAATGCTTTTGATCTCAAGCAGATCAGAGGTCCTGATCCGAAATATAAGAGGTTCTGATCGGAAATATAAGGGCATTTGCTTATGTGGTGCTAGAAGGTATGTTTGTGAACTACGTATATGTAGTAGTTATGTTAAATTTTTGTTCAAGACTAAACATTGTGTTACTCTAGATTGAACAAATGCTGCAAGAAGGTGTAGGTGAGCTAAAATAATGTGCCTGTGTTGCTGGTTTTAAATAAGAAAGATCTCATTAAACCTGGTGAAATGGCAAAGAAACTCCAGGTAATACATTTATTTACATTTATTGTTAAATGGACAAACACTATATACTGTGTTATTCTGTCTATCCTAATCAGTAGGGTAGCAAAAGAGTCGGGTTGGGCATGTCGGATAAAAGTTCAATGCGGGTTGTTTATAGTATTGGTCAGAACGGGCTGACCCGACCCCCATACAGCTCTCTTTTATAGTAATCTTTTCAGTTCTTTTTACTAATTTTTCATTTTAATTTTTGATTGACTATTAAAAATCAACTTTCCTACCTAAGAGTTTTGTATGATAGGAAAGTAGGAAATCAAATAACAATATTCTTTCCAAAATTTCAAATTTCTTATTTTTTAATTATATTTGTAAACTTTTATTTTAGGATAAGATTACAAAAGATTACAACTTTCAATTTTACAATTCAAATTCTGTTTAATTATTTATTTTCGCAAATAATCATTTCCTCTAATTTAATTCTCATTTTTACATATTTTTACAGAATCAAATATTATAAGCATTTCGGTAATGGCAATCTATTTTAGGATAATATAAATTATCATTGATTTTGATATTCAAATTAAAAGTTATCTTCTATATTTTTTCCTAAAATACGGTTACATATTCAACTAATATATTATCATTGATTTTGAAATTCAAATTAAAAGTTATCTCCTATATTTTTTCCTAAAATACGGTCACATATTCAACTATAAATATGCTACCCAACTTTCTTCAACATCACACTATTCCCTTTTTTTTCCTTACTCTCGAAAATCTCCACTGCTCCCAACATCTTTCGCAAATATGGACCAGCTTCAAGTTCGGGACTTTCAGCCACTGAATGAACTTCAGGTTTCCAATATGGAGGACTATGTCAAGGTTCGAGTGTTGTCTGTTTGGAAACGTCCATTGTATACTAACCCGACTCAAAATATTTTGTTGAGTTTGTGTGTGCTGATGAACAGGTAATATGCAATATATATATCTTTTTTTTTGCTTATTTAAACTTTTATATTTGCATAAACTTTTTTTATATCCTAGGGTAACAAGATATCAGGATCTTGCTTATTCAAGTGGCTAAACCGTTTCCAGAGGTTTTTCATAAACCAGAATGTTTTAATTATCAAAAGACCATTACTTGGTTCAAATAATGGTACGTGGAGAATGGTTGATCATCCATTGAAGTTAGGGATCAACTTTGAGACACATGTGGCTAAGGGGACAGAATGGTCTGGAGACGACCGCTTTTTCAATTTTACTGATTTCAAAACGATTGTGGAACTTGAAGCATCAACAACCCTTAGCATTGGTACTCATTCTTTTTCCCCCATGTTTTATTTTATACTTTATTTAGTTATAATTTATTGCCAACTCAAATATCTGATTTTAATACTTACATGTTTTCTATTGCAGATGTGATTGGGGTGTTGAGAGAAAATGACCCTTTGACACACTTCAAGACAAAGGACAAGAAACATTCTGTAAAAATGAGAATTAAATTAGAGGACTTGAAGTAAGTTAAACATTTTTTTATTTCTTATTTGCAACTCTAAGATCTCTTTTTAATATTATGTAAAATCCTTATACTTATATAATTTGTCAAATGAACAACTATTAGGTCGATCTTGTGGATACGTAGAGATATTCTGATCATTTAACAAAATAAAGAAAATCAAACAAGTTGAAATTTTTCAAAATAAAGCAAGCATACACTAGAACATCTCTTTATGTTTTTGGTATTTTCTCATTTTATTTTGCCAGATATGCACAGTACCCATCATGGTTTGTAACCACAATTATCAAGCAATCGTTATCTTTATATCATACTCACATATATCAGACTACTCAGCACATTCAAGCAAGTACCTACAACCTTTCTTTCTACTTTATTCACGGCAGACAACGTATGCTGATGTACCATCATTTCTCACATGGTTGGATCAATTTCTCTTTTTGAGATTTTACATTATTTTTTCATCTTTTTCAATTTTTCTTTTTTTTTATATATTTTTCAAAATGGAAACAAACATCACACTATTTTTGTATTTTTCAAAATATTCTCCCCCTAAAATTCAACAAACTCTATTTTTGAATTTTTCAAAATTTCTCCCCCTAAAGATATGAAAGAAAGTAAAAGGAAAGAAAATAAAATTGATCGACCAACACGGATACCTCGAATTTTTAGATTTTGAAAAATCATTTTTCTCAAAAATGTTTGTGAAATATCAACTCTGTGAAGCGCTAACTTAAGCAAAATACTCCACTATCAGCAACTATGCAATCACTAATAGGTCTTCTTGAAGTACCTGCACACAACCTCAAACAACTTTTAATTAAATACGGGAACCCAAACCGGCTTGGTCGTCCCGTATCCTCAACAAAATCGTTTCCTGCCGAGGTTGCAATTTTCTATTTCCAAGAACGAAATGGTTTAGACGATTTCGCCCGATGCGAATCAGAACCATGACATACTGTGACAAGTTGGAAACAATATTTAACAACTCACCAACTAACATTTTCTTAGATTTTGGATGACGTTGGTGATGTTGTCTAGGCCCATAGTAAGAAAAATCATTTGAGTAAGGCATTTTGAACTCATTTTGGAAAAATTGTTTTTGTTTTACAAATTGTGATGACCAATCATCATAATTTGAGGTTTTACCAACAATCGGTTTCTTATGAGCTGGTTTTCGTTGGTTTTGCTGAGTTTGTCTAACAGGTACCTCATTGAGAATCATCGAATCAGATGATGGTGATCGATATGAACCATGTGAAAACCTTTTTCGAATAGCACAATCACGAATCACATGCCGTTTCTTGTTGTAGTAAAAGCAAGCTCTCCTATCAGCTGACATAGGAGATGCCATGGATTTGGTTGACATTGTAGAATGTTGAGAAGAATCACTCTCTTGACGCTGTAACGTAGAATTCGTTGACAGAAAATCAGCATCAGGTTCACACAAGATATGATTCTCATGTGGAATCTCCTTTTCCTTGTGAACCTTGATATCCTCCATAATTTCTTCTATCTCAAGCACATCTTGGAGATCATTTCCAACATTCACGTTCTCGTCTTTGCTTTCATATCCCAGACCACCATTCTTTTTAGATTTATCTGGTACCGACTTAGGTTTCTCATGACCTTGTGAAGCAAGTCGAGAAAACTCATCCTTGATGGCATTTAAATCATTTTTATTGGAAAGCAAAGATTCATCAATCACAATCTCTAAAAAATTTTGAACTTGAACATGTCCTGGATTGCCTTCAAACACTTTTTCCTTATTGATAAATGTAGACCTTGAGTCAAATTTAGTTCTCTTGTTAGCATCAAAATTTTCTTCATTTTTGTTTTGTGACTTTGACTTTTTCTTCTTCTCAGAAGAATTATCAACAAACTTTGAATAATCATGAACTTCTTCCGTTGATTTCAAAGTATTTATAGAATTTTCAATAACCACAGGAGGTGGAACATTTTTCAGAATAACATCACGAAAAATCTGTTGAAAATTCTCCTTTTTGCACAAAAATTTTGTGAATGACGATGAATTATTGAGATTATGCAACTGTCTTTTGAAATCACGAACCTCAATCTTCATATCTGCAATTTTCTTTTGCGCTTCAGCCAACTCTTTCTGTGTTGCAATAAGTTCTTCTATTGCTCTATTCAAAGTAAACTTTTCTCTCCTCAACTGATCATGAGCATCATATGTTTCTTGAACAACCTTTTCCCTTATTTGTTTATAAATCTCAACATTCTGCTTCAAAAGCTTGTTTTCACAAAGCAATTCAGCTTTAGCATCTAACAGCTTCGTATTATCCTCTTGATGACGTAATTCTTTAGCAGTAATATCAACAACATCCTTTTCTAGACCTTCAAGTTTGATCTTTGATTTTGCAAACAAATCATCAAAAGCTGCTGCCATATCACCTGCTTCTTTCTTCCATTTTTCAGCTTCCTTCATCAAATCATCATTTGTTTCAGTCAGCTTTGAAACTTTTGCAATCAACTCCACATTCTCGTGTTGAAGCTTCAATTCATTCTCAACAGCTTCACATTTTGAAGATTCATCTTTTTAAACCTTTCCATAACTGCAAAACCACCTTTATCAAACTTCTCACAATTTGCAAAAGAAGTATATTCTTCACTATCAACCTCCTTTCCAGATGCATTCAATTCAGCATATTTCTGTGCAAGAGCATCCCAAAACACTTTAGAATTCTTGCATGTTTTAAATTGAGACAGTAATTCTTTTGAAATGCTATTGTGAGAATATCATAAGCTTTTAATTCTCTTTCATAACATTCCCTTTCCTCGAATGAAAGATCTCTTTTAAATTTTGGAACACCATGCCAATCAGTCGGATATGAATACTTTTTATCAATCGCCTTCCATATTTCATCAAAGTTAGCGTTTATAAAAATATCAAAATATTTTTTTCTCCATTCTTGATAATCTTCACATTTTAATAATTAGAGAACCACCGAACTCGCTTGAACTTTACTCATTTTGATTACACCGGAGAAATCCAAATCGTTGAACCTTGAACTTTGAATTTTGTAAAATCACCGAATTGAAATCTCGAAGCCAAGTCTCAAAAACATATTTTTGTATAACTTTCTTGTTTTCAGAAAAACAAACTTTGAAAGATAAAATGTTCATAGTTTTTGTTTTATTTTTTTTTAAGAAAAGAAAACTAAACAACGAACAATATCAAAGTAAAAGTGTAAATAAAAACAAATGAATTTATGTTTGTTAACCGATTCACTAAACGCAAAAATATTTTGCATTTATGAATCAATTCAACGAACACAAAAACTTTGTGTAAATTTTTTTTTATTTAAAAAAATTGTTGTTTAAAACTTGTGAAATTAAAAAAAATGTTTTGGTTTGTTTGAAATCTTTATGTTTATTTTTCATTTTTAAGAAAGATTGGATAACCTATTTTAAACTTTTTAAAACTAGAGGACTAAATTGAAACTTTCCCACAAAAAACAAAATAGTCGAGACTTTGGCCTCCCTCCGAATTGTTCTTCTTCCGGCGAAAGAAATCTGGCCGGCGAGCCTATTTTCTAGCGACCAAAACCCAATTCAACTATAAACTTCAAAAATCCGTATCTTCTTCAATACTTGATGAAAATGCAATCCGTAACTTGCATTAGATTCGTATGAACGAGACGAACAAATCTAACACCATTATTGATAGGTTTTGATCAACGATTCATAGTGAACATTAAGAAACAAAGTGGCGCCATTTTTGCTTTAAAAAACTCCATAAACCATGAATCAAAACTTATCTATTCTTGAATGTTTTTTTAGAATTGGTTGCACCATTGAGTTTGTATGATCAAATAGAACTAGTAGCAACTGATTTCATTCAAATTGATCGAGAATTAGTAAATCTACCATTGATGAGCATGAAGAACACATAAGCTTCATGTAAAAGCTTGAATCCGAACAAATATCAACGAAAATGAGATCTGAGACTTGTAATAGGTTCGTCTACTGAAATCGTTCAATAGCTCAAACAAACACAAATGATGCTCAATTTCAGACTCAAACACAACAGTTTGACTTCGTAAAAGTCAAACACGAACCATTTTCACCAAATCAAACTAGATTTCGATCCAAAAATTATGTAGAATCACGCCTGGATTGCTCTGGTACCAACTGAAAAGACGAATCATCCCGATCTAGTGATTTGTACACCAAAAAATGGATCGAAAGTTACTCCGAACTCAAGAACACAAAACTTAAATTAAACTCAGGTTATAGCTCGAATTGGATCACTGATTACATGAATAGACTCGATTTTAGTAACTAATCATGATCCTAAACCAAAATCTCTCTGAAAACAAAATCGAAAACTCCTCCCTCTCTATGAAATTGATCTCAGAAACGGTTATCCAGAGGTTCTATCTTCCGAACTCACAACATGAATATATATGTAGATATGGTTTGGCTGCCATTCGGATCCGGTTCGGCTGGATCCGAACCTCCACTTCGTGACTTCATCGGATCATAACCTGAATGTTATAAATCACAAACTTTGTGATTTATAACACTTATATACAATAGCCCTTACACTATCACCCTATTACACATTCTACCCTTATAAAATATAATAAGATTAACCAAAACAACTAACAATACTAACTGGAATACACACACGTCACACATATTATGCACTAACATAGGAAGGGGGCATGGCTACGTGATATGCGAGCCGCCTCTTTCGGCTAGAATTTTAATTTTGTCATTTCTACCCTCTGTACTTCCATTTCGTGTACCTTTACCCCTAAACTTCTATCCTCTTGTCAGTTTATGCTCTAAAATATTATGGGGGGCATATTTCTCATGTTTTCTAAGGTTTGGGACACGCTCAATAACGTATATATACACACATATATATATATATATATTTATATATTTTTATAAATTGCAATTTAGCCCCTCTAACTTTTATATCTTTATCATTTCATGTTCCGAATCACTTTAGGATATATTTATAATACTTTCTAAGCCTCGGGGTGCGTATAATAAATATTAACATGTATAATGCTCGTATACGTTACGTATTATTTATTTTTACAGATCCGTTTAACGTTCAAACATGTATTTATCTATTTTTCATACGTATAACTATTCAAGCGCATATTTCCATGTATATATTCATCAAATGAATATTTTACAAGTATTTATACCATTTAATCACACGTATTTAACATAACGCAATCGCGTAAAAGTATTTTCTCTCGGTTATCATTTATTTCTATCATATTAACGTTTCAACACGTTTTTCATGCTAACATCATATATATCAATTATCTTTGATATAAAACACATATCTACGTTATTTCCTTATCTCATTTTATCAATCAACATGTATTTTTATCAATTTATTACCCGGTAATGAGTAAACATGCACTTTCTACATGTTTTATCACATTTTAGCTATCTAACACATATATCATATGCATTAATCACATTAGTCACGTATTCTTTACACGTTTATCAAATTTTGGGATATTACAATTTATAAACAAAAAGCGTAGATATTCGTCGATCATGTTATTAAAGTGGATGGTAGTAAGGTGGAAGATCCGTTGAGGGCTAAAGATTATTTTCTTAATTTATTTAATTCGAAATTCGCTAAGTTCGATAATATTCGTTTATCAAGGAGGAGTGATAGATTCAGATTCTTGAAAGAAAATCAAAGGAATGCTCTTGAAACACTACCTTCGGTTGAGGAAATCAAAGAAGCTGTTTAGGCTTGTGGTAGTACGAAGTAGCCAGGCCCTGATGGTTTTTTATTCGGTTTTATCAAAAAGCATTTGGAGTTGTTGATAGGTGACTTATGTAGAGCTATTTTTGATTTTTTTAGATCTTCCAAGTTCCCTGAAGGTTGTAATTCTTCTTTTATTACTCTTATTACTAAAAAAATACAGATCCGCTTGTTCTCAAAAAATTTTGCCTGATCAGTTTGGTCGGTCTTATTTACAAAATCAATGGCAAGATTTTGGCAAACAGATTAACTGGAGTAATCAAAAAATTTGGTTAGCCCGGAACAATCTTCTTTTATTAAAAAAATTCGTCAAATCTTGGATGATCATATGATTCTTAATGAAGTTATAGAGTGATACTCGAAAAAGAAGTAAACTTTAATGTTTTTCAAAAAAGATTTCACCAAAGTATACAATTTCCTTTGTTGGGATTATCTTTTTACTATTATGGAGTTCATGGGATTCGAAGAAAAATGGGTTTGTTGGATTTGGGCTTGCCTTTCATCCTCAAAAGACTCTATTCTTATTAATGAGTGTCTGACAAAAGAATTTAGCTTAAAAAGAGGTATCAGACAAGGGGATCTGGTGGCCCCGTTCTTATATATTATTGCGATTGAAGGTTTGCATGTTGCTCTTTCGAACGTGGAGGACGCGTGTCTTTCTAGAGGGGCGAAAATTGGTAACATGTCTTTATCTAATTTATTTTATGCAAACGACGTTATTATTGTTGGAGAGTGATGCGAAGAGAATATGACTAATGTTACTAACGCTCTTCAGTGTTTTCATCTTTCCTCGGGTTCGCAAATTAATCTTCAGAAGTCTTCTTTACTAGGGAATGGTACGAAGAAAGAGGAAGTCCAGCGTTTGGCTTCTATGTTGGGTTTTAAAATGGAGAAATTCCCTTTTAGTTATTTGGGAGTCCTGGTAAGGGGTAAGATGTATCGCGTTTCCAACTAAGATATGCTTGTGGATAGATTTAAAAATAGGTTATCGTCTGGGAAAAACAATCTCTTATCCATGGGAGGTCAATCGACGCTCATAACTTATGTGTTGGGTTCTTTTGGTTCTTATTTGTTCTCTCTTTTTTGGGTTCCTATAAAGATCCTTAAGCTTTTAGAAAGTTTGAGAGCTAGATTCTTTTGGGGAGGAGACGAGTCTTCGAGAAAAATGGTGTGGATAATTGGAACCTTGTTTTGCTGATAAAGAGTTTAGAGGTTTAGGTTTTGGTAGCCTAAACGCGATGAATATGGCTCTTTTATATAAATGGAGGTGGCGCTTTTATAATAATAATAAGAATGCAATTTGGGTTAAGATGATCAAACAAATCCATGGTCTTGAGAAGGGTGTTGACAAAGTGATTAAAGGGGGTGGTACATGGAATAAAATTTGCAAAAATATTGCTATTCTTCATGAGAAGGAGTATGTTCCCTTGTCGTGCATGAGTAGGAATGTTGGTAACGGGGAGGCCATGAGATTTTGGCATGATAATTGGCTGGGTGACACGAGATTATGCGATAGATTCAATCATCTCTACCGGTTAGACTTGGATAATAATTGTATGGTGAGTGATAGATTGACCAGAATGGCCTCTCTTGGTCGTGGCGTCGTCTCATTAGCGAAGGGCGTGAAGACTCGGAACTTCATGAGCTTGAGAGCGTGATTAGTTTCACTCTTGGCGATTCTGTTGATTCTTGGTCTTGGTATTTTGATTGAGAAGTGGAATTTAAAGTGAAAATATTATAATGGCTATTGATCGGTTTTATCTTCCAAGCTTGGGTCTTCCTCCTCGTTGGAATAAGTACCTTCCTTAAAAGTTTATACTTTGGCTTATCGCATTTTGATTGATAGAATACCGACTTGTTTAAATTTCAGCCTTAAAATGTTCAAAATGGATAGCATTATGTGTCTTGTCTGCGAGGATTATGTGGAGTCTACCTTTCATTTGTGTAGTTCGTGCATGGTGGCGAGTAAAATTTGGAAATTGATATCTAAATGACTCGATTCTGTATATATTGTTTCTGCAAATCCCAATTGCATGTTGGGTTTGATTGATAATTTAGGACTAGGCAAGCAAAAGAGGGAGCTCCTTGAAGCGGTCATTTTGTGGCTTGGTGGCGCATCTGGAACTACAGAAACAAGTTTATTTTCAATCCTTCGGAGTAAAGGAACAGGTAGTTTTTTTGTTTGAGTTTTCCGTTCTTTTTTCTGGCATTTTAATAGGAATAGGAAATGTATTTTTATCTTGGATTGAGTGGCTTAGGGTGGGAGGTATGGCTGCATAAGAAGCCTTAGGCTTCAAATCTTGTAGCCAATATGGTTATCCCACATGAGAGAGGAGGATGAGAAATATATTGAAGACTTAGGCTTTATTTTAGGTGGGACTTAGGCTTCATTTTTTCCTAACATTTTCCTTTAAAAAATCCCATTTTATATTAAATAACATAATACTAAATTAATACAACTTATTTTAGAAACACATAACACATAGTACTAAATTAATAAAACTTATTATACAAAACACGATACTAGATAAAAAAGAATACGCATTTAGCTCCTCTCAGTCAAGTGGACATCCATGTGTGTGGCGATGTGCTCCGTAATATTAAATCTAAGCTTAAAATATATCTCGCTATCTCGCAGTTCCATTAATAATATTGAAAATTTGTATAGAATATGAATGAGTGGGGATTTTGTGAAGAAAATGAGGTGTGTAGAAATGTATTAAAGTGGGGATATATATAAAAGGGATTTAATAAAAAGAAAGGAAAAAAAAAACCAAAAAAGCTAGTAATTGGTGGCTACTAGCCGTTGCTCACTACAATCACAAACAATGGCCGTTTGCCCTCGGTGTGTTTCGGTTTAATGTAGCCGAATGGCTACTTTCTTGAAACCGAACCAAACTAGCCGATGAAGGGGAGTGGAAATCGAATAAGCCGCTAAAGCCTTGGAAGCTATATGGTGGTACTGGTAGCCGACCACCATACCGCCCACCTTTATAAACCCTTTGTTACTAATGTAATTGTTTTTCTGCTTTGGCTTCGTTAACCAATGCTATTTTATAAAATTCCACTCTTCCGAATTTTTTTTTGTCATTTTTTATTTTACTTGTCCTGGTAATTACATATGTAAAACGCACGCGTAAGAAGAATTTTAATACAAGTTACGAATTTTTACATATGAAAAAATCCACGTGAAGAGACACAAATTGAAAAAGGAGAGGTTGTACATTTTTGGCATTTTAATAAATCGAAATGAAAAAACAAAAACTAACATTCAATCTCATCCATTGATCGAATGAGATCAATGACAAAATATCCATACCATATATATATATATATATATATATATATATATATATATATATGATATATTATATGTTTAATTTTTTTTCAGAATTCAAGGTGAATAATTTTATACTGTTGGTGGAAATTTTTAAAAAAAATTAACGTACGAGGAAGTTACAGAGGTTTTGACATTTATTTTTAGTTTTCACAATGACATATTGTGTTTGTTGGATAATTTATATATATATATATATATATATATATATGTATGTATGGATATGTATATAGAGGTTTTAAGTTCAATGGAAAACTAAGTTTTAGTTGGAAAACTGGAAAATAAAGGAAAATTATATTAAATGAAGGTTATTTAGGTAATTTTGGTGCTCTTTTTTTTTCTTTTTTAAAATTTCGTGTCTATCCACCTAATGGCCACCTAACAACCTTAAAAAAAACTATAAAAAAAGTTCTTTTTTTTTGGGTTCGTTCGACTATGTTGCATATATGCAACATTGTATGTTGTTTACGTTACGTACATGCAACATAGCATGTTGCATATATGCAACATACTATGTTACATATATGCAACGTAAAAAGCATACAATGTTGCATATATGCAAAATACTATATTGCATATATTCAACGTATGCAACACACTATGTTGCATATATGCAACATAGTCGGACGTACAAGATAAAAAAACATTTTATCTTTTTGTTTTTTTTGTTTTTTTTTTTGCTTTTTTTATAAAGTTATCATGTATGTACAGTATATGTGAAATTAAAAACAAAAAGAAAAAAAAAGAATGTCAAATTACCCAAATAGCCTTCATTTAATATAATTTTCCTTTGGTTTTCCAGTTTTTCAAATAAAAGTAGTTTTCCAAGGAACCTTATCCTATATATATATATATATATATATATATATATATATATATATATATATATATAGGGGAAGGATCCTGCGAAAACACCATTTTTTTGTGAGAACTGCGTAAACAAATCTTAAAACCTACATAACTTTTTTCATACGTTAATATTTTTTTTTTTAAAATTTGCACCAAAAGTCTTAAAATTATATTATCTTTAATCCTATAAAAGTTTTAAAAAACTTAACGCTTTTTTATTTTTTTTAAATATTTTTTTTGTGTGGTGCACATGTGCATCACAAAAATAACTCATACTTTTAGTATGAGTTAATATTTTTTTTCTTAGTCGCACCATATGCAATATATTTTCATCATTTTTTTGCGTTTTTATTGAATGATGCGCATGTGCATCATACCAAAAAAAACGCTCATACATGTGATATACATTAATAGTTTAAAAAGAAATTGCACCCTAAATCTTATAGTTGTGTTATCTTTAGATTTAAAGAAAAAATAGCATTTTATAACTTTTTTTAATTATATGATGCACATGTGCATCACACGGAAATAAAAAACGTTCAGTTTTTTTTTTAATATTTTGCTCCAGATTTAAAGATAACGTAATTCTAAGACTTTTGGCGCAAATTTTATGAAAAATCGTTAACGTATGGAAAAGTTACGTGAGTTTTAATATGTGTTTTCGCAGTTTTTACAAAAAAGATGTGTTTTCGCGGGATCCTAACCACTATATATATATATATATATATATATATATATATATATATATATATATATATGTACCTATATATATATATAAGGATCCTGCAAAAACACTTTTTTTTGTATAAACGCGAAAACAAATATTAAAACCACTATAACTTCTTCATACGTTAATATTTTTTTAGATTGCACAAAAAATATTAGAATTATATTGTCTTTAATTCTGAAAATAGATAAACAGTTGGCATTTCGTGATTTTTTTAAATAGTGCACATATGCATTATAAGTATTAATTATACTACACACGTGCAACATTATCAATAGTAATACACAATGGAAGGTATCGTACGCAAAAACACTTCTTATGTTAAAAACATTAAACGTTAAATCTTTTTTCAAAATGACAATCTACATATACACTATACTAATAATTATACTACACATGTGTAACATAGTATTCAAAAAATTATTAAACGTTAAATCTTTTTCAAAATTAAATATAACAGAATTATAAGATTTATGGTGTAATTTTTTAAAATATTAATGTATACCTCACATATGAAAAAAACAATTAATAGTGCACATGTGCGTTATTAAAAAAACCACGGGAAATAACAGAATTATAAGCTTTATGGCGCGCCTTTTTTGGAAAAAAAATATATTAACGTGTACTATAAGTATTAGTTTTTTTCTAATAGTGCATATGTGCGTTATTACAGAAACATGAAACGGGGTAAATTTTTTTTGCAGAATTAAAGATAGCATAATTTTAAAAAAAAATCATGCAACTGTTTTAGAAAAATATTAAGATATAAAAAAGTTATAAAGATTTTAATATTTGTTTACACTTTTTGAAAAATAAAATATATTTTTACACGATCCTAGCCCTCTATATATATTTTTGGCCAAACCAAAAGCGAGCAAAAGAGATCTTGTTGTCATGTTAATAATCTCTTATACATATTATTCCATTCCACGACATACATGCAATTTATAAGAAAATAAATATAATATGAGGAGGTGGCTAGCTACCGCTAGCTGACATATCAAGAATTAAGCATAAATATTAGATGGGAGACGTGGGGTTAACAGGACCTCCAATGGCTTCTTCTTAGGATTAGTCATTCCAGGTGCTTCCGTCATGTCCACCCCTCCTCCTGGAAGACCCAAATTAAAAGAATGAAAGAGACGAGCCAATGTGAGATGAATCTCAACAAGTGCAAATGTCGATGCAGGGCAAGAACGTCGACCTGAACCGAATGGCAGTAGGACAAATTGATCACGGCCTCCTCCTCCTCCTCGTCGCAGGTTGATGTGTTTATGCTTTAGACCCAGAAACCTCTCTGGCTGAAATTTTGATGGATCACTCCAAACCCTCTCATCTCTTTGAAGCTTCCAAACATTAACTATTAGCCTTGTCCCAGCTTTCACTTGGTAGCCCGCAACTCTACAGTCCTCCCTCGCCTCCCTGGGTGCTAGAAGCGGGCCCGCAGGATAAAGACGGAGAGTTTCTTTGATTATAGCTTCAAGAAACACTAGGTCTTTGATGTCAGATTCCTCAACCTGTCTTTCTTTACCTACAACCTCGTCTATCTCATCTTGTAATTTCTTCAGGACCTCAGTGTGACTTAATAATAATGAGATGGCCCAATTTACTGTCGCTGCCGTTGTGTTGCCTCCTACAATCATGCCCTGTATAAACAAAACATAATTTAATTGAATTTTTGAAAGATATGATTGTACCTATCATATCGATCAACTATTTTTATCAAATTAAGTTACCAAACACGTGGCCTTAATGACACTATCTGAATCATCCTCCTCAATAATACCAGGGAGTAGCCCTTCTTCTTCAAGTGACAACATCACATCAATAAAATCCTTGTCATCATTTCCTTGTGAATCTAATTTCCTCTTCTTTTGTCGATGCTCATCTAACCACTTTCCCAGCACCAAATCCAAATCCTTTGCCGTTTTCTTCATCTGCTTCTCATATCCATGTAAATCCAGCCACCAAAGAAAAGGTATTACGTCTCGTACAACAAAAACTCCACTCAACCGAAAGAAATCGAAGATGGCTTTCTGGAACCTTGCTGCCTCAACATCGACTCCAACCCCAAAATATCGTTTTCCGGACACCATGATCACAATTATGTTCAACATAATGTGCTCCAACCATTGATTCAGTTCTACAGTCACCGGCCCCTGCCGGTGTGAGCATTTCTCCCATCGCCCATACAGATCGTTAAGTCCAGAATTAATCTCTGACAAACGGACATCTCTTAGCATTTCTAGGCGACGATTGGATAGGAGCTCCTGGGTGGAGATCTTTTTCATTGCTATCGAGAACGGAGTGTAGGGACCTAACCCAAACACCTTGTTGTCGTAGTACATGTGCTTGTGGGCACTAGTTGTTGGCCTAGAAGCGAGTGCTTTGTCGTTCACGGTAAAGCATTCTTTGGCTACTTCCCAACTGCTGACGACCAATGCACGACGAAATCCTAGACGGATGTTGAATGTCGGGCCATATTTGTCTGCAATCGCACCTAGTATGCGGTGAAAAAGTTTGTTGTGACCGCCAAATAAGTGGAGGTGTCCGATGATTGGCAACGCACCATCGACTTCTGGAGCTTGTCTTTCCCTTAATGATCTAGAGTTGGCAGTTGGACATACAAGTATAACAAAATATATTAGTAACAATAGAAACTGGGACAACATAATCAATTCGAGGGGGCAACCCATTGTTTTGTTTGGCTGTATGTTAGTTGTCGATCTTGTGGTTTTCAAAGTGTAACATGGGATTGGCAATAAATATATATATATATATATATATATATATATATATATATATATATATATATATAGGGAGAGGATCGTTTGAGAACCAATTTGGTTTGAGAAATTTTGAGAACCATTCTAAGCCACTAGTTTATATATATGGAAATCCCCCCATGAATTTGAATGCTTCCCCCTGAAAATTAGTGGCTCAAAATGGTTCTCAAAAGTTCTCAAAAGAAAAAGTTCTCATTTGAACCTAACCCTATATATATATATATATATATATATATATATATATATATATATATATATATAGAGAGTTAGGTTCAAATGAGAACTTTTTGTTTTGAGAACTTTTGAGAACTAAATCTCAATCACAAATTTCAGGGGGGACCACTACAATTCATGGGAGGGGGGATACATGTAAATAAACTAGTAGTTGAGATTAGTTCTTTTTAGTTCTCAAACCCAATTGGTTCTCAAATGATCATCTCCCTATATATATATATATATAGAGAGAGAGAGAGAGAGAGAAATGATAAAATGAAAACCACTCCGAGTTGGAAAAACTTTGAAAACTCTTTAAAAACGGGGTCAAATTATTTTTTTTCCTTTAATTTTTTTATGGTGATTCTTTAGGTTATAGGCTACCCCTAGGTGGAAAAAAATCAAAAAAACGCCTCGGGGATATTTTTTTAAAAAATCTCAAAAAAGGGCCTTGTTACATATGTAACACTCTGTACATATGTTTACATATGTTTGTTACATATGTAACAACAAAACTTGTTATATTTTTTAAAAAAAATCCCCGAGGCGTTTTTTTGATTTTTTTCCATCTATGGATAGCCTATAACCTAAAGAATCACCATAAAAAAATTAAAGAAAAAAAAAACTTTTTGACCCCGTTTTTTAAGAGTTTTCAAAGTTTTTCCAACTCGTAGTGGTTTTCCATAGATCCCTACCCTATATATATATATATATATATATATATATATATATATATATATATAGGGTAAGGTTCCTTGGAAAACTACTATTATTTGGAAAACTGGAAAACCAAAGGAAAGTTATCTATTACTATATATAATACATATTGGTCTCGGGGGTATTTTCGTCCTGAAAAATGCTTAATTTTTAAGACGCGTACAATAAACTAAGCATCATGTACAAGTGTTAAAAGCCAACTTTAAGACACATCCTACATTATTTAATTAAAGCCAACCTCGAACCAAGCTCTTAGCCGTCTTCCATTAGCACGCCACGCATCTCCCCTTTCTATTGGGCCTCACATCTCTGCATCGCTCCCCTTCACAAAGGTATCACGCGTACTGTAATGAACACTCATTACATCTTCCTCGATTGGACCGTACAACATCTTAGACTCTATTCAAATTGGAATTGCAAACCTCTATAAATAAATTTACAGCTCTCTCTTCATTTATGTTCGATTGATTCTCAGAACAAATGGTTCTTCGAGCTCTCGCCATTGTGAAAACCCTAGGTCGTTTATATCAGCAAACAGATTCATGGCTTGGTGAAGTTTACACTTCCTAATCTTGCTTACGATATTGGCGCCTTGGATCCGGCGATTAGCGGAGAGATTATGCAGCTCCATCATCAAAAACACCACCAGAGGTACGTCACCAACTAGAACAAACCTCTCGAGAAGCTTGACGACGCCATCGCCTAAGGGTGATGCCTCTACTGCTGTCAAATTGCAGAGTCGCATTATGTTCAACAACGGAGGTTTGATTTTATAATATTTATGTTAATCTCTGTCCAATTATGTTGTTTCCTTGCATATATTTTTGTCTATGGTTAGTAATTTCAGTCGAATATATTTATCCACTTTGCAAATGTTACAAGAAATTAACCACACTTTTGACTTATCAGTTGAAGGCTCGAAGCTTCTATTTTACATCTGCAGGTATAGAGTTTTGTTACATGTTGTATCCTTTTGTGCTTTAAGTTCTTTGACATTTTAAAACCTACCGAGACATTAATTCATTTTTGATAAAACAGAAACCCTGTAATATGATGTCTACCATGTTTCTTTCTTTGGATATAGTTCAAATAACAAGTCGTAGGCTGAGCCAGTGGATATCCATAGGCATGGATCCTTGGGGTCCAGCAGTGTCCTTTCTATAAGGTATTAATAATTCTAACGTAGGTCAATATTATTGTTTAATTAACAGCTACTTCACGTTTCTTGTAGCCATATGCTAACGAGCCATGGAATCTTGGCCTCTAAGTCACAGATGAAGTAAGTTCATATGATACTACCGGCCAATCCGACAAATCGGTATTTTCAAAAAGTTACCATTAAATCCATGTTTCATTGCTTACATGTAAGTATGTAACAACTTATTGCTTGGCAAAAGATTGTATCAAGTTGCTATTCATGCTAACGGAAACAAGGCCGATGATTTGGTTTTGGATATGTACAAGTCAGAAGTTTCAACAAACAGGAAGAAGGATAGGAGATTTCGGGTATATTTTATCTAAAAAACTATAACTGCAAACCAATAGTTTGTCTATGCCTAATAGGATGTAGAATCCGTTTTATGTGAGTAATGGTAGTTCATGATAGTTTTCATGAACTAATTAATCCCATTTTGCAGATTGAACATGTCCAACATTTGACCCTTGGAAGTGCAGCCAAGTTTGGTGAACAAGAAGTTTTTTGCTTCAGTGTAGATTGAACATGTCCAATAGACATGTCCTCTTTTTACTATATTACTTATTGGATCTCTATTTTTTGCTTTTACCCTTTCACGATTCACACTCAATGTCGGTGACAACGATAACTCAGGACTGAAATGTCTTCTGTGAAGACATACGTAACTACTTTCATATTATCTACACCAGATAAAACAAACAAACCCTGCCAACTATAGTGTAACAAAAAAACCGAAGGATATAAATTTCCCCAATGAATGATTTAAAGATTTAAATCGTAATCAAGGATTATTGTAACTAACTATTTAATTATATAGATATTACTAATTTGAAAGATGTATGATTTGAAATTGGTCATTGCAATTTGAGGGTCAAAATTTGGATTACCTCATTCTCATCTTCAACTTTTTATGCAGGATCAAAGGCATGTGCTACTGCTTCATTGGAATTTGAGGGTCAAAATTTGGAGGGGTGCTTTTTTAGGTTAGAAGATAAATTCATTTCTATGTTTTCTCAACTATAAGCTTTATTATTTTTTACTAGGAACATAGCCATTATTAATTAATTCAATGATTACACATACAAAAATTCCATATTTTATCATGCCTATTGAATTTCTGGTTTATACTTTATTCTTTTTTTACAACTTCTGTTCATGTACAAAAAATATGATTTCGTTTTGTCCACCGGTGTTATTTTTTACTTTTACTTCAAAAAAAGAAATAACCGCTCATTTACCTTTTAGTGGAGATTATGGATAACTTATTAGAACCTCTGGCGTTGATTCACTTTTGATATTTATGCCATTTTGTGCTTCTATTATGTTTGAGTGTTTGCTTGCTGCGTCATTAGCTATATCTATTTTGTTAATTAAATTTGGGTTTATGTGAAGTAAGATTATCTATCAAATTTCTATTTTGAAGTATAGGTTAGAATAAACCAACTCAAGTTGGGCAGACTTTGCAAACATCTTTTATACCCATTTATTTTTTAACAATATTACGCCCGGGTCTAAAATAAAATAAAGGCGAGAAGATGGAAATGTAATAGACGAGACATTAAACGTAGTTTCTAAACCTGTATTTTCAAATTTGTATATTTTTAATATCAATGATTCATCCAAATTTGCCGTTGTTGGATATTATTCTATTTAATTTTATTTTTTTAAATCTCTAACTGTGCATTGCATGGGTATCAATACTATGTATATTATATTGAAAAAATTAAACATGTGTGCTGTTTTGAACTATGTTGTCTTTCTCTTGATTTGGATACGTTTAGTGATGAGATTGTTACCTTTTCATCCATGTTTATTAGACATTGCCTTGTATAAGCAAAAAATTAAAATTGTACATTGTCTGTTTATATATTAAAAAAAATGACTTTAAATTTTTCAACACTCACAACCGACTTTGCTAATTGCATAATATCATATGAACACTATATACTTAACGGTTGGGCTATAATAATACTGAATGTTATCTTGAACCTAAAAAGTGCGAACATGTTTTGAGCCTAAAAATTACAAACATAAAATAATAATATAAAATGCCGTGTCTAAGACTATAAATCTATAAAATAGTAAGAACAAATATGAGTATTGGTTTGAAAACCCGGATATGAAAAAATTACTGATGCGTAAAGCCAAGCCATCGTTTATATTGAGGATAATCAATATCTTATATTTAGATTTAAAAATGCTCCATCTAAATTCATTGTTTGTTAACAAACCAATCTAACCTTATTCGTGTGTTTGTTATTATTCAATTGAGATCTTGAAGGCTTATGTCATAGGTAGACTACATCGATACTACGAATGAGAAAATTAACAAACGTACGATACAATATAACACGTAAGGATTGGGAAATAAAATAAAATAAGTAGCGCGTTGGGTGATTATCGTCGACGCTACATCGTACGGTTGCACCCTATGTCATGAGTCTTGTAAATGTCGTCACCGCTGAACGCGCATGTAATGCATTATAAATTGTTGTCGGGCCACATCGCGCTAACAGAAACGAATATCGTGTTGTAAACTTTTGTCGCCGCCGAACGCACGAATAAAAGATAAATAATACGCTATAAACTATCGCCCGCCGCAACGTGCGGGTACCCTACTAGTATTAAATGAAGGCTATTTGGGTAATTTGACAATTTTTTTTTTTTTTTTTTGGTTTCACATATATCCACATGATAACTTTTTAAAAAACAAACAAAAAAAGAAAAAAAAAGACAAAAAAACAAAAAAAAAAAGACAAAAAAACGTTTTTTTTGTTCATCTTGTCCATCCGACTATGTTGCATATATGCAACATAGTATGTTGCATACGTTGCATATATGCAACATTGTATGTTTCACATGTTGCATATATGCAAAATAGTATGTTGCATATATGCAACATTGTATGTTTCATATGTTGCATATATGCAATATAAAAAACATATAATATTGCATATATGCAACATAGTCGGACGAACCCATAAAAAAAGAACGTTTTTTTTTTAGTTTTTTTTAGTTTTTTTTTAGTTTTTTTATTTTTTTTTAAGGTCGTAAGGTGGAAATTAGTTGGATAGACACGGAAATTTAAAAAAGAAAAAAAAAGGAGCACCAAAATGACCTAAATAGCCTTCATTTAATATATTTTTCCTTTGGTTTTCCAGTTTTCCAACTAAAACTTAGTTTTCCATTGAACTTAACCCTATATATATATATATATATATATATATATATATATATATATATATATATATATATAGGGTAGACTTAAATGAGAACTTTTTATTTTGAAAACTTTTGAGAACTAAATCCCAACCACTAATTTCAAGTCAGGACCACTATAATTCTGTTATCTTTAATTCTGGAGAAAATTAAAAAAAAGTCAACGTTTTTTAAATTTTTTTTTATTATTGCACATGTGCAATAAAAAAATTATTATTGTACATGTGCAATAATATTAAAACCTCTATAACTTTTTCATACGTTAATGTTTTTTAATAAAAAATTGTACCATAGATCTTATAATTCTGTTATCTTTAATTCTTGAAAAAATTAAAAAAAAATTAATGTTTTTTTTGTTAATATTGCACATGTGTAATATAATTAATACGTATTATTGCACATGTACAATAATAAAAAAAATCACGAAATTTTATATGTTTAATTTTTTTTCCCAAAATTAAAGGTGACATAATTTTAAGACTTTTGGTGCAAATTTTTAAATAAAATTATTAACGTATGAGGAAGTTATAGAGGTTTTAATATTTGTTTTCGTGTTTTCGTGTTTTCGCAATAACATCTTGTTTTTATTTGATCCTTCCCCTATATATATATATATATATATATATATATATATATATATATATATATATATATATATATATATATATATAGTGAAAAGTTCATTGTAGACACCCTCATAAGTGTAGACAGGTAGACACCTTTTTTTTGACCATTAGATCTCTTGATGTAATGGTTATGATTAATTTTTTTTTCTTTTTTCTCATTATTCAGAAAATTTCACATGTGAAAACACATGTGAAATAAAGTAATTTCACATGTGAAATAGGCTGTCTACATGTCTACACTTATGAGGGTGTCTACAATAAACCTCACCAAGGATCAAATAAAAACAAGATGTTATTGCGAAAACACGAAAACAAATATTAAAACCTCTATAACTTCCTCATACGTTAATATCTTTTTAAAAAATTTGCACCAAAAGTCTTAAAATTATGTCACCTTTAATTCTGGGGAAAATAATTAAACATATAAAATTTCGTGATTTTTTTTATTATTGCACATGTGCAATAATACGTATTATTATATTACACATGTGCAATATTAACAAAAAACATTAATTTTTTTTTAATTTTTTCAAGAATTAAAGATAACAGAATTATAAGATCTATGGTACAATTTTTTATCAAAAATATTAACGTATGAAAAAATTATAGAGGTTTTAATATTATTGCACATGTGCAATAATAATTTTTTATTGCACATGTGCAATAATAAAAAATTTTAAAAAACGTTGAGTTGTTTTTAATCTTCTCCAGAATTAAAGATAACAGAATTATAAGATTTATAGTGCAATTTTTTATAAAAACATTTAACATATGAAAAAAGTTATAAAGGTTTTAATATTATTGCATATGTGCAATAATAATAATAAAAAAATTATTGCACCTGTGCAATAATAATTTTTTAAAAAAAAATTGATTTTTTTTAATTTTTTCCAGAACTAAAGATAACATAATTTTAAGGATTTTGGTGCAAATTTTTTTAAAAAATATTAACGTATGAAAAAGTTATAGAGATTTTAATATTTGTTTTCGTGTTTTCGCAATAAAAGTTGTTTTCACATGATCCTTTTATATATATATATATATGGCATGAAAAAAAATATATTTTATCTAAAAAGAATAGCGAAGATCAAAATTAAGGGGTGTTGGGGTATTTTTGATATAGCCTTTTTATTTATCTTTTTAAATACACCCCCCCCCCCTATTCACTTTTTTTTTTAATTTTCATAGCGTTTTCATACGACATTATTATTATTATTATTATTATTTTATAAAAATGACACTATAAAAACAAACACTTTTCTTTGTTTTTTATTTGAGTATAGTATCGATATATAAAAAACTTATATGTGCTAGATTTTATATATGTATTATTTTACGATAAGAAAACATTATTTGTGGTGTTTTGTTTTTAGACTCAAATATCGTTACTCTTATTTCTTAATTATGTCACATATTAAAAGTTCTAGTGTTTCCTACTCTTTTTGTAAAGAAAATTAATTTTTTATTTGATTCAATCCCTATATCTATATCTAATGAAGCATTTGAAATTTATTTCTATATATATAAAAATAAATTAATTAGTACGTACAAAGATGATGTATGTGATTCCTAACCTATTATATAAATTAATTATTACGTACAAAAATGATGTATGTGATTCCTAACCTATTAATTTATTATAATGATGCCAAATCATGTGTGTGTAATATATTTTAAAATAACTATAAAAAAGTGGTCATTAGTGGCGCCACTATTAGCGCCGACACCATAATAACGACGACTGTCACACTTTCAATTTCTACTAACGGAGTCTAACCGTATAGGGTGTGATCCAGACCAGAACCCAAGTCTTTAGTTACAACCAAGTTATAAAATAAAGGTAAATAACCATAATATGTTTTACAAAACTGAGTGTATATAGCAGTTAAACGGAAGAAATTAAAGACTACAAAGTTGTTTGAAAAAGTGATTAGCAAAAGTGTCTGAAATACAATTCACAAAAGGTTTTCATAAAAAGAAGTACTGCCACCGCCCGTGCCTTCACTGATCCTCCTAGTGACCTGAAGAGAATGCAACAATCAACTGTCAGCCAAGACTGATGAGTTCACTAAAGCAGTCTACATTTCACCATGTAGACCAATAATGTATACGAAAAATGAACGACCAATTTGTAAGTTAAAAGTGTAAGATACAAGTAATATCCATATCGCTAAGTTGCTAGCCTATGCTTATGTTCACCTGTACGTTCGTAACTGTCACACCCCGAGAAATGACTGAATGTGGGCATGTGACTGATTGGCATCATGGTCATGATTACGAATGATCGACGTCTAAATGAACATTTTAATTAACCATTTGTCTTTCGAAAATAGAAGTCTCGAACATTTATTTAAATATTTAAAACCATGGCAACGGAGATAAAGTAGTGGTTACATGATAAAGTTTCCAAAAGACAACATCATGAGATTTATAAACATAACTACCCTAAGGCATAATGCGTCTAAATCTCCAAAATGAAATGCATGAACACACGGCAGGCAGACCATGATATGACAAGCAGGATCGGAACAGAAAAACATGGAGTTGCAGTCTCTAATCACCTGAGAATTCAAGAATTTAAAAAGTCAACAGAATTGTTGGTGAGTTCACATGTTTTATGACACTAGAACTGTTGGAAATTATGTTTGAAAATGTTTAGCCTGTCAAGATATTAGTGTATTTGACACTGCTGTTGTAAAGATCAATCATGAACCTTGAATTCAAAACTAACTGTTTACCCACTCCTGACGTTCTTCCCCAAGAACATCGAATGACCAGAATAACAAATGTACCCCTTGACTATAACCATGGAGTCATGATTGGAGCGACCAAGTCAGGGCAGGGTCGTCAACCCAAATAGATCTACTCACAAGCTATCGTTTCGAATGAACTAATTGAACTCAATTAATAGTGGGACTTAGGCATATAACATGAATCAACATGTATACACAGATTGAGGATATGAAAAGAACATGAAATCAATACTTCTTACAATTATCATAATATCTGACAAAATGAAATTGAAAAGCAATCATTAAATTCTCCCCCAAGTTAGAAAACAGAAATGTAAAAGGGGCCGTGAAGACTCACTTGTTTGAAGATGGACTGACAGGTATGATTGGTTGAACTTAGCCTAGCAAATGTCTACAAGGTAATGTTATAACGTATTAGGCTTTGACTATCTTGAGTTAGTGAATACGTCACTCAATGTTCAAGGTTAAGTCTCGACTGCTATTACCCGATGACAGTGACGAAAATCCTCGGATATTATTTATTGGCTAATAGATAATATTGAATTTGATGGAATTTATTATTTATTTAAATTAATAAATAATAGTTAGATTTTTACGTTTGAAAAATAAATATTGAATAATATGGATTATTTTTCATTAAACGTTATGAAAATTATAAATATTTAATTTATTAAATATTTGTAAGGTTTTGAACCCTTTAAGTTAATAGATAAAAACTTTCATTTATTAAGGTTCGAACGCGCGTGTTATACCGCGCGTCGTTACACGGTATAAGTCGCGTTTTACGAAAAGAATTTTGATATTTGAAAATATGTCTATTTGTATGAAGAAATGTTTCCAAAAATATATGAAATTATATTTTGGTAAAATTAGGTGTCGGTTAGTCCGGTAGTTAGCCGATTTCACCGGTTTGACCGATTTGACTTGTTTTATGACTTTTTAAGTTCCCTTAACACTTAGGATTTGTTAATATACTTTTTTATAAATGTGGTTTATGGTATTTAGTTGCCAAGGGTGCCAGTGGAGTTTAACTTATAAAATTTGACGTTTTTGAGTTACTGAAAGTTACAGTTTTGGTCCGGTTTACTTCTAAAACATGTTTTTCCACTTTTGAACCTTAGGAAACATTTTTATATGTTAAAATGAGTATGTTTTATGTTCTGGACCAGATTCGATTTTTATTCAAGTATAAATTATATTTTTTTGTCGAAAAGTCGTAATACGGTATCCGATTGTTCCGTTTTCAAGTGTTTAACTTCCCGAATCACTTTGTAAGTTTATAAATTAATCTTGGCAGCCCTAGATCATATGTTACAAATCCTAAGTGTTCATTTGTTGGTCACAAGGGATTTTACTTTATTTTCATGAAAATAAATGATATTTAAATCATAGAAAAGCCATTTTCCCATTTCTCAAAGATCTTATAAGTCAATCTTCAAAATAACACTTTAGTAACTCAAAATTGTCCTAAGACAAATTTGGTTGTAGATTTGAGGTCAAAATCATGATGTGTTTTCAAGGTTGTAAAATATATATATTTCAAGATGACACTCCTTTATGACACACATAATGGGGTGTCATGTTTGACAATTTTTAACATAATATATCTTCTTTAAAACTTGGTTTCCAAACATTATGTTTATGTATTTCCACCAAAACAAACATACTAAGACATTCAAACTCATAATGTGTTATGATATATAAACTATGTCACCATTTATGAAACTTTTAACATAAATATACATGTTATGTTAATATTTTCTAAGAAACTTGTTTCAAATAATATTCTAGTTTTTCCATCAAAGAACATAATGCTACTAACATGCAAGTTTGCTAGTAATCATCTAACAACACAACCAAGACTTAATCATGAATATGAATTTGTGACATTATAAGAATATATCATGGAATAAGTTAAGAAAATAAGGAGGTTCCTCACATAAACTTAAACCGGATCGGTAAAGACTTGATGGGTTGTTGATTTAGCTTCCAAGTTTAGCTCCTAACCCACCCTTGATCTTTGATTTGGACGATGATGATAAAATAATGAAAGAGAGATCATGGATTTTGTCAAGGAAACAAGAGGTTAGTTTTGTTGTTCTTGAAAGATTAGAAAGAAGTAATGAAAGAGAGATGATGGAATAAGAGTTGTTGGTGGATTACCTTGATCCTAGAAGTGATTGGAAGCTTATAATGTGTTGGAATGGTGGAAGAAAATGGTTGGTGGTGGCAGTTTGGGTGTAGCCGAGAGCAAGAGAGATGAGAAAGGGAGAAAGTGTTTGAGTTTCTTGAAAGGGTGAATGGTGAAATGAGATGGTTAAGTGGTTATAAAAGATGGTTGGGTGGGCTTGGTGGTTCAGTTTAAATAAACCGAGAGGGGCTCGGGTTTGGTTGGTGTGAGCCGTAAACAAGAAAGAAAGAAGAAGGGAAGAGAGGTGGCTTGAACGAAGTCTTGAATCTCTTGTGTTTATGGCTTGAAAGTGGAACAATAATGATGTGTTTGTGGGTGTATACTAACCGGTTCAAGAGAGGGAGAGACAAAGGGACATGAGGGTGGCTAGGGGACAAGTGTGTTGGTTGTGTAAGTGGTTAATCCTTTTAACCAAAGGATATTATGTTCCGTTATACTAATGGAGACAAGTTTGCTCCATGTCAGTACTACAAGATTGTATTAGACATGTGGGAGTTAGGTGACAAATCCTAATGACAAGTTAGGAGTTTGGTTGAAATCAAATGAAAGGAAGGAAGGAGGGAACCAAGAGGAAAAGAAGAAAAGAGGGAGAGATTGGGTTGGGCGGCCCGAACTGAGAAGAAGAGAAGAGAGGAGACGGGTTGGGCTCAGGCCCAATCAGAAAAGAGAAGAAGAAAGGGGCTGGGCCGGGCTGGGCTCGTAGGCCAGAAAAGAAAAGGAAACGGGCCAGAGGAATGGGCCGCGGAAACAAAAAAGAAAAGGGAAAGAAGGAGAGTTGGGTCGGTAGGCCCATTGGGCTCACTGGGCTGAACCGGGTCTCGGGTTGGGTCGGTTTGAGTCCGGGTCGATCCAACAAGTCGAATGACACTTCGTTTGAGTCAAAATGATGATCGGGTGAAAAGTTGATTTTTGGCTCGAGAACAAATGATTTATTTATATATATAAATCAATAAAATAGTTAAGAGTCGTGTTTAATTTGAATGAATGGGAATGTCACAAGTCTTGATTGTTTGTCATGGAATTTATGCACAATGATGAACTAAAATTTAGAATTAGATGATTTTCTTGACGTAAGCATTTTGTGTTTGAATGTTTTGGCGACAATGTTTAATTGTTTGTTTTTGATGAAAATAAAATATAGTTTGGACATAGAAATAGTCTTAGGAATAAAACTAATAATTGGTTGACTTGAATTTTCGTTTGAATAAACGTTCCGCTGAATTACGTTTGTCATTACGTAATAGTTTTAGAAAAATAAAAAATGTTTATTTTATATTTAATTTTCATAAAACAATGGTTATGATTTTTTTTTGTTATTGAAGTTCCATCTTGAATGAATTCAGAACTTAAGTTGATTTCCACTACAGGTAATTGTTGTCGGACATATGTTGTCTATGTTGATACATTATGTGGCAACGAGCTGGATCAGACAGAGTTTCGAAGACATGAAGATTACACTTGTTTTGCTGCCGGCCGAACTCGGGCCGAACCCCGGCCGATCCTTGGCCGAACCTGAGGTTCGGACAGGCTTAAGAGTTCGGACGGCCGATAGTCTATAAAAAGGTGTAACTTTTTATTTGTAACTAGTTGTTGTTGAGCAAACTTTTGAGAGCGTGTGTGTTCTGATACTCTGATTATCTTGTAATCGTGTTTATCGTTAATGAGAGATTGAGTATTGATATTTACACCGTTGTTTACATTCTCATTTACACAATTGATATCGAACTAAGACGATGATGATGCTCCAGCGTTTTCAAGTGGTATCAGAGCTTTCTGGTATTGTTTGGTTTGATTTGATTCAATTGTGTGATTCAAAGTTTGTTTTTCATCTTTGTCTCTGAAAAATTATGTTCAAAACACCATGATTTACGTCACAATTCCTTGTTTCTGTCCGTTTTCGTTCATCTGATTGTTCTGAGCTCGTTTGTGTGTGTTTTTCTGTGAGATTCAAAAATTTCTGAAAAATTCTCATTCGGCCGAACCTCTATTTCAGCGTAACTGCTCCGATTTCCAAGTTCACGGCTTCGATTTTCAAGTTCGGAGTGAAGTTCGGTTAGTTTTCTCGTTCGTTGAGAGTTTGGAGGTCTCTCGGAGGGAGTTCGGTGAGATTTGATCTTCGATGAGAGTTCGAACATAGATCGGAGGTCTATCGGTGAGAGTTCGGAGGTTGTGTTTTTGTTTCAGAAAAGCAAAGTTCGGTGACAAGTTCGGAGGACGTTCGGACCGTGTAATTGAGTTCGGAGAAGGTTCGGAGCACGTTCGGAGGTTGTTACAAGTTCGGAGCAAGTTCGGACAAATCAGAAATTTGAAATTTTCAAGATGTCGGATTATCAAGCGTTTGCTGCAATTCAGTCTCAGATGCAGACTTTATTGAACTACGACAATGAAACTGGGACGCCCCAGAAGGTTCCTAAACTTCTCAAGTTTGAAGATTATGCAAATTGGAAGAAAAGGTTCGAAGCTTACATTGGAACGACCGATCTGGATTTATGGATTGCATTGGATGCACCATACGTGTATTTTGTTGGATAAAACAATGTGCCCATAATGCAAAGAAACCTAGATCTTAATCAAAAGACGGATTACACGAGAGAACAAAAAGCATATGGTCTTATAACTCAAGCACTTCCTAAGGAGTTGCTACACCAGTTTAAGAGTTGTAAACATTCTCATGAATTATGGACAACAATCAAAGAACGGTGTGAAGGCAATGAACAATACAAGAAGAGTAAAAAGAACGTTCTAAACAAGGAGTTTGATAATTCAAACATTTTGATGGTGAAAGCGTTCCGGATTTGATTTCAAGATTTTGTCATTTGTTGTCTGAAATGGATAACGTTCAAATCAAGAAGGACGATGAGGAGCTTAAGGAAAAATTACTTGAAGGTTTGCCATCAAAGTGGGAATCCTATGTGTTGATGATTATGAATGATAAAGATTATCCAGAATTGACGTTTGTGAAACTGTTGGGTAAGTTGCAAGCACGAGACTTAGAGATGAAAAATGTTAATACAACGCCTGCAAAAGTCCAGAATCCTGATGTGTACTATGGTTCATGTAGAAACACTATACGATCTTACTACTGCATGATTCGGTAATCGAAGATACACAAACGAGTAAATAAAGCTTCGCTTTATTGATTCACAAAGAGTTACAATGTAGAGAGAGAAAACACCTTAAGAACACACAGTTAAGAGATGTAGAATGACAGAACTTCTTACTAGCTCTCTCTAACACGAACTATTTATAGTCACTAACATGCTGCTGGCGGACCACTAGCGTACCAACTGGTACGTCCGTACCAAATGGCCTGCGGACCATTTGGTCCGGCCACCTCAGCATGAAGCCACTAACTCACACAAACGCTCTTGTCTAGATACAATACACGAGACACAACGTTAGCATAGGAATATGCTTCTACAAACTCCCCCTTAACGTGTAGTGAATCTAGCTATCTATCCATCTAACAAAATTTCAGTCTTCAATCTTCAGCATTTCTGCGTCTGATCTTCAACTTGAAATCTTGTCAGAATTAGAGCTTGCATGGCTGGATCAATCTTGAAAAAATCTTTGAACTTCGAGATCCACTTGTGAAAGATATAACATACTACCCCTTTCACCATGCTTGAGTCTTGTCACACAGATAACCTGCAATTTCAGAAGACAGAAACGTGGATTTCCTTTTCTTTTGAAAATTAATTTAATCTTGGCGCAAAACTTCTCTTCGAGAATCCAAGATATAGTTTTGAATATCGAATTTTGTATCATTGTATCGATCGGTCGAAAACAAATAAGAAACAAAATCTTTTTGGCTTTTTGAAACTTTATGCTAAAACACACCTAAAATCTTTTTGGATTTTTCAGATATGAAACATAAATGCAATACAGAAATGAAATACTGAATCACACACTATTTTTGTCTTTTGCGAGAAAGATCACAACTTGGGATCATATTGGTCATGACATGCTGAACTACATTTCAATTTCAATTACTTCAGCACACAAGTCATGTCAATTACTGGTATAATTTGTCCATTTTAAACTCAGGCACAATCATACTCATAACATCTGGATATGCTATTGTATTGTTTGCATTGACCAGTGTACCCCACACTATCAGACATACTCAGATATGTTATTGCTTTTATATCACACTTTGTGATTTCATCTGTGATTTAATCACATAATGATTGTATTCATGATTCAGTCAACTATGTTCCATGCAAAAAGAAATAAGAACGTTAAATCGTCTACCTTAAGGTCGATCTTTCGATACACAGATAAGGCCTCGGATTTAATAAAATAAGAAAATAAAAACAAGTTGAAATTGTATAACCCAACAACAATCACGTCGGTACTCCCTTACACGCAGAGAAAGTCCGATGAGTTATACGAAACACCAAAAAAATAAAGCAGAACGTCAAACGAACAACGATCAGGTCGATCTTTCGATACGCAAAGAAAGTCCGATCGTTTGACAAAATAAAGAAAATCAAACAAGTTTAAATCTTTGCAAAATGAACACATGTATACACAGTGACTTCTCATTTTCTTTTTCACATATCTTTTCTTGATATATCATGAGATATGCATCAAGATGTTGTCCACTTGGTCAAGCATTAGTTTTTAATGTTTATCACATCTGAATACTTTCTGATTTAATGCCGAGCCTACCAAGTACATCGGACAATGATCTTATGGCTTTTTCATCTAATTTATCCACGAGTCAGACACGTAAGCCAATGTACCATCATTTCCCAAATATGTCGGATACAATTTCTCATTTTTCAATGTTTTTGTATTTTTCCATTTTTTAATGTTTTTGTATTTTTCCATTTTCTCCCCCTTAAAATGAAAACTCTATTTTTGGATTTTCATTTTAACAAAAACACAACCACACTATTTTTGGTTTTTCAATTTTCTCCCCCTAAGCTACAAGCAAAATGCATTAAAGAAAGAAAATTGACCAATCGATACTGATACCTTTTCAGGTTAAGCTTTTAGAAAATCTTTCAATTTTGAAAAATGAATCATTCAATTTAAGTTAAGAACGCAGAATACTCCTCCATCAGCAACTTTGCAATCACCAACGGGTCTTCTAGGAATACCTGCACACTTGGTTATAAAGATTAGTACTCAAATGACCCGAAGCACACAGCTTCTGGTCGACCAGTGTCTTCCACAAAATCATTTGCAGCCTTGCTGACCATCTTAGGTCGCCACTGCATTTCTGGTTTTTCTGTGTTTAATGAGTCACTTCCAGTGGATGAACTATCCATGCTTGAATCATATTTACAAAATTGTTTCTTTGAAGATTTAAAAGATGTGGATGTGGACTCAGTAAAAACTCTGCCTGATTCATCAATAAATGTGACAGATTTATCAGCAAAATTCTTTTTGCAGTTTCAGGACAATCGTGTGCCATGTGGCCTGGTCGGCGACATTGATAGCACAAACGATAAGATCGTTTCGGTGTTCGTTTGTCCTGAACTGTATGGCACATATCATCAGAATCAAATGAATCATAAAAATCATCAAATGGTTGAAACTGATTCTTGTGTACCCATTTGGATGTTGGACTTTGAGGAGTAGGATTGGAACCAGATGAAAAAGACCTTCCATAATGTCGTTGACCAACTGGAGACGAATTTGAGAAAATCTTCTTCTTCAAATCTGTCTTCGATTGTTGACTCCCGAATCCTTTCTCCATTGTAGACATGAAAACTTGAGCCAAATGATAAATTTGATCAAGATTTGTATCTTTCTTTTCTTGTGGAGCTTTCTTGGACATGTTCTTCTTATCATTCTTTTCAAATAGCTTGTTCCCACTACCCAAACCAGACCTTTTATAACCTGGTATCTTTGATAGATCGACCTGAGAACTCGAAGAACCAGCTTTAGCAGTTTGATTGAATGAAGCTTTAATATCCTTTAGTTTGTTAGCTTCAACCAACTTGGCAGCAACATTTTCTTCATTCAATTGCTTTGCATCTTTTCCAACCTGTTTTCCAGCAGAAATAACTCCCTCTTCTGAACTAAACCCTCCAGAAACAAACGTTGATGAGAATTTACCAATCAGACTTTCCTCTTTTTCCACTACCTTCTTCAATCTCTTGGATGGCTTCAAATCTGATTTTTCAGTTACAAACTCAGAATAATCTTTACCTTCATTTGGCGAACTAAAATCAGCAAGAACATCAGTTTGAATCACAGGATGTGGAACTTGATTGAATTCTTTTCCTCCAAACACCTTCTTGAAGTTTTTATCTTGACACAAATAACTTGCAAACGAATGTGAATTTGTCAAATTATTCACCTTCCGATTCAGATCCACAATTTCAACATTCAAATCTGATATTTTCTTTTGAGCTTCTCCCAACGCCTTTTCCGACTCAATTAACTACTCTGAAACGTTGTTTGACACATATTTTACTCTTCGCATTTCATCATGAGCATCATACACTTCTTGTGTAATTTTCTTCACACGCTCTTCATGAATTTCAATATTTCTTGTCAACAATTTGTTGTCATGCATCAAGCTTGCGACTCTATCTAGTAATTTTGAATGTTCCTCCTGACGATTACTTTCCAAGGTAGTAACTCCATCAAGAGCTTTTTGTAGTTCATCATTTGTCTTTATAAGAGATTCCACCCTGGCTGTTGACTTCTTAAACAGATTATCGAAATCTTCAATTACATCCTTTGCTTCACTTTCCCATTTTTGAGCATTTTCAACCAACTCAGCATTTTCATTTTGTAACATCAAGATTTGTTGTTTATCTTCACCAACTTCCTTGGATAACTTTTCATTCTCAATCAGCAACTTGGCAATAGTTTTCTTTAAATTCTCAATTTCACTTTGAAATTGCAACTCTTTCTCGCAACTTTATTCTGAAAACATCCTTCTTCTTTCTTGTTACTCTCATCACTTAAAAAACCATGATTAGTAAGCAATTTCTGAATTTTCTTGTCTTTGTGTGAAACTTCGTCAAATTTATCAACGAGACGAGAAAATCTAGACATCAAATCTGGTATCGTTTCATTTTCACAATGCTTGAAATTATCAAATTCTTTCTTCAAAACTTCCTCTTGAGTCACATTTTCACATTTTTCTTTAAGAGCTTCCCATAATTCCTTTGAAGTTGAAAGATTCTTAAACTGATGCATCAAACCCTTGGATAATGCCATTGTAAGAAAACTATAAGTCTTCGTTTCTCTTGCAAAATTCTTCTTTTCTTCAAAATCAAAATTACTTATCATCTTTGGCATTCTAGCATTTAGCATTGGATATTCATACTCTTTTTCAATCGGAATCCAACCATCAACACGTTGAGAAATTACGTATGATTTAAACTGTTCCTTCCAGTTGTGGTAATCCTCCAATCTGAGCAACTTAGGAACATTCTGCATTGTTCCTATTTCAGCATCATGACTCATCATAGGTTGCGTTGAAATTTGAGCAGCTGAAAATACTTGAAAATTGCTCATTTTGAAGATAAAAATCAAACGTTAAAACTTCAAGCTAAAAAATGAGGGTCTTCCAAGCGGATTTTGGGGGTCAAACTGGGGGGTATAGACCTTTTAGGTTAGCACAAGTCTAGATCTCGGAAAGACGAACGTTTTGGCTGGTATTGGGTTCCGTAACTCCAAACGGTTTGCAAGTTACGTCAGTTTTAGTGAAGGTCACTATTCTGCCAGCGGACCAAAACAAATCGGCGGACCAAAATACTACCAGCGGATTAGATTTGTACCTGCGGACCAAATCCGGATCAGATTTCGTCCGGCGGACCAGATTTCGTACGGCAGACCAGATGATACGCTGAAATAACTGCCGCGAATCAGATGGTACGCTGAAACTGCCACGGATAAAAAATAGTGACGATTGCCTACGCGGACCAGATTAGCGGACCAGAATGCTGATGAAGATACACGGGCGGACCAACCAGCGGACCAGAAAATTCATCCGGCGGACCAGAAATTCATCCGGCGGACCAGCTGATTTCGAGGCTGATTTCACTGATTTTCGTGAAATTTGACGTTTGGAGCTGGAAATTGCTTTAGTATGATGCGAAAACACTCCAGCAACACTCAGAAATCATTTTCCATTGTTGAAACACTCGGAATTGTGGAAATTTGATAAAAAAACGAAGAAAACCCAAACTTTCTCTCTTTAGAATTTCGAAAATTGCCAAAATCACAGCAGTAGAGCAACCAAATGCTCTGATACCACTTGTAGAAACACTATACGATCTTACTACTGCATGATTCGGTAATCGGAGATACACAAACGAGTAAATAAAGCTTCACTTTATTGATTCACAAAGAGTTACAATGTACAGAGAGAAAACACCTTAAGAACACACAGTTAAGAGATGTAGAATGACAGAACTTCTTACTAGCTCTCTCTAACACGAACTATTTATAGTCACTAACATGCCGCTGGCGGACCACTAGCGTACCAAATGGTACGCCCGTACCAAATGGCCTGCGGACCATTTGGTCCGGCCACCTCAGCATGAAGCCATTAACTCACACAGACGCTCTTGTCTAGATACAATACACGAGACACAACGTTAGCATAGGAATATGCTTCTATAGTTCAAACTCGGCAACAGTTTCGAGTAAATCGGGTAAGATGACAAGTTCTGCACCAGCTATGGCCTTCGTAGCTGGAAATTTACCTGGATATGTATCTAACTCAAGAAATGGAATGGGTTCGAATTGTTATGATCATAATTATAGTTCTGGAGGGTGTAACGTCGGGGTTCCCGCAAGTGATCTGATGAATACTAGTAAAATGGTCATGTCGGTTACAACTACCGAAGATTATATGGCTCTTGTATCTGCGTTGGTATCATCATATTATGGGATTATAACTGGGAAGGTAAGTAATGCAGAACTGACTGAGGAAGATTATGATCAGGTTGATGCAGATGACTTGGAATTGATGGATATTAATTTGGCAATTTTCCATGCTTGCAAGAAGGGTGAAGAGATTTTTGAAAAAGACTGGTAGAAAAGACCTGAATTCTGGAGGAAGAATTGGTTTTGAAAAGTCAAAGGTGAGGTGTTATAATTGCTCAAACTTCGGTCACTTCGCTCGAGAATGCTCTCAACCTAAAAAGCAAGAATACCAAAAGTTTGCTCCCAAGTCTAATGCTTCTGGAACCAACAATGCATCAAATTCTGGGAGTTCTTTAAATTCTAAATCTACTTCTGAACCTACAAAAGCCCTAGTGTCTCAAGAAGACAAAACCTATAACTGCGGTAATCAATTTGCCGATTCATCTGCATTGATTGCGACACATGTGCAAGATGAAGACACAATAACAGAATCTACTCAAGATGAAGATGAAATTCATGGCGAAGCAATTGATGGAGTTCAAGTTGGTGTCACTAATGAAGTAAGTGTATTAGATTCAAAGGATGACCATCAATCTTTTTCTAAAGAAAAATTTGCATTCATGGCAAGCTTGTCTGAACAAGTTGAATCAGATGCTGTTCTCTTGTTAGAAAAACAAGCTCAAGTTCTAACTGAGGAGAAGGAAGCACTGATCCGTGAATGTGAAGCTGCGAAAGCTGAAGCATTTGACACAGCCAATAATTTTAAGAACTTATATCAAAAGAGTCTTCCATTGAAGCAACAATATGAGAGGGCTCGGCAAAAGGATGTGGAGATTGCTGATAAGATGATTGCACTACAAAAGGACATGCAGACATTGACTGATGAAAACAAAAGTCTGAAGCAGGAGGTTGGTACATTAAAAAGAAACAACATCACAGAATCAGTTGCTCTTATGGCAGATTCTTCTAAGGTAGTTTCTAATCCTCCGATGTGCAAATCTTGTGATGATTTTGCTACCGCTAAGAGTACGCTCTTAAATGAAAAGACAAAACTCAATGATCTTTTGTCGGTAGCAAGAGCTGATAAGAATATTTATAAGGAAATATGGGAATGAACCACTAAGGAGTTGTTCTCGGTTCATGAGCGGTTACGTTTACAAAAAAATGATTTTTCAAACCAATCTGAACTGCTTGTGTCCGTACAAAAGGACTTGGCTAATAGTTAAAAACTTGTTGCAGATCTAAAAATTGAGATTTTTGAGCTAAAACAATAGATTGATTATGTTCAAGTTTCATCATCATTTACCAACTTTCTTTATAAGTTTGAAAATGAAACTAATTCTGGTAAATTGAGCCATGTTCCTCCTCCTATCATGATAACCAATGGTCCTTCGTCTGAGGAAAAAGTGGAAGTTTCTTCTCATGACAAGTAGAGTAATCATCAATCAATTAATTCGAAGTCTGACAAAAATTCAACCGGAAAATCTATCTTGGATTCTACGGTTGATGAACTGTTTTATGATGTCTTAGATTTTGATAAAATTGATGATCTCATATCTGAAATGGAAGCTGAATGTTCCAAACCCACTCGTACAAATGTTTCTAAGCCAGATTATCAAAATTTGATTTCAAAACATGATTTTTCAAACATCAAATCTGAGCTGACAAAACTGAGTGAGTTTGAACAAATGTTTCTGACACCAGAAGTAAATTTCAATTTGAGACTGTTGATCGGACAATGCGCTCTGAAGAATACTAGCTTGAGAAAACGACACTGAACCTTGTTCAAAATTAAAATTTACTTCTGGTGTTGATTGTGTTGAAGCTGTGGCTGTAGAAAACACTGGAGTCATGGGAATTGAACCTATTGGCTGATTTACAAACTGCGCACCAGCACTTGCTGAAGGTACTGTGCTAATAGTTGTTGATCTGTTGGAATTCATTAAATCTTGTAGAAAGTCAGCCTGAACATCAGACACTGAAGTCTGAACAGTCGTAGAAACTTCAGGCAGAGACATGGAAGGAATAGACGAAGAAGACACACCGGAACGAGGTTGTAAGATAAACTGTAACCCTCTTTTCTTCTTACCTCTTCCACCAGCAACCGACTTCTTCCTCCTTTTCGATGGAGTAACAGAAGAAGAACCAACAGCTTGTTGTTTTCCTTTGCCATGAACTTCATCGGCTTCAGGATTGTAATCTTTGTTGGACTCAGATGAAGCTACAACATCATACACACGATCCTTGTAGCGATCATTGATTTTGTTCTGGCTGATTTGGCTCCATTTTTTGTGCTTCAAGCTCTACTAAATCCGGATACCGATCATTGAGAATCATCTGGAGAAATCTTGGGTAAATGGCTGCTTTCTTTTGTCTTTGAGTGAGGTTGTCTCTCATATAATGAAAAATCAACCCAGCAACATTATATGGTCGATTCATTACCAAAGCATTCATCAAGGAAAACATAATCTGTTGAACTTCATCATGTCCAGATATTCTATGCCCCAGGTATACCAAGAATACGTGCGCCAAATACTTATACGGAACGCTCAGCGAAGACTTGTAAACCCATTCTTTACTTGGATCGTCAGTATACCAGATTCACTTCAAAAAGGACATGTTATCTTCATGAGAAAATTCTATTGGTGTCGTTGTTGTATCAGTTTCCAATTGCAACACTCGACGAATATCTGCTTCAGTAACTTCAACTTCTCGACCCTGAATAGTGGCAACAATTCTGATTGGAATATCAGAAATTGTCCGTGCAGTACTCCAAAATTCTAGAATAATATCACGATATACATCACATTGTTGAGTGATTGCATAGTGAATTCTGGATCGTCTCAGAAAGTCAAAGATCCCGGATCCTCCAAATTTTTGCAAGCTTTCCTCTTGCAATACCAATATGTGCACAGAGTTTATCACCGATTTTCAAGTCGTTGGCCATATCTGAAAACACATAAGATAAAATATTAATTAAATTCCATGTTATTAACAGATTTAATCACCAATTTTGTCAATTCATTGTCGATTGCATAAACGAACAACTTTTTGATCAAAAATTTCAAATGACCGAACTCCGTCCGAGCCTCCTCCGAATCCCATGTTTGGAGTCTCCGAACCCCAAGTTCGGACACTGAAGAACTCGGACAAATTTGAATTCTAAAATCAGTGAAAACGACCAAATTAGACCAAAAGAATTAACACCCTTGGTCGGTTTTTGATTACAAGCACATAGGAACCATTTTTAGCTGTTAAAAACAAGTTTTAGATAGTTAAATTTCAGATCTAGGAACTGGTTACAGTCCGAACGATGTTTCGAACAATAATCCCACAAACAATGGATGAAAACTGAATCTAAGACTACAAGTGTACTCGGAATCACATTTTCTACCTAGAATAAGTCTCAAATCTGTCAATAATTTGCTAAATGAAAATTCGAAATTTGGGCAGCCGTTCGGTGTAAGTTCGGAGAAAACGGAGAAAAGTGAACTCCGAACTCCAGGTTTGGAGTATTTATAACCCAAGACGTTCGGACCTCCGAACGTCCTCCGAACTTCACCTTCGGACCAACAGTTACACCGAACGTTGTCCGAACTCCACATTCAGTACCTCCAAACCTTGTCCGATAGTGAGCTTCGGACCCTCCGAACTCCAAGTTCGGTCGTCCGAACTCCAGGTTTGGAGATTTAAAAAATTTCAAATTAAACCCCTGATTTTGATGAATCTTCAAATTGAACCCCGAAAGTTTAAAATTTATCAATTTTCCTCAAACTTCGTTCAATTCAACGATGAGTTTTCTGAAATCAAGTCCGTTTGGTTGTCTCCGGCATAATTTTGGAATTTTTCACTAACGGTTGATCAAAAATAAAGCAGAATCAAAATCTTTTTGATTTTAGTAAAATATTCAAACACACCAAAAATCTTTTTGGATTTTTACAAAATTATGCTAAAACACGCCTGAAATCTTTTTGAGATTTTCATATAATCAATCAACAAACCAAACAGAAATGAAATAAATTTACTGAATTAAAACTAATATAACTTTAATGTTTTTGCGAGAAAGATCCAGACGCGAGATCATATTGGCTAATGTGCATCAGACACACTTCAATTTCATTTTTAGCATGCATTGATAATATGATAGCCCACACAATCAGAAATACCGGTAATCTGGCTTATTCTATTTTTGTATTTTTCACAGAATTTGATTTCCATCGAGATTTATCGTCCATGATGTTTCATGCAAAAATAAAGCAGAACCCTAAACAAACAACAATCAGGTCGGCCGGTAGGCACGCAGAGAAAGTCTGATTGTTTAGGAAAATAAGAAATTGAAAATAAAGCAGAAATTGTATAACCCAACAACAATCAGGTCGGTTCTTCCGCACACATAGAGAAAGTCCGATGAGTTATACGAAACACCAAAGAAAATAAAGCAGAACGTCAAACGAACACTAATCAGGTCGATCTTTCGATACGCAGAGAAAAGCCGATCGTTTGACAAAATAAAGAAAATCAAACAAGTTTAAATCTTTGCAAAATAAAAGCATACATACACCAGAACATCTCTTATTCTGTTTTTGCTTTTTCATTTTATTTAATGCCAAGATCACACAACATCCGTCATGATGTGCCTTACACTTAATCAAGCAGATTTTTATTGTTTATATCATACTAGCATATATCAGATTTTCCCTTACACATTTAATTAACCAAACAAGTACCTACAACTTTTCATTTTTACTTTATCCGTGGTTGATAACACACGCCGATGTAATATCACTTCTTGCTTGGTTGGATCAATTTCTCAAATTTTTGATTTTTCTAATTTTTTTATGCTTTTTGCATTTTTTCATTTTTTATTTTCTGATTTTTTATGCGTCTAATCTCCAAAATGAAATGCATGAACACACGGCAGAACAGAAAAACATGGAGTTGCAGTCTCTAATCACCTGAGAATTCAAGAATTTAAAAAGTCAACAGAATTGTTGGTGAGTTTACATGTTTTATGAAACTAGAACTGTTGGAAAATTATGTTTGAAAATGTTTAGCCTGTCAAGATATTAGTTTATTTGACACTGTTGTTGTAAAGATCAATCATGAACCTTGAATTCAAAACTAACTGTTTACCCACTCCTGATGTTCTTCTCCAAGAACATCGAATGACCAGAATAACAAATGTACCCCTTGACTATAACCATGGAGTCATGACTGGAGCGACCAAGTTAGGGCAGGGTCGCCAACCCAAATAGATCTACTCACAAGCTATCATTTCGAATGAACTAATTGAACTCAATTAATAGTGGGACTTAGGCATATAACATGAATCAACATGTATACACAGATTGGGGATATGAAAAGAACATGAAATCAATACTTCTTACAGTTATCATAATATCTAACAAAGTGAAATTGAAAAGCAATCATTAAATTCTCCCCCAAGTTAGAAAACAGAAATGTAAAAGGGGCCGTGAAGACTCACTTGTTTGAAGATGAACTGATAGGTATGATTGGTTGAACTTAGCCTAGAAAACGTCTACAAGGTAATGTTATGACGTATTAGGGTTTGGCTATCTTGAGTTAGTGAATACGTCACTCAATGTTCAAGGTTAAGTCTCGACTATTATTACCCGATTACAGTGATGGAAATCCTAGGATATTATTTATTGGCTAATAGATAATATTGAATTTGATGGAATTTATTATTTATTTAAATTAATAAATAATAGTTTGATTTTTACTTTTTAAAAATAAATATTGAATAATATGGATTATTTTTCATTAAACGTTATGAAAATTATAAATATTTAACTCATTAAATATTTGTAAGGTTTTGAACCCTTTAAGTTAATAAATAAAAACTTTCATTTATTAAGGTTCGAACGCGCGTGTTATACCACACGTCGTTACACGGTATAAGTTGCGTTTTACGAAAAGAATTTCGATATTTGAAAATATGTATATTTATATGAAGAAATGTTTCTAAAATTATATGAAATTATATTTTGGTAAAATTAAGTGTCGGTTAGTCCGGTAGTTAGCCGGTTTCTCTGGTTTGACTGATTTGACTCGTTTGATGACTTTTTAAGTTCCCTTAACACTTAGGATTTGTTAATAGACTTGTTTTAATGTGTTTTAGGGTCTTTAGTTTCCAAGGGTGCCAGTGGGAGTTTAACTTGTAAAATTTGACTTTTTTGAGTTATTGAAAGTTACAGTTTTGGTCCGGTTTACTTCTAAAATATGTTTTTTCCACTTTTGAACCTTAGGAAACATTTTTATATGTCAAAATGAGTATGTTTTATATTCTGTACCAGATTCGATTTTTATTCAAAAAACATTATATTTTTTTTGTCGAAAAGTCGTATTACCGTATCCGATTGTTCCGTTTTCAAGTGTTTAACTTCCTGAATCACTTTGTAAGTTCATAAATTAATCTTGGCAACCCTAGATCATATGTTGCAAGTCCTAAGTGGTCATTTGTTGGTCACATGGGTTTTTACTTAATTTTCATGAAAATAAATGATATTTAAATCATAAAAATTCATTTTCCCACTTCTTAAAGATCTTATAAGTCAATCTTCAAAATAACACTTTAGTAACTCAAAATTGTCCTAAGACAAAGTTGGTTGTAGATTTGAGGTCAAAATCATGATGTGTTTTCAAGGTTGTAAAATATATATATTTCAAGATGACACTCCTTTATGACACACAAAATGGGGTGTCATGTTTGACAATTTTTAACATAATATATCTTCTTTAAAACTTGGTTTTCAAACATTATGTTTATGTATTTCCACCAAAACAAACATACTAAAACATTTAGACTCATAATGTGTTATGATATATAAACTATGTCACCATTTATGAAACTTTTAACATAAATATACATGTTATGTTAATATTTTCTAAGAAACTTGTTTCAAATAATATTCTAGTTTTTCCATCAAACAACATAATGCTACTAACATGCAAGTTTGCTAGTAATCATCTAACAACATAACCAAGACTTAATCATGAACATGAATTTGTGACATTATAAGAATATATCATGGAATAAGTTAAGAAAAGAAGGAGGTTCCTCACATAAACTTAAACCGGATCGGTAAAGACTTGATGGGTTGTTGATTTAGCTTCCAAGTTTAGCTCCTAACCCACCCTTGATCTTTGATTTGGACGATGATGATAAAATAATGAAAGAGAGATCATGGATTTTGTCAAGGAAACAAGAGGTTAGTTTTGTTGTTCTTGAAAGATTAGAAAGAAGTAACGAAAGAGAGATGATGGAATAAGAGTTGTTGGTGGATTACCTTGATCCTAGAAGTGATTGGAAGCTTAGAATGTGTTGGAATGGTGGAAGAAAATGGTTGGTGGTGGCAGTTTGGGTGTAGCCGAGAGCAAGAGAGATGAGAAAGGGAGAAAGTGTTTGCGGTTCTTGAAAGGGTGAATGGTGAAATGAGATGGTTAAGTGGTTATAAAAGATGGTTAGGTGGGCTTGGTGGTTCAGTTTAAATAAACCGAGAGGGGCTCGGGTTTGGTTGGTGTGAGCCGTAAACAAGAAAGAAAGAAGAGGGGAAGAGAGGTGGCTTGAACGAAGTCTTGAATCTCTTGTGTTTATGGCTTGAAAGTGGAACAAAAATGATGTGTTTGTGGGTGTATACCAACCGGTTCAAGAGAGGGAGAGACAAAGGGACATGAGGGTGGCTAGGGGAAAAGTGTATTGGTTGTGTAAGTGGTTAATCCTTTTAACCAAAGGATCTTGTGTTCCCTTGTACTAATGGAGACAAGTTTGCTCCATATCAATACTACAAGATTGTATTAGACATGTGGGATTTAGGTGAAAAATCCTAATGACAAGTTAGGAGTTTGGTTTAATTCAAATGAGAGGAAGGAAAGAGGGAACTGGGAGGAAAAGAAGAAAAGAGGAAGAGATTGGGCTGGGCGGCTCAAACCGAGAAGAAGAGAAGAGAGGAGACGGGTTGGTCTCAGGCCCAATCGGAAAAGAGAAGAAGAAAGGGGTCGGACCGGGGCTGGGCTCGCATGGCGGAAAAGAAAAGGAAACGGGCCGGAGGAATGGGCCGCGGAAAAAGAAAAGAAAAGGGAAAGAAGGAGAGTTGGGTCGGTAGGCCCATTAGGCTTACTGGGCTGAACCGGGTCTCGGGTCGGGTCGATCCAACGAGTCCAATGACACTTCGTTTGAGTCAAAATGATGATCGGGTGAAAAGTTGATTTTTGGCTCGAGAACGAATGATTTATTTATATGTATAAATCAATAAAAGAGTTAAGCGTCGTGTTTAATTTGAATGAATGGGAATGTCACAAGTCTTGATTGTTTGTCATGGAATTTTGCACAATGATGAACTAAAATTTAGAATTAGATGATTTTCTTGACGTAAGCGTTTTGTGTTTGAATGTTTTGGCAACAATGTTTAATTGTTTGTTGTTGATGAAAATAAAATATAATTTGGACATAGAAATAGTCTTAGGAATAAAACTAATAATTGTTTGACTTGAATTGTCGATTGAATAAACGTTCCGTTGAATTACGTTTGTCATAACGTAATAGTTTTAGAAAAATATTAAATGTTTATTTTATATTTAATTTTCATAAAACAATGGTTATGAATTTTTTTTTGTTATTGAAATTCCATCTTGAATGAATTCAGAACTTAAGTTGATTTCCACTACGGGTAATTGTTGTGGGACCTATGTTGTCTATGTTTGCACGTATAGTCACCTAATTTGGACGATTTAAGTCTAATGCACATAGAATCACAGTTAATTGCACGTAATTATAATATTAATGTATACCTGGAAAGTACAGGTTGTCACAGTAACCGAAGCTGACTATGAGACACAGGTATTAGCCTGTACGATTTGCCTTTCTCGTGCCATTCCTGATCACTGGTAGTTTTAGCTAACATGGTCTCAGCCCGACCGCCAGTCGGGAGGGTGCATCCTGTGCACCGCTGAGCGATGGTGTCAATACCCAGTAGTATTAATCAACATTACCTCGCTATTCATTTATTAACGGCCCAAGAATGTAAGGACTTTTTGTAATTAAAATGCATTTCAGTGAAACATGTGATATAAAACGGATAGTTACTTTAACATATGAAATACCTGTACCGTTGTGTTGTCACCCTTCACCGGATGCAACTAGTTGTTCAATTGTGTGTTATCATCCTTAAAATGATATAACTAAATGAAGTAAGTGAAACTCACCTTAGATTGCATTGGTACACAACCTCACCCGTCACTTTAGGTTGCACTTGTCTTTAAAGGTTGGTTATGAACGACCTATTTAAACGGATAAGGTCTAACCAATTAGAGGTTGTCGCTAGGACGAATTGCTTATCAATAACCAATAATGTTATCATGCATTCACCTTGGTTCTAAAACCTTAACACAAGTCCTAAACACATAGGAGAACATAGATGCACATTTCCAAGGAAAAATGCACAAATGAAAACTTTACATTAAAACCACTTAACAAACCATTTGTAGATATGCATAATTTGCTCCACACTAGGAGTTAGGTTCTAACATTTTACCGGAATATACTTCCCAATATTACAAACATGTTGCAAAAAGAATGAACCCAAAAGGTTAAGTATTGAGTATGTTAGAGCATATTCCTATGCAACAATGTGTCTCGTGTAATGTATCTAAGTGAGCGTGTCATTGTGAGTCTAAGTGTAAATTTACCAAGGTGTACGTACCATATGGTACGCCGTACCAATTGGTAAGCCCGTACCAATTGGTCCGGAACTTGGTTCGCCAGTGGTAAGTTGATCACTATAAATAGGTTGACTAGCTTAGCATGTTAGAACTTCTGGTCATATCATCTCCACTAAGAGTGTTCTAGAGAGAGAAACCAAAGCTTTGTAATTGTTCTCTTTGTGAAATCAATAAAACAAAGCTTATTTACATTCTCGTGCACTAGATTGATCGGTTCATCCAGTAGTAAGATCGTTAGTGTGTTTTACAAGTGGTATCAGAGCAAATCCAGGTTGCTCTGCTAGTTTGAATTGATCGAAACTTGATTTTTCTAGTGAGAGAAAGTGGGTTTCTATGGTTTTTCATCAAATTTCTCTAATTCTGAGTGTTTCCGAGGTAAAAAATGATTTCTGAGTGTTCCTAGTGAGTTTTCGCACCTTACTGATCCATATTCTAGCTCAAAACATCAAAAAAACTCGAAAAATTCGTCAATTTTAGTCTGGTCCGCCACTGGAAATTCTGGTCCGCCTGAAGAACAAATCTGGTCCGGAAGACAATCTTCAAATTTGGTCTGGGGCAGTTTCAGCGGACCATTTGGTCCGCCCCGTACCATTTGGTCCGCTGGGTACATTTGGTCCGCTGGCAGTTTCTTAAAAGTGTCATAACTTTTGCATCGGAAATCGCTACGAGAGCCATAAGTACTCAAATCGATCGTCTCGACGAGCTCTACATTGTTCGTTCAATGTTGATTTTCAAAATCAAATTCTAACATCTCCATTTTCGAGTTTGAAGTTTTGTTATCCAATTTCACAATTTTCAAAATATATGTAATTGATGCATTTATTGAGAGACATAGTCAGAATGTGCCGAAGTTGATAAATCTTGAAGATTATCATGGTTGGGCAACAAATTTTAGAGCATATATTGTTGACTTGGATAAACGGTTATCGTTACCGATTTCAAATGAATATCGGTATCCAACAACTTTTGGTGGTCAGTGTAAGATGAGATGGAATTTTTCAATTGAAGAAAAGGAATCATACGATCAAAATGAAAAGGCCAAAGCACTTGTTCGGTTAGCTTTGCCTATAACTCTTAGAAATCAAGTCAGAGATTATGGAAACGCAAAGCTGATATGGGATTTTGTAAAGAAACAATGTGAAGAACATATGTCTACAATTTCTCAGAAAACGGTTGATCAAGAGTTGAAGTTTAAAGGTAAAATTGAAGAATTAGAGAAGAAAGAAGCGAAGTTATCTAAAGAGAATAGTGCTCTGAGAAAGGAATTGGAGGAATGGAAAAATAAAATTCATGATGGTTACGCAGCAAAAATTCAACAGAGTGCATCTTCCTCGTGTACAACGTGTACTGCTTTTGTTAAATTAAGGAAGATTGGTTGAAAGAAAAAGAAGTGTTAATTGAAGAATGAAATAAAGCTAAAGCTAATGAAAAGGAAGCTGTTGAAGATTTTGATGCTTATTTGCAAAATGTTATCCTCTTCAACAGAAATATGAAAATGTTAATAAAATTGCTGTCGAATCTGCTGATAGAATAATCCAACTTCAGGAGGAACTCACAAAGTTGCGTGATGAAAAAGGTGAGGTTCAAAGTCAAAATGACATTTTGAAACAAGATGTTGCGTATTATAAGAAACAGGTAGAGAAGGTTACTATAGAAGTTCTTGCTGGATGTGATAGAATGTATAGTCAAAAGCTTAAGTATAACGAGTTGTCTGAGCAATTTATTGCTTCTCAAAAGGAGTTACTTGAAGCTAATACAAAGATTTCCTGAGATAAAGATTGAAATGCTTGATCTTCAACGAAAAGTTGAGAATTGCAATACATCAAGTGTGTTTCAGAGTTATCTGTACCATATGGAACGAGATGGCAAACCAAGTAAAGATGTTGATAATCATGAAGTTCCTTCTCAAGTGATTGATCTGAAAAAGCCATCTAATGATGATTTAAGTCAAACATTGCAAGATTTTCCTGAAGGAGATGGTGTTAAGTCTGGAAAAGCACAAAAGTCAAAGACTAAGAAGAATAAAAAGGGGGTTGATTATTGCAAAGGATTGAAGTTTGATTCCAAGTCTACATTTCTTGATAAAGAAAAGATTTTTGAAGGAAATCCAGGTCATGTGAAGATTCCTGAATTTTCTGATATTGTAATTGATGAATCTTTACTAAATAAGGAAGTTGGTGTTAAAGCTATCAAAGATGAATTTTCTCGTCTAGCTTCACAAGGGCATTCTTTGAAAGAACATCCTAAGTAGAAGAATGGTGGTTTGGGATATGAAGAAAAAGAAGTTCCGATTAATGATTCCAACAAGAAAAGTTGAAAGATGAGCAGAAACAGAAACAAAAGGTGTCTACAGAGAAGAAGCCTCAGTTTTGGAAGAAGAAAGTATCTTCACCATCTACAGATGAAAAGATTTCTTCTAAAGAATCTTCTTGCATATCTGATGCTACACCACAAGGCGGTAAAAATTCAGATTCATTTTATTCTGCTAATTCTAACAGGTTTTATCATCAAGATAAATTCTTTGGTTATGGAGATGATTCTGGTTTTTATGATTCTCCAAAATGTTTTCCAAAATTTCAGAAACCAAAGCAAATTAAACCTGTGATTTCAAAAGTTTATGATGGATGGTCGACTATTCAGTTTGGAAAACCGATTTCAAACACTAAAACTAATCATCGACTGTGTTATGTTTGTCGTGAGAAGGGTCATTATGCAAATAATTGTCCTACGACAACTAACAATTCATCATCAAATGCCAAACATACAAAGTATGTTGATCCTGATGGCATTATTTTTAGTGAACCAATGCCCAACACTACATTTTTCTGGAAAAAGAAACTTAACACAGACACGTTGGGTAGTAGTTCTGATTGTCACTCATCAGTTGACAATGGTTCACTAGAAATGTTAAAACCAAAACAGGAATGGAGACCAAAGGTTATCTCAACAGCCAACACTGATTTTGTTGAAGACACTGGACGACCTATCTCCAATGTGGATGAGAGTCGAGGTTTTACGAACTTATTATTTTCCAGTGTTTGCAGGTATTTCAAGAAGACCTGTTAGTAATCAGGAGGTTGCTGACAGTGGAATACTTGTGGTTGACTTAAGTTAAAATGCACCGTCCCTATCTTTGAAACACATTTTTTTTACAAAAATCATTTTAAAAAATGTGTCAAGTGTTGATCGATCATTTTTTTTGTTTTTCATTTTCTTTCGTTCATATTTTTAGGGGAGACAATTTGAAAATTCAAAAAATAGTGTTTGTTTGAATTTTAGGGGGAGAAATTGGAAAATATAAAAAATGAATGAAAATTTGAGAAATTGATTCGACAGAAGCGAGAAATGATAGTACATCAGCATATACGTTATCTGCCATGGGTAGAGTAAGTCTAAAAGCTGTAGGTACTTGCATAATCTATGAATGTGCATGACTAATCTGATATCTGTAAGTAAGATATAAACATAAAGCTTGCCTGATGATCTTTGGTTGTTTGCTTCTTGAAGTATGCTGTGTGATGATTCCAAAAAATAGAATAAATAGATATCCTGATGAATGCATGTTTTCATTTTTTGCATCTGAGCTACCTCTTCCTCTTTCTTCACATTTCTAACCACAAGTACCCTTTGTACCTTCTTCAGCAGTATGTAATTCTCATCATTCTTTGTCAGCCTGGTAGGCAAATGAGAGGCAATGGAAATCAACCTCTACCTATCAGCTTCAAACACTGCATCCAAATTGTAATCCTTTAGTCTCCAGTTGAAAGACCTAGTCTTTGCCTCTTCAAGTAAGTTCTCAAATACACTGTTTTGCAGGTACAGATCATATTCCTCTTGTAGTTCTTTGGCTAGCCTCTCATCTTCTGCTACCCTTTTGGCATCTTCTACCATCTTCACTATAGCCTCAGCTTCAGGAGTTTGAGTCACCTGTTGAATAGTTTTAGCAATATCAGCTTCAACAGGTTCTTCAGTTTAAACTGGCTCAGTGCTCCTTAAAGCTATCAAAGTTGCTGCTATATCCTCTGCTCCTTCACTTCCTTGCTCTTCCGGTTGAACCACAGATGGCTGATCAGTCTCAAATATTGAACTGCTAGGGCCATGAACTTCCACCTGGGTCACAGTTTGAGTTTCTGGTTGAACACTCAGCTCAGCTTCCTTTTGAACTTCCGGTTGAAGTTCCGGTTGAACTTCTGCTTGAACAAGAATTTGTCCTTCAGTCACCACCTGAGGTTGGGTGACTTTATGTTCTTTATCAGCAATCTCCAGCACCTCTGTGCCTTCTTCTTCACCAATCAAATTTTCGTCTCCTCCTTCAGTCATTGTAGCAACTGCAACAGTTGCAGTGCTTTCTTCAACATCAATTGCTGCCTTGCTGGTGGAGGCAATATTTCCTACCACTTGATCACTGGCTCTTTCAGTCGGAAAAATGACATCTTTGAGGAGTGTCGTGATCATGTTGATGTGCTCAGGGAGAGCACCAGCAATCAGCATAGATGACTGTACAAGCTCAGTGAGGTTGGGGTCCTCAAAAGGGGAAATAACAATCAGTTGACTGCATTTCATGTTCACCCAGCTTTCTTCAACAGTGAAGGGGTTTACACCAATTCTTTGACAAGCTGTGGCTCTAACTTCAGCCGGTATCCTCTAAACTTCTTCAATTTCTGTTATAACAGGCCTTGAGGGCATCTTCTCCCCCAATTTGACAGTATCAGCTTCATCAGCATCTCTGATAGGGTTTGAAGGGCCTGCTTCAGTGTCAGTAGGAACAGCTTTCACCAATTTAGCAACAGTGGAATTTAGAGTATCAACATGTGCTTGGAGAGAGAGGTACAAATTCGTCAATTCAGGTAGTGTATAGCTATCCTCAACTGGCCTTTTACCAGTATCCTTGGACAAAACCAAGCTATCAATCCGAGATTGATCAGCTGTGGTACCCATGGTTCTTGGCACCTGGGATTCTCTTCATCTGTTTCAGCAACCCTTGGTTCCAATAAAGGACGTCTAGGTGCTGATTCAGAGAAGATTGCCGCAAATTGGGTCTTATTGATGTTACTGCTGACACCAAGACCCAGTGGGGATCCTTGGGCAGCAGCAGCCCTTTTTGCATGAATCTCTTCTTGACTCCTGAGATTCACCTCCGGTGAGGAGTGGGGGTTCAGTGCTACAGGGTCCTGGCCTATCAGGATGTTCTCATGTAATGAGGTAGATGAGTTAATAACACCTTCATCTAAGCTAAGATTGAGAGCACTGTCACTCCTAGGTGACAGGGGTTGTTGGTGT
>JBCNJP010000010.1:51415282-51443501 GCA_039602395.1 Deinandra increscens subsp. villosa
GAATTGTACATCCTTGTCTGTTGACTCCCCCTCAAACGAAGGTTCATCCCTAAGAGATAATTCCAGTTTGGTTAGCTTCCGCTTGGTCTTTTTTTCCTTTAGAGGGGCTTGAAGCTTCAGGTTGGTTAGTGGGCATAGGTGGAGGAGACCTAGTAACCACATTTCTCTGTCTTTTAAAAACGACAGGTAGGGGATTCAGATGAGGAAGTGGCAATGGTGGTAGTTTGATTAGTGTACTTCCTCTTTTTGGAGTGGTAAGTTTTTAATGTAGAGGAAGTGGGGACAAATGTGGGATCAGGAACTATGGAGCTTGTAATCCTGTCATCTTGAGCAGGGTGCTCAGTTGCAACAACAGTTTCCGTTTGAACCTCAGCATGTGAAGGTTCATCAGGAAACTGCCTTGGAATTGGCAGGGGATGGTCTATATCACTTCCAAGAAATACTGTTTTATTTAAAGCTAGGCAAAAAAGGTTTTCTCATTCAGAAGCTTTTGCTGTAAATCACTACTACAAAAAGGCCTTTCTTAACGTGAAATGTGTGTCAAGAAAGGGTCTTATTGACACGCAAATGCGCGTCAAGGAAGTTGGGGTCAAGAAGCTTCTTGATGCGCGAACAATGACACGCCATCTATGACGCTCCATTCATGACGCCCATAATGCGCGTCATAAAATGCGTGTCATGGAAGCCCCTGTCATATAGGGAGATGACATGCATTTTTGCGCGTCAAGAATGTAAAAAAAAAAGAATTTATAGAATCATAAATTCTACATTAAATGACAATTAACCTTGTAATGCAAAATAAAATACATATACAACAAAACAATACATTTCATATATATATAACAAACATTACAAAGTTAACAAGTTTGTTGGAGTTACAAAGTTAAAAAGTTCTTGCTATGATAAAAACCTCTATTGTTTTTTTTAACAAACCATAAAGTGGCATACTATCCCAAAACTCATCATGCATCTGCTTGAGCTTCTCCCCAGGTACCGGTTCAGAATGCTTCCATGTCTTCGGTTTGGTTACTTTCTTAATAGGTTCTGCAACATAAAAAAGATCATCAAGATCCATTAACTTAGCCTTACATGTAGCTACATACCCCTAATATTCCATGAGCTGATTTTCAACATTTAGAACCAACATTAGAAGGTCCTGCAGCAGAAATCACATGTACAGGGAACTTACCAGAATCATCCTTCATTAAAATCAGCTGTAGCATTATCATCAAATCACTTAACAGCCCCCTTAGAACTCTGGCCAGAACTTAGTTATTTGATATGTACCATGCTGCTGTAGTTGACCAGATTCAGGAAGTAGACTCATAAAGCAGACCACCAAAAAAAAAGAACCAGGTCCGTGGTCATCTCAAGCATACAAACCAAGAATACATTTTTTGAACCCCACCTTATAACTCCACTGTTCTTTTCAACCCTGCCCAAGTAATCTGTTGTCATCATATATTTTTTTAGCAATTTTCTGTCAAAATTTATGCAATATGACAGTTTAGACGGATAAAGCTAAAAGTTGTGGACATGAAACTTCACCTAACAAGAAAATATGCTAATCTAAAATAGATTTAGAAAAGAAAGCATAGTGATAACATACTGATAACATCCTTCTCTCTTCCAATTACAATCCCAAATATGAAGATAGAAGTTGCAGAAGTTTCACATATGAAGATAGAAGCTGTAGAAAATTTTATAAACGTTTATAAATTTGTAAAGATCCATCAAAATCCATAATGACATCGACATCAGGTCTTCCTAATTGTTTGAAATATACAATGAAATGAGAGTTTTGAAAGTAAAACACTTTGCCCCTTATAATTGGCAATAATCAACAAATTTATAGCAGCAACACCTGATTGTTATTATTTTCTGATTTGGGAAGGTCAATATAATTAGACCTAGAGATAAATCTGCTGCAACATCCTAAGTCACAAAATTCTTAATTTAGCCATCCTTTCAAACTCTAGCCAAAAATTGACACCAAACAATGTGCATCCTTGTGTATTACTAAGCACCTGAGAAAGTAAATAAATATGAACTAAAACAGTTAACTAGAACAAAAACAAGAAATTGAGAAAGTAAATAAATATGAACAGTATTGATGTTGGCCATTACATGCTTGTAACAATACTACTGATGCATAACAAAAACAACTATCCAAAGGTTAGGGAATTAACTGGTGAATACTAAGCACCTGCAAAACCCCCAACGATATTTACAATTGCTAGGCTCTCATATGTCAAGCACGTATCATCTGCAACAGGTTCAATCGTTACACCGTACCAAGTTATCTCAAACGAGTTAAATCCGTTTCTTATTAAAAAAATTGATATTACTGAACTAATGTTGTTTTACCAGCCTTTGAGTGGTTCCTATTTAAGCGTCTTCATTGCAGCCTCTGCAAAAGCTTGAGCAGCTTCTGCATCAACTTTAGCCACCTCAGCCTCCCTTGCTACTTCTTCTGCTTCTGCTATGGCGGCTTCCGCCTCAGCCTCCCTTGACCAACAAATATAAGCTAGAGACGTCTCTAGCTTTGATTGTTGAGATTTGATTGCTGCCTTGACTTGATTTTTATCAACATTTGACTGGAATGCAGACAAAAAAAACATTAATCATCAGGCTCTCTTTTATCACCATTTTGCTCATAATCACCAAGCATAACACATAACCATGTGTTAATACTTAGTCAAGTACACCTATCCATTGCGTGTTTCCATATTGGTATATAATACAAACAATGTTTCATTAACCAAGTAAAATCTGAGATCCCTAAGGTTGTTATTTTTTAAATAGATTTTAAGGGTGAATTACAGTAAGATCTATTGTTAGTTCCATCATCAATTTGGGATGCTATGAATTCCAGATATAGATGAAAGAGTTCCCTGAGCTATATCAGTATATACAAGTGGTCATTGCAATTCAGTAAAGTAGGTGTCTAGATATAAACAAACAACATCTAAGAAAAAAATATTATTATTTAAATTGCACATATGAGTTATTTTGCAGTACCTTATCCCTTCACTTCTCTTGCAATAACTAGCGAAACCTTCAGTTATAAACTGAGAGAAGTGGTCTCTTCCTAATTCAACAAAACTGTGTTAGTAATTGTTTTAACAAAAAGACCCCAAACACTAATAAATATGTAACATCAAAATCTTGGGTGGGAGATTCCTGTAGAAGTCACTTTGTCATTAACACAAGTCACAAACTGAAGCATTTATAAGTTTTCTTATTAGTGGGCAAGATCTTACTTTTTGAAGAGATTTGTTCTCAGCAATGAAGAGCTCGTTATGAGGATCATCAATAACTCATTTTCATAGTAGTCAAGCACAGAGCTGCTGCTGTTTTCTGATGGACAATCTGATACATGCCAAGAAATTGTTAAACCCAATAATAAAGAAGAAAAAAGACTAGACTGAACTATCCCAGCCATTTTTTTGGCACAGAAAGCTTAAGCTTTCAAGAATCCATCCTCAATGTCACCATTTCACAATACTAAACCCCTATTCTGTGGGTTTAAAGATGAGGGCAATACTTGTCCCTTTTTTACATTCTGATTTTGTCAAAGCCAGAGAAACATACAACACCGAAAGCATAACATACAACATAATGAGATTTAAAATATTCAACTTATTATGATTTGATATACTATAAGCAGTTTGAGGGTGTTTGGATTATTATTTTAGGCTGAAGTATGCATCAGATTTGAATAAACAGTTTTATTAGATTGTTTATCGTTTGAATGTGGTTCTTTGGTTTAAAGGGAAGTAAGAATGTTGTATTTGGTTTTATGTCATACAGGAACCATTTTGACCCTTTTTTATTAATACTAATCCATCGTTTTGATGTGAATGTAAGATAACACCAACAGATCCCTATGCCAGTTTAATATATTAACCAAAACATGTATCAAAACACCAACTGATAAGCAAAACATGTATGAAAACAATAACAGATCCCCATGTTCTACCAGAAAACTAGACCTGGTATTTTACAACACAAACAAAGCATACCAAAATTGGAAGTCGACACTTTAAAGCAAATAAAAACAACTAAGAGCATAGACAAACGAAAAAAACACTAAGACTAATTTGAACACAGAATTGACAACCAATTTACAACTAATTGTGACATTAAACTGTGGTGTGATCATTTACAGATTTAGAAGAAAAAAAACTAACATTTAGATGACTATTACATTAAACCTCAACATTATACAATTATATCAGTTTTAAGGATCATAAAAAGAACCATGTATGGAAATGTAATCATCAAAGTGTGATAATTTACAGATTTAAAAAAAAACTTACATTATAAATGTTAAACTGTGATCACTAAAAGATTTAGAAGAACAAAAAAACTCACATTACAAACATGTTAATCCTACTTTCACACATCACTCTTAAATTCAACAAAAACACTAAATTGAAACTATTCAATCACTTAAATTACTTTTAAAAAGATCATAAAAACTTTCCGAAAACTATGATCATTTACATATTTTGATGAACAAAATATCATAAAAACAAAAAAAAAAATTTCCGTATCTTCAACTGTACACCAGGTAGTAGTCAATTTAATACCATCATGTATCATCAAATTTCTTGAGTTAGGATAAGACATTTTCACAAACACTATATATGCATATAGAATAAACCACGAAAACAGCAGATACAAATTTTATCATCCACCACCAACAACAATAGAAACAGGCTGGAACAAAATCATAAGAGAGGGACTGCGAATTCACTAACCAACACATAGAAATTCACTAATGAGGAAAGACATGTGAAACGTTGAGTAGAGAACAGAGAAGAGCCATTCAAAATTAAACGAAACTGACACAGGCCAGAGGCAAATCGAAGGTAGAAAGATCACTCATCTTTACCAAAGAACCTTCAGCAAAGAACGTGTGGAGACACCAAACCGATTTCTGAAACCGTATGAGAGCCCGTGTCTATCTGCAAGCAGTAACAAGAGTTCTTCGTCATCATAAACCATTGCAGTTGGGTTTGAAGGAGAGAGAGAATGGCTGCACACATCGCCAGAGCTAGGTCTCGAATGGAAGAGTTGGAGAAGACGATTCTAGAGACGGTCGCCGGAGCTAGGTCGCCGGACACGTTGATTCTGGACACGGTTCAGTCGCCGTGATTTTGGGGAGCGGCTGAGCGGGGGGTGTGATTTTGGGGAAAACAAAAAAAAACCTAAGTTATGAGCGGGGGTGTGAATTTGGGAAAAAAAAATTTGGCTGGAAAAAATAATAAAAAGCGACACATTTTTTTAATCTTGACGCGCACCATTTTTATGTCCTCCGTGTTTTTTTTTATTAAATGACACAACGTTTATGACGCGCAAAAATGCGCGTCATCTAACCATAGAATTTTTAAAAATACGACACTTTTTTTATGACAGGCGTTTTTGTGCGTCATAAATTACTGCGTGTCATTGTTCGTGCGTCAAGGAAGGGGATGTTTCTATTAGGTGAATTGAACCACCCAAAATAATTTGAGGGTATTCTTCTTTAAGAATGGAGGTTAAAAACCTGGGATATAGATAAGCATATGCTGGTGTGGTGTTCATTTTTAGAGCATGGAAAATAAGTTTTGAGAAGTTGAAATTTTCACCCTTTACCACAGCATAGAAGGCCGAAGCCTATTCAGCAACAAGCTCGTTAAAGCCACCTTTCTTTGGAGTGAGACACACCAAAATCGTGTGGGCCAGAAACCTCCAGTTATATGGCAGTTGCCCCTTTTTGATGGTCTTTCTTTGCATTGAACCACTATATCCAATGTCTCTGAATAGTGGAAGATATTGCTTGGAATCCACAAACACATATCCATTTTCATCCCTTAGTTTCAAAACTTTTATGACCTTTGCTTCATCTATTTCCATAGTCCTACCCTAAACTGTTGACACGATTGCTTCACCACCATTGCTATCTTCAACCACCCGGGCATGAGACCAAAATTCTTCCATAATCTCTTCAAAAATCACCGCTACAACAGTCAGCGCGTGATGAAGATGGTACTTCTTCAGTAATGCGATCATGCCGTTGTATATATCAGTTTTACTGGGTGCTTCAAGATAGGCTACCAGGTTGTGTTCCACGGGGAACTTTGAATCGCTGGCAGTCTTCTTGCCAATTGTGCTTGCCTTGGGAGCCATTGTGATATGAGTTCCGAGAGAGAAATTGACGTTTTTGGGAGAGAAATTTGGGAGTGGGGTTTGTAAGAAATGGGGAAATGACGGTAAACTAGGGCTTGTTACCCTTTTCGTCGGTGACGTGGAGGAGAGAGATTTTAACGCAACCGTTCAGTAACTGCTATTTACTGAAACCTCGGATATTTAATTACTAAAAACTTAATGGGTACTTTATTGTGCACCCGCTTAAAAAGTTGTGCCTTCCGGGTAATTTAATGAATGGTGACTTTGACTTGTTGACCCGGAAGTTCAAGCGAAACCCATTTTTCTCCTTTATTTTAAAAACTAAATTTCTCCCATTTGAACTTCAAGCGGATGATTTTTCCGCTTGGAAGAATTGTTTTCATAAACTTTTTTCCTCGTAAATACAAAGCATTTTTCGGGTTGAAGTTCACCCGGAGATTTTCAAAAAGTTCATTTCTCACAAGTTGAGTCGGAACTTGAAGCGGAAAATTAAAACACGTGATTTTTTGAAAATTTGTGTTATTTTTTCACAGTTTGACATGAGTTACTGATTATGAACTGAAATGGTTTCTAATTAACACAAGAAATTTTCATTTTTCTTTTTCTTTTTGTATCAAGAAACGGACTCTTAGACACAAATCTCTCTTTTATTAAAGTTGTAAACAGTTTTGTGTTAGTCAAGTTCATCATCCCAATGGTTGTGATGAGGTAGAAGAATCTTTCCTCATCAAAGGCTTTAGTAAACAAGTCTGTCAGTTGATGATCAGTGTGAACTTTGAATAACTTGATCAGATTCTTTTCTGCACAATCTCAAATAAAATGATACCTTATATCATACTTTGTTTTGCAGTGCTTGAGTGGATTGTTGATGATGGAGATGGCATTGTTGTTGTCTGCAAAAATTAGTGTTTCCATGAAGGTGATCCCATAATCAAGCATCTGATTTTGGATCCAAAGAACTTGACTGCAGCAACTTGACGCAGCACTGTATTCAGCCTCAGCAGTTCATGTAGAAACACAAGTTTGTTTCTTGCATTACCAGGAGACAAGTCTTTCACCCAAAAACCTGATGTTAATTTATTGTCTATATCACATCCTCCATAGTCACTATCGGTGAATGCTCTAAAGGAGAAGTCATAATTCTTAGGATACCACAAACCCAGTTTTGGTTGACCCTTCAAATACTTGAAAATTCTCTTAACAGCTAGCATGTGAGACTCCTTTAGTGAGGACTGATATCTTGCACATAAGAAAACACTGAACATAATGTCACGTCTACTTGCAGTAAGATACATCAGTGATCTTATCATCGCCCTGTACATGTGTACATCCACTGGTTTGCCACTTGAGTCACTGGTTAACTTATGGGAAATGGAGATAGGAGTTTTAGCACTTGAACATGTCAGCTTGTCAAATCTCTTCAGTATATCTTGAATGTACTTTGACTGGTTCAGAAAAATCCCAACTGCAGTTTCCTTTACTTGTAATCCCAAGAAGAATGTTAATTCTCCCATGGAACTCATTTCAAATTTTGACTGCATCAAAGTTTCAAACTCCTTGCACAAAACAGTATTTAGATGAACCAAATATAATATCATCCACATAAATTTGTACCATCAATGTATCCTTACCAACACACTTAACAAAAAGTGTTTTATCAATTTCTCCTCTCCTGTAGCCATTCTTTAGAAGATAGTTTGAACGAGTTTCATACCAGGTTCTAGGTGCTTGTTTGAGACCATATAGAGCTTTGATCAGCTTGCACACCCTGTTTGGATGGTGAGGGTCATCAAAGCCAGGAGGTTGATTCACATATACTTCTTATTCCAGCGGGCCATACAGGAAGGCACTTTTGACATCCATCTGAAATACTTGGAAGTCTTTGAAGGCATCATAGGCTAGAAAAATTCTGATTGCTTCCTATATGGCCATAGGTTCAAATACTTCATCATAATCTATGCCTTCTTCCTGTACATAGCCTTGCACAACTAGTCTTGCTTTGTTCTTAATTACAGTTCCCCTATCATCTTTCTTGTTTCTAAACACCCACTTAGTACCAATTGGTTCTGCTCCATCAGGCAAGTCTACCAATTCCCAAACTGCTTGTTGATTTGAAATAGCTCTTCTTGCATTGCCTCTACCCAACTATTATCTTTCAAAGCATCAGCTACCTTTTTGGGTACTTCTTGAGACAAAAATGCAGCATGCAAACAAATGTTTGCATCAGCAAATTTACTTCTTGTCAACACAGGTGCTGATACATCTCCAATAACATCTTCCAAATGATGATTCTTGTTTATTCTTCTGTCTAGAAGCATAGGGAATTCGTGGCTTCTTCCATTTGAGGGTATATTGAGCCGAGGAAGTATGTGATCAAGTTCAACATCACCAATGTATGACATAGGATCTGAAACTTCAACTGTAACTGGTTTTTGAATTGTGAGTTAGATGCTCAAAATTAAGCTCATTTGATGTAGCATCATTGGAGTTTTCAGGTTCATTTGACCCTGAATTAGTGTTCTCGACAGTTTCTGAAATTGAGTTTTCCGGTTGAACTTAAACCGGATAAACAGGTTCCGCTTGGACTTCAACCAGAACTGTTTCAATATCCATTAGAATTATTTCAGAAGGTTTGTCCTATTGCTTGGCAAGATAGGTTTGATGCTCATTAAAGAGAAGAAGATTGGCTTCTTGATTCCAGCATGGTTACTCTTCCAATGTTCACCAGCTGACCTGTAATGATTCTGTTCATACACTGAAGAACTCACAGGCTTCTCAACAGTTGTGTTGAAAGCAGTAGTTATTGCATCAATATTGAACAACCAAGTGGGTTGAGACTCAAAATTTTTAGAAGATTTTTCATTGAAAGACACATTTATTGTTTCTTCAACAATTTTATTCTCTTGTTGTATACTTTGTATGCCTTAGACACACCAGAATATCCCGTATATGCCTTTTCTGCAAATTTGGGCAATAGCTCATTAGTTATCAATATTGTAACTGAACATCCAAATGGCTTAATGAAATAAATATTTGGCTTTCTTTTTCTCCAAAGCTCATAGGGTGTCTTGTTCTTGCCTTTGACAAACAAAATCCTGTTTTGGACATAACAGGTAGTGTTCACTGTTTCTGCCCAAAATATCACAGGGAGTTTAGAGTCTCCTAACATTGACCTATCAGCTTCAATTAGTGTCCTATTTCTCCTTTCAGCAACACCATTCTGTTATGGAGTTCTAGGAGCACTAAATTGTCTAAAAATTTCCTTTTCTTCACAAAATGAATTTAAAACATGATTTTTAAATTCAATGCCATTGTCACATCTGATTGTTTTAACTTTTAGATTGGATTGATTTTCTAAATTGATCAGCAGAGTTTTTAACAATTCAGCAGTTTCATCTTTTGTTTTAAGAAAGAAAACCCAAGTGTTCCTAGAACAGTCATCAATTATAACAAAACAGTATGACCTTTTCCCTAAACTCATCACTCTAGTTGGACCAAAGAGATCCATGCGAAGTAACTCTAGAAGTTGTGAAATTGAAGATTCAACTTTTGGCTTGAAGGAGGTTCTGTGTTGCATGCCCTTGAGACAAGGTACGCAGTCTTCAGAACATGTAAAATGCTTGTTAGGAAGACCTTTAACCAAGCCAAGATTGACAATTCGATTCATGTTTTTGTAATTTACATGTCCTAACCTCCTATGCCATAAATCAGACTCATCACTTGAGGCTTTGGATATGAAACAGGCAGTGCCACATGAGGGTGCAACAACTGACATATCCAAGATGTATAGTCCATCTCTCCTAGGTGCTTTAAGCATGATTAGCTCATCAGGAATTTTCACACCAGGTTTGAGAAATATGGCCTCTTTCTGATTAAACATCAAATTTAAATTCTTGTCACACATTTCTGAGATACTGAGAAGATTAAAATTTAATGTATCAACAAAATTGACTCTATCAAAGCTTACCAGTCCATTACTCACATCTCCTCGAGCTGAGATGTGGCCTTTTGCGCTTCCAAAGGTAATTGGTCCTCCGTTAATTCATTTTGTATTTTCCAGTATATGCTTATTTCCTGTCACATGGCAAGTGCATCCACTGTCTACTACACATAAGCTATTTTGGCTTTTATTCTGCACATGCACATATCAGAATTGATCAATTTCTATAGGTGACCCAAGCCTGAGTAGTCTTGGGTCTGCCATAAGCATCATTATACTTGTACTCCTTGAGTACTAGAATATTTAAAACTGGAGCTTCAGTGAGCAGATCATCATTATCAAATTTCAAGTTCTCATATTGAGTGTTTGTTTGAATAAATCTTTCACTTTTGCTGTTTTTCCTTTCAGCAATTTTTCTTTCTCTTTATTCCCTAAATTTTCTCTGTTTGTTGGTCACCTTCTTAGGTATTTCACTAGTTGAGTTGTGGGTTTGGTTGACCAACCTAGTTCTCTCAGGTGATTTTGAAAATCTTCGTGAAAAATAATTGTTTTGTTTAAAATTTTCACCCTGAAGTGGAATAGAGTGACTTCCACTTGAACTAGCAAAAAATTTCGGTTGGTTCAATTATATGCCTTTTGAATTTTTTTTTCCCTAGAGGTGGTCTTTCCTCTTGAGGGGGTTCTTCTTCCTTGAGCTTCAAAATGTTCAAACCCATCAGCAAAATGCACATTTGGTCTCTGCTTGGGAGCAGTAGCTGATCTGGGTTGATTTCTATTTTCCGGTTGAACTTGAGTTCGAGCGGAAAATTATTCCGCTTGAACTTCATTCGGAAACCGATTTTGTTTCAAAACAGTAAAACTTCCATTTCTTTCATTTCCAATTAAAACTCTGTTAGATTCAGATCCAAATTATTTCATTGTTTGACTTTTCACAGGTGAAATTCTTCCTATGAGTTTCTTTAAAAAATCAACTTTTGGTTTTTGAAGAAATTTTGGTTTTTAAAAAACGTTTGACTTTACTCAAAGGATTGAACTGACATATGGCAGCTAGAAGTCCTTTTTCTCCACAAAACATACACTCAAGAACTCTGGTTTCAAAAGACTCGTTTTTCAGGGGAGACTCACTTTTGGTCACCTGTTTATAGGTAAGTTGACCAAGTCTTTGAGTTTGACTTCCTTTGGGCTGTTCAGGTTGTTTACCTCCAACTTTTGAATCTTTCGGTTCATAAACAGTTGGGGGTGGTACAACAATTGATTGTTGATACATGGTTCCTGATCGTCATGTGAAGTATCGAGAACAAGACGGAACGTGCAAGTTTAGGTCTGGCCGAACCTTGGCCGAACTCCAGGTTCGGTGCCGCCGAAGCTTGGCCGAACCTGAGGTTCGGCCAGTCGTGATTTCAGCCTATAAATATGTTTGTCTTGTATAGACTTGTAGAGCTTCCGTGTCATATACTTTCTAAGTGTACTCTGTGGTTCTCAGTGGTCAATACAAAGTCTGTTTGTATTTACTCTTTGTGTCTCTACTCATATTACATTGATTTCTATACGACTAAGTAGAAGATCCTCACGCTCAGGCAATTTCATTGATGGTTTTAAGATCCTTGATTGGTCATCTGATGCAGATGTGCTTGCATCAGTGACTTCAGGCTTCTTTGTTTTAACAGATTTTTCAGTGCTTGAATGAGATGAGATGTGATCAACAGTGAGACTGACTTTGCAGTCTGTTTTCAAGGTTTCAATTGGTTCAATTGCAGGTGAGTACTCAATTGGTGGGTCAACATTGTTGTAACCAACACCAGATTTACCATACATCCCTCCCACCCATAACTTTTCAGCCTTTTTGTTTGCAGTTTGAAACTTATCACAAGCGAACAAAGAATCTTTTAATTTGGTCTCAAGAATATCAACCTCAGCCTTAGCATCTTTGGTTTCCTTTCTTAACTTCTCAATTTTAGACAAAGCAATAACTGAGCCAACTAAATTCTTGAAACTCACCTTGCTTTTGTCTAAGCCAATGTGAGCACCTTTTTCTCCTTTGTAGGTTCTGGCTATTATTTTGTAAAATCTTTGGGCTCTAACAGACACCATTGCAAGTTGGGTCAAGATATCCATTTCTTCTAAATCATCAGCACTTATACATTCTAAGTATTCACAAATAAAGCCTTGGTATGAGTCAGTTGCAACATAAGCATTGTGAGAGTTGTCAAACGAGTTTGAGAAGCTCTGTTGACACCTTGGTGTCTCAGGGAAACTGACTATAGGTGACTGATAAGAAGATGAATTTGAAGATCTTTGGTTATGAAAATTAGTAGTCACTAGAGCAGTTGAGAACAGCTGAGTTGATTCAGAAGGTAAGTTTTGCTTAAGATTTAGTTCCATTTCATAGGCACTGAGTACACCATGAACTTAACTAAGCTTCATCTTTTTCAAAATTTTACATTCTGTGATGCTAACAGTGTAAACTGTTCACATAAAAGGCAGGCAACGTAAAAACTTTATATTCACATCAACTTGATCTAGTTTTACATCTACTTTTGGCAGTTCATCAAGTAGGGAAACAAATCTCAGATACTGGTTAGTCATAGATTCACCAGACTTAAAAGTAAAGTTTTCATATTTTTATTTCAAAACATCTTTCTTGTTTTCCTTAACTTCACTGGTTCCTTCATAAATTTCACTCAAAGCATTCCGTAGGCAATGTGCAGTTTTATATCCCTTAAACCCACTTAAGATGGAGTTGGGAAGTGCAGCCTGTAGAGTCCAATATGCTTTGTAGTCAAATTCAAGAGCAACATATTTATCTAAAGGTTTTGGTATCTTAACTTTAGCATCATCAGCTGATAGAACCATAGGAGTATATGGACCTTCAGGCAAGGACTTCCATATACGGCGATCTAAGATCCTAACAAAACCTTCCATCCTGAGTTTCCAGGTACCAAAGTCACCAGGAGTGAACATTGGTGGTTTGTTAGCGCTACAGTTTGAAGATCCTAAACCGAGTTCATTCATTTTGAAAAACTTTTGGAAGACGAAAACTGCAAAGCTTGTAAAGTAAACAAGTAGAGTAACAACTTTGAAGCACTAGAAGTATTCAAAGTGGGAGCCAAAGCTCTGATATCACTTGTAGGATCGGTGTTAATTATACTTTAACTTAACAAAAAACCCTCTACTTTTAAATATAACCCTGCGGAGTGAAGTTATATTTTACTTTACTTAAGCATGTTTTAGTTCTCTTGTACAATGTAAGTGTTTGTTTGCATAAAGATAGTAACAACAAAGTATAGAATACTCGACACTATTTGCATTAACTCAAAGTTACACTATTACAAGGTGATCAAGAACCATGTGTAAACTAAGAGCTAACTAGGGTATATATAGTGCAGATGAGATCAATGACAACCATTGATCTCAAACGATTTAATCTAAACCGTTAAACAAAAAGTCAAATACAACTACTAAAAGAATAAACTTCGACAGATGGGATATCTTGGGTGTGATCAGCAACATTCTTCTTTGGGAGTGAAAATGCATGAGCGTGTGGATCGTGTACTTAGTCGTAACGAAATCAACGTATAACGAGTTGAAACACAAGAGTAAATACAAATGAGCCTTGTATTAACCACAGAGAGTTTACACAGAGACACTTAGAAGATATATCCCCAAAGTTACAAACTCTATTACAAGACTGCTATTTATACACATGTAATCCCGCTGGTCCGAACCTCCTGTTCGGACAAGGTTCGCTGTGTCCGAACCTACAGTTCGGCCAAGGTTTGGCCAGACCTAAACATGCACAATCCGTCTTGTATTCGATACTTCACATGACGATCAGAAATCATGTATCAACAAACTCCCCCTCGGCATGTGTAGTTTCATCTTCCTTCTAAAACTTGTATCTTGTATCTTCAATCAAACTCTTCCTTGATTTTGACGATGAGTTCAATCTTGAATACTTGATATTGCATCGTGTGTAATTTCTTTACCAACAATCTTCAGAAGACTTGAAGTTGTGATGTCCTCTTTCCACTTAGACACCTGCCAACATAAATAATCTTGGTGCAAAATGTCTCTTCGAGAATCCAAGATATTTTGATTTTGAAATTGATTTAGTATTCAGTGTTAATCAATCGAAAACAAAAATAGAAGCAAAAACTTTTTGGCTTTTAGAAACTTTATATCAAAACACACCTAGTTTTTTTTTATATTTTCTAATATGAACTGTAAATGCAATACAAAATCAGACACTATTTTTGTCTTTTGCGAGAAAGATCACAGCTTGGGATCATATTGGACATAACATGCTGAACTACACTTCAATTTCGATTTTTGTAGCACAAAAGCCATGTCGTTTGCAGATATAATTTGTCCAACTTTAAACTCTGGCACAATCATACTCATAAAATCTGGATATGTGAAGGTATTAATTAGACATGCAATGACCCGTGTACCCCACACTATCAGACATACTCAGATATGGTTTTACTTATCACATTTTGTGATTTCATTTGTGATTTTAATCACATAATGATCGTAACCATGAAATAGTCAATTGTGTTCCATGCAAAAAGAAATAAGAACGTTAAATCGTCTACCTTAAGTTCGATCTTTCGATACGCAGATAAGGCCACGGATTTAACAAAATAAGAAGAAAAAAATTGAAATTGTATAACTCAACAACAATCAGGTCGGTACCCCCGTACATGCAGAGAAAGTCCGATGAGTTATACGAAACACCAAAGAAAATAAAGCAGAATGTCAAAGAAAAATAATTAGGTCGACCTTGTGAGCATGCAGAGAAAGTCCGATCGTTTGACAAAATAAAGAAAATTAAACAAGTTTAAATGTTTGCAAAATGAACACATGTATACACAGTGACTTCTCATTTTATTTTTCACATATCTTTTTCTTGATACATCGTGAGATATGCATCAAGATGTTGTCCACTAGATCAAGCATCAGATTTTTAGTGTATATCTCATTCGTATACTTTCTGATTTGCCGAGCCTATCTCACACATCGATCAAATCATCTTATGGCTTTTTCACCTACTTTATCCATGAGTTAGACAATGTCAGCCAATGTACCATCATTTTCCAATCATGTCGGATACAATTTCTCATTTTTCCTTGTTTTTGGCTTTTTGCATTTTTCAGTGTTTTTGTCTTTTTTAAATTTCTCCCTCTGAAAATGACAACTCTATTTATAGATTTTCATTTTTACGATTTGAAAAACAAGACAGTATTTTTGGATTTTGCAATAACAAACTCCCTCTGAAACTGAGACGGATTGAAAAAACAAGGAAAAAAAATTGATCAACCAACACAAATACTTGCAGTTTAGTCTTTGGAAATTAAAATTTGATTTTGAAATTCAAGTTAGTTAGAACAGATATTTCAAAATCAGTAATTTCCCAATCACCGAAAGGTCTTCTTGAAATAACTGCTAACACCAAATAAATCATTAGTCGCTCTGGGGTTGACCCGATTCAACAGCGTTAGGTCGCCCGGTGTCTTCCACAAAGTCTTTTTTGGCCTTGGAAACAACTTTTGGTTTCCACATTTGTAAATTTTTTGATTTTGGATCAGAACCGGAATCAGATTCAACCGACATACTTGATTTAGACCAAGACGATTTACAGGTTGATTTAATCTTTGAGGACCATGGTTCATCAAAAATTTGACCTTTGTTATCCACATACTTGGCAGTGTTGTGGATATATGCAGTCGTCGGACAATCAGCAGCAAAATTTCCCGGTTGACGACATGCATAACAAAGTCTTTCTCTAAAAATGTTTAAAAATTGTTTTGATTTTTGAAAACCAGATGAATGTTCAGAATCAAAGTTATCAAAGAAATCATCAGAAGAGTCATACCTAGGAGATGGACTCCGTGAAGATGATGACCTTCCAGAATAATAAGAAGTGTCCTTCTGAGGAGGTAATTTCTTTGTAAGTTTTGCTTTAACAACTTTCTCAGCCTTCACTGGTTTCTTAGTTTGAACTGGTTCCTCTTTCACTTTGTAACCCAAGCCTTTGTGTTTGAATACTTGATTCTTTGAAGAATTGGAAGAAGAACCCGAAGCTTCTCTTACCTTAGCCTCGCTAGTAAATTTGACTTTGATATCTTTCAAGTTGTTCTTCTTAATCAAAACTTCCTCTTCTTCGATTGCGGATGAAGAAGTTGAAGCAACCTTATCAAAAACTTTTTCATTCTCCAACAAAACAGACTTTGAAACAAATTTTGGAGCTTCACCCAAAGGCTTTTCTTCTTTTTATACTTTGACTTATTCTTCTTGGGTGGAGTGGCAAATTTTGAATAATCATTCAACTCAGCTTTCGGATCAATTGGAGCAGAAGTAACTTCAATTAAATCCACTGGTTGAGGGACGAAGTGAACATCATCCTTCTGAGAATTCTCCGCACTTTTATCCTGTTTGTACAAGAAATTCAGCAATGTTGGTGACAAATTGCAATTCTTCACTTGCCTTTTCAACTCCAAAATCTCCAACTGCAAAATCATTAATTTTCTGTTGAGCCTCAAACACCTCCTTTTGTGACTTGATGAACCTTGCATTGAGATCATCATATTCATAAGTTTGTAGTTTTCTGATCTCACATTCAGCAAATAACTCTTCAAGGACACTTTCTCTCTCTTGCTTATAAATCTCAACATTTTTAGTCAACACTTCATTTTTATATCGATAAAGAACATTATCATCTTGAAGCATAGAAATCTTGTTTTGAAGCTTCGCAATAGTAGTAGCAGTTTCAACAAAAAGAGCACTAGCCATTTCATATTTTTGCTGAACTAGATAACTTTTCTCAAATAAATTTACAAAATCTTGAATTGCATCTAAAGCTTTAGCTTTGGCTTTCTCACACTCTTTAGCCAATTGTGTTTTCTCTTTCAAAACATCTTCATGAATATGGACCAATTCATAATATTTCTTCTGAAAATCATCCAACTCTTTCTTAAGCACAATAATCTCTTCAGTTGACATTTTTGAACGTTGATCAAAACTTGCAATCTTCTTGATCAATTTTTCACATTCTAGACACTTGACTTTTTCAGCTTTTGAGTTTTCAATAACCTTTGGTAAAACTTCTTGAACCAATGATTCACTTGAATAAGAATCAGAATCAGTCAAAAAGCTGTCATCATCATCATGACGATCAGTTAAAGCCATTGTAATTGGAGCAATTTTCCTTTTAGCCTCAGAATCTGCACTCCGGGCAAACTCATTTGGATGCCAAAACACCTCATTTAATCCCTCATCAAACGAAACAGATTTTTCTTCAACTTTGGGACTTTCATTTGGTGAATGAAAAACTAATTGAGCATGTTGACCAGATTTCAATTTACTTTCTGCAGAACCTGGACATTCTCGAGCAAAGTGACCATAGACGGAACACTTATAACATTTCACTTTAGATTTGTCCAAACCAATCTTACCTTCCTGATTCAACCGCTTCTTACCAGTTCTATTGAAAAATTTCTTCGTTCTTCAAACCAACATAGCATACTGCCAGTTTAGATCCATTTCCTCCAAATGATCATAATTGATTTGATCGTAATCTTCATTTGCCAATTCAGCATTACTCACAGCACCAGTGATAACACCAAAATATGAAGATACCAATGCAGACATCAAAGCATTATAATCATCGATAGTTTGAACAGACAATGCACTTTGAGTCGAAGAACTAGGAATGAAACAGTACAACCAACAGAAGAATAACTTGGAGTTTCAGATTTACCTGCGAGAAATGATGTAGGGGTGCAGAACTAAGAATATTAGATTTCCCATCATTTATAGTTGAATCATTGTTACCATAATACACTGAAGGATTTTGAACTTGCTCAGGTAGTGACTTATTCACCTTTAACTCCATATCCCTTGCTTGGATTCTTTATATCAAATCATTAAATGTCAATTTTGGATATTCTTTATCATGAGTGACCATCATCACATAATTTTCCCATTTATCTGGTAAAGCTTCCAAAATCTTTTCTTTCTTATAAGCTTCTTCTTTTGTAAGATTCACCAACTTCATTTCACTCATTAAATGAGCAGATCTTGTGATCAGATTTGGAATCGATTCATTTTGATAATGCATGAAACTATCAAATTCCTTCTTCAACACCTTTTGTCGACTTTTCTTATATTGGTCATTGCCTTCACATCGCTTTTCTAAAGCATCCCACAAACTCTTTGCTGTGTAGTTACTTGAGAATTGATGTAATAATTCTGTAGGGCAATGCCATTGTTAAAGTACCATATGCCTTCTTCTCGGCATGATACGCTTTCTTTTGTTCACCTGAAAGCTTCCTTTGAAGAATTGGTTCCCCATCTTCAACTTTAGGGATAAACATATTGATCAGAATATGACAACCACATATCAATATCATTCGCAGAAACATACGCTTCAAACTGTGTAACCCAACTATGATAATCTTCCAATTTGAGCAATTTAGGAACTTTCTGACTTGTTCCGATTTCATTATTATAGTTTATCATCGTTTGCATCGTAGCTTGAACCGAATTCTAAATAGCTGCGAACGCTTGAAAATCGGACATCTTTGAAAAAACTAGTTACTGTTCACTCCGAACCTCCGCCGAACCTCCTCCGAACTGCGTCCAAACTAGCTCCGAACTAAAATTCGACTGAAATCCCTCCGAACCTGAACTTTGAAAGAACAAACAAAACTGGACCGAACTTGTACCGAAAGATGACCGAACACTGTCCAAACTTGGACCGAACTACCTCTGAACCTAACTGAACTCTCACCGAACCAATAGAAGGACCGAACTCCGTCCGAACCTCGAGTTCGGAGCGGGTACTCCGAAGTTGTCCGAATCTCAAACGAGACCTAGTTTACTCGACACCATTCCTCCATTTTCAGTGTTTTTGACTGAATATTTCGATAGGAATTCAAGCAAGCTCGATAGAAACACTCTAGAAATGGACTTTTGACGAGAAGCACACTCGAGATGATCAAACGAACTCAAAAACGATACTCATTTTCGCAAAAATGTGAATTTCGACTCAAAACTCTGAAAAACAATGATCTCCGACTAGTAGAGCAAACCAAATGCTCTGATACCACTTGAAAATGCGTGAGCATGTGGATCGTCCACTTAGTCGTAACGAAATCAATGTATAACGAGTTGAAACACAAGAGTAAATACAAATGAGCTTTGTATTAACCACAGAGAGTTTACACAGAGACACTGAGAAGATATATCCCCGAAGTTACAAACTCTATTACAAGACTGCTATTTATAAACATGTAATCCCGCTGGTCCGAACCTCCTGTTCGGACAAGGTTCGTTGTGTCCGAACCTGGAGTTCGGCCAAGGTTCGGCCAGACCTAAACATGCATAATCCGTCTTGTATTCGTTACTTCACATGACGATCAGAATCCATGTATCAATAGGGAGAGTGGCTTTGATAGATTTGGAAGCAACTAAGAAGCTTTTATAGGATTGTACGACTGAAAAGACTTCTCAGGAAAAGTCCAGTTGAACTACCCTTTCCGCTTGAACTTGAGACTTCCGCTTGAACTTCAACTTCAGCCGGAACACTTCAAAATTGGCTTTCAGCCGGAAATCTTCAAAGCGATATTCCTTACAGTGTGCAAGCGTAGTTATAAGATGATATTAGTCTTATAAATTTAAAAGTCATATTTGCATATTTTATTTATATATACTCGTGTGCATCAAAGGCTTTTTGGTGCTGCTGTCGGGGAAGCAAGTCGTCATTCAGGACCTCCTTAGGTTAGTTAGCTTAGGTAGACTTTCCATTTTGTTTTGCATTTCTTCGTTCAACATTTCGGAAAAATAAAAAAAATCTAAAAACTTAAAAAATCCAAAAAAAAAATTTCTTCTGCTATTTCCGCTCGTGCGAATCGTCCAATTCTGATCAAGCTTTTGATGATCCTAAACGCGTCATACACCAAGCAAGAAGGATGGGGGATGCAGCGCAGCATTTGATCGCTGATTACACGAAGCCAACACTCGAAGGAGGGCAATCAAGCATCAGAAGACCCACCAATTAAATGAAGTTCGAGATTAAGCATGGAGTCATCCAGATGTTTTAGAATACTTCGCAATTCCACGGGTTAGCAGAGAGTGTCCACACATGCACATTGACACGTTTCTCGAAATATGTGACACATTTAAGCTCGATGGTCTTACAAACGATGCAGTCTTGCTTCGTTTATTTCCATTCACTCTAGAATGCAATGCCAAAACTTAGCTTAAGACCCTACCAGCAGGTTCCATCACTACATGGGATCAGTTGGCTGAGAAGTTCTTAGTCAAATACTTCCCTCTCTCAGAAACCACTCGTCTTCGAAATAACATTACTACATTTTCCCAAGAAGAGGGGGGAGGTTTACATGAAGCATGGGAAAGATATAAGGGGTTACTACGCAAATGTCCTCACCACAACATGGACGTGTGGCTACAAGTTCAATATTTTTACAAGGAGTTGTGCAGTCCCACCCGTATGCACGTTGATTCCTCATCTGGAGGGTCAATTCTTAGCAAAACTTCGGCTGATGCCATCACGTTAATTGAGAGTCTAGCGGCAACAAGCTATGACTGGAAACCTTCAAGGGGTCGCTAAATCTCTAATTCCAAGCAGCCTAGCGTTAATGCCATAGACGATGTCACTGCATTAAATGCAAAGATCGAAGCTCTTACGAACTAGGTGAATCGTCTAACCACTAAATCAAGTGGATGTGATGCCTGTGGTAGTGCTCATACCTTGGTTAAGTGTCCGGTTTTCGCAACTATGTTAACTTAGCAGGTTGAATCCACTCATATTTTTTATGGTCGCCCATCAGACCAATCTAACCGTGAACCTTTCAACTCAGATAACAAGAATCAATGAAGTAGCTAATGGCGAAACTCGAATTCCAATTTTAATAACTCCAATCAACCTTATCAACCACCTCATTATAACCAAGGTGAACCATCCAAATTGGACAAATTGGAAAAGTAAGTCCAAAGTCTAATGAATCCTGACAGTAAACCCGATACTGAAATAAAAAATCAGCAAGCTAGTATCCAAAAATATGGAGAGACACTTAGGGAAAATAGCAAATCTTTTGTTTAAAAGGAATAAGGGTGAGTTGCCTAGCAACACTAAAGTGAACCCTAACGCTTGTGTCAACATGATCTCCATCGTTGATTTAGAAAAAGACTCACTTGAGAAGAAGCGTGCCCAACTAAGAGACCACACTCGTGCACTTCAGAAGAAGCAGTTGGAGGAATATTATGAAGATCACAAGGAGGATATAGAAGAAGAGCGGAAATATCACCAATTCCTCGATCTCATCCTTGAACGCGATGCTAATGGAGAAGACATCTCACCTTCCTACGAAGGTTATATTCTAATCAAATCCTTTATCAAGTTTCTTTCTTCTTATCGCAAGAAACCATCTTTGGCCACTTCGACCAAAACTACTTTAGAACTACCAAAAAAACGAAAGGATCCAGGAAGTTTCATTATCTCCTCCAGGTTTGGATCTTTGTCCACCATAGAAAGTGCTCGAACTAGGTCTATTGCAGCCAATAAGTCTCAGTATTCAACTGGCTGACCAGTTATAAATCAACTCCAAGGGATTTATCAATGATGTAATAGTTGATATTGAGATTCTGAAGTTTCCTGCAGATTTTATCGTGCTTGATGTTCGTTTTAATTAATTTGATCCTATCATACTTGGGCGTCCGTTTTTGGCTACTGCCAAAGCACTGATCGATCTGAAGCTGAGCGTATCACCCTGAGAAGTGGTGAAACGGAAATCTCATTTGCGCCAACACAGACTAATCTCAAGGCATTAATTTTCAAAGATAAAGAGGAGATTGTGTGCTTTATGCAGTCCACTGACCTGAGCGAGTCAATTCCCCCTCTAATTCTATCTAAAATACCTCAAGGGGTACCATTTGAACCAACATTGCTAGTTCCTTGCTTTTTGAGTCTTGAACTTGTCAACTCACTCCTTGATTTCAAAAACCCAAAGATTGAGCCACCTGATGAGAAGGTGCGTTCACACCTCCACTCTCTAAAATTTTGAGTGAAGGTGGGTCTGGCTGAAGACCCTATAAAAACTTAGTGCTTCTTGGGAGGCAACCCAATTTCCATTATTTTATGTTTGTTTTCATTTTCGTTTTTTGTGTGTCGAAATTTGTTGAGTTTTTATTCGAATTCTATCATTTCAATTGACTTGTTCAATTGCATTCATTCTTTCTTTATGTTTCAATGCCTCTATTGATCAGTCGTGCTTAAAAATTGCACGAAACGAAGTTTTGAAAAATTATGTTTCGGGTTTTTTCACGGCTCGTTACCCTATAACGGCCCGTTACGAAATAATGACCTAATGGCCCGTGTTCCCGATACGACTTGTTATCGACTTCAATTTGAAACTTATATATAGAATTTTCCAGACGACTTTTCAAAACCCTAAATCGCATTGGACGGTTCCTGGGGCATCTTTGAATAATCCAAGGTACTAAATTCATCGTTCTTCATCGTTCTATCTTTTTTTATCAAGAAACATCCAATCGAATAGTCTCTTTCACAAATTTCTCTTGCTATTTTGAGCATAATGGTTTCTTTACCCCTGTTATGTTCTTCATTCGTTTATTAATTTTAACGATAATCACACTTAATTCTTGAATCTTAAATTGTGATCGTTGTAAAGGATTAAGGGTGGGGATGGCAACAAGTTCCCATCTCCAGTTCGAACTTAATGGCTAATTTTTTTTTATCATCCATGGTTCTGGTTAGAAAAAAAAATCGATTTTTTTTTTGAAAATTAGCCCGATACGACCCGTTACCCCGTAAAGGGCCGTGATGATGTCCTTTACATAATACTTGGTCAAACGATTTGTTCGCCTGTAACGAGCCGTGACGCCATGTAAAATTTCAATCTTTTGTATTTTATTGTCTTGCTGTTTTCTCATAGATGAAAGGCAAGCGTCCTATGATTGAAGTCACCAATGTGAGGAGCTATGATTATGAGGCTCGTCCTTCAAAATGAATGAGAGGAAGACCAGGAAAGGTGCAACCTCTGAAGCAAAAAGATAAAATTTTCCAAGTGTCTCTAGAATTCATCAATCTGTGCCAGCATCTTGACAAGATGGAGACGGACATGGCCAATAACTATAGGAAATTGACCAACAGTATACAAGATATCCAAGACAGGCTGGATGTGGTTGGTTTTCACTTGAGAAGTCTAAAGCATCGAGTCGATGACTTGATGGTCTCCATGCCAAGTGCTACGGTCACTCCACCTCTTCGCGCCAATCACAATGTGCCATTCAATGAAGCCATGGAGAATCTTGATCACCCAGATAGCACTGAATCTGAAAATGAACCAGAAGAAGATCCACATTCATCGTGATAGTTCGAGTCTATGTTTTCTATATTATTATCTATTTTATTATCTAGACTTCTTATGTGACTTGGATTGCTTGTTTACCTTTGGATGTTTGTTTGAATAATGACATGACAAAAAGACTATGATTGATTGAATAAATGGAATGCTTTATTTTTATTTACTTTTGGGTAATGCTTAATTTTTCCATTTGCGTGTAATGTTTTTCCTTTGAGTCTTGTAAGTAGCAAAGGAATCAAAGAATGAAGTTCTGGTAGGCAAATGAACGGGAAAGCAACCAATTGGGTTAATGAAGAACCATACTCCATAATCTTCTAGCTGTCAGGCTCGTTTGTTCCCTTTTCTTTTATCTTATGTTTTGTAGTGTTCTCAAGTACATTGAGGACAATGTACGAATTTAAGTAGGGGGATGGGAGACTCGCCTGAAGTTTGCATGTTTTATTGTGAATTCGTTTAAAAGTTGTCAAAACTTTTCATTTTTTTTTTGCATGCTAAAATTTTTACACTGCTAAAACTTAAGCTATCAATTGATTTTGTGGATCCTAAAGTAGACTTCTTAACTCTGAATACTAGACCAAGGAAAGCTTTTTCCACCTTTCATTCATTACTATACAACTCTAGGCATGTATTTAGACCCTTATGCCTAGCTAAGTCCTATGTTGCTTTTTAGGATAGATTAGACCTGATAAAACTTTGACAACAATTCTAGTGTTGGTGTACGAGGAAGGAAGCTTAGATACTCAACCAGACTTAAGCCCTGTTTCCATTCCGTTTCCATGGTGAGATTTTTTTAGCCTTAATCAAGCTTTCTACTCACTAGGAGCTTGAGTTCTATTCTTGTATAACAATAGAGAGTGTCACATGTGACCTACTTCTAGAACTTGACATTTGTATACTTTACGAGACTATGCTCATGAAACAAGCAAATATGACCGAGGCATGCCCTAGGATAACCTTATTTTGCATTTTACACCTTCAGTTTTTTCATATTTATATTTCTATACCCTAACCCAAATTTCCTTTAGTTTACCCCTGTTAAGCCTCGTTTCCATTTCGTTTGGTCACCCTATTAAACCTAATAGACTTAGCCCATTTTTCTTTTCACCTTTATTTCTAGGTAGCTATCTGTTTGGTATGCTAGTAGAATAATCCCAGCAAAAAGAAAAAGAAAAGATATGATATGCCGATGAGTATTAAAAAAAAGTATGATTGTATAATTATTAGAAGAGAATCTATGAGTTCAAATATTCTTCTTCATAAGTTTAGAATAAGAGAAGAAAATCTATGAGTTTAAAGATTTTCTTTCGTTTGAATTAGTTAGTTGATTTGGTAACCATCAGATCTTGTGCACCCAAGTTTTCACCCTTTGTGAATCCAATTCCATTCCCTACACCAACTACAACCTTAGCCCTAAAGTCCTCTTGATTAGCAAGTTAGTTAGAATGTTAGTTAAATTACGATCGTTTGTCAAGCCTATGGTATGGAAAGTCCATGCTGATGCAAATTGAGAGCACCATAAAGTCTAGTACATTATTTACTAGTTATCCATATATAAAGCTTGAGTGGAGTGTACATTGTGAGTTAGTCTAGTGGAGTGTACATGTGAGTAACTATGCCTTTGTGTCTTTAATCGTTTAGAGTTGTAACCACCATCCATCACTTCTTTTTAAAAGCTTTGTTAGGAAAGGTAATGATGTAGTTGGAGGTTTGCTCAGGGATGAGCAAAGTGTAAGTAGGGGGATATTTGATGTGCTTTAAATTACACATCTTTTTTTGTAGTTAAACACCCATGAATGTTGATGGTTTATGTATTATTTTGGTCCATTTTACCCTTTGTTTGGTATGAAATGTCCTAAACAGGTTGAAAGAGGGGGCCAAAGTGATAATTGAAGATTTTACTAGGATTTGAAGAGAAATTGCTCAAGATTCGTAGGATTTACTTTTTCTCCACGTCACAGTAAAGGTGTAGAAATGACAGAAGTGTCTTGCTATCGTTCTAACACACGCTATTTATAGTTAGTGACAATCTGGCCTGTGTACTAACTGGTGGACCAATTGGTACGGGCGTACTAATTGGTACAACGTACTAGTTGGTACGGCACCATTGATATTGTCACTACAACTCACAGACTCGCTCTAATCTAGATACAATACACGAGACACATTGTAGCATAAGAATACGCTCTAACAAACTCCCCCTTAACGTGTAGTGTATCTATTCTCTAACTAAACTCCAGTCTTCAATCTTCAACATTGCTGCATCCGATCTTTGAGTTGAAATCTTGTCAGAAATAGAACTTGCATGGCTGGATCACTCTTGAATCATTTTTGATCTTCAAGATCCACTTGTGAAAGATACTTCAAACTCTCCCTTTCACCATGTTTTTAGTCTTGACACACATAACCTGTAATTTCAAAAGACAGAAACACGGTTTCCTTTTTCTTTTTTAAAAATTAATTTAATCTTGGTGCAAAACTTCTCTTCGAGAATCCAAGATATAGATTTGAAATTTGATTTCGCATCACATGTCGATCGGTCGAAAACAAATAAGAAACTAAATATTTTTGGCTTTTTGAAAGTTTTCATCAAAACACACCGAAAATCTTTTTTATTTTTCTAAGTTTATACTAAAACACACCTAAAATCTTTTTGGACTTTTCGGATATGAAACATAAATGCAATACAGAATCAGACACTATTTTTGTCTTTAGCGAGAAAGATCACAACTTGGGATCATATTGAACATAACATGCTGAACTACGTTTCAATTTTAATTACTTCAGCACATAAGTCATGTCGACTACCGGTATAATTTGTCCATCTTAAACTCAGGCTCAATCATACTCATAACATCTGGATATGTTATTGTATTGATCAGACATACTCAGATATGCATTTGCTTATCACACTTTGTGATTTCATTTGTGATTTAATCACATAATGATTGTATTTATGATATTGTCAACTGTGTTCCATGCAAAAATAAATAAGAACGTTAAATCGTCTACCTTAAGGTCGATCTTTCGATACACAGATAAGGCCTCGGATTTAACAAAATAAGAAAATAAAAACAAGTTGAAATTGTATAACCCAACAACAATCAGGTCGATACTTCCGTATACGCAGAGAAAGTCCGATGAGTTATACGAAACACCAAAGAAAATAAAGCAGAACGTCAAACGAACAACAATCAGGTTAGTCTCGTGGACACGCAGAGAAAGTCCGATCGTTTGACAAAATAAAGAAAATCAAACAACTTTAAATTTTTGCAAAATGAACACATGTTTAGACAGTGACTTCTCATTTTTCTTTTTCACATATCTTTTCAATATCTTGAGGCATGCTTCAAGATGTTGTCAACTTGGTCAAGCATTAGTATTTAATGAATATCACATTTGAATACTTTCTGATTTAATGCCGAGCCTACCAAGCACATCAAACAATGATCTTATGGCTTTTTCATCTATTTTATCAATGAGTCAGACACGTAAGCCAATGTACCATCATTTCCCAATAATGTTGGATACAAATTTCTCATTTTTTAATGTTTTTGTATTTTTCCGTTTTCTCCCCCTTAAAATGAAAACTCTATTTTTGGATTTTCATTTTAACAACAACACAAAGACACTATTTTTGGGTTTTCAATTTTCTCCCCTAAACTATTTACAAAATGTATTAAAGAGAGAAAAAATTGACCTTTCGACATGGATACCTTTGAGTTTTAGCTTTCAGAAAATTTCAGTTTTTGAAATTTGATATCACTTGAAATTTAACATAAATCAGCAGAATACTTCTCCATCAGTAACTTTTCAATCACCGATAGGTCTTCTAGAAGTACCTGCACACTGGTCAAACACATTAGTTTATAAATGACCCGAAGGGAATCGCTTCTGGTCGACCAGTGTCCTGATTTCCTTTCGAAACCACTTTAGGTTTCCAGTTTTGTTGTTTTGGTAAATTTGCATTTGATAAACTAGTCACAATGGATTATGAAAAACAACCTACATATGGAATATTTTGAAAACGAGGAATAAATCTTCCTTGAGTTTTGAAAAATGTAGGTTGATGTTCATCAAATACTCTGCCATATTCATCAATGAATCTCTGTTTGGCAGATTTACCAACAATTGGAACCTTTCCTCTTTTCAATGTAGAAGCAGCAGAAACCGGATAATCTCGTGCCATATGCCCTTTTTGGCGGCAATTATAACACAAGCGCTTGTTTAATTTTTTCCTCTTTGGAACCTGCAAAGCTTCACAAAAAACATTTTCTCCAAAATGATCATAAAAAGAGTCATATACCTGAAATCGATGATCATGAACCCATTTGGATGTCAGGCTCGTTGGAGCAGAATTTGAACCTCCAGAAGAATATTTAGCAACTTGTGGCTTCTTGCTCTTCAGATCAATATTCTTGACAAACACTGCAACAACTTTTTGAGCATCCACACAATGTAATGGAAATTCTTTGTCATAAAAGATTTTTTCTGAACCTTTGAGTTTGTAAAGCCTCTCCGGTTGACCTTTTTCAGCCTTGAAAACATCTTTCCGAACCTGCTTCTTATTAATTTTCTTCAACTGCGGTTGTTTTTGAATCTTAGAAGTATCAATATCAGGAATTTTCTTCTTAAAACCTAGACCTGAATGTTTTCCCGAAACCTTCTCTTCTGAACCAGATAATTGATGCCCGTT
>JBCNJP010000010.1:51444001-51467000 GCA_039602395.1 Deinandra increscens subsp. villosa
CAAGACGAGAAAACTCTGCTTTGATCTTGTTGATATCTTTTGGAGCATCAACAATTGTTTCAGCAATGTCAGTTATTGAACTTGCAAATTTCTCTTTGCTATCAAATAAAGAACCAGACACAATCTTTTCATCGTTCTGTTCTTTCTGTGACTTCGCAACCTTTACTCCATCAGATTTCTTATCCACAAAATTCAGAATAATCACAGTTTCTACCTTTTCCTTTAGATCATTAACACCTTCTTTGAGACTTCCTGGTGGTGAAACTATTTTGTTAAACATCTTCTTAAAATTTTCATATGTGGCCAGAAAACTTGTAAAAGATTGAGAATTAGTAACATTGTTCAAAAGACATTTTGAATCAATTACTTTAATCTTTAAATCAGAAATTCTTTATTGAGCTTCAGCCAACTCTTTTTCCGTTGCAATCAACTTCTTCGCCACTTTATGAGTTTCATACTTTGCAACCTCAACTCATCTAATCCAGCAACTAATTTTTTCTTTAATTTATCTTCATTCCTTTTCTAAATATCCAAGTTTGCATTTTGAAATTTCTTCACTCTTACTAACTCCCTCTTCTCGTCTAGCAGCTTTTCCATATCAATTTGATAAGACTCAATTTTAGCAGCTTGTTCGACAGAAGTGTTAGTAAGTATATCAAGCCTGGACTTAGATTTATCAAAAAGATTTTGAAAATCTTTTACAATATCCTCAGCTTCATCTTTCCATTTCTTCACTTCTTTGACTACTTCAGCATTTTCTTCAGACAATGTTATGTACTTTTGTTCAAGATCCTTTTCAACGCTTTGAAACTTTAATTCTTTTTCAACAACCTTTTCCTGAAAATCTGAGAATTTTTCTCTCTGAAAAGACAATTCCTGAAGAAAATCTTCCAACTTTTGTTGTTCTTTTGCCAATTCTTCTATCTTTCTTTTATTTTCATCAACCAACAACTCATTATCCTTTATTAAGCTATGAATCTTCTTGTCTTTCAGAGAACAAAACTCACAAACCGATTCATCGCCACTATTTCTAGAACCACTTATTTCAGATTCAGAATCAGTTACTTCTTCTTCATCATCACTATGAACAATTTGAGCAATCATTGCAGATGGGGCAGTCCATGCAGACTCATCATCGCAGTCGGCAGCCCAATCATAACTATCTTTCGAAGTAATAGATGTTAAAGCAATTGGATGTGAATCATCAGAAGTTCACCCCTAGTTATATTGTTTATCAACTTGAGAAACTAAAGCTGTTGGAGACTTTGATGAAGAAGCAGTTGATTTTGAACATTCACGAGCAAAGTGTCCAAAATTAGACCATTTGAAACATTTTGCCTTCGATTTATCTATGCCAACCTTGCCATCCGTATTTAAACTTTGAAATCCGGTCTTCTTCTTGAATCTTTTGACTAATTGAGCTAGCATTGCAAGTTGCCAATTAATATCCATTTGTTCAAGATTATCTGGATCGATCTGATCAAAATATTCTTCAATCAGATTAGATATTTTCAAACCACCATTCAGCAATCCATAATATGAAGATAATAAAGCCGAAATCAATGCCAAATGTTCATCAGGTGTTTTTGCAGAAAACGAAATTTGACTCGAATTATTTAGAACAATGAAATTACACCCTCTTGATGAATTTTCATAATTTCTTGATCCATGACCAGCAACAAACGCTGTTTGAGGTGGATTTGAGGAACCAAAACTAGATGATTTAGACTTTGCATTGATACTTGCAGAATTTTGACCATGATACAATTCTGGATTTTGCAGTTGAGCAGTTGATTTATTTGATTTCATCATTTCCATTTCTCTAGCCTGAAGCTTTCCGGTTAAATAATGAAATGAAAGTGCAGAGTATTCTTTGTCATGAGTAAGCAACAACACATAATTTTCCCACTTTTCTAGTAATGTTTCCATCAATTTCTCTTTTAATTCCTCCTTAGTCTTTTCAATTTTAACCACTTTCATCTCACTAATCAGATGTGAAAACCTTGAAACAAGAGCTGAAATATTTTCTTTTTCATACTGTAGAAAATTTTCAAATTCCTTGTTCAACACTTTTCGTCTACTCTTCTTATATTGGTCATTTCCTTTACATTGAGCCAAATAGAGCATCCCACAATTGTTTAGCTTTCTTGCATGTGCTGAATTGATGCAACAACTCGGTAGGTAAAGCCATAGTAAGATAACCATAAACATTTGTGTTGATGTATGCAGAAAATCGTTGCTTCCAATTTTGATAATCTTCCAACTTTAACAGCTTAGGAACTTTCTAACTTGTTCCTATTTCATTATCAAAATTGAGCATAGCTTGTACCGTGCTTTGCATAGCCGCAAATGCTTGAAAATCCGACATCTTTTCTGAAATATGATACTTCAAAAACTTGTAACTCAAAAAAGGAGGTCTTCCAAGTGGATTTTGGGTGTCAAAATAGAGGGTACTAGCCGTTAGACAGTAAATTCTAGATCTCGTCGAGACTGTCTTTTTGGCTGGTACTGGGTTCCGTAATTCTTAACAGTTCTCAAGTTACGTCAGTTTTAGTAACGACTACTTTTCTGCCAGCGGACCAAACTTCTCAACATACCATCTCTGAAACAAATCAATGAGCGTACCAAATCTCGGACCAGAATCACCAACGTACCAGATTTACCAATGTACCAGCAGCGGACCAATATGGTACGTCATAACTGGCAGTGTACCAGTGATTAACCGTCACGTACCAGACTTGAAGATTACCAACCGTACCAGAAACTGATGAATATTGCCTTGCGTACCAGCAGCATACCAAAGGCGTACCAGCTGTTCTTCCGGCACACCAACGGCATATCAGACTCAAATCGACGGATTTTTCGAATTTTCGACTTTTGGAACTGGAAATTGATACAGTGAGGTGCGCAAATACACTAGGAACGCTCAGAAATCATTTTTAGCATCAGAAACACTCGGAATTAGAAGAATTTGAAGAAAAATGTAAGAAACCCAAACTTCTCTCTCTAAAAATCCAAAAATCGATAAAAAAACATAGCAGTACAGTAACCAAATGCTCTGATACCACTTGTAAAACCGAGATACGATCTTACTACTGCATGCTTTGATCAATGTAGTGAACACGAGAAGTAAATAAGCTTTATTCTTATTAATCACTTGAAGATTACAAGAAGTAAGCTCTGGTTTCTCTCTCTAGAACACACACAGTAAAGGTGTAGAAATGACAGAAGTGTTTTGCTATCATTCTAACACACGCTATTTATAGTTGGTGACAATCTGGCCTGCGTACTAACTGGTGGACCAATTGGTACGTGCGTACCAATTGGTACGACGTACCAGTTGGTACGACACCATTGATATTGTCACTACAACTCACAGACTCGCTCTAATCTAGATACAATACACGAGACACATTGTAGCATAGGAATACGCTCTAACACCGCGACGGAATTTTAGATAATTTTAATTAGTCATGGATTTATTCCGTTTTATTTATTGGGGTTCTCGTTTATATACGTCACGCGCACGTTGGTTATCGACCACTGACGTGTTAGCTTTATTATCCGGTTAATTATGCAACTTTTTCCGTTATGTCTCACGGTTTATTTTTAGCTGATGCCGCGCAGATGTCAACTAACCGGATTAACTGGAATCTCAGTTAAATTATTGGAATATTCCGGTTAAAATTTTCGGGAAGCCGTTACTTGTCGAAAATTGATGGAATTTTCTCAGATCGCGCCGTTTTCACCGGTATTTCTAAGAAATCTTCACGGAATATTTTTCCGAGCTCGCTTTTCTTCGCCCAAAATTACGAAGACTCCAGTTATGATTATTTTACGCTTGGGATCTCAGATTTTCACATATTTGACACTTATTCTTATTTTTGCATCCAACCTCAATCGCACAGATTATTTACAACTGTCAGCATCCGGCTTTTGGTTTTTCGCGAGATTGTCTGATTCAAGATTTTTTATCTGGTTTCTCTAGGCAACCGATCGCGATGGTTCGAATCTCAGCATCTGATTTTACGCTTCCGACTTGATGTTTTTGGAGAGATTTAGAGAAATAGGCGGAATTATTATGGAACTGGATTATCGGGTCGATTATCTGAAGTTGGAGCATGTTCGATGATTGATTGGTTTATTTGATTCAGTTTGTTGCGGTTATGACTCCAATGTTCAGCATTTTCTCAGTATTGTACCTGGCCTTGTGAACCGAGTGAGTGGAACACTTGGCTCTCGACTGGAGAAACAAGAACACAAGAAGCTTATTCAGAGGGGGAATCTCTACAACAGATTGTCTCTTGTTTATCAGTTTCTCATTGAAGATGTACGATAGAGCGATTCTTCAGCAGTTGACCAGATTTGAAAGCATCAGTCAAGGGGGAATATGTTCGAACTAAAATCTATGTGACTGACGCCATCAAATCTGTTTACCAAAGCATTCGACTGAAAAATCCATGTGAATTGATTCAGAGACTGTGTTGTGATGCATGAGGCATACAGATTGGACCGAAGACCCTTTTCTGGAAAATTCAACCATTTGGGTCAACGGTCAACGTAAAAGTCAACAAAAGATCGGTTCGAGCGAGTCAAGCTTCGGATAATTAAATCAACTTTGATTTAATTAATATTTATGTTTATTTGCTTTATTTGTTATTTGTTCAGTTATTATGTTTTCACTTGTTAGTCACCCTCACTATAAATATAGTGAGGGTGCCCCATTACAAGAAGAGTCTCTGAATGTGGAGATGATGATCTTCTTGTAGAGTGGTGTGAGCTTCCATTCTAGAGAGAGAGAGAGAGAGAGTAATGGATTTCGATTAGAGAGTGTTTGTCATGATTTCTATGTTGTAATCATTCGACTAATGAAATCATTCGACTTGATTATCATCTTTCTTTTGTTATGATCTCCTAGATTCATCCCCATCTTCATCGTCTCTCGGGGTTTTTGAATCCGACCCTCGTTCTTGATCAAGATCGAGATTCTTGATGTGAAAATCGGTCCTTACAGCATTGTTGGTTCAGATGGCATCCCTTGAGAGATTACAGATAGACTTAAAGAAGGATTTGACTCTTTTGGATCAGTGGATCGCATAAACCAAACAGTGTCCTCCGTATCTTCGAAAATCAGCACCGTAAGATTGGTCTGTGTTGGAGCGAATGAGACTTCCTCCTCACCACTTCTAAGGGTGATACAATCTGTTTCCAAATCTATTAGTGCTTTGGAAGTTACCAAAAATGGACAACCTAAGATTATGGGATGATACTTATTAACAAGAACGTCAAGCACTATGAAGTATTCTAGAAATTTCAGATTCTCAATATCAACTAACACATCCTTAATAATTCCCTTGGAATTGATGTACGAGTGGTTTGCAAGTTGAATACTGAGACTTATTGGTCGTAGTAGACCTAGCTCAAGCTCTTTATACGTGGAGTATGGCATAATGCTTATACTTGAGCCTAATTCTGCCAACGCATCTACGGTGGATGAAGATCCAAATCCGCAAGCAATAATAAAACTTCCCATTCCTTTCATTTTTCTAGTAGTTATAGAGTTATCATGGTTGGAGTGACCAAAGATGGTTTCTTATGCTTAGAAGAAAGAATTTCATAAAGGAGTTTATTAGAATATAACCTACATAGGAAGGCGATATGTCTTCTCCATTAACGTGGCGTTCAAGGATGAGATCAAGGAATTGTTGGTACTTCCTCTCTTCTTCTATGTCTTCCTTGTGATCTTCATAATACTCCTCCAACTGCTTCTTCTGTAGTGCACGAGTTTTGTCTCTCAATTGGGCACGCTTTTTCTAAAGTGGATCTTCCTCTATATCAGTGATGGAGATCATGTTGACACTGGCATTAGGATTGACCTTTGTATTTCTAGGTAGCTCACCCTTATTCCTTTCTGTTGATACCTGATATGTACGTCGTGTGAAGTATCGAGCTGCATCAAGTTCAAGGAACAAGTTCAAGCCTCATGTTGATAGGCCGAAACTGGTCCGAACCTGAGGTTCGGACATGCGGAACTCAGAGTTCGGACAAGGTTCGGCCAGTGTCTATAAATAGCGAGTTTTTTCTTTGTTCTAGGAATGAGTGAGAGTTTGGGCTTTGTTAAGTGTGTGTTTCCAAGGTGTTTCTCTGTGTCTATATTTCTGAGTGTTTACTAATTGTAATTGTTCATCTTGATCAATAAAACAATCGGTTAATTACGTTTTGATCTCCGAATATCTAGATTGAGTAGACGATCCGTTGCTCTCGCATTTTCAAGTGGTATCAGAGCTTTATGGTTCACTCTACTGATCTGTGGTTGTTATTTTCGGATTTTTGAACGTTTTTGGCGTTTTCTCGAGCTTGTTTACAGTTTTCAATCATTTATATCGTGTGTTTTGTGCCAAATTTGCTCCTAAATCATTCCTTATCAGTTTTTCTATCCTACTGCTGCAAATTTTGTCAAAATTCATAAAAAAATGAGAGTTTGAGAAAATTATGTCGAAGTTCGGTCTGTTCAAGTCGAGTTCGGAGTAATCGATCGGTGTTTTGCCCAAGTTCGGTCGAGGTTCGGAGAGATTTAGAGACGTTTGAGTTTCGGAAAGAGTTTGGAGCTAGTTCGGACCAACTGGTGTTTCAGAAGGAGTTCGGAAAAAGTTCGGAGTTTTGTTCGAGCTTCGTACTTTTGATCGAGGTTCGGGGGAGGTTCGAAACGAGTTTGGACTACATAGATAGGTTCGGAGAGAGTCCAGTCATTCAAAATCTTAAACTTTTCAACGATGTCGGAATTTCAAGCTTTTGCCACTATGCAGAGCGCAATGCAGACCATGATGAACTTTAACAACGAAATTGGAATAAGTCAAAAAGGTCCCAAGTTGTTAAAAGTGGAAGAATATTTTAAAAATTGGAAGCAACGATTTTTGGCTTATATAAGTACGAATGATATCGATTTGTGGATTCCAATCAAGAAGCTTTATCAATATCCTACTGATGCGGGAGATTTCAAAGAAGTTCATACCTTTGACATTGCTGAAAGGAAATCATACGAGCTTAAACAAAAAGCTTTCGGTTATCTTACAATGGCATTACCCACTGAGTTGCTTCATCAATTTTGTACTTGCAAGAAGTCAAAGAAATTGTGGGATGCTTTATCAGCAAGATGTGAGGGGAATGATGATTACAAGAAGAGTCGGAAGAAAGTGTTGAATAAAGAATTTGATAATTTTCAACATTATGACAATGAGAACATTACTGCTCTTGTTTCAATATTTTCACATTTGATTACTGAATTGAAGGTTGTTGGAATTGAGAAAACCAATGCTGATTTGAAGGAGAAGATTATGGAAGTGTTACCTGAAAAGTGGGAGAACTATGTTTTGCTGCTCACTCATGATAAAGAATACTCTACATTGACATTTCACGAGCTTACTGGAAAACTTCATGCTCGGGAAATGTAAATGTTAAACTCTAAGAAGTCAACTGCTACTTTACAAAATCCTAAGTTATATCATGGTTAGAATACTGCCAGCATGAATGCTAAAGCAAAGCCAAATTTGAGTTCTGCACCAATTGCTTTTATGGCTGGAAGTTCTGGAAATTCTGATAACAATTCATCACGAGGGTGTAGCTTTACAATTCCAAATTCATCAAGTCAGAATGCCTTTTCTATTAAATCAATGGATAATTATGCCAAACTGATTGCTGCTTTAATTTCATCATCATTTGGTTTGGTTATCAAAAATGTTGCTGATGCAAAATTAACAAGGGATGATCTTGATGCTCTTGATGATGATCAATTGACTGAATTGGATATTGCTTGGCAATATGCTATGCTGAGTCAAAGATCAAAGAGATTTTTTAAGAAGCATGGGAAAACTACTTCTGATTTTAATGAAAAATTAGGTTTTGACAAGTCAAAGTTAAAATGTTACAAATGTTCAAAGCTTGGACATTTTGCCAAAGAATGTCAACAACCACTAAGTAGCAAGCCTGTTTTTTCTCAGCCATCTTCCAGTAACACAAGCAAGACAACCAGTTTAACAGTTTAACATGATGTTGTTTATGATTGGGGTCAACAGTTTGGGTATGATTCATCAGCTTTAATTGTCACCCATGATCATCAAGAAGATTATAGTTCCGATACAAGTTCAACACTAAGTTCATATGAATCTGCTGAAAATTTGGAAAGTTTGTTGAAAGAGAATGCTTCATTATTGAATAAAATTCAAAAGCTTACTGAGGATTTCAAATTGGTTTGCTCGGATTTGGAAGTGTCTAAGAAACATGAGAAGGAATTGGTGTGAAAAATGACTGTCTGATTAAAGAGATCCAGTTATTGAATGAAGTTTTAGAAATTTCTAAACAAGATAAAAATGATGTTGAAGCTGCAAAAGCAAAGGTTTGTGAAGAAAGGGATGAGTTGGTAAATGAAGTTCAGAAATGGAAAGATGAAGCTGAGGATGCTGCTTCCGATTTTCAGAATTTGTTTGACAAGTCCAAAATCAAGCTTGATTTGCTTACAAAGAATGCTGAAGAATCTGCTACTAAGATTGAAGCATATCAAGTTGACATGGAAAAGTTGTTAGATGAGAAACGTGAGTTGGTCAGTGTTAATAAGGTTCAAACTGCAAATCTAGATATTCAAAGGAGAAATGAAGAGAAATTGAGAAAAGAATTATTTGAGGGCATGGAAAATCTTTGCATGCAGAAATTTGAAACACACAAAGTTGCAAAGCGATTGATAGCTAATGAGAAAGAGTTAGCTGAAGCTCAAAAGCAAATTTCTGATCTCAAGATTCAAGTCATTGATGCTAATCGATTGCTAAACAATGTTTCAAATTCTCAAGTGTTTACAAGATTTTTAGCTAATGATGCTAATTTTGAGAAGATGTTTGATAAAACTGCATCACCCCCTGCTCAAATCAAAGAAGCATTCAAAGATGTGAAGGAACAAGTGGAAGATGGTGATTATTCAAAGTTTTCGTCATTGATTCAAGAAGAAGAAAAAGTTGTGAAGAAGAAGAAAAATAAGAAGCCTAAGAAGAAGAAAGGAAAGAAATCTAAGATTCCTCCTGCTCCAATATTTGTTTCTGGTTCGTTATTTGCTGACAATGAGAAATCTGTTACTTCAAGCGACAAGATTTGTTCTCAACCTGATTTTGATGAGACGATCTTCTATGAGCAAAAGCATATAAATGAAGTCAAAGCTGAATTTTCAAGGTTGGCGAAGGATATATACCAGACTTCTAATTCTGAGGCAAAGATTTCTGGAAAGCATGTTGGTTTAGGTTTTTAGGCAAAGAATGTGAAAGGTGAGGAGGTTGAGGTTCCAGCATCATCTTCCCAAGATTTCAAGAAATTGAAGATGAAACAAGTGAAGAAGGAAGTCTCTAAAGCTGAGAAGGTTCAACCGGAGCGTTTCTACAAGCTCAAAGGTTCCGACCAGATTTTCTATGATAAAGAGTTTCATCTTCATTGTGTAGATGCTAGGAAAATTTCTGAAGTTTTTGAGAAGAAAGCTAATTCAAGAACCTTGACGAATCAAATTTCTAAATGTTCTTCTGAGGGTTCTTATTCTCGAATCCCTACATCAAAATGGGTGCATGATCATCGTCGATAGGTATATGATTCAATCCCTGATCATGCTCGAGATATTCATGTTTGTTGTTCTTTGCAGGTACCTCAAAAGTGCGACAAAACAAAACGAATATGTTATATTTGCCACCGAACAGGGCATATGGCAAAGGATTGTCCACTGCCTGCTGATTCACCTCAGCAGTTTCACAAGAAACCATTTTTTGGTAAACTTGCCAAACCAATGTTCTTTAATAAACAAGACAGAGTTTTTTATGACGTTAAGCCTACATTTTTCTTAAAACAAAAACGTTTTGTTCCAATTTTTCAAAAGACTCAACATGTAGGTTCATCATCACAGTCATCTGTGATACCTTCATCAAAAACTGAATCACCAAAACCAAAGCAAAGTCAAGACACTGGTCGACCAGAAGCGATCCGCTTCGGGTCATTTATCAACTAATCAGTTTGACCAGTGTGCAGGTACTTCTAGAAGACCTAACGACGATTGAAAAGTTTTTTATGGAGGAGTATTCTGTTTAACTTAAAATTCATGACATATCTTTCTAACCTGAAGAATTTCTGAAATTCTAAAATTTGCAAAGATATTCGTGTTGATTGATCAATTTTCCCGTCGTCATGCTTTTTCCTTCGGTAAACACAAAAATAGCGTCTTATTTTTGTAAAATGAAAATCCAAAAATAGAGTTTTCATTTTAAGGGGGATAATTGTATGTAAGGGGGAGTTTTTGAGAAAATGCATGTTATGAGAAGAAGGTTAATACATGCCAAATATATAAGGAAGGTGAATACATGCACAATATATAACATTGTGAGAAATTGATCATTGGGAAATGATGGTACATTGGCTTACGTATCTGACTCATGGATAGAGTAGAAGAAAGAGCCATAAGATCATTGTTCGATATTTTTGGTAGGCTCGGCAAATTAGAAAGTATTCAGATGTCATATACACCAAATACTATTGCTTGACCATGTGGATAACATCTTGATGCTTATTTCATGACACAAAAGGAAAATAAGTGTGAAAATAAGTGAGAAGTCACTGTGTATACTTGTCTTCAGTTTGCAAAGATTTAAACTTGTTTGATTTTCTTTTATTTTGTCAAACGATCGGACTTTCTCTGCGTGTTCACAAGACCGACCTAAACGTTCTTCGTTTGCGGTTCTGCTTTGTTTTATTTGGTGTTTCGTATAACTCATCGGACTTTCTCTGCGTGTACGGCAGAACCGACCTGATTGTTGCTGGGTTATACAATTTCAACTTGTTTTATTTGTTTTATTTTGTTAAATCCGAGGCCTTATCTGCGTATCGAAAGATCGGCCTTAAGGTAGACGATTTAACGTTCTTATTTCTTTTTGCATGGAACATAGTTGAAGATATCATGAAAATATTATACTTTGTGACAATTCACAAGTGTAATCACACAAAAAGAAAAAGCAAAAGAAAAAGGAAAAAGAAAATGCCTGAATATGTCTGATAGTGTGGGATACACTGGTCAAAGCAAAGCTAATCAATACCTTAACATATCCAGATGTTATGAGTATGATACTGCCTGAGTTTAAGATGGACAAATTATACCAGCAATCAACATGACTTATGTGCTTTTCAATTAGTTGAAATTAAAGTGTAGTTCAGTGCGTTATGTTCAATATGATCCCATATAGTGATCTTTTTCATACCAAAAATAGAGTTTGATTTTGTATTGCATTTCATTTCAAGAAAAGTACAAAAAGATTTTTGGTGTGTTTTAGCATAAGTTTGAAAAAATCAAAAAGACTATAGGTTTGTTTTGATATCAAATTTCTAAAAGCCAAAAAGATTTTGTTTCTGCTTTATTTTTGATCTGATCAACACGTGATACAAAATCAAATTTTCAAAAAGATATCTTAGAGTCTCGAAGAGAAGTTTTGTGCCAAGATTATTTAACTGATTGAGCAGGTTGCTAAAGTGAAAGTTATCGCAACTTCAAGTCTTCTGAAGATGTTGATAAAGACCAGAGATACACTAAACATCGTCAAGTATTCAAGATCAAGCAACAACTCAAGTTGATGAGGAGTGTGTTCGAGGATTCATTTCGTTGAACGATCCTATTTTTCATTTGAGGGGGAGCTTGATTGAAGATACAAATTTGAAGATCTGAAGTGATACTCACACGACGAGGGGGAGTTTGGTTATACCTGATATGTTCATCGTGTGAAGTATCGAGTTGCATCAAGTTCAAGGAACAAGTTCAAGCGTAATGTTGATAGGCCGAACCTGAGGTTCGGACCTGCCGAACTCAGAGTTCGGACAACGTTCGGCCAGTGTCTATAAATAGCGAGTTTGTTCTTTGTTCTAGGAACAAGTGAGAGTCTGAGCTTTGTTAAGTGTTTATATCCAAGGTGTTTCTCTGTGTGTGTATTTCTGAGTGTTTACTGATTGTAATTATTCTTGTTGATCAATAGCTAGATTAAGTAGACAATCCATTGCTCTCGCATTTTCACTTTCTGATAGTAGATTGGCTATTTGCCCTAGGTGTCTCTCCATATTCTGAATACTAGCCTACTGATTTTTTATTTCCGTATCATGTTTATTATAAAAAAATGACCAGATTATGGACGAACTTTTCCAACTTGTCCAATTTAGATGGTTCACTTTGGCTAAAGTGAGGTGGTCGATAAGGTTGATTGGAATTGTTGAAATAAGGATTCGAGTTTCGCCAAGAGCTACCCGATTGATTTCTATTATGTGAACTGAAGGGTTGTCGATTAATCTGGTCTGATGAACGACCATAGAAGTTATGAGTAGCTGCGAAAACTTGGCACTAAACTATCCAATGTGTGTGCACTACCGCAAGCATCACAACCATTAGAATTTGTGGTTAGATGATTCACCTAGCTCGTAAGAGCCTCGATTTTTGCATTTAGTGCTGTGATATCATCTATGGCATGAATGCCAGGCTATTTATTATTGGAAATCGGGCGACCTCTGAAAGGTTCCCAGTCATAGCTAGTTGATGCTAGACTTTCGATTAACGTGATGGCATCAGCCGAAGTTTTGTTGAAAATTGACCCTTCGGATTAGGAATCAATGTGCATACGGGTGGGATTGCTCAGCCCGTTGTAAAAATATTGCACTTGGAGCCACACGTCTATGTTGTATTGAGGACATTTACGTAATAACCTCTTGTACCTTTCTAGGCTTCATGTAAACCTTCCTCCTCGTCTTTGGAAAAAGAGGTAATGTATTTCTAAGACAAGTAGTTTTTAAGAGAGGGAAGTACTTAGCCAAGAACTTCTCATCCAACTGATCCCATGTAGTGATGGAACTTGCTGGTAAGCTCTTGAGCCAAGTTTTGGCATTACTTGCCAGAGTGAATGGAAGTAAACGAAGCAAGACTGCATCGGTCGTAAGACCATCGAGCTTGATTGTGTCACACATTTCGAGAAATGTGTCTATGTGCACGTGCGGACATTCATTTGCTAACCCATGGAACTGGGAAGCATTATGAAACATCAGGATGACTCCAGGCTTAATCTCAAACTTCCATTGAATAGTAGGTCGTGTGATGCTTGATTACCCTCCGTTGAGTGTTGGCTTTGCGAAATCAGCTACCGTACGCTGCGCTGCATCCCCTATCCTCCTGCTTAGTGTATGACGCGTTCAGGATCCGCGAAAGCTTGGATAAGAAGTGGGCGATTTGCTAGGGTGGAAATTTTTAATGAAGAAATTTATTTTGAATTTTTGGTGTATTTCAATTTTTTTTTGGTTTTTAGAAACTTTTAACGAAGAAATGCAAAACAAAAACAAAAGACTACCCAAGCTAACTAATCTAACTAGGTCCAGAATAACGACTTGCTTCCCTGGCAAGGCGCCAAAAAGCCTTTGATGCACGCCAATTGTATATACGTTTGCCTGCAAGAATGACCTTTAAATTTATAAAACCTAACTCATCTTAAGACTACGCATGCATATATAGGAATGCAGACCTATCGTATAGTAGCACTAAGACTAACTCAGGGTCGACATAAGGAAGTGATGGTGTAATCATACTAAACCTAATTATCATCATTAGGAGTATGTCACAATTCCTAGCAACTAGTAATAGAAATCATCGAAAACAAAGATAGCAATAATAATACAGATATGAAATCAGAATTAAGAAAACAGATATCATCTAAGAGTGATCACTATTCAGGATTTCCTAGACCTGACATTGGCATCTCATAACTTGACTGTCTAATGGAAACAAAGTCGCTAGACAATGAATCTACAATTATAACCACAACCATAATGAAGTATCCACAAATTAATGTCCTAGCTGTGGGGCACTAAACACATGATCTAAGACCTAGGATTATAATCCTATTCTAACTAACCATAATAGACTAATATATTACAACCGAATCACATACCAGCACATATGCAGTATACATAGTCACTTCACTAATCCTTTAGATCCAAGACATGGAAGCTAAGATTCTAGGCTAACTATAAAGAAATACGTCAATCAAAATGGACTATCGAACATGCATAATCACCAATTCCTATCTAGGCTCGCTAGAGTTCCTAAACACATATTGAAATCGCTGGATAACAACTAAGAAATAACATTGAATCAATAAGCAGATTACGTCTATCCTACCAAGCAAACCAAATACCATTAGAAATGGATCAAACACAACATCCAACAACTAATTTATGATATGCAAAAGGAATCATAAATATTATACTAAAATCATTATGTCAAATTGAATGTCAATGTCAAATCATAGGGAAAACCAAAATAGATCACATTGTCTTATATAATATCAAGAGAGTTAGTCTCTCATGACTAAACTAATGAAAACAGATGTGTAATAAAAGACATAATTGTAAATGCAAACCAAAGTCGATCGATGGCTAAATCTTCCATTGCAATGGATTCTCGAACGATTAGACACCTCCTTAATCTTCTTAGGCTTCGAATCTTGACTTCAAGCTTTTGGAAATGCTCCTTAACTGTAGGTCAGGTCTCTCGGCTCTCCAACCTCTTCAAACATCAAAATGAATAGGTATATATAGTTTACAATTATGGTTTTGGAAATCAGGCGTAACGCTGGTAATGAGGTAACGGGTCGTGAGCGCCGCCATAAGTTAACGGATTAGGGTTTCTGGAATTGATCCCGTAACGGCCCATAATTCTTGTAACGAGGCGTGACGTAAGGAATAAGTCAATCCTCCGAATCTTGAGCAGTTTACCTATAAATCCTTGTAAAATCCTCAAATATCACTTTGGCCCCCTGTACTTACCTATTTATGACATTTCATACCAAACAAGGGTAAAAACAGACCAAAATAATGCATAAACCATCAACATTTGTGGGAGATTAACTACTAAAAATATATCTAACTTAAAGCACATCAGCTACCCATTTTACCCATGGTCCTATACCAAGGACTAATATTGTATACATGTGGGACTGGCCAGGGTAAGTATCACTAGTCCGAAAATATGTGTAATCGTATATCGAGCATCCAAATATAATCAAGTGTGACATATAAATAAAGGAAAGTACGATAATTAAAATAACTACAAGTTTGAAATAAATAGAGTATGTATCACCACAAAATATAAAAAGGTAAAAGGGGAAAGGATGTGAATACTCACCTAAGCATTTGCATTTCCCAAGTAGTTTGGGTTTCCCTGACTTCCAATACCTTGCACCTAAAGTAATGACTTGACCAATTGAATTATAGGTTTCGGGTATATAGCACATAGCGGCGCTTCCAATGTTCGGTGGAGATTATTAGTTTGTTTAAAGTACACTGAATGATTTGATCTAGGTAACTTGAGATGTTATGTGTGATTGACTATGGATTTGGTTTGAGCATAAGGGTAAGTTCATTTAATGGTTAAGTTAACTTACCAAATCAGAATTTAAACTCGTAAAGTAGTTTACTAAAAATGAAATCGGTTAGGTGGTTAAGATTAGGCCGTAAGCCCATTTGATATGAAAACAGTCTCAGGTTCGGTTTTAGACTGGGCCATAGGCCCGTTTGACATAAAACGGTTTATATGACATTGGTTAATATAAAAAATAATAGTTTAGGTATTGCTAGAGCATGATTCGTTCGTCGTGTGAAGTATATGAACAAGACGATGGTGCAATAAGGTTGTTAACCGAAGTCATACGAAGTGACACAAAGTGAGTTCAGAACTCACACTTCGTGTCTTCACGAAGTGTCACTTTGGATGAGCTTCAGTTCGGGTACATCAGCCAGAGTATAAATACATTTTGTTCTATGTATTTTGGTGTCATTTTTTAGAAAGTGTCTGAGTGATATTTGTGTGTTTTTAAGGTGTATTCTCTGAGTGTTTTCAAGATTGTATTTGAGCATTTTTTGATGAATAAACAATCTTTTAAATTACTCGTTCGTATTCGAAATAGGTAGATCTAGTAGACGATCCACTGCTCATGCGTTTTCAAGTGGTATTAGAGCTTTCTGGTTCTATTTACTGATCTGTGGTTGCTATTTTTGGATTTATTGTTTAAAAAGACCAACATTTTTTCACAATTTGGATTTATTGTTGACTTTTACATGCAAATTTCAATCCTAAATCAGTTCTTTTGTGTGTATCTGATCTACTGCTGCAAATCTTGTTCAAATAAGTCTAAAATGGCAAAATTTTGTCCAATTATGTCCAGTTCATTTCAGTTCGGGTGAAGAACATCCAGTTCGAAAAATAACCGTCACCCAAAATAACACTTCGCTTCAGTTCGGATCAGTTTGGATCAGTTCGGTCAAACGAAGTCTCAGTTCGAACCAGTTCGGATCTCAGTTCGAACCAGTTCGGATCTCAGTTCGGACCACTTCACCAAGTTTCATTTCGGATCACTTTGTAAGAACTCCAGTTCGTCTCACTTCGTGAAGGTTCGGTTCGGACCAATTCCACTTCAGATCAGTTTGGTTCAAGTATCCATTTCGGATCCACTTCAGCTCAGTTCGATTCTATTATATCCATTTCGGATCAGTGTGGGTGAAGAGAATTCAAGTGTTTTCGTGATGTCTGATTTCCAAACTTTTTCCGTCATGCAAAACGCAATGCAAACCTCGATCAATTTTGATAATGAAATAGGAACAAGTTAGAAAGTTTCCAAGTTATTGAAATTGGAGGATTATCACAATTGGAAGCAATGGTTTTTCTGCTTATGTCAGCATGAATGATATCAATTTATGGATTCCAATTGAGAAATTGTATACCCGTCCAACTGATGGAGGAGAGTATACGGAAATCAAATAATTTTCATCAAAGAGAGGAAGAGTTATGAGTTTTAACAAAAAGCTTTTGGTTATCTTACCATGGCGTTACCTACTGAACTGTTACATCAATTTGGTATAAGCAAAAAGACGAAACAGTTATGGGATGCTTTATCTGCGAGATGTGAAGGAAGCGATCAATACAAAAAGACTAGGAGAAAGGTGTTGAACAAATAATTTGACAATTTTCAACATTACGATAAAGAAAATGTAACTGCTCTTGTGTCAAGGTTTTCACACGTAGCCAGTGAATTGAAAGTTGTTGGAATAGAGAAAACTGATGAAGAATTAAAAGAAAAAATTATTAGAAGCTTAACCATAGAATTAGGAGAATTATGGTTTACTGATTACACATGATAAAGAATTGTCAACATTATCATTTCATGAGTTAACAAGTAAGCTTCATGCTCGAGAAATGGAGATGATGACGTCAAACAAATCAACTGCTCAATTACAAAACCCAGAGTTGTATCATAGTCAGAATGCAACAAGAATAAATGCAAAATCTAAACCAATTGGTGTTAGTTCTGCACCAAGCACAACTTTCATTGGAAATGTTTCAGGGATTTTCGAAAATTATGATTCTTCAAGGGGTTGTAGTTTTACAATTCCAAGTCCAACAAATCAGAATGCATATTTTGTACAGAGAACGAATGACTGTTCTGCATTAATATCTGCTTTAATCTCATCTTCTCTTGGCTTTATTATCAACAATGTTGGGGATGCTAAGTTGGTTAGAGAAAATTTCAATGAAATTGATGGAGATAATTTAGATGAAATGGATATTGCATGGCAATTGGCTGTGTTATAAAAAAGAGCTAGAAGATTTCTAGGAGAACAGGAAGGAGATCTATTAATCAAGATGGAAATCTGGGATTAGACAAATCAAAGGTGAAATGTTACAAATATTCAAAACTTGGACATTTTGCAAGAGAGTGTCAGCAATCTCCAGCAACTAAATCTGATTCAAAAACTACTAATGGTTCTAAAGCTTTATCGGGTAATTCAACTACAAAAGCATTGGCTGTTCATAATGATGGAACTTATGATTGGGGTAAAGTTTTTGATAAATCTGCATTGATTGTCACATCTGCACAAGATAATTATTATTCAGATACAAGTTCTTATGAATCAGCTGAGAAAGAAAATTATGAAGCTAAGTTTCATAGTTTGTTGAAGGAGAATGTTTTTGTAAAGGAAGAATTACAGGTTTCTAAGAACGAAGGTAAGGATTTTGAATTGAATATTACAAAGCTATCTGAAGAAAATGTTGTGTTAGCTAAAGAAGCTGATAAATGGATAGCTGAAGCGAAAGATGTTGAAGCTGATTTCAACAATCTGTTTGAGAAATCCGAAATTAAGCTTGATGTGCTAAACATGAGTTCTGGCGAACTTGCTGCCAAAGTAGTGGCTTATCAGAATGATAATGATGAATTGTTGGGGGAAAAGAAGTTGTTGGCAAGGGTGAATAAGTTGTTGAATGCAAATATCAATATTCAGAAAAGAAACGAAGATAAATTGTAGAAGGAATTGTTTGGTTAGTTAGACAATTTAAGGTTGCAGAAGTCTGAAACAAATCGGGTTGCTAAGAAGTTGTTTGCAACTGGAAGGATTTGTCTAAAGTACAAAAGAAGAATTCTAATTTGAATACTCAAGTGATGGACGCAAATCGTCTTCTGAACAATGTCACTAATTCACAAGCTCTTACAAGTTTCTTGGCGAATGTTAGAGCATATTCCTATGCTACAATGTGTCTCGTGTATGGTATCTAGATTAGAGCGAGTCTGTGAGTTATAGTGGCAATATCAATGGTGCCGTACCAACTGGTACGCCATACCAATTGGTCCACCAGTTCGTACACAGGCCAAATTGTCACTAACTATAAATACCGTGTGTTAGAATGATAGCTTAACACTTTTGTCATTTCTACACCTTTCTATGTGTGTTCTAGAGAGAGAAACCAGAGAGACTTGATTGTAATCTTCAAGTGATTCAATAAGATTTCTTTTATTTACTTCTCGTGTTCACTAGATTGATCAAAGCATGTAGTAGTAAGATCGTATCTCAGTTTTACAAGTGGTATCAGAGCATTTAATTGCTCTACTGCTGTGTTTTTGATCAATTTTCGGATCTTTAGAGAGAGAAAGTTTGGGTTTCTTACGTTTTTCATCAGGTTTTCTCTATTCCGAGTGTGTCTGGAGCTAAAAATGATTTCTTAATGTTCTAGAGTGTTTTTGCACCTCACTGTATCAAATTTTAGTGAAAATTGTCAAAATTCACGAAAATCCGTCAAATTCAGCTTCATACGTTGTTGGTACGCCAGATGAAATGTTGGTACGCTTGTGGTACACTGCTCTGGTACGCAAGGAAATATTCATAGATCTGGTATGCTGGGTTTAGGTACGCAAGACAATCTACAAGTGTGGTATGCGACGGTTATTCACTGGTATGCTGGCAGTTACGCCGTACCAAACTCGTACGCTGAGCTTTCTGGTCCGCTGATCTGGTTTGGTCCGTAGGGTGGTACGCTGAAGATCTGGTACGTGTTTGGTCCACTTTGGGTATTTGGTACGTTGGTTTTCTTGGTCCGCAGCTTGGTACGTTGGCAGAAAAGTGACGTTCACTAACACTGACGTAACTTGAGAACCGTTAAGAGTTACGGAACCCAATACCAGCCAAAACGTTCATCTTGAGAAAATCTAGACTTTTACTGGCCTAACGGCCAGTACCCTCCATTTTGGAACCCAAAATCCACTTGGAAGACCTTCGTTTTTGAGTTCGAAGTTTTTGAAATATTATTTTCGGTGAAAATGTCTGATTTTCAAGCGTTCGCTGCTATGCAAAGTGCAATGCAAACCTTGCTCAACTTCGATAACAAAATTGGAACAAGCCAGAAAGTTCCCAAATTGTTGAAGTTGGAGGATTATCATAATTGGAAACAAAGATTTTATGCTTACATCAACACAAATAATGTCGATTTATGGATTCCAATTCGCAAGCTTTACATGCATCCAAAGGAAGATGGACATTTTAAACAAATTCAAAATTTTGATGCAGCTGAAAGAAAACTCTATGAGCTTGAAGAAAAAGCTTTTGGTTATCTAACAATGGCATTGCCCACTAAATTGTTGCATCAGTTTAGTACTTGCAAAAAATCAAAACAGTTGTGGGATGCACTATCTGCAAGATGTGAAGGCAATGATTAATACAAGAAGAGTAGAAGAAAAGTGTTGAACAAAGAATTTGAAAATTTTCAACACTATGATAAAGAAAATATTCCTGCACTTGTATCCAGATTTTCACATCTAATCAGTGAAATGAAAGTGGTGAACATTGAAAAGACCGATGAGGAACTGAAAGAGAAACTGACCTCTACCAGCAAAGTGGGAGAATTATGTTCTAATACTTACTCATGATAAAGAATACTCAACATTGTCATTTCATGATTTAACTGGGAAGTTGCATGATAGAGAAATGGAAATGATGAGATCCAACAAATCAACTGCTCAATTACAAAATTCGGAATTATATCATGGTCAAAATTCCGCAAGCATCAATGCAAAGTCTAAATCATCGAGTTTTGATTCATCAAATCCACCTCAAACAACATTTGTTGCTAGTCATGGTTCAGAAAATTTCGCAAATTCATCAAGGGGGTGTAACTTCACTATTCCAAATCATTCAAGTCAGAGTTCATTTTCTGCAAAAACACCGGATGAACATTTGGCATTAATTTCTGCTTTATTATCTTCATATTATGGATTGCTGAATGGTGGTTTGACAACATCTAATTTGGTTGAAGAAGATTTTGATCAGATCGACCCAGATAACCTTGAACAAATGGATATTAATTGGCAACTTGCAATGTTAGCTCATCGAGTCAAAAGATTCAAGAAGAAAACTGGAATTCAAAGTTTAAATCCAGATGGCAAGGATGGCATAGATAAATCCAAGGCAAAATGCTTCAAATGTTCTAATTTTGGACATTTTGCTCGTGAATGTTCAAAATCAAATGCTTCTTCATCAAAGTCTCCAACAGCTTTGGTGTCTCAAGTCGATAAACAATATAACTGGGGACGAACTTCTGAGCCAATTGCGTTAAAAACTATTACTTCTGTGTCAAAATCACTAACATCGAATGAAGGTTATGATTGGGCTGCCGACGATCTTCCTGATGAGTCTGCAATTTTTGCCCCATCTGCAATGATTGCTCAAATTGTACATAGTGATGATAAAGAAGAAGTAACTGATTCTGAATCTGAAATAAGTGGTTCTGAAAATAGTGGCTATGAATCGGTTTGTGAGTTTTGTTCTCAGAAAGACAAGAAGATTCAAGGATTGATAAAAGAAAATGAGTTGTTGGTTGCTGAAAATAAAAGAAAGATAGAAGAGTTGACAGGTGAACAGAAAACGTTGGGAGATCTAATTCAAGAATTGTCCTCTCAAAAAGCAAAGTTTTTAGATTTTCAAGCAGAGGTTGTTGAGAAAGAACTGAAATTTCAAAGTTTTGAAAAAGAGTTTGAACAGAAAATTACAAAATTATCTGAAGACAATGTTGACTTAGTCAAGGACGTTGAGAAATGGAAGGCAGAAGCTGAGGATGCTGCAAATGATTTTAAAAATTTGTTTGAAAAGTCCAAGATTAAACTTGATTTACTTACCAAGGCTTCTGATGACTCGGTTACTAAAATTGAAGCATATCAGCATGATATAGAGAAGTTGTTAGATGAGAAATGGGAATTGGCAAGAGTGAACAAATTGCAAAATGCAAATTTGGATATTCAAAAACGCAATTAAGATAAGTTGCAAAAGGAATTGTGGGCTGGACTTGATGAGTTGAGGTTGCAAAAGTATGAAACTCATAAAGTGGCAAAGAAGTTAATTGCAACAGAAAAAGAGTTGGCTGAAGCTCATCAAAGAATTTCTGATTTAAAGATTGAAGTCATTGATTCAAAACGACTTTTGAACAATCAGTTCTTTTGTGTGTATCTGATCTACTGCTGCAAATCTTGTTCAAATAAGTCTAAAATGGCAAAATTTTGTCCAATTATGTCCAGTTCATTTCAGTTCGGGTGAAGAACATGCAGTTCGAAAAATAACCGTCACCCAAAATAACACTTCGCTTCAGTTCGGATCAGTTTGGATCAGTTCGGTCAAGACGAAGTGCTCAAGTTCGAACCAGTTCGGATCTCAGTTCGAACCAGTTCGGATCTCAGATTCGGGACCACTTCACCAAGTTTCATTTCGGATCAACTTTGTAAGAACTCCAGTTGGTCTACAGCTTCGTGAAGGTTCGGTTCGGACCAATTCCACTTCAGATCAGTTTGGTTCAAGTATCCATTTCGGATCCACTTCAGCTCAGTTCGATTCTATTATATCCATTTCGGATCAGTGTGGGTGAAGAAAGTTCAAGTGTTTTCGTGATGTCTGATTTCCAAACTTTTTCCGTCATGCAAAACGCAATGCAAACCTCGATCAATTTTGATAATGAAATAGGAACAAGTTAGAAAGTTTCCAAGTTATTGAAATTGGAGGATTATCACAATTGGAAGCAATGGTTTTTCTGCTTATGTCAGCATGAATGATATCAATTTATGAGGATTCCAATTGAGAAATTGTATACCCGTCCAACTGATGGAGGAGAGTATACGGAAATCAAAGAATTTTCATCAAAGAGAGGAAGAGTTATGAGTTTTAACAAAAAGCTTTTGGTTATCTTACCATGGCGTTACCTACTGAACTGTTACATCAATTTGGTATAAGCAAAAAGATGAAACAGTTATGGGATGCTTTATCTGCGAGATGTGAAGGAAGCGATCAATACAAAAAGACTAGGAGAAAGGCGTTGAACAAATAATTTGACAATTTTCAACATTACGATAAATAAAATGTAACTGCTCTTGTGTCAAGGTTTTCACACGTAGCCAGTGAATTGAAAGTTGTTGGAATAGAGAAAACTGATGAAGAATTAAAAGAAAAAATTATTGGAAGCTTAACCATAGAATTAGGAGAATTATGGTTTGACTGATTACACATGATAAAGAATTGTCAACATTATCATTTCATGAGTTAACAAGTAAGCTTCATGCTCGAGAAATGGAGATGATGACGTCAAACAAATCAACTG
>JBCNJP010000010.1:51467500-51527270 GCA_039602395.1 Deinandra increscens subsp. villosa
CACGGATGAGAATTTTGAGAAGATGTTCAACAAAACAGTCTCACCACCAGGGAGTCTCAAATAAGGTGTAAATGACTTGAAGGAAAAGGTAGAATCTGGTGATTATTCTGAGTTTGTTGACAAGAGATCTGATGAGGGAAAGGTTGTGAAGTCACAGAAAGATCAGAAAGATGAAACAGTTGTGTCTGCTTCTACGTCTACTGAAGAAGAGAAATTAGCAAGTTCAACTGAGAAGACTGCTATTGATGAAAGAATTTTCTATGAACAAAAGATTGTTAAAGCAGTGAAAGCTGAATTTTCTCATCTTGCAAAGAACGGACATACATCATCTGGTTCTGAAGAAAAGGTTTCGCGAAAACATGTTGGGTTAGGGTTCAAGACCACGACTGTTAAAGTTGATGGGTCTCAAAGTTCAAAACAACAAAATTTGAAGCAAGTCAAGCTGAAACAAGTCAAGAAAGATGTTTTTCAAGCTGACAAGGTTCAACCCGAGAGGTTTTACAAACTCAAGGGTTCGGAACAAATAATTTCCGATAAAGAATTCCCACTCCATTGTGTGGATGCTCAAAAAATTGCCGAAGTTTTGTCAAAAATGTTGATATGAAGAGCAAGAAGCCACAAGTTGCTACATATTCTTCTGGAGGATCAAATTCTGCTCCAAAAAGCCCGACATCGAAATGGGTAAATGATCATCGTTTTCAGGTATTCGATAATTTTTATGATCATTTTGGAGATGAATATTTTTGTGAAGCTTTGCAGAGACCACAGAAGAAAACTGTAAACAATCGTTTCTGTTACAATTGCCGACAAAAAGGGCATATGGCACAAGATTGTTATGTCACTGCTGCTTTTAGTTCAAGGAAAAGACAGGTTCCTTATGTTGGTAAATCTGCCAAATACAGATTTATTGATGAATATGGCAGAGTATTTGATGAATTTCAACCGACATATTTTAAACATCAAAGAAGGTTTTTACAAAATTTCAAAATGATTCATATGTCGGTTGTTCGTCACAATCTACTGTGACTGGTTCATCAGATACTGATTTACCAAAACAACAAATTTGGAAACCTAAAGTGATTTCAAAAGGAAACCAAGACACTGGTCGACCAGAAGCGATTCTCTTCTGGTCATTTATAAATTGACGTGTTTGACCAATGTGCAGGTACTTCTAGAAGACCTATCGGTGATTGAAAAGTTGCTCATGGAGGAGTATTCTGCTGATTTAAGTTAAAATTACATGTGACATCAAATTTCAAAAGCTGAAATTTTCTGAATCTAAATCGAAAAGGTATCTGTTGAAGCATATTTAAGTGTCTAGTGCTAGGTCTAGGTGAAGTGTTTTTGTAATTGTTAGTTTGTGTTTTCTGGTTCCAGCGGATTAGGTGCGGACCAGATGGTACGCCGGACCATCTGGTACGCTGGTTAGTTGGTCCGCTAGCCAGAGCACCTATATATTTGTTTAGCTCGTTTAGAAAGGAGTTGTTGTGAGGTTTTGAGCTGTTAACTGTGTGTTTTCTAAGGTGTAACCTGTAACTCTCTCTCTAAAGGTTTGAGCAATAAACGAAGTGTTATTTACCTTGTTGTTTACCAAATCTGTGATCATTATGCACTAGCAAGATCGATTATGTCTTCTCAAGTGGTATCAGAGCATAGGATTGCTCGTTTGCATTGATCTACAGTTCGGTATTTGGGGTTTAGAGAGGGAAACAACGTTTTTGGTAAGATTTCGTCTAATCTGACTCATGTTCACGTGAATTCAGTATGTTTTCTTCGTTCAAATTGTTTCTGGATCATTTTCGCTGAGTTCTGGAGTGATTGGAAGTCTGGAAAACCAAAATTTTCCAGAAATTTCGAGGTTTTTGTCAAATTGGAAACTGGTCCGGAACTGGTCCGCGTAGGTGTTCTTCACATTCTGATCCGTGACGGTTTCAACGTACCACATCTGGTCCGTAGCAGTTATTCCAGCATATCACTTGGTCCGCGCATAATCTGATCCGGCGGACGATTTGATCCGTATTTGGTCCGGTGACAAGATTTTGATCCGCTGATTACATTTTAGTCCGTGGGTTGTATTTTGATCCGCTGAGTGTATTTTGGTCCGCGGGTTGTAATTTGATCCGGAGATCGTCATTTTGGTCCGCTAGCACAGTTTTTAAGAAATCAATCATGGATCCGTTCCAGGCTTTTGCAGCGATGTCTTCAACTGTTCAAGCAATTCTGAACTATGATAACGAGATAGGAACTACCAACAAAGTTCCGAAATTGATGAGATTTGAAGATTTTCATAATTGGAAAACTCGCTACGAATAATACATTGGTGTAACGGATGTTACGGTATGGACACCAATGTTGGATGGCTATGAAGTTCCAAAATTTCTAACTGGTGAGTTGGCTGGTCAAGTAAAGCCGTACAATAAGATGAATGATGCTGAAAAAGAAGCTTTTAAATTGGAAAAGAAGGCGTATTCAAATTTATCAATGGCCTTACCAAAAGATATTTTGCATCAATTCAAAATGCATTCAACGTCAAAGGCTTTATGGGATGCTTTATGTCACAGATGTGAAGGAAATGCACAGTATAAGAAGAGTAAGAAAAAAGTGCTATTGAAGGAATTCGACAATTTCTGTCATGTTCCAAATGAAACTATTAATGATCTGATTTCCCGATTATCACATTTGGTAAGTGAACTGGATATAGTCGGAGTGAGTAAAGAAGCGGGTGAACTGAAGGAAAAGCTATTAGATGCTTTACCTGCATCATGGGAAGGTTATATCTTGCTTATGACACATGATAAGGGTTTTGATGAAATTACATATGATGATCTTACAAGAAATTTGCTGGCTCGGGAGTTAGACATGAAACGGGTTAAAACTTAACCAGTTCAAGTTCAAAATCCGGGTGTATATTTTGGTGAGAATGCATCTACTATGCATGCAAAAGCGAAAGCTAATCCAAATCCACCACAACTGCATTTTATGTTGAAAATACATCAAGTGGCTAAGCAAATGTGTCTCGGGGTTCTACAAGTGATACTTTTACTCAAAAAGCTGCAGTGACTTACCCGGTTTATTCAAGTCAATCATCCTCTATTCCAACTTCAAATCAAAGTGCTTTTTCGGCTAAAACAACAAATGACTTTATGGCACTATTTTCAGTGATGGTTTCGTCGTATGATGGAGTTATAGCAGGAAAACTGACTAGTGCTGAATTGACCGATGAAGACTATGAACAAATAGACCCGGATGATTTAGAATTGATGGATATCAATTGGTCTATGGCTATGATTGTCAGAAGAGGTAAGAAGTTTATGAAGAGAACATGCAGAAAAGATCTCAATCCCGAAGGAAAACTTGGATTTGATAAATCCAAAGTCAGATGTTACAATTGTCAAAATTATGGTCATTTCACAAAAGAGTGTAGCTCGGAAAAGAAACAGGAGACTTCGAAGTTATATCAGAAATATGCTGCTCAGAGTAACAAAGCATCAGGAAGCAGTGGTAATCCATCAAGTTTAAATACAAATGTTGGTGGATTAAACTCAGATTCTAAAGCTTTGGTATCTCAAACCGGAGAAGCATATGACTGGGCTGCAGATTGTCCCGATGAGTCTGCATTTCTATGCACTGAAGAGAAAAATGTAGCTGTTGAAGATGATCCTGATCTTCCGGGAGAAGATTTCTTTGCTGATGGTCATCAAGCCTTTATGGCTGATATTCAGGTTAACTCTACTATCTGTGAATTTTGCATGACAACTGCTAATCAATTGAAAGAACTTTCTGCTGAGAAAGTCATGTATTGTGATAAATACATGTTAGCAGAAGAAAATGTCACCATTTACAAACAAAGGTGGGAGGCTGTAAAAGCTGAATTAAAAAGTGAGCATGCCGTGATTCTGAGCACAAAAATTGAGTTAAATAACAAAACTGAAGATTATATTTTTTGTGAGAAAAAGCTTGTAGAAGCAAATTCTAAAATTTCTGAATTAAACATTGAGATATTAGATCTTCAAAGACAATTAGAGAATTTTAAGAATTCATCTTCCTTTGCAAGTTTCCTTTGCAAAGATGAAAATTTAAAAGAAGTGCTCAAAGAATCAGGGTGTACTTCAGTTCCTCCACCGATTGTTCATGGCAAAGGTCCAACTGAACCTGAGATCAAACCAGCTGTTGTGTTTGATTATTCAATGTTTGCTGAGGGTGCATCTGATAAATCCACGTGCACTCATAAGAGAAAGCCTGTCAAACTGCTGTCCAAAACTGACTCTGGTGTTTCGGTGAATGTAAAACTTACACCTTTAGAGGCTGCTCAGAAAATCATCGAAACTGAAAAAACAATGAAAGAATTTGAAATGACAAAATTTACAAAAGGACCTGATTTGTTTTTTGAACGTGAGTCTGTCACTGTAAGTAACACCACCAAACCGGATGTGAATTCAATTCCGGTACCTCCACCGAAATCAGCTAAATTTAATGGCATCGGATTTGGACATTCTGATGAAGTTTCTAAGGTCAATCAAAAGAAACCTCAGAAAGTTCAGAAAACTGACAAGAAAAATGTCAAGTTTGGGAATTCTGATGACAAAAAGAAAGGTAAAACTGAAGTTGGTGAATCGTCGAAGAAAGTGAAAACTGGTTCTTTGCTGAAACTCAGAACTAGTTCTGATGATCAGAATTCTGTCAAGTCTCACACTCCAAAAGTTCAGAAATTTTCATCAAAGTCAAAAACTTCAAAGTATTCACCTAAGAATTTCTATAATTCCGATGGTCACTTTTCTGCTAAATCAAACAGTTTTGACTATGAATCATATGGTTTTTGTGACGACTATGATTTTTATGATGACTTTGGTCATTATGAACAAGATTTTGGTTTGTTTGAAAACAACAAAAGCAAATGTGAATCCAAAAGATATTCTGAAGACTGTGGAGTTGATGAGTATGGATTTTATAATCAAAATGGTTATATTGGTCCTTTGTTTAAACCACTTCCCAAAAATAAATCTCGGAGATTTAGGGCTAAGAAACCAAGTCAAGTGGTTAAACATATGACTGATGGTAACACTTCAACTGAATCAGGAGATAACTTTCCTGCAGTTTTTGTCGATCGTAGGAAGTGTTATCATTGTCATCAGAAGGGTCATTTAAGGAAAAATTGTCCGGTTTTGGCTGAGAAAAGAGCTTCCGCTGTTAGTTTAGAAAAATCTGAAAATGTTTCTGAGCCAAAACAGGTTGATGACAAAGTGGTCACAAAACAATTCTTCAAACGAGGAAAATTTTTCAAAACTTAACAATCATTTGTTTGTTCATCTTCAAGTGATGTTACCACAGGTTCATCGGTTTCTGGGTTAAGGCAAAAGTGGCTACCTAAATTGACTTCAAAAGCCACTGAGGACTTTTCAGAAGACACCGGTCGACCCAAAGCTGAAAGCTTGGGTCCAGATGCTCACTAATTATCTGATAAAATGTGCAGGGTGCTCGAAAGCCAGCTGTTAACAACTTTTGGGTCGTTGATAGTGGAGCATCCAGGCACATGACGGGTAAAATTTCCTTGTTGTCAGATGTTAACCCTATACAAGGAGGAAATGTTACCTTTGCTGGCGATAAAGGGGGTAAGATTACCGGTGAGGGCAAAATGGGTAATGAGAAGATTACATTTGACAAAGTCCAATTTGTACAAGAGTTGCAACACAATTTGCTGAGTGTTTCTCAAATTTGTGATAAGCAGTACACTGCTGCTTTCACAAGTTCAGAATGCTTAATTCTGAAACCTGGAATCCAAATTCCTGATGATTGGATTGTTTTTATGATCCTGATTTCCCTAACCGTGTGTACAAGTTAGATAAAGCGTTATATGGTCTTCACCAAGCTCCGAGAGCTTGGTATGAGACTCTTTCTACTCATCTGCTCGACAACGGTTTTAGTCGTGGCAAGGTGGATTGTACACTGTTTTCGAAAAAGTTCGGGAAGGATCTATTGCTTGTTCAAGTTTATGTGGACGATATAATTTTTGGAAGCACGAATGACAGCTTATGCAAGGAATTTGAGCGTGTCATGCAAACAAAATTTGAGATGAGTTCTATGGGAGAGATGGGGTTCTTTCTGGGTCTTCAAGTCCATCAATCTGCCTGAGGTTCGAACCTGCCGAACTCAGAGTTCGGACAAGGTTTGGCTAGTGTCTATAAATAGCGAGTTTGTTCTTTGTTCTAGGAAAGAGTGAGAGTCTGAGCTTTATTAAGTGTGTGTATCCAAGGTTTACTCTGTGTCTGTATTTCTGAGTGTTTACTGATTGTAATTATTCTTTTTGATCAATAAAACAATCGGTTAATTACGTTTCGATCTCCGAATAACTAGATTGAGTAGACAATCCATTGCTCTCGCATTTTCACTTTCTGATAGTAGATTGGCTATTTGCCCTAGGTGTCTCTCCATATTCTGAATACTAGCCTACTGATTTTTTATTTCTGTATCATGTTTATTATAAAAATGACCAGATTATGGACTAACTTTTCCAACTTGTCCAATTTAGATGGTTAACTTTGGCTAAAGTGAGGTGGTCGATAAGGTTGATTGGAATTGTTGAAATTAGGATTCGAGATTCTCCAGGAGCTACCCGATTGATTTCTGTTATGTGAACTGAAGGGTTGTCGATTGAACTGGTCTGATGAACGAACATAGAATTTATGAGTAGTTGCGAAAACTTGGCACTTAATTATCCAATGTGTGTGCACTACCGCAAGCATCACAACCATTAGATTTTGTGGTTAGACGATTCACCTAGCTCGTAAGAGCCTCAATTTTTGCATTTAGTGCAGTGATATCATCTATGGCATGAATGCCAGGCTATTTAGTATTGGAAATCGGGCGACCTCTGAAAGGTTACCAATCATAGCTAGTTGATGCTAGACTTTTGATTAACGTGATGGCATCAGCCGAAGTTTTGTTGAAAATTGACCCTCCGGATGAGGAATCAATGTGCATACGGGTGGGATTGCTCAGCCCATTGTAAAAATATTGCACTTGGAGCCACGCGTCTATGTTGTGTTGAGGACATTTACGTAATAACCCCTTGTACCTTTTCGGGCTTCATGTAAACCTTCCCCCTCGTCTTTGTAAAACGAGGTAGTGTTATTTCTAAGACGCGTAGTTTTTGAGAGAGGGAAGTACTTAACCAAGAACTTCTCATCCAACTAATCCCATGTAGTAATGGAACTTGCTGGTAAGGTCTTGAGCCAAGTTTTGGCATTACTCCCCAGAGTGAATGGAAATAAACAAAGCAAGACTGCATCGTTCGTAAGACCATCGAGCTTGATTGTGTCACATATTTCGAGAAATGTGTCTATGTGCACGTGTGGACATTCATTTGCTAACCCGTGGAACTGTGAAGCATTCTGAAACATCAGGATGACACCGGGCTTAATCTCAAACTTACCTTGAATAGTAGGTCTTGTGATGCTTGATTACCCTCCGTTGAGTGTTGGCTTTACGTAATCAGTTATCGTACGCTACGCTGCATCCCCCATCCTACTTGCTTAGTGTATGACGCGTTCAGGATCCGCGAAAGCTTGGATAAGAAGTGGGCGATTTTCTAGGGTGGAAATTTTTAATGAAGAAATTTATTTTGAATTTTTGGTGTATTTCAATTTTTTTGGTTTTTTTTTTGAAACTTTTAACGAAGAAATGCAAAGCAAAAACAAAAGACTACCCAAGCTAACTAATTTAACTAGGTCCAGAATGACGACATGCTTCCCTGGCAAGGCGCCAAAAAGCCTTTGATGCACGCCAATTGTATATACGTTTGCTTCAAGAATGACCTTTAAATTTATAAAACCTAACTCATCTTAAGACTACGCATGCATATATAGGAAAGCGGACCTATCGTATAGTAGCACTAAGACTAACTCAGTGTTGACCTAAGGAAGTGATGGTGTAATCATACTAAACCTAATTATCATCATTAGGAATATGTCATAATTCCTAGCAACTAGTAATAGAAATCATGGAAAACAAAGATAGCAATAATAAAACAAATATGAAATCAGAATTAAGAAAACATATATCATCTAAGAGTGATCACTATTCAGCATTACCTAGACCTGACATTGACATCTTATAACTAGACTGTCTAATGGAAACAAAGTCGCTAGACAATGAATCTACAATTATAACCACAACCATAATGAAGTATCCACAAATTAATGACCTAGCTATGGGGCACTAAACACATGATCTAAGACCTAGGATTATAATCCTATTCTAACTAACCATGATAGACTAATATATTACAACCGAATCACATATCAGCACATATGCAGTATACATAGTCACTTCACTAATCCTTTGGACCCAGGACATGGAAGCTAAGATTCATGGCTAACTATAAAGAAATACGTCAATCAAAATGGACTATCGAACATGCATAATGACCAATTCCTATCTAGGCTCGCTAGACTTCCTAAACACATATTGAAATCGCTAGATAACAACTAAGAAATAACATTGAATCAATAAGCAGATTACGTCTATCCTACCAAGCAAACCAAATACCATTAGGAATGGATCAAACACAACATCCAACAACTAATTTATGATATGCAAAAGGAATCATAAATATTATACTAAAATCATTATGTCAAACTGAATGTCAATGTCAAATCATAGGGAAAAAGCAAAATAGATCACATTGTCTTATATGATATCAAGAGAGTTAGCCTCTCATGACTAAACTAATGAAAACAGATGTGTAATAAAAGACATCATTGTAAATGCAAACCAAAGTCGATCGATGGCTAAATCTTCCATTGCAATGGATTCTCGAACGATTAGACACCTCCTTAATCTTCTAAGGCTTCGAATCTTGACTTCAAGCTTTTGGAAATGCTCCTTCACTATGGGTCAGGTCTCTCAACTCTCCAACCTCTTCAAACATCAAAATGAATAGGTATATATAGTTTATGATTACGGTTTTGGAAATCAGGCGTAACGCTGGTAATGAGGTAACGGGTCGTGAGCGCCGCCATAAGTTAACGGATTAGGGTTTCTGGAATTAATCCCGTAACGGCCCATAATTCTTGTAATGAGGCGTGATGTGAAGAATAAGTCAATCCTCCGTATCTTGAGCAGTTTACCTATAAATCCTTGTAAAATCCTCAAATATCACTTTGGCCCCCTCTACTTACCTATTTATGACATTTCATACCAAACAAGGGTAAAAACATACCAAAATAATGCATAAACCATCAACATTTGTGGGAGATTAACTACTAAAAAGATGTCTAATTTAAAGCACATGAGCTACCCATTTTACCCATGGTCCTATACTAAGGACTAATATTGTGTACATGTGGGACTAGCCAGGGTAAGTATCACTAGTCCGTAAATATGTGTAATCGTATATCGAGCATCCAAATATAATCAAGTGTGACATGTAAATAAAGGAAAGTACGATAATTGAAATAATTGCAAGTTTGAAATAAACAGAGTATGTATCACCACAAAATATAAAAAGGTAAAAGGGGAAAGGATGTGAATACTCACCTAAGCATTTGCATTTCCAAAGTAGTTTGGGTTTCCCTGACTTCCAATACCTTTCACCTAAAGTAATGACTTGACCAATTGAATTATAGGTTTTGGGTATACAGCACATAGCTTGCGCTTCCAATGTTCGGTGGAGATTATTAGTTTGTTTAAAGAACGTTGAATGATTTGATCTAGGTAACTTGAGATGTTATGTGTGATTGACTATGGATTTGGTTTGAGCATAAGTCTAAGTTCATGCACGGTTTAATGGTTAAGTTAACTTACCAAATTGGAATTTAAACTCGTAAAGTAGTTTACTAAAAATGAAATCGGTTAGGTGGTTAAAATTAGGCCGTAAGCCCATTTGATATGAAAACAGTCTCAGGTTCGGGTTTTAGAATGGGCCATAAGCCCGTTTGACATAAAACTGTTTATATGTAACATCCCAAAATTCTTAGATACATGATATATATATATATATATATATATATATTAAATACGTGCTTATATTATAAATACGTAAGCTTGATTAATAAATATGGTAAGACTATACATTGGATAGGTTGCATGTGTTAGAATTATTCGTTTGATAAGCCAATTGAGCATAAACGAATGTTTTTAACATTAAAGAAAGTAGAATATGAGATGAATATGTGTTTATATGAATAACATGTTGATACATGAATCATTTGATGGATATATACATGTAAATACGTGTGTTAATAGTTAACGGAAAAGTAAAAGGACTAAAAGCGTAATTATTGTAAAGACATAAACATATACAAGTATTATACGTGTTTATATTCATTATAAGTATTTTGAGACTTAGAAATTAGTAAAAATATATACTAATATGATTCATAACATAAAATGATAAGTATTGTAAAGTTTGAGGGGCTAGAACATAAATTAGCAAATAATAAAGAAAATGTATATAAATGTAAATATATGTTATCGTACGAATCCCGAGCCTTAGAAACCTTAGAAAATGTTAGAAATATGCCTTATAATGTTTTGGTACATAAAATGATAAAAGAATAAAAGTTCAGGGGGCTCAAGTGCATAAAATAGAAGTACAAGGGTTAAAAATGAAAAACAAACAAATCTAGTCGAAACAGTGGTGGCTCGCATATCGCGCAGCCCCACCCTACTCTGTACGCGATACGCGAGGAAGGGGCAGCAGCAGCAACTTTGTTTTGGCTCGAAAATGGCCACGTTTAAGAACTTGCAAAACAAGATTAGCTCGATTCGTGGCAGAATTCGACGGTTAGTCACTTAGGGACGTGTCAAGGGTCTAGGACACACCATATACATATAAATAGAGCCTCAGATTCGGATTTAAAACTCACCAATTCACAAATTTATCTCCTAAAAACCCTAAGAAGAACCGAAACCTTCATCAGTCGAATTCGAGCAAACCAGAAGGAATCAAGAGCTGAATTTATGCAGTCACTCTTCATTTGGTATGATCTAAAATAACCTATCTCAGATTTTGATAATATTGTCTCTAAGTATGTTTTCTAAAAATGCATAAAAATTAGGGTTCTTGAGCTTGTTTTACCAATATCGGGTGATGGGGTGGGAATTAGGGTCTGAATTTTTGTAGGTAATCATAAAATGATGTATTTTAAGAAAGCCCTAAGTTTATTTCACAATTGGAAGAGGTTTGGTAATGGTTTTGTTAACGGGTTAAAATTAGGGTTTTCGTAACGTTATTCTGCCCAAATTGAGCCAACGGTTTTGAATTAAGCTTAGATATTTTAAAGTATATTACAAAATGTTATAATGGATAATATCCTAAGTTGGTTTGAAAATAAAATGAGTTTTGATGATAAAACGAGAAATTCATGAAATTAGGGTTTCTAAATAAAGATAATTAATATAAAATAATCCGGAGGGTACGGGTACTTGATTTTTGGTCTTATAACATGTTTATATATATAATAAGTGTATATGAGTTTAAAATGAATAAATAATAAAGTAATAAATATACCGAGTTAATTGGATATTTAGAAGTTCGTGCGGACGGGAAGGGTAAGCGCCTGTACACTGGGGTTTCTGGCATAGCGAGGGTGTCGCATAAATTCCAACTGGGACCTGGCATACCTCCCTGGGCGATCCCGGAGTGAGCGTTTACTTATAGGAATGTGCGTCTTCATATTATCAATAAAAAGGTTATTATGCCTATAAGGGCATTTTGGTCATTTTGACCCTAAAAGAGATACACCCTAATAAAAGTATTATTAGGATAATAAGACATAAATATATTGTAGGTACTATTTATAATAACTTTGCATTAATGCGATCCGATACGCGCCTAGGTTAATTGTGGACCATAACGGAGATTCTGTCTGAATAATTGATTAAAGATATCAGGTGAGTTTCTACAAGCCTACTTTTAAATGTTTTAAATGTTTTTAAATGTTTTTGGGATAGTATACATACAATACTTGTGAACATATATTCAAAGATAATTGTGACTTGATATATACGTGTTATGTGATGAAATTGTTGTTGAATTGCTTATACGTGTTATGCAATTATGTTGATTATAATGTGATATGTATATACTTGCTTTGAAATTAAGTAGCCAAGTGACTAGGGAGTTGTTAGTAAACACTTAGTGAATATGTATGATTATATGAGAACAAGTGATGCATTTGCTTATATTAATATGTGGTGGATACGCCGCTGGTACATCCTATATATACATAGTAGTATAAGTTACTCGGTATATTAGAAGTGTGGAGGATACGCCGCTGGTACATCCTGTATACATACATGTTGATACCTGATATGTGCGTCGTGTGAAGTATCAAATAATGTACAAGATCAAGTCATCTAGGTCTGCCCGAACTAGGTCCGAACTTGAAGTTCGGACTGGCCGAACCCGACGTTCGGCCGAAGCTCGGACCAGCTAGTATATATAGATGTTTGGTCTTTGTAATAGAGGGTCCCGGCCGAAGCTCGGACCAACTAGTATATATAGATGTTTGGTCTTTGTAATAGAGGGTCCTGAGCATGAGAGATCTGTTAAGTGTGTGTTTCTGAGTGTGTATTCTCTGAGTCTGTATCTGAGTGTTTACTGATTGTAATTGTTCTTCATTGATCAATAAAACAATCGGTTAATTACGTTTCAATGTTCGATTAGCTAGATCGAGTAGACGATCCGATGCTCACGCATTTTCAAGTGGTATCAGAGCTTTCTGGTTCACTCTACTGATCTGTGGTTGCTATTCTCGGATTTTTTGAAGCGTTTTTCGTGATTCTCGAGTTTGTTTTTGTGTTATTCTTCAATTCTATCGAGTGTTTGGTGTCAAATCTGCTCCTATACCATTTTCTATCGGTTTACTGATCCACAGTAACGAGTTTCGTCAAAATCAGTCATTTTTCGCGCGTTTTTGAAAAATGAGTTCGAAGTTCGGAGTCTCCCGATCAGGTTCGGAGTAACTGCTCCGAACTTGAAGTTCGGTCGATATTCGGTCAGGGTTCGGAGCTGTCTCGGTCAGGGTTTGGTCTATCTTGGTCAAGTTCGGAGTTCTTTTACGTTCGGTCAAGGTTCGGAGGTAGTTTGGTGCTAGATCGGAGTATTTGAAGAGTTCAGACAGTTCAATTTATTTCGGAGCTAGTTCGGATAGGGTTCGGACTTTGGATTTAAGTTCGAACAGAGTTCGGAGCTTAGTAATAAGTTCGGAGAGAGTTCGGCCGACAGAATCTTAATTTTTCAAACGATGTCGGAATTTCAAGCATTTGCTGCAATGCAAAGTGCGATGCAAACCATGTTGAATTTTGATAATGAAATTGGAACAAGTCAGAAAGTTCCCAAATTGTTGAAGCTAGAAGATTATCAAAATTGGAAGAAACGGTTTTCTGCATACATAAGCACAAACGATATTGATCTATGGATTCCGATTCAGAAATTGTATGAACGACCAACTGAAGAAGGAGATTATAAGGAACTTCAAGATTTTGATGCTGCTGAAAGGAAAAGTTATGAGCTTGAAAAGAAAGTTTATGGTTGGTTATCTTACAATGGCTTTACCTACTGAATTGTTACATCAATTCAGCACCTGTAAGAAATCAAAGCAATTGTGGGATGCTCTCTCAGCAAGATGTGAGGGTAATGATGATTACAAGAAGAGTCGGAAGAAAGTATTGAACAAAGAATTTGATAATTTTCAAAACTATGACAATGAGAACATTACTGCTCTCGTTTCACGATTTTCACATCTAATGAGTGAATTAAAGGTAGTTGGTATTGAGAAATTTGATGCTAATTTGAAAGAGAAGATTATGGAAGCTTTACCTGAGAAGTGGGAGAATTATGTTTTGCTGCTCACTCATGACAAGGATTATACTACAATGACGTTTCACGAGCTTACTGGAAAACTTCATGCTCGAGAAATGGAAATGTTAAATTCAAAGAAGTCAACTACTACTTTGCAAAATCCTGAATTGTATCATGGTGAGAATACGGCAAGCATGAATGCTAAAGCTAAACCAAGTCTGCGTTCTGCACCAAGTACAGCCTTCTTGACTGGAATTTCTGATAATTCGGATAATAAATCTTCACGGGGTTGTGCTAAAATGATTTCTGCCTTGATTTCATCATCTTTTGGTTCGATTATTAAGAATGTTGCTGATGCAAAGTTAACCAGGAGATTCAAAAGCGAAATGAAGATAAATTGAAGAAGGAACTATATAAAGGCCTTGATAATCTTCGTCTACAAAAATTTGAAACTCACAAGGTTGCAAAGCGTTTGATTGCTAAAGAAAAAGAATTTGCTGAAGCTCAACAGAAAATTTCTGATCTGAAAATTCAAGTTTTTGATGCTAATCGATTGCTTAATAATGTTTCAAATTCTCAAGTGTTCACAAGCTTCTTAGCCAATGATGCAAATTTTGAGAAGATGTTTGATAAAACTGCCTCACCCCCTGCTCATATCAAAGAAGCTTTCAAAGATGTGAAGGAACAAGTTGATGCATTTGATTATATAAAGATTTCATCATCTACTGTTGAGGATGAGAAAGTTGTGACAAAGAAGAAGACCAGGAAGAATAAGAAAAAGAAGGAAAAGAAATCCGAAGTTTCTCCTGCACCAAAGTTTGTATCTGGTTCATCTTCTGCTGATAATGAGAAGTCGGCTACTTCTAGTGACAAAATTCAGTCTCAACCTGAGTTTGATGAAACGATCTTTTATGATCAAAAGAATGCAACCGAAGTAAAAGCTGAATTTTCTCGATTAGCGAAGAATGGACATTGTTCATCTGAGGAGAAGATTTCTGGAAAGCATGAAGGATTGGGTTTTCACGGGATGAAAGACAAAGCTGAGAAGGTTCCAGCTTCATCATCTCAAGATTTGAAGAAATTAAAGATGAAACAAGTGAAGAAGGAAGTTTTTCAAGCTGATAAAATTCAACCCGAGTGGTTTTACAAACTCAAGGGTTCGGATCAATTATTTTCTGACAAAGAATTTCCACTTCATTGTGTTGATGCTCGGAAGATTGCTGAGGTCTTTGTGAAAGCTAACATTTCTTCTGAAAGTTCTCAATCTCGAAGCCCTACATCCAAATGGGTCCATGATCACAGGCATCAGGTATATGATTCTCATTCTGATCATGTTCGAGATATTCATGTGTGTTCTTCGCAGGTACATCAAAGATGGGACAAAACGACAAGAATCTGTTATATTTGTCGTCGCCCAGGGCATATGGCAAAAGATTGTCCATTACCTGCTAATTCACCTCAAAGATTTCACAAGAAATCAGTTTTTGGTAAACCTGCCCCAACAAAGTTCTTCGATGAACGAGGCAGAGTTTTTGATGACGTTGAACCTACATTCTTTCAAAAACAAAAACGTTTTGTTCCAATGTTCTCAAAGGTTCAAAGTGTAGGTTCATCATCACAGTCACATGTGATTGTTTCATCGAAACCTGAATTACCAAACCAACAACAATGGAAACCTAAGGTGGTTTCTAAGCAAAACACGGACACTGGTCGACCAGAAACAACTAATTAGTTTGCCAGTGTGCAGGTACTTCTAGAAGACCTATCGACGATTGAAAAGTTGTTGATGGAGGAGTATTCTTCTTAACTTAAATTTCCTGATAAACCTTTCTAACCTGCAAATTTTCTGAATTCTAAATCTGCAAACTATCCGTGTTGATTGATCACTTTTCTTTGCTTCCTAATTTTTCTCAAAAACTCAAAAATAGAGTCTTGTTTTTGTGTAAAATGAAAATCCATAAATAGAGTTTTCATTTTAAGGGGGAGAATTGTACGTAAGGGGGAGTAATTGAGAAAATGCATGTTATGGGGAGAAAGTGAATACATGCCAAATATATAATGAAGGAAGGTGAATACATGCAAAATATAAAATTGTGAGAAATTGATCATTGGGAAATGATGGTACATTGGCTTACGTATCTGACTCATGGATAGAGTAGATGAAAGGGCCATAAGATCATTGTTTGATATGCTTGGTAGGCTCGGCAAATCAGAAAGTATTCAGATGTGATATACACTAAATACTAATGCTTGACCATGTGGATAACATCTTGATGCATATTTCATGTCACAAAAAGAAAAATAAGTGTGAAATTCAAAATGAGAAGTCACTGTGTATACATGTGTTCATTTTGAAAAGATTTAAACTTGTTTGATTTTCTTTATTTTGTCAAATGATCGGACTTTCTCTGCTTATCGAAAGATCGACCTGATCGTTGTTCGTTTGACGTTCTGCTTTATTTTCTTTGGTGTTTCGTATAACTCATCGGACTTTCTCTGCGTGTACGGGAGTACCGACCTGATTGTTGTTGGGTTATACAATTTCAATTTGTTTTATTTTCGTATTTTGTTAAATCCGAGGCCTTATCTGCGTATCGAAAGATCGACCTTAAGGTAGACGATTTAACGTTCTTATTTCTTTTTGCATGGAACACAGTTGACAATATCATGAAAATATTATGCAGTGTGAAAAATCACAAGTACTATCACACAAAAGGAAAAAGAAAAGAAAAGCTGAAAATGTCTGATTATGTCTGATTATGTCTGATAGTGTGGGATACACTGGTCAAAGCAAATCTAATCAATATCTTAACATATCCAAATGTTATGAGTATGATTCTGCCTGAGTTTAAGTTAGACAAATTATACCAGCAATCAGCATGACTTATGTGCTTCGATTAATTGAAATTGAAGTGTAGTTCAGTGCGTTATGTTCAATATGATCCCATATAGTGATCTTTCTCATACCAAAAATAGTGTTTGATTCTGTATTGCAATTTCATTTCATTTCAGAAAATAACAAAAAGATTTTCGGTGTGTTTTAGCATAAATTTTGAAAAGCCAAAAAGATTTTGTTTCTGTTTTATTTTCGATCTGGTCAACACGTGATACAAATTATTTTTCAAAATCATATCTTGGAGTTTCAAAGAGACGTTTTGCACCAAGATTATTTGAATGTTTGAGCAGGTTGCTATGTGCAAGATATCACAACTTCAAGTCTTCTAAAGATGTTGATGAAAGACCAGAGATACACTAAAATGTCATCAAGTATTCAAGATCAAGCTACGATCGAGTTGAGGAGGAGTTTGTTTGAAGATTCATTTCATTGAACGAACGAATTCTACACTTGAGGGGGAGCTTGGTTGAAGATACAAAGTTGATAATGTTGAAGAGATACTGCACATGACGAGGAGGAGTTTGTTGATACATGATATGTGCGTCGTGTGAAGTATCAAATAATGTACAAGATCAAGTCATCTAGGTCTGGCCGAACTAGGTCCGAACCTGAAGTTCGGACTGGCCAAACCTGAGGTTCGGTTGAAGCTCGGACCAGCTAGTATATATAGATGTTTGGTCTTTGTAATAGAGGGTCTCGGCCGAAGCTCGGACCAGCTAGTATATATAGATGTTTGGTCTTTGTAATAGAGGGTCCTGAGCGTGAGAGATCTGTTAAGTGTGTGTTTCTGAGTGTGTATTCTCTGAGTCTGTATCTGAGTGTTTATTGATTGCAATTGTTCTTCATTGATCAATAAAACAATCGGTTAATTACGTTTCGATGTTCGATTAGCTAGATCGAGTAGACGATCCGATGCTCACGCATTTTCAATACACTAACGGTAAATTGGGGGATGTCCATTTGTTGCAGTATATGAATGCCTTATCACTGTTTAATAACAAACCTAAAGCATCTGGTTATTTAACTAGGAGTAGTTAGTATATATGATTAGAGATTAAGTCATTAAGATGAGAAAATGACCTAATAAAGTTAAAGCATGAATTGCTACTAGAACCTAATAGAATTGAAGCATGAGTTGCTAATATGACTTATTAGAGTTAGAACAAGTGTTGCTACTGAAGACGAAGGGTCGCTGCTTCCCCATAGTGGTGGCTTAGGGAATCATGTACGGACGAAGCGGCAGTCGGACATCGCAAAAGCTATCTTACGACATGGTAGGATGACGATTGCAGTGGCGGGCGAACCTTTCGAAGGAGATGAAGAATGAAGAGACGCTGCTTCCCCATAGTGGTGGCTTAGGGAACCGTGTACGGACGGAGCTGCATTGGGCCGTTGTAATAACTATCATTCGAGATGGGACGGAGTGTGCAGTGGCGGGCGGACTCTTCATGGAGAACCAAAATAGTTGGTTAAATATAGTGACCTAGAAGTTTAGCCTAGAGTCATGGTTAAGATAATAGGATATATTATCATAGTGAATACATGTTAGGGTTTATATGTGACTTATAAATGTGTTGTGAAAACCAGGTAAACAATTAAACGGTTTTGAACTAAAAGGTAGAACTCACCAGCGTAAGCTGACTTTTAAAAGTATGTATGCTAGGTTCTGCAAAGATGTTTAGAAGTAAAGGCATAAATCGTTAGAAGACGGGATAATCGTTAGAATTTCTGGCAAGCTGGCTTAGTTATAGATTTCCTTATTATAATTAGTTGTAGTTATGCACAATATCTCACTTACTGTAATACTTGGCTTATATAAATAAAAATTTTAAATTTCCGCTGCTTAATATCTCTGTTGATACCTTGTGTTCATGAGTAAATCCGATTCGTGACCCCTCGTACTGCCAAGTCTGGGAGTGGGCGTCACATTATATGACGTTGGTTAATAATAAAAAATAATAGTTTAGGTATTGCTAGAGCATAATTCGTTCGTCGTGTGAAGTATATGAACAAGACGATGGTGCAATAAGGTTGTTAACCGAAGTCATACGAAGTGACACAAAGTGAGTTCAGAACTCACACTTCGTGTCTTCACGAAGTGTCACTTTGGGTAAGCTTCAGTTCGGGTACATCAGCCAGAGTATAAATACATTTTGTTCTATGTATTTTGGTGGCATTTTTAGAGAGCGTCTGAGTGATAATTGTGTGTTTCTAAGGTGTATTCTCTGAGTGTTTTCAAGATTGTATTTGAGCATTTTTTGATGAATAAATAATCTTTTAATTACTCGTTCGTATTCGAAATAGGTAGATCTAGTAGACGATCCACTGCTCATGCGTTTTCAAGTGGTATTAGAGCTTTCTGGTTCTATCTACTGATCTGTGGTTGCTATTTTTGGATTTATTGTTTAGAAAAACTGACATTTTTTCACAATTTGGATTTATTGTTGACTTTTACATGCAAATTTCAATCCTAAATCAGTTCTTTTGTGTGTATCTGATCTACTGCTGCAAATCTTGTTCAAATAAGTCCAAAATCGCAAAATTTTGTCCAATTATGTCCAGTTCAATTCAGTTCGGGTGAAGAACATCCAATTCGAAAAATAAACGTCACCCGAAATAATACTTCGCATCAGTTCGGATTAGTTTGGGTCAGTTCGGTCAAACGAAGTCTCAGTTCGAACCAGTTCGGGTCTCAATTCGGACCACTTCACCAAGTTTCATTTCGGATCACTTTGTAGAACTCCAGTTCGGCTCACTTCATGAAGGTTCAGTTCGGACAAATTCCACTTCAGATCAGTTCGGTTCAAGTATCCAGTTCGGATCCACTTCAGTTCAGTTCGATTCTATTATATCCATTTCGGATCAGTGTGGGTGAAGAGAATTCAAATGTTTTCGTGATGTCTGATTTCCAAAATTTTTCCGTCATGCGAAACGCAATGCAAACCTTGATTAATTTTGATAATGAAATAGGAACAAGTCAGAAAGTTTCCAAGTTATTGAAATTGGAGGATTATTACAATTGGAAGCAACGGTTTTTTCTGCTTATGTCAGCACGAATGATATCGATTTTTGGATTCCAATTGAGAAATTGTATACTCGTCCAACTGATGGAGGAGAGTATACGGAAATCAAAGAATTTTCATCAGAAGAGAGGAAGAGTTATGAGCTTTTACAAAAAGCTTTTGGTTATCTTACCATGGTGTTACCTACTAAACTGTTACATCAATTTGGCACAAGCAAAAAGACGAAACAGTTATAAGATGCTTTATCTGCGAGATGTGAAGGAAGCGATCAATACAAAAAGACTAGGAGAAAGGTGTTGAACAAATAATTTGGCAATTTTCAACATTACGATAAAGAAAATGTAACTGCTCTTGTGTCAAGGTTTTCACACGTAGCCAGTGAACTGAAAGTTGTTAGAATAGAGAAAACTGATGAAGAATTAAAAGAAAAAATTATTGGAAGCTTAACCATAGAACTGGGAGAATTATGGTTTACTGATTACACATGATAAAGAATTCTCAACATTATCATTTCATGAGTTAACAGGTAAGCTTCATGCTCGAGAAATGGAGATGATGACTTCAAACATATCAACTGCTCAATTACAAAACCTAGAGTTGTATCATGGTCAGAATGCAGTAAGAATAAATGCAAAATCTAAACCAATTGGTGTTAGTTCTGCACCAAGCACAACTTTCACTGGAAATGTTTCAGGAATTTCTGAAAATTATGATTCTTCAAGGGGTTGTAGTTTTACACTTCCAAGTCCAACAAATCAGAATGCATATTTTGTGCATAGAACGAATGACTGTGCTGCATTAATATCTGCTTTAGTCTCATCTTCTCTTGGCTTTATTATCAACAATGTTAGGGATGCTAAGTTGGTTAGAGAAAGTTTCAATGAAATTGATGGAGATAATTTAGATGAAATGGATATTGCATGGCAATTGGCTATGTTATAAAAAAGAGCTAGAAGATTTCTAAGAGAACAGGAAGGAGATCTATTAATCAAGATGGAAATCTGGGATTAGACAAATCAAAGGTGAAATGTTACAAATGTTCAAAACTTGGACATTTTGCAAGAGAGTGTCAGCAATCTCAAGCAACTAAATCTGATTCAAAAAAATACCAATGGTTCATAATGCTTTATCGGGTAATTCAACTACAAAAGCATTGGTTGTTCAAAATGATGGAACTTATGATTGGGGTAAAGTTTTTGATAAATCTGCATTGATTGTCACATCTGCACAAGATAATTATTATTCAGATACAGGTTCTTATGAATCAGTTGAGAATGAAAATTATGAAGCTAAGTTTTATAGTTTGTTGAAGGAGAATGTTTTTGTAAAGGAAGAATTAGAGGTTTCTAAGAACGAAGGTAAGGATTTTGAATTGAATATTACAAAGCTATCTGAAGAAAATGTTCTGTTAGTTAAAGAAGCTGACAAATGGATAGCTGAAGCGAAAGATGTTGAAGCTGATTTCAACAATCTGTTTGCGAAATCTAAAATTAAGCTTGATGTGCTAAACAAGAGTTCTGGCAAACTTGCTGCCAAAGCAATGGCTTATCAGAATGATAATGATGAATTGTTGGGGGGAAAGAAGTAGTTGGCAAGGGTGAATAAGTTGTTGAATGCAAATATCGATATTCAGAAAAGAAGCGAAGATAAATTGAAGAAGGAATTGTTTGGTTAGTTAGACAATTTAAGGTTGCAGAAGTTTGAAACAAATCGAGTTGCTAAGAAGTTTTTTGCAACTGGAAGGATTTGTCTAAAGTACAAAAGAAGATTTCTAATTTGAATATTCAAGTGATTGACGCAAATCGTCTTCTGAACAATGTCACTAATTCACAAGCTCTTACAAGTTTCTTGGCGAATGTTAGAGCATATTCCTATGCTACAATATGTCTCGTGTATTGTATATAGATTAGAGCGAGTCTGTGAGTTGTAGTGGCATTATCAATGGTGCCGTACCAACTGGTACGCCGTACCAATTGGTACGCCCGTACCAATTGGTCCACCAGTTGGTACGCAAGCCAGATTTTCACTAACTATAAATACCATGTGTTAGAATGATAGCTTAACACTCCTGTCATTTCTACACCTTTCTGTGTGTGTTCTAGAGAGAGAAACCAGAGAGACTTGATTGTAATCTTCAAGTGATTCAATAAGATTTCTCTTATTTACTTCTCGTGTTCACTAGATTGATCAAAGCATGTAGTAGTAAGATCGTATCTCGGTTTTACAAGTGGCATCAGAGCATTTGGTTGCTCTACTGCTTTGTTTTTGATCAATTTTCGGATCTTTAGAGAGAGAAATTTTCGGATCTTTAGAGAGAGAAAGTTTGGCCCGCTTTGGGTATTTGGTTCGTTGGTTGTTTTGGTCCGCAGCTTGGTACGTTGGCAGAAAAGTGACATTCACTAAAATAACGTAACTTGAGAACCATTAAGAGTTACGGAACCCAATACCAGCCAAAACGTTCATCTCGAGAAAATCTAGACTTTACTGGCCTAACGGCCAATACCCTCCATTTTGGAACCCAAAATCCACTTGGAAGACCTTTGTTTTTGAGTTCGAAGTTTTTGAAGTATTATCTTCGGTGAAAATATCTGATTTTCAAGCGTTCGTTGCTATGCTAAGTGTAATGCAAACCTTGCTCAACTTCAATTACGAAAATTGGAACAAGCCAGAAAGTTCCCAAATTGTTGAAGTTTGAGGATTATCATAATTGAAAACAAAGATTTTCTGCTTACATCAGCACAAATAATGTCGATTTATGGATTCCAATTCGCAAGCTTTACATGCATCCAAAGGAAGATGGAGATTTTAAACAAATTCAAAATTTTGATGCAGCTGAAAGAAAACTCTATGAGCTTGAAGAAAAAGCTTTTAGTTATCTAACAATGGCGTTGCCCACTGAATTGTTGCATCAGTTTAGTACTTGCAAAAAGTCAAAACAATTGTGGGATGCACTATCTGCAAGATGTGAAGGCAATGATCAATACAATAAGAGTAGAAAAAAATGCTGAACAAAGAATTTGAAAATTTTCAATAGTACATGATCACAGGCGTTAGGTATATGATACTTTCTATGATCATTTTGGATATAATGTGTTTTCTGAAACTGTGCAGGTTAATAAACGGTGGGATAAGAATAGTCGTTTGTGTTACAATTGTCACCAAAAGGGGCATATGGCACATGATTGTCCGGCTCATACTGTTTTTAATTAAAGAAGAGAAAAGGCTCCAATTGTTGGTAAACATGCCAAAGCAAAGTCAATTGATGAACATGGCAGAGTATTTGATGAAGTTAAACCTAAATTTTACAAAAAGCAAGAAAGACTTATTCTACAATTTTCAAATGTTCCAATTGTAGGTTGTTCATTACATCCGATTGTGATTGATTCATCAACTACTAATTTACCAAAACAACAACAACAATGGAAACCTAAAGTGGTTTCGAAGCAAGATCAAGACACTGGTCGACTAGAAGAAATTGTTGCTGGTCATTTATAAACTGATGTGTTGACCAATGTGCATGTACTTCTAGTAGACCTATTGGTGAATGAAAAGTTGCTGATGGAGGAGTATTCTGCTTATCTTAATTTAAATTTCATGAATCATCTTTCTAACTTGAAATTTTTCTGAAAACTAAAACAAACAGGTATCTGTGTCGGTTGATCAATTCTCTTTCTTTAATTTTCATTTATAGTTTAGGGGGAGAAGATTAAAAAACCAAAAATAGTGTCTTGTTTATATAAAATAAAAAAAATCCAAAAATAGAGTTTTTCATTTTAGGGGGAGAAAATGCATGTTATGGGGGAGAAATGCATATGGTCAAGGTGAATACATGCAAAATATATAAAATTTTGAGAAATTGATCAATGGGAAATGATGCTACATTGGCTTACGTACCTGACTTATGGATAGAGTAGATGAAACAGTTAGAAGATCATTGTTTGATATGCTTGGAATGCTCAGCAATTAGAAAGTATTTAGATGAGATATACATTAAAATGCTATGTTTGACTAAGTGGACAACATCTTGAAGCGTATTTCATGACATAAATAGAAAAATATATGAAAAAGAAAAATGAGAAGTCACTGTGTATACAATTGTTCTTTTTGCACAGATTTAAACTTGTTTAATTTTCTTTATTTTCTCAAACGATCGGACTTTCTCTGCGTATCAAAAGATCGACCTGATTGTTGTTCGTTTGAGGTTCTGCTTTATTTTCTTTGGTGTTTCGTATAATTCATCGGACTTTCTGTGTGTTCACAAGACCGACCTGATTGTTGTTGAATTATACAATTTCAACTTGTTTTATCTTTCTTATTTTGTTAAATCCGAGGCCTTATCAGTGTATCGAAAGATCAACTTTAAGGTAGAAGATTTAACGTTTTTATTTCTTTTTGCATGGAACACAGTTGACGATATCATGGATATAATACACTATGTGATGACCATAAATGTAATCACACGAGCAAAAAAAAAATGTTTGAATATGTCTGATATTGTGGGGTACACTGGTCAAAGCAAATAAATAATACCTTAACATATCCAGATGTTATGTGTATGATTTTGTCTCAGTTTAAGATGGACACATTATACCAACAATCAGTCTGGCTTGTGTGCTTTATTTAGTTGAAATTGAAATGTACTTCAGTGCGTTAGGTTAAATAGGATTCTAGAAAGTGATCTTTCCCAAACCAAAAATAGAGTTTGATTCTGTATTGCAAGTTTCATTTCTTTCAGAAAATACAAAAAGATTTTCGGTTTGATTTAGCATTAATTTGAAAAATCAAAAAGATTTTAGGTTTGTTTTGATATGATTTTTCTAAAAACCAAAAAGATTTTATTTCTGCTTTGTTTTCTTTCTGATCGACACAGGATACAAATCAAATTTCAAAAATCGATATCTTGGAGTCTCGAAGAGATATTTTGCACCAAGGCTATTTATGATTGAATATGTTCTAAAGTGAAGAAGAGTGTCACAACTTCAAGTCTTCCGAAGCTGTTGATCGAGATGAAACACACTGTGCGTCGTCAAGTATTTAAGATCATGCTACCCATCAAGTTGAGGGGGAGTTTGCTTGAAGATTACAAGTTTTATGGATGGCCATTGCACACGTTAAAGGGGAGTTTGTTAGAGAATGATTCGTTCGTCGTGTGAAGTATTGAACAAGGCGATGGTGCAATAAGGTTGTTACCCGTATTCATACGAAGTGACATGAAGTGAGTTCCGAACACACACTTCGTGTCTTCACGAAGTGAAACAAAGTGTTACTTCGGGTGAGCTTTAGTTCAGGTAGATCAGCCAGAGTATAAATACATTTTGTTCTGTGTATTCTGGTGGCATTTTTTAGAGAGCGTCTGAATGATAAGTTTGTGCTTCTAAGGTGCATTCTCTGAGTGTTTTCAAGAATGTATTTGAGCATTTTTTGATCAATAAACAATCTTTTAATTACTCGTTCGTATTCGAACTAGCTCGATCTAGTAGAGGATCCACCGCTCATGTGTTTTGAGGTATCTGGTGTCATTTGTAGTTTGCATAAAACATCGAGTTTGTATTTTGTGTTGTAGGCCATTAAAAGATCTATGAATCAAAGGTTTAATATATTTATTAAAACTGTTGGAGCTAAAAATCTATGTGATCCACGTCATAATATATGTTTACGAAACATTTGGTTGAAGAATCCATTGTGATATGATTCAGAGACTGGGTTGTGATTATCGAGGCTTGCAAGTTTGGCCCGAATACGTTTTCTGGAATAGTCACCATTTGGGTTAACGGTCAACGTAAAAGTCACGGAAGATCGGTTCGAGCGAGTCAATCTTTATATTCATTAAGTCAACTTTGATTTAATTAATATTTATGTTATTTGCTTTAATTTGTAATTTCCTCATGTAATTTGTGTTCACTAGTTAGCGGGTTAGTGATCACAAGGGCTCTCACTATAAATAGGAGTGTTAGCCCTCACTTGTAAAATGATGATTCATTAGAGTGAGTGAGCATCACTTCTAGAGAGAGAGAGTCTCATCTTGGGTTGGAGCTAAAACCAAGATGATCATGGATTTCTTATAAGAGATCTTTGTCATGTTTTCGTGTTGTAATTATTCGGTTCAATGGAATCATTCTACTTGATTATCATGTTTCTATTGGGATATATAAAAATTTATCAATTCACGAGTACGCAATGGAAAATCAATCTATGTAATTAACTAATTAACCAAGAAAGATAACGTGCACCTTAATAGTAAATAAAGTAAGAAACTTCTAGGGTTTAAAGAAAAACCGCTCTACGATCGCACACACGACACACCGATGTACGTATGCTAGTACTTGATCACGAACCACACACAAAACCAAAAACACTTTAGGGATTTGGGTCTATTTCCGAAAAAGGGAAGAGAGAGAGAGATTTGGGATTGCCTATAATCTCATATGATGTTGCAAAATAAAACCTTAAACTAGAGGCTTTATTTATAGGTAAGGTTTACTTGTTAAACAAGTTTAGGGTTAGATTAGAAGACACCATAGATGGGCCGCCCCTATGTGGGCTTCTCCTAACCTTTCCCAATTGTATTTTAATTATAATCCTCTCTGAACTGTTAACTAATGACCGTTAACTAGTAACTATTAGTTTTAACGACCGTTCGTTAATTAAATTCGTGATTATTATTACATAATAAATTAATTAATACAAATACATTTGTGTCGAGACGTGTGACCCCATAGGCTTAAATACTTTCCAGACATACGTTTATTTTTACGTGATCGTATTCCTATAGCTCCCACTTGAGCATGTAATAATAAAGGTAATAACATTGGTTAGCATCTAGCAACACACCAATGCTCCCGGAAACATTTTAGTATAGTTTCTTAAAGTATATTTAAATGGATTAGGTATTTAGTATCCCTTTGTTACAAATACCGTGTTAAATATGAATATGGATCAAAGTCATTTCATAATTTAACTATATGTTTCCTATTCCATAACTAATTAAAGATTACCAAATTTAATCGAGACATATCTAGATTTCATTTGGGCACGGCCATGCATAAATCTTAATTAATCCCAATGAGGGGCCTAGTGGTATCATTCTTCACCGTTTAGCTGAAGGAACAAATCCTATATTGACTACACGTGTACAGTCACATACTTCACTACACTTCTTAAAATAGCCCTTTTGTACTACCTTATTCAGGATAGTTAGAACTATATTAAGTAAGTGAAATCCATACATGCATGACCTACTCATATCTCAAGTCTAAAGATAAGTAAAGTAACAATTTATGAATTTTACTTAATGACACCGATCCATAAAGTGATAATTCGTTCGTGGGGTAGTCCGATATGCATCTTATGAGTACCATGTGAGTTTGGTGGGACCATCCTTTATATATTCCAAGAATATTACCAGTCACTCAGATTTGTCTTAGTTTAACTATATTCCCATATAGTCAATCGATAATGGACAGTTTAGAATATTAATAGATATTCAGAGATTAAACATGCAAATACAGGACACAATTAATATTAAATGAAATCAAACATATCAAGTACTTTATTTCATTATATAAATAGAAATTTTTTAACATCCCTTATCCAAATATCGAACAACAGATTTTCATAAATTAACTAGCTAATTTAAGTCCCATGCCTCGGCATGCGTTTCAAGCTTTGGTCTAGACAAAGCTTTTGTAATGGGATCAGCTAAGTTAACATCTGTGTAAACTTTGAGTAGTTTGATCTCCCCTAGTTCGATCTGCTCACGAACATAGTGATATCTTCTAGCATAATGTCCGACACCTTTCTGAACTCCAGGTTCCTTGGCAATGATTAATGCACCAGTATTATCACAATACATATCAATGGGTAAGCTACTTGAAGGGATCACGTCAAGCCCATAAATAAACTTCCTTACCCAGACTGCTTCCATCACAGCTTCTGAGGCAACAATGTACTCAGACTCTGTTGCAGACATAGCAACTGTGGTTTGCTTCTTGCTCTTCCAATCCACATTACCTCCATTTGGAACGAAGACGTACCCTGACAGAGACTTTGTGTCATCTCTATCAGTTTGAAATCCAGCATCACAGTATCCAACCACTTTGAGCTCTAAATCTAGATTTCCTCCATACATCAAAAACAAATCTCTAGTAGCTCGTAGGTACTTAAGAGTCTTAAGAACAGTCCAGTGACTTTCACCTGGATTATGTTGGAATCGGCTAACGATATTTTGCACGAACTCTACATCAGGTCTAGTGCATCATACTACATACATTATAGATCCTACAGCTGAAGCATAAGGAACTCTTTGCATACGCTTCACCTCATCAGGTGTAGAAGCACCTTGTTTGACCGATAGACCAAGTCCTTCTTGCATGGGTACAAGACCACGCTTAGAATTCTCCATCTTGGATCGTTTCAAGATCTTATCAATATAAGCACTTTGACTTAGTCCCAAGTAACCGCTTAGTTCTATCTCTATAGATCTTGATTCCAAGAATAAATGTGGCTTCACCCAAGTCTTTCAAGGCAAAACACTTCCTAAGATGAGATTTTACATCCTGCAACATTGGAATGTGTTTTCCTATAATCAATATGTCATCTACATATAAGACAAGGAAAGTAACATTACTCCCACTAGCTTTGCGATATACACATGGCTCATCAGGATTTTGAATAAAACCAACTTTTTGATTTCTTCATCAAATAGTTTATTCCAACTTCTTGATGCTTGCTTTAGTCCATAAATGGACCTTTGAAGCTCGCGTATTTTGTTGGGATGTTTTGGATCAATATAACCTTCAGGCTGATCCATATAGACTTCTTCATCCAAGTAACCATTTAAGAAAGCAGTCTTAACATCCATTTGCCATATCTCAAAATCATTGAACGTAGCTATGGCTAAGAGAATCCCAATATCTCTAATGTCAGTAACTGGAGAAAAGGTCTCATCATAGTCAACGCCGAAACGCTAAGTATAACCTTCCTCCACGAGATGAGCTTTATAGGTGTGTACATTTCCATCCATGCCGGTCTTCTTCTTGAAGATCCATTTACACCCAACGTTTTTTGCATTAGGTGGAAGATCAACCAAGCTCTAGACTTGTTTTTCTTCCATGAATTTCATTTCCATATTCGCAGCTTCAAGCCATTTGTCAGATTTTGGACCTGATTATGCAGCATTGAAGTTCGGAGGTTCATCGAGATCTCCTAATTTGTGTTCCTCGGATTCGATTAGACCCATCCATCTATCCAGAGTATATATAGTCCTTTCAGACCTTCGAAGTGGAATCACACTATCATCGACTTGAGGTTTATTAATTTGAACACCCCCCCCCCCAAGTTGATGATTGCTAGAATTTTCAGAAGGTGACACATCTTCTAGTAGTTCTACAATTCTCCCACTGTTCTCTTGAGCGATTAGATTCTTCTCAAAGAACTCAGCATATCGAGCTACTTGAACAATGTTTTTGGTAGGATTATAGAAGTAGTAACCCATTGTTTCCTTAGGGTATCCTACAAAAATTCACTTAGTAGTTATGGGTTGAAGTTTGTCAGGTGTATCGCACTTCACAAGTGCCTCACATTCCCAGACTCTTAAGTAAGATAAAATAGGGACATCTCCATGCCACAATTCGTGTGTTGTCTTGTCAACCTTCTTGGTTGGAACCATATTGAGCATGCGTACAGCAGTCTCTAGAGCATAATACCAAAATGAAATTGGGAAAGTCGTAAGGTTCATCATGAATCTCACCATTTCTAGCAAGGTTCGATTTCTCCTTTCAGAAACTCCATTATGTTGTGGAGTGTATGGAGGAATGAGTTGTTGGACAATTCCACGATCCGAACGAAGGATCTTGATGGTCTTGCCAAGTTGGTTTTCTACTTCATTTTTAAACTCTTTGAATGTTTCAAAAACATCATGTTTATGTTTAAGCAAGTAAAGATAACCATAACGACTGCAATCATCCATGAAAGTTATGAAGTAGCTAGCACCTTTTCTTGACACATTTCTAAATAGGCCACAAACATCAGTATGAATGAGTCCAAGAAGTGCTTTAGCCTGCAGAAAAGGTTTCCTTGTCATCTTGCCTGAAATACAAGAAACGCACCAATCAAAAGATTCATCATTTGATTGTAAGATTCCTTCACGTTGAACTCCTTCAATGCGGTTCTTGCCTACATGAGCAAGATGACAGTGCCAAAGATAGGTAGAGTCCAAGTTAGTCTTGACTCTTTTACTAATACTATACATTGAATTATTTGAGTCACAACCACGCATATCAATTTCATAAATACCATCACAAGGAATAGCATCAAAATAATGAACATTATCTTTAGAAAATGAGATACCGATATTATTAAAAACATTAATAAATCCATTGTTTCTCAACAAGGAAACTGAAATGACACCTCTAGTAATAGAAGGTGCATAACGACAATTGTCTGAAACAAGAATTAAACCGGAAGGAAGAACTAAATGATATTCTCCCATAACTACAGGTGCTGGTAGACCATTGCCCACGAACAGCTGCAAAGCTCCAGGCTTCAGCTTCCTTCTTTTTCTACGTCCCTATAACGAATTACAGATATGAGTTCCACAGCCAGTGTCATAAACCTATGAATTATGCTTAGAAAAGGAAAATAATTCAATTGTGAAGTACCTGAAGTACTAGTCCCATTATCTTGCTTCTTCTTCTTGTTCAACTCAGCTAGGTGGACAGGACAGTTCCTCTTCCAGTGTTCCACTTTAGAGCAGTGGTGACAAGTCTGGTCTTTATCCGGATGCTCCTTTTTAGGTAGAGGGGTCTTTTTGGGTTTTGGAACATAAGCAACCTATTTTCCTTTGCCTTTCCCATCATATTTTCCCTTCGCCCTTTGTGGTTGTTTAGCCTTTTGGATCTTTCCCCTTTTTATCAAGAGTACCTGGGGAGTTTCAGTGGCTTTCTTTGGAATGACCTTCTCATACTCAACAAGCATGGCATGAAGCTTAGGTATGGTTTTAGTCATACTATGCATGTTGTAGTTGCGCACAAAACCCTCATAATCCATTGTAATAGATTTGAGAATCATGCTAACCGCAACAGCTTGATTGTATCCATAGTTGAGTTATTCCAATTTTTCAAAGTAGCTCTTCATTTTGAGCACATGACTACTGACCGATTTTTTAGCTTCAAGCTTTAAGTCGTGGAGTTCCACAACCAAGTCAAACAACTCAAATCCAACTTGTTTTTCATACATCTTCTTTAATTCTCTGATCATATCATAAGGAGTGTGAAGTTCGTATTGCTTTTGAAGAACAGGAGTCATACTAGAGATCATCAAACAAGCAACTTCAGCATATCTGCTATATTCAGCGTTGTACAACGCTTTTTCTTGATCACTAGTAGTAGCAGCTGGTTCGGTCGGCCACTGATTTTCAAGGACATCGGTTCTTCTTTCAACTCTTAGGACAATCCTCAGTTGACAATACCAGTCATTGAAATTCGATCCATTAAGCTTTTCCCTTTCAGACATTTGACGAAAAGCATGACCAATGGTGTTTTGAGGAGGGTTCATTGTTGCCATCTACAAAACAGATAAAGTTCAAAAATTAGTATTTTCGATAATTTTTCCTTAACAAATTATTTACCCAATATTTAAACTATTTAAACAATTAATTTTATTAAGGCTAGGATCCAATTGACATACCATCATTTCATCAGTTGATCTGCTAGAAATGATGTACTCAAAAGGTAAGTGATGATCAGTAACTGCATTACTAGTGCAATTCCTAGATAGAATGGGACTTACAAACAACACATGTGTACTTGCATCAAGTGATTTGTAGTCATGTTCTGTCACATCTTATGCCACCGGTCAAGGTCTCACCACTTAACTCGCTTTAAGTCGTCCAACCAAGAATGCACAAATTTGTCCACCATTGTATACTAGTGAGTGGGAATTTGCCATATAAGTTCTATTTTACTATTGTGTACCAATGAGTAAACCAACATCCACAAGTGTCCTTTACAAGTTGGATGGCAAAGACTTAAGTTTTAATTTTGGATCAAGCAATTTTATGTGTGATAAAAAGGTTATGTATGAAGATTCATGCACATCTTCGATTTATAACATGTTTATAAAATCCTTTTTAGTTTTGCCTTCAAATCAAAAGAAATCGGTAGCTCCATCTAACACACAAATAAGCGTAGAAGTGCGGTTTGCACGTAGCAATTAAGTACATACATTTTTTAGGGAAGCATGACGACCCGACTTATACCTCCCTTAGAGTGTGATTAGGTGGGTGAGCCGGTGCTTCTTTCGATTTTAGGGCACCAATTTTATTTATAAACAAAATCTTATTTCAATGATTGTTAAGCAAGTTTATATTTCCAAAAAAAAAAATTAAGACTTGCAATAAAATTTAACCATGTAACAATTGTGGTAATCAACCTAATTATGGTCACTCTGGTTTAAGATTTGCTCATCTTTCCATTGAAATGGATCGCATACAACAAGTTGTATTGATTTCGTAAGCCAAACCTTTTATAACTAATTATCACAAAACCATAGCAAGGTGCGGATCTGGAAAATCCAGCAGCTTCACGGCCAAATTTTGATCTAGAGGATGGCCGAACTGGGCTTAGTTTAAAATAACAAAGTTGTAGCCATATGAGTCGAATATCTACTGTAAAAATTTCAAATTCTAACTCCAAATGGTTGATTTGAAATGATTTTTTTAGTGAACTGGTGTCAAACAGAATTTTCACAAATTATTACCAAATTGTCACACGATTTTTCATTAATTATCTAGCACAATTAATGGAAAAGATCAAGTATTAATATCAATATATATTAGTAATAACCATGAATAATTTTCATGAAAAATTCAAGAGTTTTACTTCTTTTAACTAATTAAAGTAAATGTACAACAATTAGTGCAACCAATTATCAAGGGGAAACTTGGATTAGGGTTTCAAAAGAATTTATAATTCCGAAATTATCAACAACCCTAAAACCCCTTTCAAGTTTAATCTTTTGTTAATTAAAAAAAAACATAGGTGGCTCGTGATACCACTGTTGGGATATATAACAATTTATCAATTCACGAGTACGCAGCAGAAAATCAATCTTTGTAATTAACTAATTAACCAAGAAAGATAATGTGCACTTTAAAAGCAAATAAAGTGAGAAACTTCTAGGGTTTAAAGAAAAACCCCTCTACGATCGCACACACGACACACCGATGTACGTATGCTAGTACTTGATCACGGACACTTGAGCTTCTCCTTCTTGCTTTGGTCGAACCACACACAAAACTGAAAACCCTTTAGGGTTTTGGGTCTATTGCCGAAAAAGGGAAGAGAGAGAGAGAGAGATTTGGGATTGCCTATAATCTCATATGTTGTTGCAAAATAAAACCTTAAACTAGAGGCTTTATTTATAGGCAAGGTTTACTTTTAAACAAGCTTAGGGTTAGATTAGGAGACACCATGGATGGGCCGGCTCTATGTGGCCTTCTCCTAACCTTTCCTAATTGTATTTTAATAATAATCCTCTCTTAACTGTTAACTAACGATCGTTAACTAGTAATTGTTAGTTTTAACGACCCTTCGTTAATTAAATTCGTGATTTTTGTTAATTGATACAAATACATTTGTGTCGAGACATGTTACCCCGTAGGATTAAATACTTTCCGGACATACGTTTATTATTAACTAGTAATTGTTAGTTTTAACGACCCTTCGTTAATTAAATTCGTGATTTTTGTTAATTGATACAAATACATTTGTGTCGAGACATGTTACCCCGTAGGATTAAATACTTTCTGGACATACGTTTATTATTACGTGATCATATTCCTACAGTTTCTTGTTTGATTTCCAAGATTTTTCGATCATCCTCTCTCATTGTCTTTCGAGCACTTTGTTGAACACGATCTGGGTCTGTGACGTGAAAACGATCTTGACAAATGGTATCAGAGTGGGTACCAATCGAGTGTGTCTCACGACTAATCTGATCACTCAGATCTAGATTTTGTTCAACTTTGTAGCTCAAGATTGGTAGTTCCGCTTATGAGACTTTTTTCTATTTTTCTTCATATTTGAAGCTTTTTTATGATTTCTGGATGAATCTGATGATAGATTCATGTTATTGGGTTTATTTGGATGTGATTTCATGCTCCATGTGTTCAAATCGGTTGAAGAAATGAAGATTAGAGCTAAAAGAAAGCAAAAGTTGGGTTTTCACCTTTTTAGGGGGTTTTAAAGATTTTCATGTATGATTCTTGATTTTTGATGTTATTGTGGATGGATTTGGACGAAACAAAATGTGATTCTTGATGGAAATCATGTTCTGAATCCATTGGAAGCATTGGTTTTGTCTATATCTAGATGGTTTGATCGGATCTGGAAAAACACTCGCTTAAGGCTGTTCTTCGTGTTCTTGATAGGTGTCCAGTTTTCGGGGCTGATTCGATCTGATTTAGAGTTGTTTATGGATTGTCTGTGGTCAGAACATTGTCGTGAATGACTAATCTTTATGAATCGGTTAATGAATATGTGGTATAATCTCAGTTTGGGACATCGAATTTGCATCAGATTTGGGTGTGTTCATCTTTTTTCTAGGTTTTCTTGAAGTTGTTGAAGGTGTTCATAACGACCTTATTCAGGTCTGAATATGGTCTTAAGGACCTTGTTCGAGCTTTAAGATCTTCTTAGTCATCTTCTCTGGTGTTGAAGATGCTCTTAACGACTTTTTTGGCTTAACAATCTTCTCTAGCGAATCAGTTACGACCTTGTTAGATCCTTAACGACATTGTTGGTTCCTTTAACAATGTTCCCTGGCCTTTAATGATCATGTTTGACCTTCATGGCCTTATTTTAAATGATGTTCTCCAACGACCTTGTTTTGGGCTTTCGTTCGATCGATTTTCAAGGGATTTTAATAGTCTAGGATGATAGAGGATTGAAGACGAGTTCAACGAGCTAAAATTCGTCAATCCTGGTTAAGTATTATGGAAGATATGGCGTTTTTACGGTTTTTCGATGAGCCTTCATTTTTCCGGCAGTTTACTCCGATCGAATTAGGGTTTCGGAGATGTAGAAATGCTTGATGGAGAGGATGGTGACGTGGAAGAACCGCGTGGGACCACTTGGTCAAGAAGAGATCTGTTGGATGAGCTGGCATTGTCAGCCTCTCATTGGTTGGTTTCTCCTTGACGCAGATTGCCATCTGGGCTGTACATTTTCACCAGATCAGCGCCGTTAGATCTGTTTGTGTGTTGCTCCCTGATTCGCTGCATGCCCTCACACACGGATCAACATCTCAATCGTTGATCTGCCTTCATTTGCACCGTTTATTATCTTGGGAATCTTAAATCCGATTGGAGAATTTTAAAACCCATGGATTATGGTTTTGTTGAAGATTTATACCACTAATGATTATTTCAGTATTATTTGTTAAATGCAGGCCTTTTCTATCAGTCTTTAACGAGACTAACGGAGATATCGCCCATAACAAAATTTTGGAAATTTTCATTAGTCCATGGATTTATTCCATTTATTTTATTGGGGTTCTCGTTTATTGACGTCACGCGTATATTAGCTATCGACCACAGACGGATTAGCTTCAATATCCGGATAATTATGCAGCTTTTCTCGTGACGTCTCACAATTTATTTTTAGCTGTTGCAGCGCTGATGTCAGCTAACTGGATTAACTGGAATCTCAGTTAAATATTAGAAATTTTCCGTTAAATCTCTTGGAGGGACGTCACTTTAAGAAAAATGATGAACTTTTTCAGGATTTTCCGAATTGAGCCGTTTTCACCGATATTTATCAAGAATCTTCACCGAATATTTTTCCGAGCTCGTTTTTCAAGACCCAAAAGTTTGAAGACTCCGGTTATAATTATTTTGCGATCAGGATGTCACTTTTTTTCCGATTTGGCGCGTTTTCTCGAACAAGTGCAGTATCCCTGGATCTTACACAACTGTGTTTGATTTCAAGATTTTTCATTCGTTTCTCTAGGCAATCGAGCGGGACAGTTCGACTCTCTGCATCCGATTTTTACGCTTATAATCGATGTTATTGGATTAGAGAAATAGAGGAAATTATTATGGATTTGGATCATCGTGTCGATGATCCAGAGTTGGAGCATTTCCAGCGTTGATTGATTTATCTAATTTGGTTTTTTTTTTGCGATTTGGACTCCGAGATTAGGCGTTTTCGGTATTGTTCCAGATGGGTCGAGCAAGATAGAAGAAGCTTATTCAGAGGGGGAATCTTAACGACAGAAAGCTTCGGTTTTATCAGTTATTCATTAAATATGTACGATAGAGTGATTTTTCAACAGTATGACATATTTGAAAGCATCAGTCAAGGGGGAATATGATGGAAATAAAAATCTATGTGATTGACGCCATCAAATATGTTTACGAAGAATTCGATTGAAGAATCCATTATGAAATGATTCGGATACTGGGTTGTGATGATCGAGGCTTGCAAGTTTGGACCGAAGATGTTTTCTGGAAAGTCAACCGTTTGGGTCAATGGATGATCGGTTCGAGTGAGTCAAGCTTCATATCAATTAAATCAGCTTTGATTTAATTAATATTTATGTTATTTTCTTTTATTTATAATTTACTCATGTAATTTGTGTTCACTAGGTAGTGGGTTAGTGAGCACAAGGGCTCTCACTATAAATAGGCGTGTTAGCCCTCGTTTGTAAAAAGATGATTCTTTAGAGTGAGTGAGAACCACTTCTAGGGAGAGAGAGAGAGGGAGAGAGTGTCATCTTGGCTTTGAGCTCAACCCAAGATGATCAAGGATTTCTTATGAGAGATGTTTGTCATGATTTCCTGTTGTAATTATTTGGTTCAATCAAATCATTCGACTTGATTATCATGTTTCTTGTTTAATTTCCTAGATTTTCGATTATCCCGTCTCACCATCTTTCGAGCACTTTGTTAAACATGATCCAGGTTGTGTTAGGACAAGTTTTGATGTCTAATGCTAGGTCTAGGTGTTTGTTTTTCCCGCTGTTGATTTTGTATTAAGAATGCTCCAGCGTACCAAGAGGCGCACAAGTTGGTACGTAGCAGCGTACCAGTTGGTACGTTGAGGCAAATGGTACACTGACCAGATTTAGTACAAATAGGTCAAGTCACTTTATTTAGTTCAGAACTGTGAGAACTGAGATATTAACTATGTGTTTCTGGTGAGAGCATTTCGAGTCCTTATATTACACTGATTGTTTCTAATACAAGAAGTGTTATTTACATTGTGTTTGTTGATTAGGATTACTCGTTTGACTACGCATCCAGTAGACCAATCCGTTCATGTACTTACAAGTGGTCTTAGAGCTCCATTTCAGATCTACTTTTGGTGCTTTTGAGTTAAAAGAGTTCACAAACTCATTTTTCATTCATTTTCTTCATTTTCGTGAGTGTTTGTGAGATTCTGATCCGATAGAATGTTTCTGTTTGCTTAGAGACACGTGTTCACGGTTCAGTTTGTGTCAATTCATCAAAATTTCAAATTTCAGTAGATTTCACATTGGTACGCCACTTGTATGTTGGATAATTGTCGTGGTACGTCGGATGAACATGCTGGTACGTTCGATGATCCATCGGTCCATTGGAACATCTTCATAGATCGTTTGGTACGTTGTCTGTTGGTATGGAGGAACATCTTTAACGGTTGTACGTGACGGTTATTGGGTTAGTCCGTGGCAGTTACGCCGTACCATAGTGGTACGTTACTGTTCATTGGTACATTGTTCTGTTTGGTCCAGTTCTTGGTAAGGTTAAGAAAACTGGTATGCTGTTGGTCCGATGAGATTCATTAATACGAAGATCGAAATTTTGGTACGCTGAGTCAGTTTCAACCAATTTTCGTAATGGGTCCGTTTCAAGCATTCGCGGCAATGTCAACATCTGTTTAAGCCCCACTCAATTACGACAATGAAATTGGAACCACGAACAAGGTTCCTAAATTGATGAAGTTTGAATATTTTTATAACTGGAAAACACGATACGACTCGTACATTGAAGTAACTGATGTATGTGTTTGGACACCAATGTTAGATGGATATGTCAGGCCAAAGATTAATAGTGAAGACAAACCACTCAGTAAGATGAATGAAATAGAAAAAGAAGCTTTGAAATTGGAAAGGAAGACATATGCTACGCTGTCTATGGCATTACCTAAAGACATTTTACATCAATTCAAGATGCATACAGCTTCTAAAACTCTGTGGGATGCTTAATGTAATAGATGTGAAGTTAATGCGCAATACAAAAAGAGCAAAAAGAAGGTCTTATTAAGAGAATGTGACAAATTTTATCATGTTCAAAATGAAACTATCAATGATTTGGTTTCAAGGCTTTCATACTTGGTGAGCGAACTTGAGATAGCTAAAGTAAAGAAAGAAGCCAATGAATTGAAAGAAAAATTGATGGATGCATTACCTGCTAAGTGGGAAGGTAACATTTTGTTGTTAACTCAGGACAAAGGCTTTGATGATGTATCTTATGATGAATTGACAAGGAAATTGCTAGCAAGAGAATTGAATATGATGAGGGTTAAGACATTACAAGCACAATTACAAAGCCCGGATGTCTATTTTGGAGAAAATGCTTCTACTATTCAAGCAAAGGTGAAAACAAGTACAAATCCAGTTCGTTGGGTATTCATATGTGTCTAGAGGACTATCCATGGAATCTTATACTCAAAATGCTGCAGTTACATATCCAGTTCGTTAAAGACAATCTGCATTTGCTTCAAGTCAAAGTCCATTTTCTGCAAAAACAACAAATGATTTTATCGCATTTTTCTCTACCATGGTATCATCATATTATGGTGTGATTGCGGGAAAGTTAACCAGTGCTGAGTTGACGGATAAAGAATATGAACAGATAGATGCTGATGATTTAGAATTAATGGATATCAACTAGTCCATGGCAATGTTGGTTCGAAGAGGGAAAAAGTTTATGCAAAGAACGGGACTAAAAGATTTTAATCCTGAAGGAAAGCTTGGATTTGATAAAGGTAAAGTCAGATGTTTTAATTGTCAAAATTATGGTCATTTTGTAAAAGACTGCAGTCAAGCTAAAAGGCGAGAAACTTCTCATTTGTATCAGAAATATGCTTCACAAAGTGCAAAGAATTCAGGGAGTAACTCTAATTCTTCTACTTCTACTGCAAATGCTAATGCTTCAAGTTCGGGAACTAAAGCTTTAGTTTCTCAAACTTGTGAAGGATATGATTGGAGTGTTGATTTTCAGGATAAATCTGCCTTCTTATGCAGTTCTATAGCTGAAAATGTGGTGATTGAAGAAAATTTTGAACTTCCTGGATATGATTTTCTTGCAGATGCACATTAAGCGTTCATGGCTGACATACAGGAAGATTCTAAAAGGTGTCATCTTTGTGCTTTAACTGCTACTCAATTAAAAGAACTTTCTGATGAGAAAGTGATGTATCATGATAAATACATGCTAGCCAAGGAAAATACAAAAATTTTCAAAAAAGATGGGAAGCTGTTAAAACTGAACTAAAAAGGAACACGCTTTGACTCTTGACACTAAAATTGAATTGAATAATAAAACTGAGGAATACATTTTTTTTTTGAGAAAAAACTTGGAGAAGCTACAGCTACAATTTCAGAATTGAATATTGAGATCTTGGATCTTAAAAGATAAATTGGGAATTTCAGAAACTCAGCTTCCTTTGCAAGTTATTTGTGCAAAGATGAAACCTTGAAAGAAGTGTTTAAAATAGTCAGGGTGCGATTCAGTTCCACCACCAATTTCGCACGGCTTAGAACCCACTAAGACTGAAAACAAGTTGTTAGTTGTGTTTGATTACTCTATGTTTACTGAGAATTTGCTTGGGTCTTCTTACTGACACAAGGGCACACATAAGAAAAAGCTCGGAAAACATGGTTCAAAACCAAATCATGTTGTTCCGACACAATCAGAATCTAGTGACCCTGCGGTTGTCAAACCTGTAACTGAGATTAAATCTCAAACTAGTGTTAAACCAACACCTTTAGAAGCTAAAATGAAGATTTTGTCAACATAAAAGAAAATGAAAGATTTTAAAAGAGAAATTTTTTCAAAAGGTCTTGATTTGTATTATGAAAAAGATACAATAAATTAGAGAAAGCAAACCAGACCTGATGTTTCTACAGTTCTGGTTCCAATTCCTAAATTAACTAAGTTTAGCGGAATTGGTTTTGGATCAATTGATGTTGAAAATTGTGAGGTCAATCAGACGAAATCTCAGAAATTTCACAAGAATGATAAGAAAGGTGTCAATTCGTTTGACACGAAATCTGACAAAATTAATCATAAGCTGAAAGGAATATCTGAGGTTGGTGAATCTTCTACCACTCAGAAAATGTATTGTTTGAAAGGAAGTAATACGATTTTCTCAGATGCAGTCATTCCTTTATGTTGTGTTGATCCAAGCAAGTTGCAAAGGTTTTTAATGTTGTGTCTGGAGTGAAAGTGGTACCTGATCTTGAAACTATTTCATAAACCAAGTCCAAATCCAAACCATGTGACCAAAAATCTAAATCCAAATCACCAAAGTAGTCACCAAAGAGTTTTTATATTTTGATGGTCAATTTTCATCAAAAACAAACTCTTTTGAGTATGAATCATATGGCTTTTGTGATGATTACAATTTTTATGATGATTTTGGTGAAGGATCATCATATGGGCAGTTTGGAAAATCCAAGTCTAAATCCACTAAACCAAAACGTTATTCTGAAAATTATGGTGTGGATGAGTATGGGTTTTACAATCAATTTGGGTATATTGGTCCATTGTTTAAACTTCGTCCCAAGTCCAAATCTATGATGTTTAAGACCAAGAAACCAAAGGAAATTATTCAAACCATATATGATGATGACACAACTAATAAATTTGGGAATCCCATTGCTATTATCATATTACTGATCGTCGAAGGTGTTTTCATTGTTATAAACGTGGTCACTTACGTAATAAGTGTCCTATTCTTGCTAAAAGAGAGCTTCGCGGTTAAAAATGAAAAATCCACAAATTCTGATTCTGATTCGAAGTCTGTTTCAAAAGAAAAGATGGTAGATGAGCCGATGGTTACCAAGCATCACTTTAAACGTGACTTTTTTTTTTCCAGAAATAATCAAAGTACATTTGGTAATTCATTAAATCATGCTTCCACATCTGACTCATCTATTCCATCGTTGATACAGAAGTGGCTTCCAAAGATGACATCCAAAGCCACTGAAGATTTTTCTGAGGACACCGGTCGACCCAAAGCCGAAAGCTTATGTCCTGCTTTAAACTAATTATCTGTTGACCTGTACAGGGAGCTCAGAAAAAGGCTGTCAACAACTTTTGGGTGGTTGATAGTGGAGCTTCCCGGCACATGACGGGTAACATCTCCCTGCTGTCTAATGTAAAACCAATTAATGGCAACGAGCTGGATCAGACAAAGCAATCGAAGATATAAAGATTACAACTAAGTTTTCTGGTGGCCGAACTCCGGCCGAACCCTGGCCAAGCCTTGGCCGAACCTCAGGTTCGGACAAGCCTTGGAGTTCGGCCGACTGTAGCTTATATATATAGTTTAGCTTTGTCTTTGTAATGAGTTAGTCGAGTGAACTTCTGTGAGAGTGTGTGTTTTTATACTCTGAGTCTCTTGTAATCTTGTTATCGTTTAATGAGAGATTGAGTTGTTATTTACATCGTTGTTCACATTCTCGTTCACATAATTAATATCGAACTAGACCGATCCCACGCTCAGCGTTTTCAAGTGGTATCAGAGCCATCCAGGGAGTGATTACACATCGTTTTTTTTATCGAAATCAGTGACTGATTCAAGCAAGTTCGAGCTGTTTGACTTTTTCGGGTCAAACTTTACAAACTTTGACTTCGAAATTCGTTCATTCTGCTTAGTTTTGGTCCATATGATTCTTACAAGAAGTTCGAGAAGGTGAATAGGAATCTATTGCAACTTACTACATCAATTTTGGTTGAGATTTATGTTGAACCGCGAAAAGCTTAGTGTGTATGTGTTCTTCACTAAGATGGTCATGGTAGATTTGGTTATTCTCAATCATTTTGTATAAATTCAGTTTCTACAGGTTTCTTTTGATCATATGAACGTATAGCAACAAGAAGATCTGAATTTCATCAACGTTTGATACGATTTTGGATTTCACGTTTTCATTAGTTCACCGGAGTTAGATTTTGAGCGTGCAAATCATCACGGAACCATACAACAATGGTGCGCGTTTGAATCTTCTCATCTTCACGAATCTGTAGCACTGTACGGATTCGATTTTCGTCGAGAATTGCAAAAGATATCATCGGTTGAAGATTATTGGTTGTGTTGGTTTCATTTTCCGGATTTCTAACCGGAGTTACTAGTTGCCGCCGGTATCTTCATTCAATTTGTAATTGCATGACTAATTTGTTTGGTTGTGTAATTTTTCATTCTTAACCCTTCAAGTCTCAAGTTTTTTCAAATAGATTTTGTTCATAAAAACATTAAAATCTTCAAAAAACAAATAAAACCATCAACTAAACATTTTTTTTAAGAAAAAATTTCAAGTGGTATCAGAGCTTTCTGGTATCGCTTGGTTCGATTGTGGTTCAATTGTGTGATTCAAAGTTCATTTTCATCTTCATCTCAGAAAAACTGCATTAACAACACCATGTTTTACGTCATATTTCCTTGTTTCTGTCTGTTTTCGTTCTTCTGATCGTTCTGAGCTCAGTTGAGTGTGTTTTTCTGTGAGATCCAAAAATATCCAAAAATTTCTCGTTCGGCCGAACCTCTAGTTCGGCGTAACTGCTCCGATTTCCAAGTTCAGAGTGATAACTGCTCCGATTTTCAAGTTCGCTGCTCCGATTTCCAAGTTCGGAGTAAAGTTCGGTCAGTTTTATTGGTCGTCGAGGGTTCGGAGTAAAGTTCGGTCGATTTCCAAGTTCAGTGAGATTTGAGCTTCGGTGAGAGTTCGGACATAGATCGGAGGCAGATCGGAGAGAGTTCGTGGTTTGTATCTTTGTTTCAGAAAGGCCGAGTTTGGTGACAAGTTTAGAGGACGCTCGGACTGTTTATGTGAGTTCGGTGAAGGTTCGGAGCACGTTCGGAGGTTATTACAAGTTCAGAGCAAATTCGGACCAATCAGAAATTTTAAATTTTTCAAAATGTCGGAACTTCAAGCATTTGCTGCGATTCAGTCTCAAATGCAGACTTTATTGAATTATGATAATGAAATTGGGACATCAAAGAAAGTTCCCAAACTTCTCAAGTTTGAAGATTATGCTAATTGGAAGAAAAGGTTCGAAGCTTACATTGGAACGACGGATCCGGACTTATGGATTGCTATGGATGCTCCATACGTATATCCTGTTGGAGTTAATAATGTGCCCATAATGCAACGAAACCTTGATATAACTCAAAAGGCTGACTTTACAAGAGAGCAAAAGGCTTATGGTTGTCTAACTCAAGCATTACCTAAGGAGTTGCTACACCAATTTAAGAGTTGTAAAGATTCTCACGAATTATGGACGACATTGAAAGAAATGTGTGAAGGGAACGACCAATACAAGAAGAGTAAAAAGAAGGTTCTAAACAAGGTTGATAATTTTAAACATTTTGATGGTGAAGGTGTTCCGGAGCTGATTTCGAGGTATTGCCATTTGTTATCTAAAATGGATACGATTCAAATCAAGAAGGATGATGAAGAGCTTAAGGAAAAATTACTTGAAGGCTTGCCATCAAAATGGGAATCTTATGTGCTGATGATCACGAATGATAAAGATTATTCAACTTTGACATTTGTGAAACTGTTAGGAAAATTGCAAGCTAGAGACTTGGAGAAAGAAAATGTGAATACTACACCTGCAGAAGTCCAGAATCCTGATGTGTACTATGGATCAAATGCAGCAACAATTTCAGGTAAGTCGGCTAAAGTGACAAGTTCTGCTCCAGTAACGGCCTTCATAGCTGGAAATCTATCTGGACATGTTTCAAATTCAGGAACTGGATTGGGCTCAAATAGTTATGAATACAATTACAATTCTGGTGGGTGTAATGTATCAATTCCAGCTAGTAATTTGATGAACACGAGCAAGATGGCTATGTCGGTGTCTACAACGGAAGATTATATGGCCCTTGTATCTGCGTTAGTATCATCTTATTATGGACTTATAACTGGAAATGTAAGCAATGCCGAACTGACGGAGGAGGATTATGATCAAGTGGATCCGGATGACTTCGAGCTGATGGATATTAATTGGCAATTCGCCATGCTTGCGAGACGGGTGAAGAGGTTTTTGTAAAAGACTGGTAGAAAAGACCTGAATTCTGGAGGAAGAATTGGTTTTGACATTTCGCTCGAGAATGCTCTCAACCTACAAAAGCTCTTGTATCTCAAGTAGATAAAGCTTACAACTAGGGTAACCAGTTTGCTGATTCATCTGCATTGATTGTGCAACATGTGCAGGATGAAGATACCATGACGGAATCCACTCAAGATGGAGATGAAATCCATGGTGAAGCAACTGGTGAAGGTAATGTTGGAGTCCATGATGAAGCAGAAGTGTCGGATTCAAAGGATGATTATCAATCTATTCCAAAAGAAAGATTTGCTTTCATGACAAGTCTGTCTGAGAAAATTTAATCAGATGCTATTCTCTTGTTGGAAAAGCCACTTCAAGTTCTAACTGAGGAGAAGGAAGCACTGATTCGTCAATGTGAAACAGCAAAAGCCGAAGCACTTGACACAACAAATGACTTTAAGAACTTATATCAAAAGAGTCTTCCACTGAAGCAACAATATGAGAAGGCTCAGCACAATGCTGTGGAGATTGCTGACAAGATGATTACACTACAGAAAGAAATCCAGAAGCTATCTGATGAGAATAAAAGTTTGAAGCAAGAAGTTGGTGCATTAAAGAGAAACAACATCACAGAATCTGTTGTTCTTGTGGCTGATTCTTCTAAGGTAGTTTCTTATCCATCGATGTGCAAATCATGTGATGAATTTGCTACCACTAAGAGTACACTCTTAGACGAAAAGACAAAACTCAATGATCTTTTGTCAATAGCAAGAGAAGATAAGAATATATATAAGGAAAGATGGGAAGGAACAACTAAGGAGTTGTTGTCGGTTCATGAGTATTTACGTTTACAAAAATTTGATTTTTCAAACCAATATGAGCTGCTTGTGACTGTACAAAAGGACTTGGCTGATAGTCAGAAACTTGTTGCAGATTTAAAAATTGAGAATTTTGAACTAAAACAAAAGTTAGATTCTGTTCAAGTTTCATCATCGTTTACAAACTTTCTTTACAAATCTGAAAAGGAAAATACTTCAGGTAAACTGAGCCAAGTTCCACCTCCTGTTATTATAACCAATGGTCCTTCCTCTGAGGAACAAGTGGAAGTTTCTTCTCATGACAACCAGAGTAATTATCAATCAATTACTTCGAAGTCTGACAAAACTTCAACTGGAAAATCTATCTTGGATTCTACGGTTGATGAACTTTTTTTTGATGTCTCAGATTTTGATAAAACTGATGATCTCATTTCTGAAACTGAAGCTAAATGTTCTAAACCCACTCGTACAAATGTTTCTAAGACAGATTATCAAAATTTGATTTCAAAACATGATTTTTCAAACATCAAATCTGAGCTGACAAAACTGAGTGAGTTTGAACAGAAACAGATTGCTAGAAGCAAGTCTGTTGAAGGTAAAAAGGTCAAACAGGGTGGAGTTGGGTTTGTGCCTCCAGCCAAATCAAAATCTTTTGAACCAGGTTCTTCATCTAAGGTTTCAAAACCTGAAAAAGTCAAAGCTGTCAATCCCATTCCGAAAACCAAATTTGACACAACTGAAAATTGGGTGACCTATCACTTAAAAGGTTCTGATAAAATCTATACGATAATGACTTTCCTTTGGATATGGTCAATCCCAATTTAATAGATCAAATCTTTTCGGGAAAGTATGATCCTGCTTATGATCCTAAGGTGAGGAGTGTGCCCATTAAGGGGGGAAATGGAAATATTAATGTAATGGACACATTTGTCTCTGATCCTGAATCTGGTTTGGTTAACAGGATGAAACAGTCTGTTCAAAAGTCTGTAAACAAGAAACCAATAAAATCAACTTTTCAATCACCACCAAGAGTTTTTCACAAACAAATGCAACCAAATTTTAGAAAACCGAGTCCTTATGTTAAAAGGTCACAATTTTACAATGATGAGGGTTTTTATGATGATTTTGGTTGTGGACCAAATCAACCTATCTTTGGAAGAGGTCCAGAGTGGGTTGATCATGATTGTCAAACTGATGTTGGTCCAAGATTTGGTGGGAGGAGAGATAGATATCAGAATTATGAGGATCAATTTTATTCTGGAAATTCACATGTTAGAAGTCAATTCATGTATTGTGATGATGTACCGGAGAGGGTAACGGGTTATGATTCTGGAAGTAATGGTGATTCTAGAAATCATCGTGTGTCTAACCGAAAGAATTTGAAACCCAAGACACAAAAACAACAAAAACCTGTTGTTGAGTCCGATGTGGATGGTGAGACGATTGAGAAAGTTTTGATTGATAAACGGAAATGCTTTAAATGCAAAAATCGTGGCCATACATATCGAACTTGTCCACTAAAGAAGCCCAAATCAGACAAGTCTGATGTAGAACAATCTGATGAAATGTCTGAAGGATATCAAACTGAGACACCAGTTTTCAAAAAGAAAGTAAAATTTGTGGATTACAAGGGTAGAGTTTATTTCTTTGACGAGTCATCTGATTTTCAAAAACATAAAACTGAAAAGAATTCAGAGAATGATTCTGGAAACTTAAATCAATTCTTAAAAACTCTACTGTTGGATCCAAAGGCTCTTCAAGTGGTGCATGGAAACCTAAGGGTTCTTCCATGGCTGGTGATGATTTTGTGGAAGATGACGGTCGACCCAAAGCTTCTAGCTTGGGTACGTCCCGATACTAATCTTCTGTTTTAATTTATGCGAGGATCTTCGCGACAACTCGTGAACAACATTTGGGATGTTGATAGCGGAGCATCTCGGCACATGACTGGTGATATCTCTTTGTTGCATGATGTGAAATACTTCGATGGAGGTAAAGTAACATTTGATGGAAACAAGGGAGGTCAAGTCACAGGAATTGGTAAACTGTCAAACGGTGCAGTCACATTCGAGAAGGTTGAATATGTCAAAGATTTGGAGTATAATCTTCTTAGCGTCTCCCAGATTTGTGATAAAAGTTACACAACTGCTTTCACGGGGAGTGAATGTGTGATACTGAAGCCTGACTACAAGATTCCAGATGAATATGTTGTAATGCGAGCACCGCAATTCTCAAATTTGTATATGCTCGACATGAATTCAGCCAAAGCAACTGTTGCGGGTCAATGTTTCTTATCAAAAGCTTCAGAGAGAGATTCCATTCTATGGCATCGTCACATGGGACACATCCATTACCGAAAAATGAACGAACTTGTGCGGAGGGATCTTGTCGAAGGGGTTCCGGAACAGCAGTTTGTCTTCAACGATGTGTGTGTGAGTTGCAAGAAGGGAAAACAGAAAAGAAAATCCCATTCACTGAAGAAATACCATTCAATTGATGTTTCATTGGAATTACTCCACATGGATTTATTTGGTCCTGTGAATCGTAAAACTATTTCTGAGAATTGGTATTGTCTTGTGGTAACTGATGAATATTCAAGATATTCTTAGGTTGATTTTCTGGTCTGTAAGGATGAAACTTCAAGAATTCTTCTCAACTTGATTACTACTCTCGAGTCATTATATAAGTTGAAGGTACAAATAATTCGCAATGACAATAGCACGGAGTTTAAGAATTCCACAGTAAGTACGTTTTGTATGGAGAAAGGAATTGTACACGAATTTAGTACACCATACATACCTCAGCAAAACGGTGTGGCAGAAAGAAAGAATCGTACAATTATTGAAACGGCACGAACAATGTTGGCTGATGCTCAATTACCGGTTCCTTTCTGGACGGAAGCGGTCAACATGGCTTGTTATGTGCTTAACTGAGTGCTTACGGTTAAACGACTGGGGAAGACATGTTATGAACTTCTCAAGAATCATAAGCCGAATCTTAGTTATTTGGAGTCGTTTGGGTGTCCATGTACCGTGTTAAAGTCTGCGGGCAAGTTTGACGAAAAAGTTTTTGAAGGCTTGTTTGTTGGTTACTCGCATCAGAAAAAGCGGGTTTTCAATAAGCAGACTGGTACTGTGGAAGAATACTTACATGTTGATTTTCAATCTTACACTTAACCACCCAAAGGTGTTGGACCGGACTGGATATTCGATTATAAAGCTCTTTTTGAAAATCTTGAATCGACTCCAGAGATGTCTGATGAGCAACTTACTCGAGTTTTTATTGAATTACAACACGATACTCCGGTTCTAAATATACAAACTCTGCCGACTCCAGTAGTGCATGTTGTTGATAATTACTTAACAGAAACATCGAATGATTCAACAATTGGGGCTGATGATATGTCTTCTGATGATAAGAATGATTTTCATGAAGCTGTGTCATATCAGGTGGAGATTCATGTTCAACAACCTGATCCACAAGTTGACGCAACTATAAGTGATGCTGCTGTTAATTCAACCGAAGATGTGGTGGTTGAGGAAGATCCTGTTCATGGTATGGCTGAAACGATTGTGGTTCCAATTCATCAAACACTCCGGATAAACACCATTCATCCGCAAGACAATATTATTGGTGATTTAAGTGAAGGAGTGCACACGAGACATCAAATCGAGAGCAGTGCATTATTAACAATCTTGGAATCTGGAATTCAGGACGAAGCATTCCATTCATGCTTTATATCTCAGATCGAGCCAAAAGATGTTAAGGAAGCTTTATTAGATGGCTCGTGGGTTGAAGCAATGCAGGAAGAGTTACTACAAATTCAAAAGTTGGGAGTGTGGCACCTTGAAGATTTACCTGCTGGAAGCAAAGAACCGTGCGGAACACGGTGGGTTTATAAATGCAAATGAGATGATCGCGGAGTAATAGTTCGTAACAAAGCACGTTTGGTTGTTCAAGGATTTTCTCAGGAAGAAGGAATCGACTTTAACGAGGTGTATGCACTGGTTGCCCGAATCGAAGCAATTCGTATCTTTTTGGCATATGTTGCACATCGTGGATTCAAGGTCTTCCAAATGGATGTTAAGAGTGCGTTTCTTTACGGCAAGGTCAAAGAAGAAGTGTACATCAAGCAACCTCCGGGATTTTTCGATCCTGATTATCCGGAGAAGGTTTATAAGTTGGACAAGGCATTATATGGTCTCCATCAGGTTCCTCGAGCTTGGTTTGAGACGTTTCCACTTATTTACTCGACAATGGATTCAAGCGTGGGTTGGTTGATCGTACTTTAATCTGTCGTAAAACGGGGGAGGATCTGCTATTGGTACAGATATATGTAGATGATATTATTTTTGGCTGCTCGAATGAAAAATTATCAAAGGATTTCGAGACATTGATGCAAACCAGGTTCGAGATGAGTTCAATGGGGGAAATGTCATTCTTCTTGGGCTTACAAGTTCAGCAATTTGACAAGGGAATTTTCATACATCAGACGAAGTATGTGAGAGATGTTCTGAGTTGATTCAAAGTAGAAGATGTTCGCATTCCTGGAACTCCTATTCAGCTGTCACATGGCCTGTGTCCTGACGAAGATGGTGAAACAGTCGATGTCACTCGTTATAGGGCAATGATAGGTTCTTTGATGTATCTTACAGCTAGTCAACCTGATATAATGTTTGCTGTTTGTTTGTGTGCCAGGTACCAAGCAACACCTCGGGTTTCTCATTTGGAAGCCGTTAAGAGGATTCTAGCTTATCTGAAGGGTAATTCAGATCTCGGGATCTGGTATCCTCATGATGATAAGTTCGACCTGTCGGCTTATACAGATTCAGACTACGGAGGTTGCAAGATTAACTTCAAGTTAACCATGGCCGGATGTCAGTTTCTAGGCGACCGGTTGGTATCTTGGCAGATGTAAGAAGACAGACATTCCATTGCTACATCCACGGCTGAAGCTGAAAATATAGCGGCTGCGAGTTGTTGTTCTGAGGTTTTATGGATACAACAGCAGATGCGAGATTACGGTTTGAAGTTTCTTACTACTCCAATATATATAGATAACTCGGCTGCCATTTGCATAACCAAAAACCTCGTTCACCATTCTAAAATGAAACATATTGACATTCGTTATCATTTCATCTGTAACTGTTTTGAAAAACACTTGATTGATTTGTAAAAGATCCATACTGACTTTCAAAAAGCAGATCTTTTTACGAAAGCTTTTGACAAAACCCGCTTTCATTATCTTTTGCAGATCAACGGCATACAAAGGTTAACTGTTGAGTAACTTTCGGTTGATCATTTTTGCTTTTGTTTTGTTTTGTTATCTGTTTTTCTTTTCTTATTATAAAATCCAAAAATAGCGTTTTTATTTTAGGGGGTGAAAATCAGAAAAGCATAAAAAAATGCAAAAATGCAAAAAGCATAAAAAAATTGGAAACAAAATTAAAAATTTGAGAAATTGATCTGACCAAGCGAGAAGTGATATTACATTGGCATGTGTTATCAACCACGGATAAAGTAAAATTAAAGGCTGTAGGTACTTGTTTGGTTAGTTAAATCCGTAAGGGTAAATCTGATATATGCTAGTATGATATAAACCTAACAATTTGCTTGATTAAATTTTGAGGCACATCATGACGAATGCTGTGTGATCGTGGCATTAAATAAAATGAAAAAGCAAAAACAGAATAAAAAGAGATGTTCTGGTGTTTGCATGCGTTCATTTTGCAAAGATTTAAACTTGTTTGATTTTCTTTATTTTGTCAAACGATCGGACTTTCTCTACGTATCGAAAGATCGACCTGATCGTTATTCGTTTGACGTTCTGCTTTATTTGCTTTGGTGTTTCGAATAATCTATCGGACTTTCTCTGTGTGTGCGGGAGCACCGACCTGATTGTTGTTGGGTTATACAATTTCTGCTTTGTTTTTCTATTTCTTATTTTCCTAAACAATCGGACTTTCTCTGCGTGCCTACCGGCCGACCTGATTGTTGTTTGTTTAGGGTTCTGCTTTATTTTTGCATGAATACCATGGACGATAAATCTCGGTGGAAATCAAATTCTGTGAAAAATTACAAAAATAATAAGAATAAGTCAAATTACCGGTATTTCTGATTGTGTGGGTTATCATATTATCAATGCATGCTAATCATATCTTAACATATCAGAAAGCTATAAAAATTGATCTGCCCAAACTGAAATAAACTGAAAAGTTGTATTTGCTGCCAACTTGACTTGCATGCTGATAAAAAATGAAATTGAAGTGTGTCTGATGCACGTTAGCCGATAATATCTCGCGTGTGGATATTTCTCACAATAACATTTAAGTTATTTTTGCTCTTAATTCAGTAATTTCATTTCATTTCTGTTTGGTTTGTTGTTTGTAAATCTAAAAATCGCAAAAAGATTTTAGGTGTGTTTTAGCATAATTTTGTAAAAATTCAAAAAGATTTTAGGTGTGTTTGAATATGTTACAAAAGTCAAAAAGATTTTGATTCTGCTTTATTTTCGATCAACCGTTAGTGAAAAAATCAAAATTATGCCGGAGACAACCAAACGGACTTGATTTCAGAAAACTCATCATTGAATTGAACGAACTTTGAGGCAAAATGTTAAATCTTAAAACTTTTGGGTTCAATTTGAAGATTCATAAAAAATCAGGGGTTAATTTGAAATTTTTTGAAATGTCCAAACCTGGAGTTCGGACGTCCGAACTTGAAGTTCGGAGGGTCCGAAGCTCGAAATCGGAGAAGGTTTGGAGGCACCGAAGGTGAGGTTCGGAGATCGTTCGGTGTAACCATTAGCTCCGAAGGTGGAGTTCGGAGGGCGTTCAGAGGTCCGAACGTCTTGGGCTATAAATACGCCAAACCTGGAGTTCGGAGCTCACTTGTCACTATTATCTCCGAACTTACACCGAACGGCTGCCCAAAATTTTTTCTTTAGAGATTTATTGACGGATTTGAGACTTATTCTGGGTAGATAACTTGATTCTGAGTACCCTGGTAGTCTTAGATTCAATTTTCATTCATTTGTTGTGGGATTTTTGTTCAAAAACTCATTCGGACTGTGACAATTTCTAGATCTGAAATTAAACCATCAAAAATTTGTTTTTAACAGCTAAAAATGGTTCCTCTGTGCTTGTTATCAAAAACCGATCAAGGGTGTTTATCCTTGTGGTTTGATTTGGTCATTTTCATTGTTTTCAGAATTCAAATTCGTCGGAGTTCTTCAGGCTCCGAACCTGGGGTTCGGAGACTCCGAACCTGGGGTTCGGAGACTCCGAACTTGGGGTTCGGAGGGGGATCGGACAGAGTTCGGCGGCTTGATATTTTTTGATCAAAAAGTTGTTCGTTTATGCAAATGACAACGATTTGACGAAATTGGTGATTATATCTGTTAATAACATGGAATTTAATGAATGTTTTATCTTATGTATTTTCAGATATGGCCAATGATCTGAAAATCGGTGACAAACACAACATCTGTGCACATATTGGTGTTGCAAGAGGAAAGCTTGAAAAATTTGGAGGATCCGGGATTTTCGAATTTCTGAGGCGATCACGAATTCATTATGCCATCACTCAACAATGTGATGTGTATCGTGATATTATTCTGGAGTATTGGAATACAGCATGAACAATTACTGATGCTCCTATTAGAATTGTTGCTACTATTAAGGGTAAAGAAGTTGAAATTACTGAAGCTGATATTCGTCGGGTTTTGAAGTTAGAGACTGATACAACAACAGCACGAATTGTATTTCCTCATGAAGATAACGTGGCCTTCTTGAAGCGAATCTGGTATACTGACGATCCAAGTAAAGAATGGGTCTACAAATCATCGTTGAGTGTTCCATACAAATACTTGGCGCACGTGTTGTTGGTTTGCTTGGGGCATAGAATATCTGGGCATGACGAAGTTAACAGATTGTGTTGTCTCTGATGAATGCTTTGGTGATGAACAGACTGTATAATGTTGCTGGAATGATCTTTCATTACATGAGGGATAATCTTACGCAAAGACAAAAGAAGGCAGCTATTTACCCAAGATTTCTCCAGATGATTCTCAATGACCGGTATCCTGATTTAGTAAAGCTAGAAGCACTAGAAAATGGAACTGAAACATATGACAGAGGCAAGTGTTGGTGCTCTGGCGTCTTATCAGAAGAAGGCACTAGAGTTTCAGCCGAAATTGAAGCGCCTAATTGGTCACTTGGCTAATATTAATTACGTTGCACCAGCACGGGGTGCACCTCGTCATGAAGATGGTAGTGATTCAGAGGAATTAGATTATAGCTGGATTGAAGAACAGAATCAGATTTCACAACAAGGTCGAGTGAAAAGACCAATAAGAGAAGTTCCAGTGGTACAAGAACAAGTGAATCAAGCACCTGAACCAGTTGTTTCTCAACCATCAGTATCTGAACCGGTGGTCTCATCACATGAAGTTCCTGTAGCTGTCAGTGTGACTGAGACACCTGCGGTTAATACCCTGGAGGATGAATCTGAAGATGATGAAGAATTTCTGAATGTCGGAGCTGACTCTGAAGACTTGTCGGACACAAACAATCCGTTTGTGCGAGTCTTGATCAATTCAAAATATGTGAAGCTAAGAAAAGGTAGCGATGAACATCGCGTACCGTAACAGCCAGAACAAAAGCAACGATCGATACAAGGATCGTGTGTATGACGTTGTAGCTTCATCTGAATCTGACAAAGATTACAATCCTGAAGCCGATGAAGTTCATGGCAAAGGAAAACAACAAGTTGGTGGTTCTTCTTCTGTTACTCCATAATAAAGGAGGCAGAAGTCAGTTGCTGGTGGAAGAGGTAAGAAGAAGATAGGGTAACAATTTATCTTATAACCTCGTTCCGGTGTGTCTTCGTCATCTGTTCCTTCCTCGTCTTTGCCGGAAGTTTCTACGTCTGTTCAGATTTCAGTGTCTGATGTTCAGGCTGACTTTCTGCAAGATTTGATGAATGCCAATCGTTCAACAACTGTTAGTACAACACCTTCAGCAAATGCTGGTGTGCAGTTTGTAAACCAGTCAATGGGTTCAATTCCCACGACTCTAGTGTTTTCTACTGCAACAGCTTCAACACAATCAACACCTGATGTGAATTTCAATTTGGAACAAGGTTCAATGTCATTTTCTCAAGCCAGTATTCTGCAGAGCGCGTTATCCGATCAACAGACTCAAATTGATGCCTTGAAGGCTAAGACTGAGGAACAAGACAAGCTGACTACTGTGCTACAAACAAGCAATGATGAATTGAGGACACTAAATCAGACTCAAAGTCAACAAATTGCTATCTTGCAGAGTCGTGACGTAGCTAAAGATCAAGAAATACTGAGATTAAGCAGATCGAGTCAGACTCAAAGCAGGTTACTTCTTGAGATGGATGAGCAAATTAAATTCTTGATGAAGAATTTTAAAGCTCAGGGGGAGATTGGAGACAGCTCGGGTTGTAATAAAGATCCGATGCGTTTTCTGAACGATGATCCAGAAGATGATTCTCATGGGAATGTTGGTGGAGGATCAGGTCCGACTGGAACCACTAGTTTGGATGCTGGGACATCTACTTCTCAAGGAAAAGATTCTCAAGAAGCAATGCCGATCACATCAATTCCATCAAACAAAGCGGCAACAAGTCTGAGTGAATTTGAGCAGATGTTGCAGAAGCTAGAAGAGGGAGAATTTGTTGGTGATTTGACGGCCGAACAGTTGCAAGCGGTATTTGATTTGAACGATGAAGAATTGAAAAAGGCTTCTGAATTAGCACCAAGGAAATATGAATCTGATCCAGATTCTGATGAAGAAGAAGAAGGTATTTTTCATAAAGAGGTTGAGGTAGAGGATATCACTAAAGAAGAATATCCAGATTTATACTCTAACTTCAACAATTATTCAGTCTGGTGATGATTTCGAGGTGTTTCCTAAAGAGAAAGATGCTGAAGCTGATGAAAGAATAATAAAGAAGGAGGCAGAAAAACCTGAAGACCCGGTGGTTAAGGAGGCGACGGAACAGTAACAACGTTGTGCATTTAATGAATTCATGAAAACGTTTCATGCTAATTATGTTCCGCCTCCAAAGCCAATCAAACAAAGGTCGTATATCAAATTTAAGGGTCAAGTGTCAGGTAATATTATTAGCTGGATGTATTCTGATAGCTTGAAATGCTATGGGATTAAACGCCAACACGGAATTCAGTATTTCAAGTGTGCCAGGATTTTAATAGTCTGCCAATTTGGGATGTTCGTGAATTGACTCGAAAGCCTTTCTGCAATTATGGCACTGATTGGAAGGGTCTACATTTCAAGAGTCTAATTGAGAAAGAATGTCGTGAAGGGTTTCAATTTTTAGATCCTCAGAAACCCAAAAGGCGTCGATCTCGAACAAGGATTCATGCACAAACTGGAAAGAAGATGATAATCCTGATTTTTAAGAAGAAGCTGGATGTGATGAAAAAGATTCCTCTAATGAAGATGGAACTTGATTTTATCAAGGAGTTGAGATGGTGGTATTATAATGAGAAAACAAGTGAAGCTGTGATTGTGCTGAAGGAAAATAACAGAGTCGTGAAGATCTACGATCCGATGTGGCTGATCAATCTTTCAAAGGCTGATATAGATATGCTTTATCACAATCCAATCTTGTATCATCCTAATTACATGGAGCAAGCGCTGAAGTTCCAGAGGGTGATAAGGATATGTTTTGCATTTAACATCTATGCCGGGAATAATCATGAGTTGGTAAGGAAGAGAGATGAAGTTGCTGATGTACAAGGCTGATAGAGAATGGTCCAGCTGTTGCCAAAGGGGAGTTTGTTGATACATGATATGGCAACGAGCTGGATCAGACAAAGCAATCAAAGATATGAAGATTACAACTAAGTTTTCTGGTGGCCGAACTCCGGCCGAACCTTGGCCGAGCCTTGGCCAAACCTCAGGTTCGGACAAGCCTTGGAGTTCGGCTGGCCGTAGCGTATATATATAGTTTAGATTTGTCTTTGTAATGAGTTAGTCGAGTGAACTTCGGTGAGAGTGTGTGTTTTTGTACTCTAAGTCTCTTGTAATCGTGTTATCGTTTAATGAGAGATTGAGTTGTTATTTACATCGTTGTTCACATTCTCGTTCACATAATTGATATCGAACTAGACCGATCCCACGCTCAGCGTTTTCAGGAAGAGTTGCAACACAATCTGCTGAGTGTCTCTCAGATTTGTGACAAGCAGTTCAATACTGCTTTCACAATGTCACACCCCCAATTTAACCACTAACGAAGTTTATACCGTTAAGGGGTGCGAGCAAACCAGGACCACAACCATTAGTTACAAATACTAAACGAATCAGAGTAAAGTCCAAACATTAATAATAAAAACAGTTTAACAGTACGCAGCGGAAAACATTGTCTTTAGCACTAACCTCGTGCTTTACAAAATCAGTGTTTTAAATTCTCAATTAAGTTTAACTAAAAATAAAATGTCTTCGTGTGCCATGCCAACCCGATCCGGATACTCCTTAGCGATCTGCAAAAGTTTAAACCACGCAAGTGTCAACCTAACGGTTGGTGAGTTCACGGTGGGCATGTCATGCATTGGCCCGGTCTCATAAGCGTATGTATCAACATATAATAAGTATTAGTTTGGCAAACATTTCCAATTGTTGAATTATCGAATATGCACTAGTTAAGTAGAAGTTAAAGTGGTCAACCGATATCGCGGGTAGCTAATCCGGTTTCCATGCACTAAGGAAGTTTGTCATGTGAAGTATCGAATACAAGATGATTCGCACAAGACTGCTGAGGTCCGAACTCCCAGCGAACCTGGAGTTCGGACAGCTCCGAACTTGTGGCCGAACTTGAGGTTCGGCCGATCGTGTTTCAGCTTGTATAAATAGGTCGTCTTGTATAGAATTGAAAAAGCTTTCGTGTCATATATTCTCTGAGTGTACTCTGTGATTCTCTGTGGTTAATACAAGTCTCATTTGTATTTACTCTTCGTGTTTTACTCGTTTACATTGATTTCATTACGACTAAGTAGAAGATCCACACGCTCAAGCAATTTCAAGTGGTATCAGAGCATTTGGTTTGCTCTACTAGTCGGAAATCAGTGTTTCTCGGAGTTTTGAGTTCAAATTCACGTTTTTGCGAAAATGTCAATCATTTTTTAGTTCATTTGATTGTTTCGAGTGTGCTTTTTATTCAAAATTCATTCCTCAGTTGTTTCTATCAAGTTTGCTTGAATTTCTGTCGAAAATTCCAGTAAAAAACGTTGAAAATCGAGAAAATGATGTCGAGTGAAATCTGTCTCGTCTGAGGTTCGGACAACTTCGGAGTAACCGCTCCGAACTCGAGGTTCGGACGGAGCTCGGTCTTTATCTAGGTTCGGTGAGAGATCGGTCTAGGTTCGGAGAGAGTTCGGTGGTCATTCGGAGCAAGTTCGGACTTACTTTTGATTTGTTCTTCCGAAGGTCAGGTTCGGAGAGAGTTCGGCGTAGCCAAGTTCGGACTAGATTCGGTGACAGTTCGGAGGAAGTTCGGACAAGGTTCGGAGTGAACAGTAACCAGTTTTTCGAAAATGTCCGATTTTCAAGCGTTCGCGGCTATTCAAAATTCGGTTCAGGCAACGATGCAAACAATGATTAACTATGATAATGAAATTGGAACAAGTCAGAAAGTTCCCAAATTAATCAAATTGGAAGATTATCATAGTTGGGTGACACGATTTGAAGCATTTGTTTCCGCAAATGATATCGATATGTGGTTATCATATTCTGAACCATATACATATCCTAAAGGTGAGGACGGGGAACCAATTCTTCAAAGGAAGCTTTCCGGTGAACAAAAGAAAGCATATCAAGCTGAGAAAAAGGCTTATGGCACTTTAACAATGGCATTGCCTACTGATTTACTACATCAATTTTCAAGCAACTATACCGCAAAGAGTTTGTGGGATGCTCTAGAAAAGAGATGTGAAGGCAATGACCAGTACAAGAAAAGTCGACAAAAGGTGTTGAAGAAGGAATTTGATAGTTTCAAGCATTATCAAAATGAATCAATTCCAAATCTGATTGCAAGATTTGCACATTTAATGAGTGAAATGAAGTTGGTGAATCTCACAAAAGATGAAGCTGATAAGGAAAGAAAAGATTATGGAAGCCTTACCTGAAAAATGGGAAAATTATGTAATGATGATCACTAATGATAAAGATTATCCAAAATTGTCTTTTAATGAGTCTAATTCAAAGAATCCAAGCAAGGGATATGGAGTTAAAGGTGAACAAGTCACTTCCTGAGCAATGTTCAAAATCCTGCAGTGTATTATGGTAACAATGATTCAACCATAAATGCTGGGAAATCTAATATTCTTAGTTCCGCACCCCCTACAGCATTTCTGGCAGGTAAATCTGAAACTCCAAGTTATTCATCTGCTGGTTGTACTGTGTCAATTCCTAGTTCTTCGACTCAAAGTGCATTGTCTGTTCAAACTGTCGATGATTATAATGCGTTGATGTCTGCATTGGTATCTTCATACTTTGGTGTTATCACTGGTGCTGTGAGTAATGCTGAGTTAGCAAATGAAGATTACGATCAGATTGATTATGATCATTTAGAGGAAATGGATCTAAATTGGCAGTATGCTATGTTGGTTCGAAGAACAAAGAAATTTTTCAATAGAACTGGTAAGAAGAGACTGAATCAGGAAGGGAAGATTGGTTTGGACAAGTCTAAGGTGAAATGTTATAAGTGTTCAGTTTATGGTCACTTTGCTCGAGAATGTCCAAGTTCTGCGGAAAGTAAATTGAAGACTGGTCAACATGCTCATTTAGTTTTTCATCCATCAAATGAAGCTGAAAAGGTTGAGAAGAAATCTGTTACTTTTGCTCATGATTGGACCAATACATTTTCACATTCAAATGAATTTGCATGGAATGCAGATTCTGAAGTTAAAAAGAATCATACTCCAACCTCAATTGCTTTGACTGTTCGTCATGATGATGATGATAGTCTTCTGACTGATTCTGATTCTTATTCAAGTGCTTCTTTGGTTCAAGAAGAATTACCTAAGACTTCTGAGAGTTCAAAAGATGACGAATTTAAATGTTATAAATGTGAGAAGTTGCTCAAGGAAATTGCAAGTTTTGAACAACGTCGCCAAATTTCAACTGAAGAAATTGTGGTGTTAAAGAAAGAGTTGGAGGATTTTCAAAAGAAGTATTATGAGTTGGTTCATATTCATGAAGATGTTTTGAAGGAAAAGGCTCAATTGGCTGAAGAGTGTGAGAAAGCCAAAGCTGAAGCGTTAGACGCAGCTCAAGATTTTGAGAATCTGTTTGAGAAGAGTTATCCGGTTCAGCAAAAATATGAAGAAGCTACTGCTCTTATTGCTAAAACTGCTGTTACTGTAGAGAAACTTCAAAACAAGATCTCTACGCTTCAAGATGAAAATGTTCTTTACAGAGACAAGAATGAAGTGTTAACAAAAGATGTTGAGATCTACAAGCAAAAGAGAGAAAATGTACTTGAAGAATTATATGCTGAATGTGAGATCAGGAAGTTACAAACTTATGAGTATGATGATCTCAATGCAAAGTTCATCAAGTCCCAACAAGAGGTGTTTGAAGGTCAACAGAAAATTAATGACTTGAAATTGGAGATTTTAGAGTTAAAAAGACAAGTAAAGAATTGCAATTTGTCACCGACATTGCTGAATTTCTTATACAAGCAGGATCATAGTTCGGAGAGTTCTAAGAAGGATGATATTCACTTGGTTCCTCAACCAGTGGATTTAATTGAAGTTACTTCTGCTCCACTTGATTCTAAGACTGAAGGGTTTGATTATTCAAAGTTTGTTACTCCACCCAAGAAGAACAAGTCAAAGTCTAAAAAGAAGGAGAAACCTTT
>JBCNJP010000010.1:51527770-51673378 GCA_039602395.1 Deinandra increscens subsp. villosa
CCAGAATCTTTCTGTTGTAAAGGTTCCCCTTTTGAATAAGCATCTTCTGTTCTTGTTGCTCCAGTTGAGATCCAAGTGCTGCAGTTCACTCGGTTCACACAGTCGGGTACAATACTAAGAATGCTGAACATTAGAGTCAAAACCACAACAAACCGAATCAGATAAACCAATCAATCACTGAAAATGCTCCAACTTCAGAAAATCGACTAGATAATCCAAATCCATAGAAGTTCCCCCTTTTCTCTAGATCCCTCTGAAAACATCCGATGCGGAAGCGGAAAATCAGATGCAGAGAGTGGAACCGTTCCGCTCAGTTCCGAAGAGAAAACGGTACTGGAAATCCTGAAATCGGACAATCTTGCGAAAAACCGGAAGCCGGGTGCAGACAGTTGTGAATGATCCATAAATACTGAACTTGTTCCGCGTGACTGGGTTGGATGAAAAATATAATGTCAAATCGGTGAAAAACAGAGATCCCGAGCATAAACGCAAAAATTTATTCATAACCGGAGTCTTCGTAATTTTGGGTGAAGAAAATCGAGCTCGGAAAAATATTCCGTGAAGAATTCTGAGTCAAACGGTGCAATATGGAATGAATCTGAGAAGACCGTAAATTTTATTCAAGTAACGGTCCTTCCGTTAGAGATTTAACGGAATATTCCAATATTTAACTGAGATTCCAGTTACTTCGGTTAGATGACATCAGCACTGCATCAGCTAAACAACTTGAAGTGAGACATAACGAAATAGTCACAAACTTAACCGAGAAGCGAAACCAGTCCGTCAGTGGTCGTTAGCTAATGTGGTCTTGACGTCAACAAAAACTCGAAACCCGGTCGAAATATGGCGGAATAAAACCATGACCAATAAAATATTTTCAAAATTTCGTTGCGGCGTTATCCCGTTTGTCTTGAAAAAGACTTATTATAAAATACCCGCGTTTAACGAAAAATGCTGAAAATAAATTAGAAGCATTAAATCTTCATGAAAACCATGATCCATGACATATGTCCTCCACCAATCAGAATTGATCCTCAAATCTGATCCAACGGTTGAAATATGTGGCATCTAAGAGTTATGGAGGCTGATCCGTGGGAGGGTCCTGCAAGCCAATCAGAGTTCGGATGAAGAAACACACTCTCATAAATCTACGGTTGAGATAATTCTGATCCAGTGGTCGATAGGCCTGATCCGCGTGTGTGCACTCTTGGCCAATAGGAGGCGGACAGCCATAAGCTTTTCAACGTCTCTTTGAGCAGCACTGGCCCACACGCCTCTTCTCTAGAGCCAATGGAACGATAACAGCGCACAGCCATTTCAATGGCTACTTCACACGCTTGGGTCCCACGCGCTTGTTCCAGCCAATAAGAAACGGACAACATAAAGGGAATTCTAGGTTAGCCGACAAGAGGAGAGAGACTGGACATTCCCCTTCAGTGAATGGGACAGCGCCACGTCATCCTGGCCGTCTCCCACCTTCGAAAACCCTAGTTCGCCGGTAAACATCACCGTTAAAACGTATGCTCGCCGGAAAAACGTAAAATGGCCATATCTCCCATAATACTCATCCGTTTTTCACGAATTTTATACCGTTGGATTCGTAGATTCATCCTCTACACATCTATACGATCAGAATCGTCTGAAATTTATTCGAACGAAAACCCAGTTGACGAGATTCGTCGAGATCGCCAAAGTAAGAGGTCGCCAAGGCCATACGAGATCGCCAAGCCATTCGAGGTCGCCAAATCCGTTCAAGATCGCCAAGGTTTATTTAAATCGCCAAGAACTAAGCACGAAATCGCCAAGATTAAACCGAGATCGCCAGGTACAAAGTCGAAGTCGCCAAGTGCACCTTCAAAGACACTGAGATCGCCAACAACATCTTCAACAAAATGAAGAACACTTGAAAAACAGTAGAAAACCCAGATCTTCGTGATCGATTTTGAACCACCAAAACATGAGGAAAAAGCAGATTCATGAACGAACAATGAAGCCAAGCATTAGACGAAATCATTCTGGCCACAAACAACTCGAATCACAGCTTCAAACGTCCCGAATCAGCCTCAAAATCTGGAGATCCATCAAGAACACGAAGAACACCTAGTAAACACTGTTAAGTGTGTGTTTTTCCAGATCTGTCAAATATGTTGCGAATCAGGCGAAACCGATGCTTCCATTGGATCCGGAACGCGTTTTCCATCAAGATCCATACTTTATTTCATCAAAAAACACTGATTATTACATCAAAAACTCATAATCAAACTCGAAATCTTCAAGAACACCCAAAAAACGTGAAAACCCTAACAGCTTCGTTTTTCAACCTCAGATCTCGTATTTCTTCACAGATTATGACATATGGAGCATGAAATCACATCTAAATGAACCCAATAACAATAATCTATCATCAGATTCATCCAGAAATCATCTAAATAGCTCCAAAAAGTAGAAAAAGTAGAAAAAGTCTCCAAAGTGGGTTTTCCAATCTGCACCTCATTCAAGCTCAAAATCAAGATCCGAGTGACCAGATTCGTCGTGAGACGAGATCTGATCGGTACCCGCTCTGATACCATTTGTCAGAGACGGGATGATGAGAATCAAAGATAACAAATGACAAGAAATGATAAATCAAACGATTCATTGATTATTGCTGAATGATTACAACGAACCGAATGATTACAAACTCGTCATAGGAAATCCATGGTCACATTGGGTTGAGCTCAAACCCAATGTGTGACTCTCTCTCTTGAAAATGATAGCTCACATCACTCATTATTCATCACTTATTCATCATCTTTCTAATGAAGCTATCCCTTCCTATTTATAGAGAGCCCATGTGCTCACTAGCCCACTAACTAGCTAACACACATACAAATGAGCAAATACAAATAAACAAATGACATAATTATTATTAATTAAATCAAAGATGATTTAATTAATATGAAGCCTGACTCGCTTGAACCGATCTTCCGTTGACTTTTACGTTGACCGTTGACTCGAACAGTTGACTTTTCAAGAAAACGTCTTCGGTCCAAACTTGCAAGCCTCGAGCATCACAACCCGCGTCTCTGAATCAAATCACAATGGATTCTTCAACCGAATTATTCGAGAATAGATTTGATGGCGTCAGTCACACTTATTAAAAGTTCCAACAGAGAGTTAGAAGATTTGGATGATTCAGCCTGAGAATTACCAGCAGCGCTTGTTTGATGCGCTCGTTGAGTAACAGTGACCTTAATCTTTGGTATTTTTTTCTCTTTGACCAAAATCTTGGCCGCTTCAACTTCAAATGATGTAGCAGTAGAGTTACCAGTCACACTTTTGTCAAATACAACTTCATTCTCCTTTAATGATGAATATGATGTGAACTTCGGAGAATCACCAACCTTCTCTTTCTTCTTCTTGGACTGAGAATTCTACTTCTTGGCAGGAGAGCAAACTTAGAATAATCAAGCAGTTCAGCTGTTGGATCAACAGAAGCAGATGAAAATTTAGATAACCACTTGTGGATATCTTCTTCCTCTGCACTATTATCACTTTTGTCGTTCTTGTACAAAAAAATCAACAATGTTGGTGATAAATTGCAATTCTTGACTTGTCGTTGGAGTTCCAGAATCTCCAATTTTAATTCTGAAATCCTTTGTTGAGCAGGAAACAAATATTTTTGAGAGTTAATGAACTCTTCATTTAAACCATCGTACTCATTTGTTAGAGAATATTCCTATGCTTCGATGTGTCTCGTGTATTGTATCTAGACTAGAGCATCTATGTGAGTCATATAGTCAACATACCAAGATGGCCGTACCATATGGTATGTCGTTCCAGTTGGTACCGGTGTACCAACTGGTCCGCCGGCCAATAAGTAAGTGACTATAAATAGTTCATGTTAGAGAAGGCTTAGTAGTTTTGAGAGTTTCATCTTCTTAACTGTGTGTATTCAAGTGTGTTCTCTCTCTCTCTAGATTCCTTGTAATCAACTTTGTGAATCAATAAACCCAAACTTTATTTACATTTGTGTTCCTCGTTCATCAAATTCTTCCAATTCCGAGTGTTTCGAAGGTCAAAAATTATTTCCAAGTGTTCCTAGTGTGTTTTCGCACCTAACTGGTCCAATTTCCAACTCAAACCGTTCAGAATTCGAAACTTTGATCGATCTTAGGTTGGTACGCCATTGGTACGCTTGAAGAACACCTTGGTACGCTGCTGGTACGCAAGGCAATCTTCAGAGTTGGTACGCGAAAGTTACTTTTTGGTACGCTGGCAGTTACGCCGTACCAAATTGGTACGCTGCTCAAGTTGGTATGCTGAGTGTTTGGTACGCTAAGGTTGGTGGTACACTGAGGTTGGTGGTACGCTGATATCTCTGGTCCGGGTTTTGGTACGCTGACTTGTTTGGTCCACTGGTGGTACGTTGAATCTCATTGGTACGAAAGTCGACGGCTTGGTATGCTGGCAGAAAAGTGGTCTTCACTAAAACTGATGTAACTTGAGAACCGTTAAGAGTTATGGGAGCTAATACCAGCCAAAACGTTTGTCTCGACGAGATCTATACTTTTACTACCTAATGGCTAGTACCCTCCGGTTTGGTCACCAAAATCCACTTGGAAGACATCCGTTTTTTAGTTCGAAGTTTTGACATTCGATTTTTAACATCAAGATGCGTGATTTTCAAGCGTTTTCATCTATGCAAACTTCGATGCAAGCCATGATGAACTATGATAATAAAATCGGAACAACTAAAAAAAATTCTAAATTACTTCAATTGGAAGATTATCATAACTAGAAGAAAAGATTTGAATCTTACAAATACTCACAAGATGTTGATTGTTGGATTCCGATTGAAAAACAATATGAGTATCCGTTGATTGCTAATACTTTACCAAAAGTTGAATCACTTCTGCTTACCAAAAACATTCGAAAGAAAGTTTTGAAGAAAGAGTTTGACAATTTCGGACTTCGTGAGAATGAGAAGATCACAGATTTGATGGCAAGGTTTTCACATTTGATCAATGAACTTGACATTGTAGGTGTTAAGAAAGAAAATGATGAATTAAAGGAGAAACTTCTGGAAGCTCTACCCAAAAAGTGGGAGAATTTTGTAATAATGTTGTCTAATGATCCAAACTACTGAAGTTGGACATTCAATCAGATGATAAGTAAATTACAAGCTCGGGAAATGGAATTACTTGTGAAAAACTCAGCAACTCCATCTGTTCAGAATCCTGAAGTATATTTTGGAGAGAATTTTGCTACTAAGCATGCCAAAACAAAATCACATTCTATTTCAAGCAGTAATCCACCTTTAACAGCATCTCTTGCTGGAAAGTCTGAGAATACTGGTTATTCTTCGGGTTGCATTTTTACTATTCCAGATAGGTCATCAAGCAAATCTACTTCTAATCAAACAACCGAAGATCTAGCTGTATTGATATCTGCTTTCATATCATCTTCTTTTGGCTCTATATTTGGTCAAATTAGTGAAACTGGTTTGTATGCGACTGACATAAATCAGTTGGATGAAGATCAAATCGAATAAACTCGATCTGGAATGGCAGTTTGCTATGGTAGTCGAGAAAGGAAGGAGATTCATGAAGAAACATGGCAAGACATCTATTTTTCAGGAGGAAAACTTGTTCTGGATAAGTAAAAGCTTAAATGTTTCAAATGTTCCAAATTTGGACCTTTAGCTCGAGAATGCAAGCAATCTTCTTTTAAACCAATTACTTCGGATAATCATGACCATAATAGTCCGAGGAAGGATATGATTGGGCTAAGGATTTTCCAGATGAATATGCATTTTTAGTCCTCTCTAGAAAATTATGGATTGATGGCAAAAATTGAGGTTGAATCAAGTGGATATGCATCTGAGACTAGTAAATCTGAAACAAGTGATTCTGAAGGTAATAGTTATGAGTCAACTTATGAATTTCATGCTCAAAAGGATAGAAAAGTTCGAGAACTGATTTCTAAAAAGGAAGGGTTTATTGTTTAACATGATAAGAAAGAAGCAGAGATAGAAGGATACAGAAGAAAGTGTGAAGTTTCTGATGAGATTTTCAAAGTTAATGCAATGTTGGAACAAGAAAAGAATGTGTTGATAGAAGAGGTTTTAGAGCTAAAAGCAAGATTGGATAAGACGGTTAGTGTTAATAAAGAACAAATCTTGAAATTGCAAAATGAAAATGCTGAATTAGTTACAAAGGTTGTAAAGTGGGAGTTCGAAGCAAAGGATGCTATTAGAGATTTTGATGCCTTGTATAAGAAATCTAAAGCAAGAGTGTAATCACTTCTGCTTACTAATTTTGAACTTCAGAAAGCTGATGATGAAATCATGGTTTCGAACTATGATTGTAAAGTTCTAAAGTCAAAATTACAAGATAAAGTCACCGATCTGACAAAAGAAAACAAATTGTTGACAAGAAATGTAGAGATTTATCAAGGATAGATGGAAAAGGTTACACAGGAAATGTTTGATGCCCATGATAAAGTGAGAAGAGAAATGTCTTTGTCTAACAGAGTTTCTAAACAGCTGATAGAATCAGAAAAGGCTTTGGGTGAAGCGCAGAAAAAGATAGCAGATTTAAATGTTCAAATTCTGGATTTGAATCGTCAACTAAATAACTTAAAGGATTCCCACTCGTTCACAAGTTATTTGTGCAACGACGAGAATTTCAAAAGAGTGTTTGGCGTATAAGAATTTAATCAATTACCACCCCCCATTGGTTCAGACTGGTCGTCTGGCTGATGTCAAATCATCTGAAACAATTGGTGACTATTCTGAATTTGCTCCTAAGAAATCCGAGAAGAAGACATCAATGGTTTCAAACAAGAAAGTGAAAAAGGAGGAAAGTTTGATTGACAACTCTGCGTCTAAATTTGTTTCTTGTGGGTTTCTATCTGATGAGGGACTCATTTCTGCTGACAAGGTGGTTGAGGAAAATGAGGGCTTGTTGAGTGAATCACAAGCTACTGCTAACTTGGTAGAAACTAACAAGTTGATGAATATTAAAGCGGCATTCAATCAAGCTGCTAAAGTTGGTCCTTCCAATTCTCAAATCGATTTATCAAAGCTACCTGGGTATAAATGTTCAGGTTTGGGTAGTGAGGGTAAGAATTTGGAGAAGAATGTAAAGAAGAATATGCCCAAGAAAGCTCCAAAAGAAAAGAAAGACACGAGCTTGGAACAAATCTATCATTTGGCTCAAGTGTTCATGTCTACAATGGAAAAAGGGTTTGGAGGAAAGATTCAGAAGAAGGTTTCGTCTGAAAGTTCTTTTCGAGATGCTCAAAAAGTTAAGGTTTCTTCATCATCTGGGTCAAATTCCACACCTCGAAGTCCTACATCGAAATGGGTACATTCTAACCGATTCCAAATTTTTGATGATATTTTTGATGGTTCTGAGTTTATTGATAGATGTCCTTCAATTCAGGACAAATCACAATCTCAACGATCCTATCGTTTGTGCTATCAATATCGCCGAAAGGGACACATGGCACGGGATTGTCCCGAAACTGTAAAAAGTTCATTTTCAAACAAATCTGCCACATTTATTGATGAATCAGGCAGGAATTTTACTGAGTCTACACCTTCCAAATCAAAATCTAAAACGAAACAATTTTTTAAATTTGATTCAAGTGTTGGTGGTTCATCACATGATGATGACTCAGTTAAAGATGAAAAAGCAAAAATGCAGTGGCGACCTAAAGTGGTCAGCAAGGCTGCAACTAATTTTGTGGAAAACACTGGTCGACCAGAAGCTGTGTGCTTCGGGTCATTTGAGTACTAATTTTTTAAAACCAGTGTGCAGGTACTTCTAGAAGAACCGTTGATGATTGAAAAAGTTGCTGATGGAGAAGTATTCTGAGTTTTTACTTAAATTTCAAGAAATATCCAATTTCAAACTGGATTTTCTAAAAGTTTAAACTGAAAGGTATCAGTATCGATTGGTCAATTTTTCTTTCTTTTACATTCCGTATACAGTTTAGGGGGATAAAATGAAAAACCAAAAATAGTGTTTGTGGGTTTTTGCTAAAATGAAAATAAAAAAATAGAGTTTTCATTTTAAGGGGGGGGGGGGGGAGAAAATGGACAAATACAAAAACATTGAAAAACAAAAAATACAAAAAACATTGAAAAACAAAAAATACAAAAAACATTGAAAAATGAGAAATTGTATCCGACATTGTTGGAAAATGATGGTACATTGGCTTACGTGTCTGACTCATAATAGATTAAAAAGGCATAAGATCATCGTTTGATGTGTTTGGTAGGCTCAACATTAAATCAGAAAGTATTCAGATGTGATAAACACATTAAAATTCTAATGCTTGACCAAGTGGACAACATCTTGATGCATATTTCATGAGATATCAAGAAAAATGATATGTGAAAAAGAAAATGAGAAGTCACTGTGTATACATGTGTTCATTTTGCAAAGATTTAAACTTGTTTGATTTTCTTTATTTTGTCAAACGATCGGACTTTCTCTGCGTGTCCACAAGACCGACCTGATTGTTGTTCGTTTGATGTTCTGCTTTTTTTGTTTGGTGTTTCGTATAACTCATCGGACTTTCTCTGCGTGTACGGGAGTACCGACCTGATTGTTGTTGGGTTATACAATTTCAACTTGTTATATTTTCTTATTTTGTTAAATCTGAGGCCTTGTCTGCGTATCGAAAGATCGACCTTAAGGTAGACGATTTAACGTTCTTATTTCTTTTTGCATGGAACACAGTTGACGATATCATCAATTCAATCATTATGTGATCAAATCACAAATGAGATCACAAAGTGTAATAAGCAAATACATATCTGATCAGTATGTCTGATAGTGTGGGGTACACTTGTCAAAGCAATCATTGGTCAAAGCAATCTATTCAATACAATAACATATCCAGATGTTATGAGTATGATTGTGCCTGAGTTTAAGTTAGACAAATTATACCAGCAATAGACATGACTTGTGTGCTGAAGTAATTGAAATTGAAGTCTAGTTTAGCATGTCATGTTTAATATGATCCCAAGTTGTGATCTTTCTCGCAAAAGACAAAAATAGTGTGTGATTCAGTATTTCGTTTCTGTATTGCATTTATGTTTCATATCTGAAAAATCCAAAAGAAAAAATTTAAGTGTGTTTTGATGTGAAGTTTCAAAAAGCCAAAAAGATTTTGTTTCTTATTTGTTTTCGACTGATCGATACAAGATACAAAATTTATGATTTCAAAACTATATCTTGGATTCTCGAAGAGACGTTTTGCGCCGAGATTAAATTAATTTTTCATAAAAGAAAAAGTAAGCCGCGTTTCTATCTTCTGAAATTGCAGGGTTCTGTGTGACAAGACTCGAGCATGGTGAAAGGGAGAGTATGTAATATCTTTCAAAAGTGGATCTTGAAGTTCAAAGATTGTTCAAGATTGATCCAGCCATGCAAGCTATATTTCTGATAAGATTTCAAGTTGAAGATCGGACGCAGTGATGCTGAAGATTAAAGACTAAAGTTTAGTTAGATAGATAGATAGCTAGATACACTACAAGTTAAGGGGGAGTTTGTTAGAGCGTATTCCTATGCTTCGATGTGTCTCGTGTATTGTATCTAGACTAGAGCATATATGTGAGTCATATAGTCAACATACCAAGATGGTCGTACCATATGGTATGGCCTACCAGTTGGTACGGGCGTACCAATTGGTCCGCCAGGTGGTACGCCGGCTAGTATGTAAGTGACAATAAATAGTTCATGTTAGAGAGAGCTTAGTAGTTTTGGGAGTTTAATATTCTTATGTGTGTGTATTTGAGTGTCTTCTCTCTCTCTCTAGATTCCTTGTAATCAACTTTGTGAATCAATAAAGCCAAGCTTTATTTACGTTTGTGTTCCTCGTTTATCCGAATCATGCAGTAGTAAGATCGCTCCGTGGTGTTACATCATACGTGTGCCATTTTCTAATCTCACATTCTGCTAACACTTCTTCAGTTACCTTCTCCCACTTCTTCTTAAAAATATCAACATCTTTTGTCAATACTTCATTCTTATCTCGGAGAAGTACATTTGCATCTCGAAGTGTAGATAATTCTTCTTGAAAGTTCAAAATTTTATCAACAGCTTTAACAACAATTGCATTAGTTTTTTCATGTTTATGTTGAACTGGATAACTTTTCTGGAATAGTGCATCAAAGTCTTCAGCAGTTTCTTTAGCTTCAGCTATAACTTTCTCACATTCTTCAAACAAATCGGCTTTTTTCTTTCAATAACTTCTCATTGATTGGAATCAATTCACAATACTTCTTCTGAAAACTGTCCAATTCTTGTTTCAGCACAACAATCTCTTCAGTCAACAACTTAAGATAACATTCCATACTTGCATTTTTATTGTGTAAACTAGTACACTTACAACATTTAAAGTCTTCTTCCTTTAAATTTTCAGCCACATTTGCCTAAACTTCTTCAAATGTTGTTACTCTTGAAATTTTTTTAGAATCGGTCAAAATACTGTCACTTAAATGATGAGCCATTGACGCAATAGCTTCATTATCTGTATCATGAATCTCATTATATTAATATTACTATAAGAATTCCTTTTAAACACAGAATTGCCTTCCATGTAAATTCATTTGCGTGCCAAAATATTTCTGCCATTCTTTCATCAAGAGAAACAAATGCTTTTTGATCGTGGGTTATTGAAGCTTTCAACCAAATGAGTATGTTGACCAGACTTAAACTTATCATCGGTTGACTTTGAACATTCACGAGCAAAATGTTCATACATCGATCACTTGTAACATTTCACCTTAGATTTGTCTAATCCAATCATTCCATCTTAATTCAGCCTCTTCTTCCCGGTTTTGTTAAAAAATTTCTTGGTTCTTCTAACAAGCATAGCAAAGTGCTAACTCAAATCCATCTTTTCAAGATGATCATAATCAATTTGATCATAATCTTCTCCTGTCAATTCTGCATTACTCACTGAGCCAGTAATAACACCGAAATATGAAGAGACCAAAGTAGACATCAATGCCATATAAACTTCAGTTGTTTTAACAGACAGGGTGTTATGTATTGATGAACTTGGAACTAAAATAGTACATCCAGAAGTATAACCAAAAGTATCAGATTTACCTACAACAAATGCTATAGGGGGTGCGGAATTTAAAACATTTGATTTCACAGCATGAATGGTAGAATCATTTTCTCTATGATACACAACAGGATTTTGAATTTGTGCAGGCAGTGACTTGTTCACATTCAATTCCATATCCCTTGCTTGTATTCTGTGAACCAAATCATTGAAAGACAACCTAGCATATTCTTTATCAAGAGTAATCATCATGACATAGTTTTCCCATTTTTCAGATAATGCTTCAAATAAATTTTCTTTCAAATTAGCATCCTATTTAGTAATGTTAACCAACACCATTTCACTCATTAGATGTGCAAATGTTGCAATCAGATTAGGAAGAGATTCATTTTGATAATGTTTGAAATTGACAAATTCTTTGTTCAAAATTTTCTGACGACTTTTCTTATATTGATCATTACCATCACATCTCAACGCATCCCATAAACCTTTTGATGTACCATAAGCAGAAAACTGATGTAACATAAACCTTCTTCTGAGCTTGATATGCTTTCTTTTGTTCAGCATCAAATTTCCTTTGAAGAACTGGTTCTCCATACATATCCTTAGAATACATACATTGTTCAGTAAATGATAACCACATATCAACATCATTTGTGTCCACATACGCTTCAAAATGTTTTACCCAACTATGGTAATCTTCAAATTTCAGCAATTTGTGAACTTTCTGACTTGTTCCTATTTCATTATCATAGTTCGGCATACTTTGCATCGTTGTTTGCATTGACGTTTGCATTACAGCGAATGCTTGAAAATCTGACATCTTTAAAAATTCTTGAAATATGATTACCCAAACTGATACGAACTGAAAATTGTGTATCCGAAGTAATCCGAACTGACTAAGCCAAATTTAGCCGAACTGATTTCCGAACTGAGATATAAAGGGTTCCAAACTGTGACTTCGAGTACACGAACTAGAATCCGAACTGGAATCCGAAGTCAGAACCAAACTGAATCCGAACAGAGATCCGCCGTGTACTTCTCTTAACCGAACTCACCCGGACTCACACTTTAGAGATGTTATTTTTCAGATAGAATGTCCTTCACCCGAACTCAACCGAACTAGACCATTTTTGACTTAAAATTCATGATTTTTAATGATTTTGAATGAGATTTGTAGCAGTAGATCAAAATACAAGGGATGAATGATTTAGGACCAACATTTTCACAAGAAAGCTCATTTGAAACGATCAAAATGAAGCAAAAACACACCAGTTTTCAAAAACTCCCAGTTTTTGAACCGATAACTCAAAAAACAGAGATCTAATGATCTATAGATTGAACCAAAAGATCTGATACCACTTGTAAGTGAGTGAGCGGTGGACCGTCTACTCGATCATCATGTAATCAATGTAGTTCAAGTAAAGAAATTGACACGAGAAGGTAAATACAATATGAAATTGTATTGATAAGCTTTCAGAGGTTACACAAAGAAAACAAACACAAGATATGACCAAGTCCTTATTAATCTATGTTGATGTATATTTCTAGGTCGTCATGTGAAGTATCAAATACAAGACAAAAGGCTACAAGAATGTGCTGATCCGAACTAGAGGTGAACTGCCAGTTCGGACTCACACGAACTTGTCTTAGCTGGCAGTTCGGATGATCGTGTTTTTGCATGTTCATGTTTAACTATAAATAGTGATGCTTGTATAGAGATAACAACTTCTTGTCACATTCTACATCTTTTGTGTGTGTTTCAATGTGGGTTTTCTCCCAAGCTTAATAATACAAATTTCATTTGTATTTACATCTTGATCTTGTTTACATCTCATAATCACTAGATTAGCAAACGATCCAACGCTCACGCACTTTCAAGTGGTATCAGAGCTTTCTGTTTCCATTTGTTAATCAAATTGTAGTGATTTTTGAGGTTTTCTACAGAGAGAAAGTGGGTTTTTGTGAAATTTAATCAAGTTTACTCAAATTCGAGAGCTTTTTGTGTTAAAATTGATTTCAGAACGTTCCTATTGTATTTACGTTGCCTACTACTAATAATCTCATTCAAAAACACCCAAAATCATGAATTTTAGAAAAAATACGGTTTTGTTCATTAGAGTTCGTATCATGATTTTCCAGTTCCGCTGAATAACTTCAAGTTCGGATAAATAATCGCTCCGAACTCACAGTTTGGATCCAGTTCGGATTGAGTTAGTTTAGCTTGGTTCTATTCGGATAAATTCTTAGTTCGGATTCAGTTCGTTTACCCGAAGTCAAAGTTCGGATCTAGTTCGAATCCAGTTCGGTTTGGTTCGTGAAGATTCAGTTCGGACCAGCTCGGACAAATTTGGAATTTTTGGGTTGTTTCACTAAAACTGACGTAACTTGAGAACCGTTAAGAGTTACAGGAGCTAATACCATCCAAAACGACCACCTCAGAGAGATCTACACTTTTACTGGCCTAATGGCTTGTACCCTCCGTTTTGACCCCCAAATTCCACTTCTAAGACCTTCGTTTTTGGGTTTGAAGTTTTTGGAGTGTTAGTTTTTGGTTTTGGTAAAGAGTGATTCAAGCGTATTGCACTGATTTTACATAAATTGTTCGAAAATGAGTGCATCACAAGTTAGTCTTATGATACCTACACTGATTAAATGGGATGATTATCATGAATGGAAAGTTGATTTTCAGATTTACATCAACAAACATTTCAAACATTTTTGGAAGATAACCGATAAGCAATTCAAATGGCCTACTGATGGAAGAGGAGATGTAATAATACATCGACATCTTTCTCTATGAGAAAAGGCTTATATAGATAATGAAGACAAAGCCACAGATATTATCAAAATAGCTCTTTCAAGAGAGTTATTTCTTAAAATCACAGTATATTGCACTGCAAAAGATAAATGGAATGCATTGAAAGAAAAAGGTGAGACATATGCACACAATCTGACCATGAATATTGGATCAGACTCCGCTGATTCAAAATCATATGATTCAGCATCTAGTGGATTAGATTTAGAAAGTAATGAGTTGTCAGACAAAAAGGATTGTGATACTGTTTTCAAGACTGAACAAATTGGTGATTGTGTAACTGATTCTGATTCCGAAAAAAGTTCATGTGTGATACATGATAAAGGGGATGATAGTAACATAGAAAAAATTCCAAAGGAATTTTCTTTAATGTATTCAAGGTGTGTTGAACTTGCTAAGATCAACAAGAACTTGATGAAAGAAAAGGATGATTTGGGTGTTGAGTGCGAAAAAGCTAAAGAAGTTGCTGAAGATTTTGAAGCTTTATTTAAAAAGGCTTATCCTGTTCAACAGAAATATGAAAAACCTAATCATATTGATGTTGAAGCTGCTAAGAAAGTAATTAGTCTTAAAGAAGATCTTTCAAAACTTCGAGATGAAAATGTTCTTTTCCGAGATAAGAATGAAGTGTTGACACAAGATATTGATATCTTCAATATGAAATGGGAGAAGGTTACCGAAGAGGTGTTAGCAAAATGTGAAATTAGAAAGCAGCAGACGTATGAATACAATGATCTCAATGAAGAACTCAGTAAGTCACAACAAGATATGTTTGCTGCTCAACAAAAATTTTCTGAATTAAAGCTGGAAATTCTAGAATTACAACGGCAAGTCAAGAATTGCAATTTGTCGCCTACATTTCTGAATTTTTGGTACAAGAAGGACAGAAGTGATGATAGTTTGAAAAAATTATGATATTCATAAGGTTCCTAGACCACTGGATTTATCTGAATTTTCATCTGTTCCTCTTGATTCGAAGGCAGAGTTGCATGATTATTCTAAATTTGTCACTCCAGCTAAGCAAAAGAAATCCAAGTCTGAGAAAAAGAAAAATAATTTGGGTGAAGCTCCAAAGTTTGATTCAAGATCAATATTTTTGGAAAACGAAAAGATTTTCGATAAAGTTGAAAAGTCTGAAAGTATTTCATATGAAAAAGAAGCAATTAAATCTTTGATGCGTGAGAACAAGTTAAAGGATATTAAAGCTAAATTTACTAGAGAAGATAAAGGGAGAGATGCTTCTGGTTCTCCGTCTGGATCTACAAAAATTTATGGATTTAAGCATAAAGGTTTGGGTTATGAAGTCAAGGATGTTTCAGTGCAACAGACAACAAAGAAACAGAAGAAAGTTTTGTTCAGCATGTTCATCATATTCACCAACAACCTAAGAAACAATTTGTTAAACATGATCAGACTTAACAAAAGTCAAATCATCAGAAGAAGCCAAATGGTTCTACATCAAGAAATGGTTGCTATCATTCTGGAGGTTCTTCGAGTGACTCTTATTACGTATCACAAAGATCATCTCCTAGGTATGATTCATCTAAAAATTTCTTTGATTCATTTGCTTATGATAATTCTTTTGGTTACTACAATTCTCCTGTTGCGAATCATAGTTGGAAACCAAAAGATTTTTTTTAAATTCTCACCAAAGTTTCGTGAAAGAATTTGTTATGCATGTCGTCGCCCTGGACATCTTGCTGCAGATTGTCCGACGACTGCATATGTTCACAAAAATGCAAAATATGTGGATAACAATGGTAAAATTTTTGATGAACCTTGGTTTCCGAATACTTAAAACAACTAGTAAGTCGTCTTCGCCAAAGATGTCGGTTGAAACATTTTCAAGTTCTGATAAAAAATTAAAAATTTCAATGAAATGGAAACTGAAAGTTGTTTCCAAGGCCAACTCAGACTATGTGGAAGACACCAGGCGACCCGATGTTGTTAAATTGGGTCGATCCCAAAGCATCTAATGTTTTATTTGGTGTCGGTAGGGATTTCAGGAAGACCTATCGGTAGTTGAAAGATTGCTGATAGTGGAATATCTGTTGTTAGGGGTATATTTTCAGGATGCTCGCAGGAAGCTCAGATGACTCAAGAATCCTATTGTAATCTGGGAATCCCGCCAATCCAAGTATCCTGATTTATATTATTTGACTAATCCCTATTATTTCCACGTGCGTATTTGATTGCAGGTGTCTTCGTGTGATCAACTAACCCCTAAAGACTCGGTGTCAATGTGGACTAACTGGTTCAACTAGCTTTAACGGTCAAGAAGAAGTGGTAAACGAGATCCTGGGAATCCCAGATAGTTAGTTAGCTTAGTAACTGTTATATAATCGAGGACTCGATCGTATAGGAATACACAACACCTTTACGCTTTAGCTCTGATATTACTCAATCATTATAACACCTAGTCCCGATCGATCAATCCTCCAAAAACATTGTACCTTATAATTTCTTATCAATAAAATTATGAGGAAGCAGACTCTTCAGGCCAACTCCCGAGGTTTTTTTGCTAGGAATCCTAGAGGGAACTCGAAGGATCCTGGATTTTTCCCTCGTTACATCTTTGTGTTCATCTTTACATTTCGAGCATATTGTCATTCTAAACATAAAGCACACTACCTCACATTCTAATTTTGGAATACGAAATCACTTTGTTGATTTTTTTTTATTTTCAAAAAAGTTTGGCGCCCACCATGGGGCAAGTGGTGCTTCATCCTACAAAAATTCCATTTTTCATCCACTTCATTTGATCTCTAATCCGAACATGTCGACCCAACAAAAATATGTTTCGGCCTCTGTGTCATCCTCCATTTCTCCTCTTCCTTCTGCTCCAGGAAGCCAGAAGAAGACCAATGATCGCCAGAAGAGAGGGGATGAGCAGCCGAAGAGAATGGACTACCCCGTGTTAATGGGATCCCTAGTTCAATTTGTTGATCTTGTTGATTTGTTTTCTTTGATTAAACATGTAAAAAGTCAGATAGATCAGCAAGAAAAGACTAACCATACGGTGATGAGAGAAATTGAGGAGCTTAAGACGTCTAAGAAACCTGTGGAGGACTAAAGTCCCCTATTTCCCAGGCATCTTTACTTTAACGCCTCAGGATCCTGAAATCCGGCCCGCTCCAGTTACAAATCAGAAGCAGGCTTCACTACAGCCCCTACAATGACTTCCAAGGCCGCTGGATACGCTAGGATTACTACCGGATTCCCAGGAGCCGTTCCACTAGAATCCTCGCAGGATACGCTCCAAAGATCCTTAGACTCCATTATCATTGGGATCCTTGGCTGCAACATCTCAAGGATATCCGTTTTCTGCTGGGAACCCAGGCCAGAACTCCCAGGGATATCAAAATTCTAGCCTTTATGTTTTTGCAGGAGCCTTCGGGACCAGCTCCTCGGAAGTACATGATGGTGACATCATTCCTATGCAGACATCAACAACTATGGAGCCGAGCATACCAATAAATTATGGATATGATCCCAGGATCCCAATCCAGAATCCTGGCCTAGTTAATGGGTCCAACTCAATTCCTTTTGCTTCTAACCAGGGTGTTTCTTATGATGCAGGTATTCACCCAAGTATCACTAGGGAGCTCCAGAAGTTGAAAGAAATGATATCAAGTGTTCCCGGGATCCTGAAACCTATTCCTGAAGTCCCTATGGAAAGCCACAATATCTCTAGGTTTACTTGGCTAATCTCTCAAGTTGAGATTCCGAAGCGTTTCCAGAGTCCCAACATGAAGCTTTATGATGGAAACACGGATCCTGAAGAATATGTGGCACTATACAGGGAGCGTATGGATATCAATCCCATTCCAATAGAAAATCAAGGAAGCCTGTCTGTGCAAAGGCTTTGGTTCAACCTGTTTAACATCATTTTCTCATCTAGTTAACCTGTTTAACAATCAATTTTCTTGTAGCAGAACCTTTGAGAAGCTCAAAGGTGACTTATATTGAATAGTCCAGAAGCCCGATGAGCCGCTCAGAGAATACATCGCTAGATTCGAACGAGAATCTCTCGAGATTCCACACCTAGATATGGCAGTAGCCGTTGAAGCCTTTAAAATGGGGCTCTCTAAGGATTCCCGTTTTTATGATGACCTTGTTATGACTCCTTGAAAGAACCTTGATGAAGTACGCAGCAGGGCCTTGAGATTTATCCGTCTGGAAGATGACAAAAAGATCCACCAAAGATTGGATATTCCTAAGTATGATCCTAACAGTAAGAAGTCGGAATCCCCCTGGAAGCCGTATAGATCCCGTCCATATTCCAAACCAGACAATCACAAAGTCAATGTTGTAGATCAAGACGATGATGAGGAGGAGTATCCTAAGGTATCTGAGTATTGTTTTTCTGTTGATATTGGTGGCTTAGTGTGTGCAATGCAGGATCTTGGTGAAAAGGCAAGATGGCCTAGAAAAAAGATAAGCAAGGATTCTGGAAAGACAAAACCAAGTGGTGTGCATACCACGAGGATTTTGGCCACCTAACAAATGAATGCATAGCGCTCCGAAAGGAAATCAGCTACCTACTCAGTAAGGGGCATCTCAAAGAGTTGATAGGCAGAAAGAAGTTTAAGACTCAGGAAGCCGACAAAAGTCCTCAGAGAGCAGCTTCTCCGCCTCAGGATGCTTAGATAATCAATTTTATATCAGGAGACTCAGACATCCGTGGCACCTCCTATTCCTCAGCCAAGAAACATGCTAAGGAATCCAAGTAGGAACATGGTGACAGACCTGTCCGGACATCCACCCTAACTCAAGACATGCATGTAAAGTACATTCGTCGTGAACGTTAATAAAGTTAAATAAAATGTTTTGGACGTAAAATATCATAAGTCTCGTTTTGTTGTCGTTGTCTAAACACATTGTTGTTTAACATGAAATTGTTTATCAAAGTTGTTTATGAAATATGCGAATGATAAAATGATAAAGGTTGATCAAAGGGTACGATTTAAAATGTACGTGAAATGATAATGTAATAGTGATAAATCCCAAGATGGCGGGATCATGCATGAGCATTTACCACATAGTTTGGTAAATTTAGTAAGCGAATTCGATTAGTCGCTTTATTATTATTGAAGTTCCAGCGACCATTCCGTGTAAGGAAGTCGTCATGTTCAAGTATTGTTTTCAACATGACTTAAGGCTACGCCAAGGCTATATTCCTATTGTAAATGAATGCAAATATGATAAAATTGGCACGTTGCAAGTAAACAGTTACGTAACACATTTAACACATAAGTATATATTATCGGTTTAAGTCCTTGGAAACTTACGGGTTGTTACAGACATACTACTTCTCCAAGTGGATTGAAGCAGAAGCCTATGTACAAGTGAGAGAGAAAGAGGTGATATCCTTCATCAAGAGAAATATCCTCACCTGATTTGGGACTTCGGCAAGGATCATATGTGACAACGGCTCTTAGTTTATTAGAAAGAGAACAAGAAATTTTTGTGCAAGCTGCGGCATAAAGATGATTACTTCAATGCCTATACACCCTCAAGCTAATGGGCAGGCAGAATGCAGCAATAAGATTATCATCAACAATCTCAAAAAGAAGTTGGGCTCCAAGAAAGGTAAGTGGGCTGAAGAGCTACCATTCGTTCTTTGGGCAGATAGGACAACACCCAAGAATGCAACACGCCAAATTCCATTTTCATTGGTTTATGGAGCTGAGGCTGTGATTCCCACAGAAATGGTGTTACCCACAACAAGAGCTGACTATATCATGTATACAATCACTATGTGATAAATCACAAGTGAAGTAACAAAATGTGATAAGCAAAGCATATCTTGTCAGGACCGATTTCACATCGAGAATCTCGATCTTGAGCAAGAACGAAGGTGAGATGAGGAGACGGGATGATGAGAATCAAAGATAGTAAATGACAAGAAATAATAAATCAAACGATTCATTGATTATTGCTGAATGATTACAACGAACCGAATGATTACAAACTCGTCATTAGAAATCCATGGTCACATTGGGTTGAGCTCAAACCCAATGTGTGACTCTCTCTCTCTAGAAATGATAGCTCACATCACTCATTATTCATCCATTATTCATCTTCTATTCATCTAACAAATGAAGCTATCCCTTCCTATTTATAGAGAGCCCATGTGCTCACTAGCCCACTAACTAGCTAACACACATACAAATGAGCAAATACAAATAAACAAATGACATAATTATTATTAATTAAATCAAAGATGATTTAATTAATATGAAGCTTGACTCGCTCGAACCGATCTTCCGTTGACTTTTACGTTGACCGTTGACCCGAACGGTTGACTTTTCAAGAAAACGTCTTCGGTCCAAACTTGCAAGCCTCGAGCATCACAACCCGCGTCTCTGAATCAAATCACAATGGATTCTTCAACCGAATTATTCGAGAATAGATTTGATGGCGTCAGGCACACTTATTAAAAGTTCCAACAATTCCCTCTTGACTGACGCTTTCAAATCTGTCATACTAGTGAAGAACCGCTCTGTCGTGCATCTTCAAAGAACAACTGATAAACCTGAATCTTTCTGTTGTAAAGGTTCCCCCTTTGAATAAGCTTCTTCTGTTCTTGTTGCTCCAGTTGAGAGCCAAGTGCTGTAGTTCACTCGGTTCACACGGTCGGGTACAATACTAAGAAAGCTGAACATCGGAGTCAAAATTGCAACAAATCGAATCAGATAAACCAATCAATCACTGAGAATGCTCCAACTTCAGATAATCGACCCGATAATCCAAATCCATAAAAGTTCCCCCTTTTCTCTAGATCCCTCTGAAAACATCCGATGCGGAAGCGGAAAATCAGATGCAGAGAGTGGAACCGTTCTGCTCAGTTCCGAAGAGAAAACGGTATTGAAATCCTGAAATCGAATAATCTTGCGAAAAACCAGAAGCCGGGTGCTGACAGTTGTGAATGATCCATAAATACTGAACTTGTTCCGCGTGACTGGGTTGGATGCAAAAAAATAATGTCAAATCGGTGAAAAACTGAGATCCCGAGCGTAAACGCAAAATTTATTCATAACCGGAGTCTTCGTAATTTTGGCGAAGAAAATCGAGCTCGGAAAAATATTCCGTGAAGAATTCTGAGTCAACCGGTGCAATTTGGAATGAATCTGAGAAAACCGTCAATTTTATTCAAGTAACGGCCTTCCGTTGGAGATTTAACGGAATATTCAAATATTTAACTGAGATTCCAGTTAATTCGGTTAGATGACATCAGCGCTGCATCAGGTAAACAACTTGAAGTGAGACATAACGAAACAGTCACGAACTTAACCGAGAAGCGAAACCAATCCGTCAGTGGTCGTTAGCTAACGTGGCCTTGACGTCAACAAAAACTAGAAACCCGGTCGAAATATGACGGAATAAATCCAAGACCACTAAAAAATTTTCGCAATTCCGTTGCGGCGTTATCTCGTTATTCTCGTAAAACACTGATGAGAAAAACCCCGCATTTAACGAAATAATACAGAAAATATTCATTAGTGGAATTAAATCTCACAAAAGAAGCACAATCCATGTCAAGATTATGTAGCCAATCAGGATTCATCTTCATATCTGATCCAACGGACAGAAAAAAGAAGATCCTAGGGCTTTTGAGAGCTGATCCGTGTGTAGAGGCGTGAGCCAATCAGAATCCAGCAGCCAAAAGATGCAACGGTCCGAATAAAAAAGAATCTAGCGGCTGTGAGGGTTGGATCCGAGTGAATTGGGCGCTGGCCAATAAGAAGGCTCCAACGAAAAATGCCTTCAACGACAGTCATATACCCTGGGTCCCACATGCTTTATCAATCAGCCAATGAAGTGTCAACACCACAGGAGCATTCAACGGATCCTTTATTCCATATGGGACCCACGTACAACTCTCCACCATTCACAATTCGACAACCGAAAAAGAAGGTCAGGATTTGACCGACCATGGAGAGAGAAATATTCCTTCTCCAGCCACTCAGCGCGTGACACGTAATCAGGTCGTCTCCTTCATCCTCACAGCCTACCGGAACCCTAAACTTGATCGGAAAAAATCACGAGCTTGCCGGAAAACCGTAAATCAACCATAACTCGGTCAAATCTTAACCAAATTTGATTGATTTTTATGCCGTTGAACTCGTGTTCTCATCCTCTACGATCCTGTACGATCAGAATCCACTGAAACTTATTTGAACAAAAAACCAGTTGTTGAGTTCAGTCGAGATCGCCAAGGTTCGAGGTCGCCAAAGACAAAAACGAGGTCGCCAACCCTTATTCAAGATCGCCAAGGGCAAAAACGAGGTCGCCAAAGCCATGAGATCGCCAAAGAAAACCCAAGTCGCCAAAGGTGACCACCAGATCGCCATGACCATCTTCAAGTGATTTCCAGGTCGCCAAGAACACCTTCAACAGCAGTGAGATCGCCAAGGCAATCTTCATAAAAAAATGAAGAACACCAAGAACACCGTGAAACACACACTACTGCGTGTTTCTCCAGATCTGCCCAAACCCTTGCGTTTCAGAGAAAACCGATGCTCCCAATGGATCCGGAATGCATTTTCCACCAAGATTCATACTTTATTTCATCCAAAAACACTGATTTTAGCACCAAAAACTCAGAATCAAAGCTCTAAAATCTTCAAAAATCTCAAAAACGGGAAAACTCTAACTGCTTTATTTTTTCAGCCTCAGATCTCGTATTTCTTCACAGATTATGACATATGGAGCATGAAATCACTCCCAAATGAACCCAATAACAAGAATCTATCTTCAGATTCATCCAGAAATCATCAATCAGCTCCAAAAATAAGAAAAAGATAGAAAAAGTCTCCAAAGTGGGTTTTCCTATCAGCACCTCATTCAAGCTCAAAATCAAGATCCGAGTGATCAGATTCGTCGTGAGACGAGATCTGATCGGTACCCGCTCTGATACCATATGGCAGGACCACATTTGAGCCTTTACTCATCCAATACACAGATTCAAGTGCGGAAATCATGAATCCATGATCAAATCATAGTGTTTGCTTGTTGAAATTCTTAGATTTCGCCTCTGAAACTCAAGAACTTGAGGGTTTTCACACACAAGTTCTCTCTATCTTCAAAACAGCCGTCCAAGAGTCTTACTAGGGTTATTCTAGAGTGGCTATTTATACTATAGAGAGCACAGGTCGTGAATGTGCTGAAAACAAGAGAATGTTATTGAAGTTAGTGCAAATTATGACATCAGACAGTCGAGATCGCCAAGACAAAGTCTGAAGTCGCCAAGAACAGATTGAAGTCGCCAAGGTTGTTGGTGAGGTCGCCAACCTTGGTGAGGTCGCCAAGGGTTGGCGAGGTCGCCAAGGATACAAGCCCAAGTCGCCAAGTACAAACCCAAATCGCCAACATTCTTGGTGAGGTCGCCAAGAATGTTGGTGAGGTCGCCAAGAAAGTTCAGAAATCACTAAGTACGCTCCGGAAACGTCAATTATCATTATTGAATCATCAAGGGTTGTTATTACAAAGACACTATCAATTATTAGCATTTACCAAGTAATTTATCATGAAATGACCTAGATCTTGGATACAGACAATTACACTGCAATTGAAATGTACTAAGGCAATTTCTCCAATATCCATAATCAACACAAGCTAAGACATTTAGTCATGACATACAAAACATCAAACACTTGAATGATTAATATAAACATCAGGATAATTGTCCAAGTACAAGATACAAGCATAAGTGAAAGATATACACATGAGCACAAAAGCAAAGGATGCTATGTTTGAGTTGCCACCAACCCTATAAAGTTCTTACAAATTCCCCCTTTGGTGGTAATACAAACATAAAAAGAAAACTAGACAACTATCTGAGTTGACCAAGCAGCTTCAGCAAGAATCTCCAGTACTTTCGTGCAAGGTTCCTGTAACGATCATCAAGGCAGACAATCTGTGCATCGTACAGAATCCATAGATCTTCTCGTGCAAACTTCTTCAAGTCAGAATAGTGCCACATTTCAATCACCCTTTCACTGCCCCGAGAGAGATAGCAGATTCCACGACCACCCATGGCCCAGTATTTCAAGGTACTTAGGCTTTCCGTCTTCATCTTCCTAGCAGCAATACACTCCCAACACCACCATCTTAGAAACAAACCAAAATAGTTTGCATCCACTATCTCATATGGCCTAAGCCTTCGAGGGATGGTGTCAAGGCGACTATAGAATAACCACTTTAAGTAGCTTCGATGCAGTAGTCTCAGTTCGATTGCTGCGAAGAGTCTTATTGTGCAGCCGTCTTCCCTTTCAATAACCAGCTCATGAGTATCACCACTGTAGTACCAACAAGTTATAGGATTGCTCTTCTGATCTCCTTTTATTTTCTTTGTGACCAAATCTTTGCTGATACTTTTGTACATAACCTTGTGAGGGACTTCAGCTCTTTGCCTTCTGAATGTCTTGTATTTCTTTTTCTCGGTCTTGATGGGACGATTTGAGCTCACATTGTAGATGGCCCTTATTTGATCCTCAGCATCTCTGCCTACAGGATCATTTGAGTGATTTATCAGTGGACGCCATCTGAGCTGCTTCAACTCCCAAGAAAACAGATTTAGAAGATCCTTTATTTTGGCAAAGAATTGAACGAAACCATTTCTGCGCTTGACAATGAATGCCTTGAATTCATGATCGTATTTCCACCCAAGAATCTTCATTCCATCATCTGATTCAACGTTTGGAGGCATGTCTTTAAGCTTTTTAGCAGTAAACTGCACTAAGGCTTTCCGATAAGGTTCCATCTCCTTCCATTCGTCGACCAAAGTAGGAGCGTCTTTCCTTCGGTGTTCCTCCACTCTTTTAGCTTCACGATCGTCTTGCTGACGCTTTATTTTCTTATTTTCTTCAAGAATATGTTCTTTGACCATAGTTCGTAGACCGGGGATTTGCTTTCTGCTGTAGCTTTTACGAGCATATCCCCTTAAGTCTAGAAAGTCTTGTAATTCTCTCTTGTTCATTTTATTAACTTCAAGCGTAGCAGTAGCTGGACTGGGTGGAGGTGAGAACCGATCAAAAACCTCAGGAGGAGGAGGCATGTATTGTGCGTGCATCTCTCGTATCTTCTCCCTCAGATTATCATTGAACTGAACATATTCAAACTTCTTGTCTGTATCAGCAAAAGGATTTGCACGAGGATCAGTAAGCTTCTCTGCAAGTTTGTAGTTGTACAGATGTTTATCCATGTCTTGCTCATCAGTATACAGTTCCACTAGCTGTGACTCCGTGAGATTCATCAGGTAGGATAAAGGAATCCCACGAGAGATTAACTCTCTGACATAATTTGCAATCACAGACTCGTCAGAAGGATCAACATTATCACCAGCTAGATTAGGAATTATTCTGATTCTGGGTTCTCTCTCTTCAGAGTTGTGAACTTCTGGCTCAGAGTATTCTGATCCAAGGCCTATTTTTGATGGAGGACGGATGGATTCTTCCAATTGTTTGATGGCTTCTTGCCTTGCAATCTCATCCAGTGTCCTTTCAAGAAGTATTTCATCCTTAGCAGCTCTGATGGATTCTTCCTTCTTCCTTTGCTTCTCCATTTCCTGTTCATACACCTCTTCAGGAGTTAGCTTTCTTTTACCTTTGTCAGGCCTAACTGAAGGACCAGCTTCATGAGATGAGACTGGATTATTTGCACCCTGACCACCACTTGCACTTGTTATTGGAAGAGTCTGAATAGGTTCAGAGTCAGTGCCGGTGGCGGTTGCAGTAGACGCTGACAGTGAAGGTTGGGCTGGAACTCCTTCAGGATTTGCCTGATCTTCTAAGTGATGGACTGGCGAAGGAACAGATGATCCGATAGCATCTTCTACGTTTTGAGGTTCGCTTTCCACTGGCTCAGATCTAGGACGAGTTGGAGAAGTAAACTCAACCGGTTCATCCTTGATCTCATAAATTATCTCCTCATCATACTCATCGTCAGCAGTGAATTCCAAGTTTATGAAGTTTGTTGCACTGGAGTCATAAATGAGGTTATTTAGACGCTCAGCCAAACTTATATCATTGAAGATCTCATCTGGAATCATGCTGAGAGGTTGAATTTCCAATACTTCTCCAGCTTCAATGGATTCCTCAGTAACAATTACACCACTTCTGCTACTTGGATCAGTAGCCAGGGTGTTTGCATAGAATTCTCGAAATGCAGTTCTTCCAAGATCCAGAAATTCACTTTCAACGTGTAAGTGTTTCAGCTGTTCAGAGATCTCAGATACACCAGCTTCAGTCATAACAATGCTTATTGGCTGTTGTACTGGATGAGCCAACTGGAGTTGCAATGAATCTTCAGGAATGACAGGAGGTTCATTAGGTTCACCCATGGTTAAAGCAAGTACCTCTCCCGAAGATGATTGGTTTGCTTCAAATGCAGTCCTTGAGAATCTTGGTAGTTTGATATTCTCAGGAAGCGGCACTAAGCTTATTACGGATTGATAAATTTCCTCTTCCTCTTCATCGTTCAGTTCATCATTCAGAAAAGCATCACCAAAGGAAATGTCAATATCAGGTTCGGAAGATTCGTTGTCATCTGATTGAAAATCAGCAAGATGAGTATCATCTATATCTTGTTCCGTGACAACGGTAAGAGTTATTGTATCAGAAGCTTTGCCAGGCAGGCTAGGACTTGGTTCTTTATTTTCTTGAGTGTCTTCTGTTGCGGGAGGTTGATCCAGCATCTGATCGTCACCCTGGTTACCACTTCCACTACCTCCAGCTTCATCACCATTGGTACCGATAGTTTGTTTATTTCGGAGAGCTTCAGCCAATAGCTTTTTCAACCTTTCAATTTCTTCAGCTTGCTCTTTTATTTTCTCATTGGCTTTGAGAAGCTCTTGATTTTGTTCTTTTATTCTGTCAAGTGCTTCCTTAAGCTTGTCGTCAGAGGAAATGTTAGAGACATCAGGATTTTGCCTCAGGACCACTTCTTGAGCAGGAGCAGTTGAGATGAGCTGAGTCTCAATTTGTGAGACCGGTTCCAAGTTTGTGATGTTGATATCAGCAGAGGCATCAATTTCATGGACTGTGGCTTCTGTGGTGGCGACTGGAGTAGATTGAGTAGCAGCATCAGTTCCAGATCCAGATATTGGCCCTCTTCTTATTTCAAGCTTTTTCCTTTCCTGAGCATACTTTGATCTTCTCTCTCTTCTTTTGGATGGATTAATATGACCCTCATACATAAATGATGCTGAATCTGTTTCACGTGAATCAGATTTTGAGTTATTTGGTGAGAAGTCATCTTGAGTCGGCCTTGACTTAATTTTCTTTAGCTTCTTTTGGCTTGAAGCTTCAGGTTGTTCACTAACTTTAGCTTTTTCTCTTGTTTTCAATTTCTTCTTTTTGGGACCCCTAGCATCAGAACTGGTGGAGTCGGAACCAGATTCTGATCCAGGTTGGAATCTTGACCCAGATTCAGGTTTGGATACAGAGTTATTAGATTTATTTTCACCATCATTTCCAGACTTATCTGCTTCACTATCAGATCCTTCCTCTTCATCTTCTGAATTATCTGAACCAGCAGAATCTCTGGATGATGCCCTGTTTTCTGGTTCTGAATGCACGGGATCATCATGAATTGGAGAGTTGACTGGATGATCATCTAGTAGATTTGCTTCATTATTCTCAGGTTCGGCAGCATTGACATCTACCATATCAGCATCAGCATTATTATTATCTTGATCTTCATCCATGTCTTCATCGACGTCAATTCCCTCAATCATGTTTGGGAAAAATGGTATCTCGGGTCCATCGTACTGACCTATCTGGTAGCGGGTGTAAGAACCGGACATCATTCTCCTAGGAACCAAGTATGGTTCTGTCTTTTGCAAGTTCGGGTAGAAGCGATCAAGAATGGCTTGAACGAATCTCGGGTACATCAAGAACTTCTCTGATTTCCTTGTTGGATGCAAATTGTAATTCATCCAGTTAATTATTTGCCTTGAGAGGTTGAAACCTGCACCGGATGCTAAACCATGCAGTGCCCAGGCAGTCTCTTCTACAAAGTCATCAGTTCCAGACTTTCTTTGAGCGAAAGCAGAAATGAAGAAAGTGATGATGCACCTCCAGTTTTCTGGGAACAATGTCTTCTTTATCTTAGGATTTGTAGCCATGGAGAGATTTCCTTGATAACCCATCATAAGGATCGTGTCTTGCCATTCGTTCTTTGGAAAGGAATCAGGGCAGAGTGCATCATTTAGCTGCAGCACTTCTCGGACTCTTTCTTCAGTTATTTCAACATACACATCTTGAATTCTTGATCTGATGGATTTGGAACCATTATCAGCAACGAATGTGCTTGCATTGTTCCAAAAATCATTTATTATACCCGAGCTGATGACAGGCTCAAGTTGAATGCCAGTGATCCAATTTGAGTTCTCTAGAATTCTGAAGGCCTGTTCATAACGACCAGCATCTGTCCAGTTTCTGTTAATTTCACAGAATTGATTGTGTGACTTTGAGAAATCCAGAGGGGCATTGGCTGCTCTTTCCTGTCTGGGAGGCATCTGCACATAAGAAATAACATGATCATATCAAATTTGTCAAGTCAAGTGAATGTCGTGTCACACTAAATTCGTGATAGTGACAGGGCTTTTCAGTTTACTTGCAAAGATATAAAGGAAATTTACTTAAGGCATAGGCTCAAATTTCTTCAAAATTAATCAATTTGGCGTAACAGAAGATATCAGTAGAATTTACCCAAATTCCAGTAATTTCCCTTGAAATTTTAAATTTTTATTGTAAGAGATGACTTTGGTGAAGGATTTTGACCCAAAAATTCCGTTTGATGTTTATTTGATGAAAAACACAAGTAATGGCAAATTATGATAGAATTTTGAGAACTTTGTGTAAAAGTTCACTCAAATGAGTGGACTCTTGTTAAATGGTCACAATTTGACTCAAAAGACTCAACAAGCTTAAGAAGAAATCAAGAAGTGATTCCCCCTAAACTTGTGCTTTTCACAATTTGAAATTATTGATTTTGAGATCAAACAGAATTCTTGTATCATAATTCCTTATTTCTGTATGATTTGAGCAGTTTGAGACACTTACAAACACATATATTCTATTTAACTACTTATGCATTCATAAGAAGTCAAATGATGAAACGGAATACATGTATAAAGTTCTTACATGCTTAACTCACATAAACCAAAGTCAATTAAAGTCAAGTAAAGAACAAGAAGCATTCAATATCAAACATGAGCATCAACTTCAAGTTCAGAAACAAATAGGATCAATCAGCCCTAAGTTCTAACCTTGTTAGCAGTTATTTCCTTATAAGTGTGATATGAGCTTCAATAGTTCCTAACCTAACGATTTATTCAGAATAACAGATAAGGAATCATAAAACAATGACTAATATGCATGTCATTTCGTTAAATCAAGCATGTTTGTGAACCACACACAATTTCAGAAATCTAACATGTAAAGTCATATTTTATGAGATTTATTGAGTTGAAGGACAAAATACAAGAGACAATCCTCCTGAATAGACAGAAGTCAAGTATCCAACACTTTATTAGAGATCAGAAGACATACCTCAAGGAAGATCTAAATTTTGCTAAGATCTAATTGAGAAATATCAGGAAATCAACAGGTTCAAAGCTTGATCCTGTTTGTGATCAATCATACACTGATTAGGAATTTGACTAAGGTAATTCAAGTTGATTGAAGAAGTTTAATGAATTGCCCCTGTGTGGCTCAATAATTGCATCTCAAATATTGCCGAGAAATCATGAAACATACCTCTTTGATGATCTAAATTGAGCTAAGATCAATGTGAGAGACAAGAAGTTCTTGTGGTGTTTCAGGACAGAATCTGTTATTAAATCAGGCAAAATTCGTTAAACAATTGAATTGAAGCCACACACAGCCAAAATAGGGTCAGAATCATTAAACAGAAGTGAAATACACCAGATTTGACTTAAAAAGTCAACTATGCAAGCATTCATCAAAAACCAAGTCAAGACAAGTTAAACATTGCAGATTTGACCTAAATTAAGTTCAATCCTATGTTATACAAGTTAAAGTCCTGAACTTGACTTATTTTATCAAATTAGGTTGCATATCCAGTGAATTTCAATAGAGAAGGAGAAATCCAATGAAATGGTCATAAGTAGCCTTTGTGTTGCAATGTTTGGTCAATTTTATTTAAAACAACATGAAAGCAACCAATGTTACCATTTTAAGTCATGGATTTCATTCCTCGAGTTACTTGAGTCAAGAGACTCTTATTGGAGTGAGTTTAAATCATTTAGAGTCCACTTTTGGTCATACGGAAAAATTTGAGAAAATTTTGCCATGTGAACCAATATGATGAGATTTGCATTCAAGATTACCTCATTTAGGACTTAAACCATTTATTAAAACTCATTAATTTTGTTTCTTTTCAAAAATTTTCAATTTGGACATGGATGGTTCTAAAAATCAATTTATTTCCTTATTGGGTCAAACCAAAATAGAGTTTGGTTTAGCTTCAAAAATTTGAGGCTTTTGAGACCCACAATGCAGTTTTGAAGACAGCCTACTGCATCATATTGATGTTTTGGAACATCCATCTCATTCACGGTTCAGAATCTTAACACATTTGAGATGTTAACAGAGAATTATTCAAAACAGAGCATCAAAATCAAAAACAACCTACATAGTATAAAACATGCAATTTGTTTCAATCAATCTATGAGTTTGAATCACAGTTAACATTCTCAAACCAGTATAGATTCCAAACAAACACACATATGAAAAATAGAACACTCAATTTATTGAGGATCTTCGGCCCTGTTCATGACAAAACTCTCAAAGTGAAGTCCAATAACTTGTGAATGAAATCAGATTAATTATACTGGATTCAAGCACAATGTGTTATTTGAAACTAATAAATTCCTTATTGAGATATCAAGGACCCATAATCAATCACCGTAACCTACCCTGCTCAAGGTTCAAAATCGTGAGAGTGTAAAGGAATTTTTACCTTAAAGAAGCTTGAAGGTTTGTATTAATCACAAGATTGGATGACAGAAACTGTGATTCAAACAAACAAAACAATCAATAAGAATCCTAATCGATTTGAGAACCGTCGGCCAAAAATTTTTCCCCGAGACTATAAACCTCCAAATTAACCTAGAGATCAACCGAAAACTAACCTGAGAGTGCACCGTGAGAGAGCGCACCAACCCTAAGTGCACAAAAAAGCAGAATCCGGTGGTCGATTTGAGGAAATCGGAGGTCGGAGATGAGGGCTTTGGTCCGTCGGAGTTCGCCGAGAGAGAGAGATGGGAGAGCGGGTCGAGATGCTTTTGTGTTTGAATGGAAAAAAAAAACACAGCCTTTTATTTGTAGGCGAGGTCGGGAAAAAAAATACTTAGGTTTAAAAACACCGAGATCGCCAAACGATAACCTCAGCGAAATCGCCAAGGCAAAGTAGCCTTCTTGGCGAGATCGCCAAAGGCAAGGTCTCGTTAAACGAAGTCGAGAACGCCAATGGTTAGTTATTAGGCGAGATCGCCAAGTGAACCTATAAGTTTCTTGAAATCGCCAAGTGAGATCGACATCGCCAAAGAAACTATTAGTTCTTTTAAACGAAATCGCCAAGGGAACCGAGATCACCAACAAGGAATTGAGATCGCCAAGCTCAACTGTCTAAAACCCGAGATCGCTACGCCTTTAGGTGAAGTCGCCAAGGCCTAAATGAGATCGCCAAGCAGGAGTCCCACTGAGATCGCCAAGGTCAATTTTCTTTTTAGCGAGATCGCCAACAGCAGCAGATCATCACAAGTTAATTTTTATGAAAACTTTCTGGTTTAAGATGCATTTACAACCAAAATGAGAACATTCGAAGTAAAAGCATTAAAAATTCTCAAGTGAGAACTCAGTGTGTTGCAAAAACTTTAAATGAGCTCATTAAGGGCATTTTGGGAATATTTAAGATTTCTAAGTGCATAAAATGTTATAAACACCATATTGACTCAGAACTTTTAAAATTCACAAACTTGACCAAAAACCTTATTGAATCAAAACAATTTGAGTCAGACCAGCCCAAACTTACCAAAACGGTTGATTTTGACTTAAAACAGCAAATGAACCTCAAATTTCTCAATTTTGACAAATTTATCACAAACTTGATGTTTTTAAGCACAAAGCACCCAAATTCACTTTTTATGCCAAATTTGGTTATATCAAAGCATAGTGCTTTCATTTGCACCGTTAAATCCTTATTTTCTGGTAATTTCCAGTAATGTGCTTAATTTTTCATATTTTTGCTCGGTAATGGTTGGACTATGTTAGGAATCAAACCGGTCAATTACGTGATCATAGACACTTACAAATCAAATTCCCTCTCAGATTCAGTAACCTAAGTCAGATTGTCGGTATTGTTATCCACTTAAGCTCAAGCAAGTCAATTTTCAGCAAAATCACTGTGATGTCATTTATCATGTTTTAGTTTTGATTTAATGACAATTGTGTTGACCTCTTATTCCACAAAGTCAAACAGTTATCCTAGCTTTGTCTATTTAGCATTTCAGTCATGCACAACACACATATGGAATTTCTTCCCCCTATTTCTTTAGAGGTAAGTACTGATTTCAAAATGGATGAATATTTTTGTTTCACGTGAACACAAGGTCAGAGTTCCCTCAGCAGATGTGTCACGGAATGTTTTCAATGATAATGACAGTACGCGTGAACACAAGGTCAGAGTTCCCTCAGCAGATGTGTCACGGTATGTTTTCAATGATAATGATGGGACGCGTGAACACAAGGTCAGAGTTTCCTCAGCAGATGTGTCACGGTCAATGGATGGATGTGAGATGTTTCTCACTTATTGATTAATGTGTGATATTTCACACTTATTGTATGGTTTGAAATCAGCACTTTCCGCAAAAGAAATACTCGAGTGTGTTGGTTAACTTACTTAGCACAGACTTGAGCAAGTTTAAAGGATTTTACTAACTGTTTTGACTTAAAGTCCACAATTTCATGGTTTTAAGTGTTTAATCACAGGATTTGCCTAATTCTTATTTTGCTGAGCCTACCGACACATCGAATGATAGAATTACTGATCGATTGGATCATATCCTATGGTCAGATCACAAGACCAGAATTATATCATGTTCCACATAGTTTGCCCAACCAAAACCAAAATTTTCTGGTTTTCTTTCTCAAAGTTTATTTTAGGCATTGCAAAATTGCAAAAATCTTGTGCTTAGACTCAAGTACCCATCAAGTGCCTTTACAAAAGTTGTTGGGAATTACTCGATTCTAATTTACATGATTTTTATTTATTTTTTCAAATTTTTGGTATTTTCTTCAATTTTCCAGTATTTATTGAAGCATCACTAAAAATTCAAGATTTTGACTTTGACATCAGGTATTCAACAAGTGTCTTCACAAAAGTTGTTTGAAATGACCCGATTCTAATTTTAGTGATTTTTATTTATTTTTGCAAATTTTTGTGATTTTCTCTGATTTTTCAACCGTGAGTCGGTTTAGGCCAGACCGACTGACACAGAGACTCAAAATAAAATAAATAAAATAAAATAAAATATTTTTGGTATTTTCTGAAGATTTGATTAACACTTAGTGCATTATTTGATTGATCACGAATAATGACCAAAAACTTAAGAAAATTCAAAGAACCAAAGGTAAAATCTTTTTGTGTTTTCTTCCAAAAATTTAAAAACAAAATCTTTTTGGCTTTTCAACTTGGTGTCAGAAAGATTGAAACAAAAATAAAATCTTTTTGGATTTTCAAGAACAGAGACAATACCTCTAAAACGACACAACCTAAGACTAAGGCACTTATTCTAAAGGAACCTAAAGAAGAGCTTACTCAAAGTTAATCATTCCTATTGATTGTACTAGGAAGTTAAACCTAGAAACATCAAATCCCTTGGTGAAGAGATCTGCAAGTTGATTTTCAGAGGAAACATGAACTAAGGTAATCAGCTTTTTCTCATGACAGTCCCTAATAAAGTGATGCCTAATCTCTATGTGTTTGGTCTTAGAGTGCTGAACAGGATTCTTAACAATGAACATGGCAGCAGTATTATCAATGTTAATAGGGGTGGACATAAAATTCAAACCGTAGTCCAGAAGCTGATTCTGGATCCAGAGAACTTGAGAACAGCAGGAAGCTGCAGCGATGTATTCCGCTTCGGCTGGCGAGGTAGACACCGTTGATTGTTTCTTGCATTGCCATGAAACCAATCTGTTCCCCAAAAATTGAGCTCCGCCGGTGGTTGACTTCCGGTCCATGTTGCAACCCCCGTAATCACTATCAGAGAAACCTCTAAGATCAAAAAGCTCATCCTTGGGATACCACAGCCCTCTCTTCGGATTGGACTTCAGGTATCTGAAAATTCGTTTCACGGCTGTCAAGTGTGACTGTTTCGGTTTGGATTGAAATCTTGAGCAGAGACACACGGCAAACATTATGTCGGGGCGGCTGGCCGTCAGGTACATAAGTGACCCGATCATAGATCTGTACAAGTGTTCGTCAACACATTCACCTTCAAGATCCGAATGAAGCTTGACACGAGTCTCGACAGGAGTGGAAAAGCCTTTAGAGTCGTGGTATCCAAACTTTTTCAGCATTTCCTTCACGTACTTTCCTTGACTTATTAGGATTCCTTCATTATTCTGTTTAACTTCAATACCAAGGAAAAACGTGAGTTCCCCCATTGAACTCATTTCAAAGCGTTTTTCCATGAGACACTTGAACTCTTGACAAAGGGCTTTATTTGTTGATCCGAAGATGATATCGTCCACATACACTTGAACCAGCAGCATATCATCACCCACGTGCCGTATGAATAACGTCTGATCAATCACCCCTCTCTTGTAGCCATTTTCCAACAGATAGGTAGACAAGGTTTCATACCACTTCCTTGGTGCCTGATGGAGTCCATAGAGAGCCCTTTTTAACTTGTACACCTTATTCGGGAAGGAAGGATTGACAAAAACCTGGAGGTTGATCAACGTAAACCTCTTCATCCAGTTCACCATACAGGAAGGCAGTCTTCACGTCAAGCTGATAAACTGTTATGTTCTTTGACGCTGCATAGGCCAAGAAAATCCTGATGGCTTCAAGACGAGCTACCGGGGCATAGACTTCATCATAGTCAAGCCCATCTATCTGCATATAACCCTTGACCACAAGTCTAGCTTTATTTCTAATAATTATTCCTCTGTCATCCTTTTTATTCTTAAAGATCCACTTGACTGGAATAGGCTTCGCACCAGGAGGAGCGTCCACAAGTTTCCAGACATCCAAAAGTTTGAATTGAAGCAATTCAGCCTGCATAGCCTCAATCCAATTATCATCTTTCATAGCAGCAGCTACAGAAGTTGGTTCTTCTTGAGAGATGAAACAGGAGAACAGGCAAGTGTTTATTATCCCTGATTGACTTCTGGTGACTCTCTTATTTATTGGACCGATGATGTTTGAAACAGGATGTTTCTTGTGAATTCCAGTCTCTTCCACTGTCGGAACTGGAATATTTGGGTCTAGAGTACCCATCTGCACATCATTACACGGAGTTTCACCAGATTCAATCACAGCAGAGTCTTCTGAGTCTGAATCGTTATTGATTGGATCATTCTCAGGTTGATTTTCTGGAACAGCTTGATTTTGTAGATTTTCTTGATTTAAATTTTGTTCAACCTCCTGAATGACTTCTTCATTTATTTGGTTCTCAACCAAGTTGTCAGTTGTAGCAGTAACCGGTGATGTGGTAGCGTCTGTTGATTCATTCCTCCAAGAAATATCCGGAAGCACATCTGAATAGATGGAATCCAGAATCGATGACGTAATTGGAACAGAACCTCCTGACACAGATGCATCCACATTACTAGAAGCTCCATGTAATCTTCCAGAATCACCTGAAACCACACAATCACTAAAGTTAAAAGAAGAAGTGAAATTCTCTAAGTCATACATGCCATCTGAGTCAGGTTCTCTGGAATTATGAGTGTGCTCATTAAAATTGACGTTGCACGACTCCATAATAACCTGAGTTCTTTTGTTGTACACCCGATATGCCGCAGAGGTCATCGAGTATCCAACAAAATAGCCTTCATCTGCCCGAGGGGCAAATTTAGCTAACTGCTCAGACTGAATTAATACAGTACAAGGACATCCAAAGGGCTTTAAGCGCTTTAACACTGGTTTTTGTTTTGAGAACAGCTCAAAGGATGTCTTGTTGGCATGTTTGACCAAAAGAGTTCGGTTCAGGACATAGCAAGCAGTATTGACTGCTTCTGCCCAAAAAGACAGTTTAAGATTGGAGTCAGCGAGCATCGTCCGAGCACACTCGATTATTGTTCGGTTCTTCCTTTCAGCAATCCCATTTTGTTGAGGAGTATAGGGAGAGCTAAATTGGCGAGTGATGCCCTTCTCGTTGCAAAACGAGTCGAAAACGTGATTCCTAAACTCCGTCCCGTTGTCAGATCTGATTATTCGAACTTTTTCTCTGCTTGCGTTCTCGATACGTGTTACAAAGTCCTTCAGTATCTCTGGAGTCTCAGACTTCTCCTTTAAGAAAAATACCCAGGAATATCTCGAGTAATCATCAGTGATGACGAGGCAGAAAGATTTTCCCCCTAAACTCTTGATATTCACCGGTCCAAAGAGATCCAGATGCAACTGTTGTAGGATTATTGTTGTTCTTCCAGGCGGCTTCGGTTTATGAGACGTTTTATGTTGTTTTCCCTTCGAGCATGCAACGCAGTTATCGACTTGAACGAATTCTTTGTCAGGCAGCCCAAAAACATGTTTCCCCCTAACTAGGCGATTCATGTTACGGAAATTAACATGTCCCATTCGTCGATGCCACAAGGTTGAGTCTTCCTCTGAAGCTTTAGCCAAAAAGCATGCAACTGAACTAGTAGGCTTTGTAGCATTCATGTCCAGTGCATATATGTTCCCCCTACGATTTGCCCGGAATAAGATCTGATCTTCAGGTACTTTAAAACCAGGCTTGAGAATGAAGCATTCCCTATCGTCAAAGAACATTGGCATTTTATTGTCGCATATCTACGAGACGCTCAGCAGATTGAATTGCAGATTTGACACGAGGTTGACTTTTTCAAAAGAGACTTCACCATTCGTTAGGTGACCAGTTCCAATTATTTGACCACCTTTCTTATTTCCTCCAAAAGCAACAGAACCTCCTCCAGATATCAGTTTGACATCATGCAAGAGATCCTTGTCACCTGTCATGTGCCGGGAACAGCCACTATCCATGTACCACAGATTTATTGACTTCTTTCGCTGTTCCTGCACAAACAAAGAAAAAATTAGTTCACAGATGAACCCTGGTCTTTAGGACCACGGGTTTTCTTGGCATTCTGTTTCTTAGGTGGACGAGTAGCAGGAGCGGTGGCTTGAACAAAAGGCCTCTGAGGATCAGCCAACGGAGACCATGGTGCTCTTGGTCTCGTGGTGATTGGAGGCGGGGTGTTAGTTCTTCCAGAAACAACCGGTTGAAAGTATCCGGTACTTGCTCCCAATCCTCGCGTAGAGTGAGGTGTTACTCCACTGAAAAACTGTTGGTTCTGAAAATTTGGCATGAACATTTGCTGATTATTCATGTACTCATAGTCTTCACTGTAATTTCCATAAAACCGAGGCCATGGCTGAGCGAAGGGAGGTCTCATCATTCTTGGTCCATAGGGTGCAACCATTGGTGGATTGAACCCCATGTGTGCTTTTGTTGAGTTGAAAGGACAACCCCTAGCAGCATGACTTGGGTCTCCGCAGACAAAACACCCAATAGTGTTAGCAGACCCACTTGGATTGACGGTCACAGTTGGAACCACCTTTTGAGCAGGTGTGACCTTTGTTTCAGCAACAAGTTCTCCTTCTCCTTGAGCAACAGTTTTCTTATTCCGTCTTTTGTTGTTGTTTTTCTTCTTTGAAGATGATTCAGCGCCTTTATTTTCTTCCAAATTCTTGGGCATTGCAACCACAGGTTCAGCAACTTGAGGTTTAAATACCCCCGTCTTCTCAGTGTAGGCAGCATCTTTCGTTGCAACATTCTTCATCTTATTCTTTGCAGGTTGCTTAACTGAGGTAGACGAACTTGCACCAGCTTGATTAGCCGATGGAGTCGTGTTGCATGATTGAAACAGCTTGATGGAAGACATCGGTGTTACTTGAGATGGGATCATTTCAGGTGCAGGAGCCGAAGAGATCACCTTACCATTGGTGATTGTGACAAAATGTTGAGTGTCACCCAAGGGTTTACCATCACCCAGACTTAGCTTATTTTGTGCATCAACAGTCAGCTCATTGACAAGATCAGTTTGGCTAGAACCTGAGTTAGCATTTTTAGCTTTGGACCTTTGCCTTTTGGGAACTTTAGGTCTCATTGAAACAAATTTTCCTTTAAGCATTGTTTGAGTTTCGCTAACATTTGAAGTTTGAGAGATTGTCTCATTATCGGTTATTATTTTAAAAAACTCAGATTCTGCCTTCTGCCTAACCATGTCTTCAGATATGCCAGTATCAAATGACTGCAGTGAGCTGGACTCAAAATCATTCAAGTTTAGTGCACTTTCAACAGATGGAAGGCTTGAGCCACTTTCGTAGCCAGACAGTTTTTCTTCCATTTGTTGAATTTCAGACTTGCTTGGAACAGACTCATTATTCAAAAACCTGATGTGGCTTCGGGAATTTATTTTAGTAAGTTCAGGTATTTGAAAATAGTTATGATTGAGAGGATGCTCAACAGCAGCATCATCAATTTCTCGGGTTAAACCCAAACCATTTTGTACTCGTTTAAAAATATCCTTAGCCACATCACCTGCCAAGTTTGAAGGATTAAGTCTCATCAAATCAATTATTTCCCGAGCTTGAACATAGTTCTTGCTTAGGGTTGAAAAGCGAGTCACTAAATCCTCCAACTGAGTTCGAAGAGATATTTCAGTATGTTTCATAACCTCAATATCATCCTGCAAGGACTTTATTTTGGCCAGAAAATCCTGTTCCTTAGCTTGCATTGACTTTACCAGACATTCACTCGCTATTGCCTTTTCAACTAACTCTTCGTTATACAGGCGATATCGAGCGACTTCCTTTACACAGGACTCAGAGCACAAGAGAGATTTTACCGTATCAGGTATGAGGTCCTTTTGTCGGTTTATTGATTTTTGCTCAGCATCAGATTCAACTTTGGAGGAGCCTTCAACAGTGCTGGTCACAAAAGCAGCATCTTCAGAAGTTTCATCCACATCAGCCATGAGTGCAAAATCAGTCGGATAGAGCGGGTCAAAGAAGGAATCTTCCGCAATCTTGGGCTCATCAGATGAATCCACCATTAATGCATAATCCACACTTGCTGATGTTTGAGTCTGATTGGACCATGTGTAGTTAGGATCACTTAGAGACACGAGTGCTTTCTCTGGGTTGTCAGCACGCTTAGCAGAATTGGAACTGGAACCCTGGTGAGTAGTACCAGCAGGTTGTGACTTTTGATATGAAAAGTTGCCCTGATTTTGACTCGAATTATTGTTCCCTCCAGATGTCACAGGAATCTGCCTCAGTTTTGGCTTCTTACACTCACGTGCAAAATGTCCCAGACCTTGACAGTTGTAACACTGGGCTTTCGATTTGTCAAAGCCAATAGTGGCACCAGGTTGTGACTGGAAAACTTTCCTCCCAGTTTTCTTGAAGAACTTCCTAGTGCGGGCAGCGATCATACCAAGTTGCCACTTGATATCCATTTCTTCGAGATCATCAGCAGGAATTTGATCCAGGTCTTCTTGGCACAGAGACATGCCCTCAATACATCCTGACATTTGGGAAGCCAGGCATGCAACAAGAGCATTGCACATCTCCTGATCTTTGTCAGTCAGGCCAACAGATGAGGTTCCAGATGGATAGGCAGCAGATGACTGAATCACAGGTGTGACTGGTTGTGGAGCAACGAAGGCAGTCTGACAAACAGATTGTTGAGGAGAAACTTGAGCAGCAGCTTGAAAAGTAGTGCAAGACCCACCAGCAAAGTAAGGAAATTCAACGTCAGCCTCATTAGGAGCAACGAAGGCAGCATTTGGAACAACCTCAGTGGCCCTTTTATTGGTAACTTTCCCCATAAGTGAATTTCCATCTCTTTCAATAGCAGCAATTTCATAGCCTCTTACTTTGTCAATAAGATCCATGTAGTCCACAGTGGCTAAGTCACTGCTTTCAAGCAAGTAGATGACATATGGAGCAAAGTCTCGAGGAAGTGACTTCAGAATTTTCTTGGATATGACAGGCATCTCAGGTCGAATTTGGTCATTTTGCATTTCACATATGAGTCTGCAGAACTTTGTCACATGAGTCTCAAAGGAGTCTCCAGCAGTGTGAGCAAAGGTGTTGAAACGCAATTTGAGAGAATCCAGTCTTCTCTCTTTACTCTCAAGGTTTCCCTCATACTTTTTCTCAAGTGCAACCCAGATTTCATGAGCAGAGGTTGCTTCAGTGAAATGAAAAGCAATGTCATCAGACAGAGCCATTTTGATGCACCCGAGAGCACGTTTGTCAACCTTCATCTGGTTATGTTCAGAAATAGAGTAGTCCTCAGGTTTCTTTGGAATACGCCTTTGGGCCTGGGCAGGTGGAGGATCAGCTCCAGCAACAGTAGGCACTGGATCCACATAAAACACCTTAGGACCACATTTCACTGAGGTCAACAAGTCATAATCCACATACTCAAGGTAACACTGAAACTTTTTCTTCCAATCATCATAATTTGCAGCCCCAAGCAATTTAGGAGGCCGGTTATTCCCTTGGAACATTTGATTTGCAGAGGTAAACTCAGACATGGTGAAAAAAATGGAGTTTCTTCACAAAAGAGCTTAATGGGTCAAACGGGTCGAGAATTCAGAAATTTCTTCAACGGATGTAAGATTGAGGTTAATTGCTCAAAAACATACAAAACAAACATCAAGAAGTTTATTTAGATTGAATCAATCAAGTAAATAAGTCAAATTTGAAATTTTCAAATTTTCAAGACTTAGAAAATTTTCAGCCATGTTCTTGAGCATAATCACCAGGTCAAAATCAAATTTCACGAAATCAAGTTTTTAATGCACCAATAGTTTAGGAATTTGCTTAGGAACAGATTTGTTAACTACAACAAGCTCCAAAAACCACTTAATCTATGTGAAATCGGATCAAACAGTGATTCTTATGAAAAACTTCCAAGAACACAATTTTTGCTCTAAAATCTTCAATACTTGATGTTTTTGAGTGATTCAAGTTGCTATCATCCCTAAATCATGAGTCTAACATGTATGCATGTTCTATTTTGACTCAAAATCAGTGAAAGATAGACATTTATTTTCAAAAGAAACGCACAACACGTATGCTCTGTGTTCGCATAAATCTGGAAATCTCAAAAATTGACCCATTTATTGTGATTATTGATGAAATCTAAGCATTCCAACAGATTCCTTATGAAATTTCGTTCAAAATGGTTCAAGGAATCACACAAACACCTAGATTTGATGACTTGAATGAGTGATTCTTCAAGTTTTTTGAGAAAACTCAAGAACATGAAGAACAATGGCTCTGATACCATATGTCAGGACCACATTTGAGCCTTTACTCATCCAATACACAGATTCAAGTGCGGAAATCATGAATCCATGATCAAATCATAGTGTTTGCTTGTTGAAATTCTTAGATTTCGCCTCTGAAACTCAAGAACTTGAGGGTTTTCACACACAAGTTCTCTCTATCTTCAAAACAGCCGTCCAAGAGTCTTACTAGGGTTATTCTAGAGTGGCTATTTATACTATAGAGAGCACAGGTCGTGAATGTGCTGAAAACAAGAGAATGTTATTGAAGTTAGTGCAAATTATGACATCAGACAGTCGAGATCGCCAAGACAAAGTCTGAAGTCGCCAAGAACAGATTGAAGTCGCCAAGGTTGTTGGTGAGGTCGCCAACCTTGGTGAGGTCGCCAAGGGTTGGCGAGGTCGCCAAGGATACAAGCCCAAGTCGCCAAGTACAAACCCAAATCGCCAACATTCTTGGTGAGGTCGCCAAGAATGTTGGTGAGGTCGCCAAGAAAGTTCAGAAATCACTAAGTACGCTCCGGAAACGTCAATTATCATTATTGAATCATCAAGGGTTGTTATTACAAAGACACTATCAATTATTAGCATTTACCAAGTAATTTATCATGAAATGACCTAGATCTTGGATACAGACAATTACACTGCAATTGAAATGTACTAAGGCAATTTCTCCAATATCCATAATCAACACAAGCTAAGACATTTAGTCATGACATACAAAACATCAAACACTTGAATGATTAATATAAACATCAGGATAATTGTCCAAGTACAAGATACAAGCATAAGTGAAAGATATACACATGAGCACAAAAGCAAAGGATGCTATGTTTGAGTTGCCACCAACCCTATAAAGTTCTTACATATCTGAGTATGTTTGATAGTGTGGGGTACACTGGTCAATGCAAATCTAATCAATATCTTAACATATCCAAATGTTATGAATATGATTATGCCAGAGTTTAAAGTTGGACAAATGATTTCTGCAATTGACATGGCTTATGTGCTACAATAATCGAAATTGAAGTGTAGTTTAGCATGTTATGTCCTATATGATCCCAAGTTGTGATCTTTCTCACAAAAGAAAAACATAGTGTATGATTCCATAATGCATTTACTTTTCATATCAGAAAGTACCAAAAAGATTTTAGGTGAGTTTTGCTTTAAAGTTTTGAAAAAATAAAAAAGATTTTATTTCTTATTTCTTTACGATTGATCAACATAGAATACGAAATCAATTTCAAAATAAATATATCTTGGAGTCTCGAAGAGACGTTTTGCGTCAAGATTATTTATGTTGGCAGGTTTCTATGTGAAAAAAAATCATAACTTCAAGTCTTTTGAAACGGTTGATAAAAGATTACGCACGCTGCAATGTCAATTATACAAGATCAGACTCATCGTCAAATTGAGGAAGAGTTTGATTGAAGATACAAAGTCTATGTGGAAGTTGATACTGCACATGTCGAGGGGGAGTTTATTGATGCATATTTCTTGGTCGTCATGTGAAGTATCAAATGCAAGAAAAATGTCTATAAGAATGTGCTGATCCGAACTAGAGGCGAACAACCAGTTCGGACTCACACGAACTTGTCCGAACTGGTAGTTCGGATGATCGTGTTTTTGCATGTTCATGTTTAATTATAAATAGTGATGTCTTGTATAGAGATAACAACTTCTTATCACATTCTACACCTTTTGTGTGTGTTTCTATGTGGGTTTTCTCTCAAGCTTAATAATACAAATTACATTTGTATTTACATTTTGATCTTGTTTACATCTCATAATCACTAGATTAGCAAACGATCCAACTCTCACGCACTTTCAATCTATACAAGATGAAGCTATTTATACTAGACTAAGACTATCTGAACTGGGGCTTACCCAAACTGGCACTTCGGGTGAGTTCGGGTCCCAGTTCGTGTCACTTCGGCCACAGTCTTCCATGAAGCTTTGTCTTGTTCTCTGATACTTCACATGACGAACAAATTCATGCTCTAACAACATCTCTGCGTTCTTTAGTTGTCAGACTCTTGTCCCTCAATAAGATTCATTCTTGTTATGTAAAACAACACAATTTGGAAATTCAATACATTCTTCCTTTTGCATGTGTGTAATAGCTTCATTATCATCTTCTACCACTGTCTCACAAGAACTTATTTCTGAATCAGAAACAGTATGACATTAATCACTTTGTACCCACGTAAGCTTCAAACCGTTTCATCCAACTATGACTTGTTCCTATTTCATTATCAAAGTTAAGAAAAGTGTGCATCGTGGTTTGTATCACAGAAAATGCTTGATAATCACTCATTTTTAAATTGCGATATTGGTAGCAAAAACTTCAACTCGAAAACGGAGTTCTTAGAAGTTGAATTTGGGGGTCAAAACAGAGGATACTAGCCGTTAGGCAAGCAAAAGTGTATATCTCATCAAGACGGTCGTTTTGGTTGGTAATAAACCTCGTAACTCTTAACGGAACTCAAGTTACATCAGTTTTAGTGAAACACTCTATTCTGACCAGCGAAGCAAGAAAATTCCAACGGACCAAGTTCTTCAGCGAACCAAAGATCTCAACCAACCAACACAACTCTCAGCGATCCAACAATCCAGCTAGCCAATTGAAATCTCCTAACCAACATTTTCATTGAACTAAAAGCTTAAGCGAACCGATGGTTCGATGGAGTAACCGCTCTGGACCATGGATAACCGCCGCGAACCAACGAAGAAAATATACTAGCGTACCAACATGAAATCTTCAACCGAGGAACCTACTAAATCTTGAAGATATACTAGCGAATTAACATGTTCATCATACGAACCATCAAATGCATCTGGCGAACCAACAGAAATTCGAACGGAGCATACTAAAATTTTCGAAAATCTCTCAAATTTGAATGTTTTGACATGTAATTTTTTAGTAGTAAGCAATAAAAATACTATACGAGCGTTCTGAAATTTGATTTGTGACCAAACACACTCAAAATGATGAAAAATTCTTGAAAACCCACTTTTTTCTCTATAGAAAATCTAAAAAATCACAGATTATAATTTGCAAATGAAACCAGAAAGCTCTAATACCACTTGTAAAAACAAGGAGCGATGGATCGATTGCTAATCTAGTGATATTGAGATTGATTCAATGACACAAAGAGGTAAATACAAATGATATTGTATTGATAAGATTTTAGGGAATCCAAACACATAAATACACACAGACTATGAGATGAATGAGAGTTCTTAGCTAGTTTGGACAAGTTAACCTATTTATAAGTGACACTGTCCAGCGAACCATTGCTGTCAGGGAACCATTGGTTCACTACCTACAAACCATTGGTTACTGGCTTGGTTCGCCCGACCTATAAACCACTCACAACTCTATTCTGTACACAACAAAGGAGACACACTAACACATACGGGTTATGCTCTAATATAAACTAAAACACATTCTTAGTAACTTACAAACTTTATACAGATATTTCAAAACACAAGGCATGTGTTCTCTAAACAACAAATATACACCCAACATTGCCATATAAAAACAAAGCATGACACTTTTCCAACACAAATATGCAGAAAAAACCCTATCAACCTAAAACCTACAAGTGAATATGGTATTTAGGATGAGAACTTAGTACACAAACTAAAATATGCTTACAAACCTCGAACTTCGCTCCTTGTTGAACATAAAACACACTATGCACACAATAAAACAACGAGTAATAATATCCTTAGTGCACACACGGTCCCCAAGAACACACCAAAAACGGAAAATTGCTACACAAATCCCTCTTCACACACGACAAATCTCCAGCTTCGAACGAAAATCTTCATCTTCTTGCTAATTTTACCCTACTTTTCACCAAATGACACATATGCACACTAAATATTTATGTCAAATTCAACCAAATGAAACATATTCAGACTAAATATTTATGTCAAATTCAACCAACCCCAACTGCAAGGCTAAGTATAATGTTAACTTGATAATTTAAAAAGCATAAACTAAAACTTATTATCAAAATAAACCAGAATTGATGAGAGAAGGTTGCCGAAATCATGATAAAAAGAAAATGCACCATAAGATTCTACACTTATTTAACTTTTTATAAGATTAGCATGGAAAAACCCAAATCAGATGTACCAAATATAACAATTACTATGAAATAAAGCAAGTATTTATTAATGTCAAAGATCAAATTAGATGTTGTAAAAGTGTCGTTTAGCTAAAGTATCTTGACTTAAATATGGATTTTGTGATGCACCATACATTTTGTCTAGCATATTCATTGGAACAAACATGTACATAGAAAAACAGAACAAAAGATACGTAACATATTTAAAGTTTGAATTACCCAACCCCTCCAACCTGTCCATTTTGCCACCCCTTGATATTAGTTGAGCCAAAAATATATTAACCTTATAAAAGTAATTGAAAGCAAATTATTTGATATTAAGAAAGTACTCAGTGTGTATTAAAACTTAAGAGCATTGACATAAACAAATAATTATCACCAAATAAGATGAAAAAAGTAAATTGTTTCTATATTTTTCAATGTATAAAGGAGTAAAAGCAGTACCATTTTGGCTTTTTAATATGCATCCATCACCAAAAAGTGAATTTGTAGCTTGCACCTACAATCAAAGCCCATAATACAATATTTAGATATAATTAAGCAAGTAACAAACAACAAATAAATATATAAAATGGAAACAATTTAGACGTAATTAAGCAACCGGTCAATCTTAACATCGAATAATTATCTTAAGAACAACAGAAGACATAATTACACATCTTAACAAAGCAACCACTGAACAAAAAAAAATCTCAAAAAACATGAATGTTCAAAAAACATGAGATGAACCTGAATCATGTAATAGTGCTAAGATACACATAAAAATGAACCTGACCATAGCTGAATTTGTGGACAATCTTACACTTTTGAGTCAAAACAAGATCTTGATCCCATTCTCATTTTAATTCAAAATTACAACTTCTATCAGACTTTTAATAATCAAATCCAATGTGCAACAAAATCAGAAACTTATTACCAGTCCACCTGAAAAGTCGTGAGCATCGAATCTTAGCCGTCATACTAGCAGTATTTTCACCATGATACAGCTCTGGATTCTGCAAATTTGCTTTTGACTTGTTGGAATTCATCATCTCCATCTCACGAGCATGAACATTACCAGTTAGATCATGAAATGTCAATGTGGAAAATTATTTATCATGTGTAAGCAGCAACACATAATTTTCCCATTTTTCTGGTAACGCTTCCATAATCTTTTCTTTTGGCTCTTCATCTGTTTTCTCAATTCCTACAATCTTCAATTCACTGATGAGATGTGACAACCTTGAGACAAGAGCCATGATGTTTTCATTCTCGTAATGCTGAAAGTTGTTAAACTCCTTACTCAACACCATCTTCCGACTTTTCTTGTATTGATCATTCCCCTCACACCTTGCTGATAGAGCATCCCACAATTGTTTAGATTTCTTGCAAGTACTAAATTGATGTAACAACTTAGTGGGTAATGCCATAGTAAGCTAACCGAAAGCCTTTTGTTCAAGCTCATATGATTTTCTTTCAGCAATGTCAAAGGTATGAACTTCTTTGAAATCTCCTTGATCAGTTGGATGTTGATAAAGCTTCTTGATTGGAATCCACAAATCGATATCATTTGTACTTATGTAAGCCGAAAATCATTGCTTCCAATTTTGATAATCTTCTAGCTTCAACAACTTAGGAACTTTCTGACTTGTTCCAATTTCGTTATCAAAATTCATCATAGTTTGCATTGCGTTTTGCATAGTGGCAAAAGCTTGAAAAATTCTAATTCTGATTTGGCCGAACCTTCAACGAACCTAGCTTAGTCACGCTGTTTCCGAACGCTTTCTAAACTTCTTCCGAACTTGGTACGAACCAAATTACACAGACGAACTTCGTACGAACTCTTGACGAACTTATCAAAACCCGAATTTTATCCAAATGTCTTCCGAACTCTTCACGAACTCTCGCCAAACGTGACACGTACTTCAAACGAACAAAACTTCAAACGAACTTTAGAAGAACTATAAGTTCGGAACTATTATAGTGACGAACTCTGGGTTCGGAGCGGTTATTTCGACGAACTCTGGTTTCTTAGCAGTTATTTCGACGAACCTTAATAGTAACAGCCGAACCTCAACATATTTTTTTTCAAAACGCTTGATTTTTGACTGATTTTGACGAGATTTGCAACAGTAGATCAGAAAAAGTGATAAGGAAAGATTTAGGAGCAATATTTTTACAGAAGACTCGATCGAAGTGATAAAAAATTTGCAAAAACACTTAAAAATCACTCAAAAATACTCATTTCGTTCCAAAAACTCCGAGAATAGCAACCACAGATCAGTAGAATGAACCAGAAAGCTCTGATACCACTTGCAAAGCCGTGAGCATCGGATCGTCTACTCAATCTAGCTATATCGGATATAAAACGAGTAATTAAGAGTTGTCTTATTGATCAACGAGCAATTACAACTCAAGACACTTAGAAGAAAGACTCATAAAATCTCACCATAGAAACACACACTTAAGATTCACTCTGCTAAATACACGTCCACAAAACAACGACCAAACTCCTATTTATATACTGCTGGCCAAACCCTGTCCGAACTCCAGGTTCGGCAGGTACAGACCAGGTTCGCCCAGTAGTAAACCTAGCTTGAACTTGATCTTGTCTTGTCTTGAATCTTCACACAACATTGTCTGATTGGATACATCACACGATGCACAGACTAGGTATCAACAAACTCCCCCTCGTCATGTGTTGTATCTATTCAACATCCTCAACACTGTATCTTCAAACAAACTCCCCCTCAAGTGCAGAATCCGTTTGTTCAATTAAATGAATCTTCAAACAAACTCCTCCTCAACTTGATCGTAGCTTGATTTTGAATACTTGACAATGTCTGGTGATTATCTGGTCTTTATCAATAGCTTCAGAAGACTTGAAGTTGTGATTTCTTTCACTTTAGCAACCTGCTCAAAATTTAAATAATCTTGGCGTAAAACGTCTCTTTGAGACTCCAAGATATGATTTTGAAAATTGAATTTGTATCACGTGTTGATCAGATGGAAAATAAAGCAGAAACAAAATCTTTTTGGCTTTTAGACATTTATATCAAAACAAACCTAAAATCTTTTTGATTTTTCAAACTTATGCTAAAACACACCAATAATCTTTTTGTACTTTTTCCAAAATGAAACGAAATTGCAATACAGAATCAAACTCTATTTTTGGTATGAGAAAGATCACTATATGGCATCATATTGATCATGACGCACTAAACTACACTTCAATTTCAATTAATCGAAGCACATAAGTTATGCTGATTGCCGGTATAATTTGTCCATCTTAAATTCAGGCAGAATCATACTTATAACATGTGGGTATGTTAAGGTATTGATTAGATTTGCTTTGACCAGTGTATCCTACACTATTAGACATATTCAGACATTTTCTTTTTCTTTTTCTCTTTCTTTTGCTTTTTCTTTTTGTGTGATTACATTTGTGACATTAACAAAGTATAATATTTTCATGATATCAACTGTGTTCCATGCAAAAAGAAATAAGAACGTTAAATCGTGTACCTTAAGTTCGATCTTTCGATACGTAGATAAGGCCTCAGATTAACAAAATAAGAAAGATAAAACAAGTTGAAATTGTATAACCCAACAACAATCAGGTCGGTACTCACGTACACGCAGAGAAAGTCCGATGAGTTATACGAAACACCAAAGAAAATAACACAGAATGTCAAACGAACAACAATCAGGTCGGCCTTGTGAGCACGCAGAGAAAGTCTGATCGTTTGACAAAATAAAGAAAATCAAACAAGTTTAAATCTTTGCAAAATGAACACATGTATACATAATGACTTCTCATTTTGATTTTCACGCTCATTTTTCTTTTTGTCATGAAATACGCATCAAGATGTCATCCACATGGTCAAGCAATAGTATTTAGTGTATATCACATCTGAATACTTTCTGATTTGTCGTGCCTACCAAACATTGATCTTATGGCTCTTTCATCTGCTCTATCCATGAGTCAGATACGTAAGCCAATGTACCATCATTTCCCAATGAACAATTCCTCACAATTTTATATATTGTGCATGTATTCACCTTCCTTATAAATTTTGTATGTATTCACCTTCTTCCCATAATATGCATTCCCCCCCCCCCCCTTACATGCAATTCTCCCCCTTAAAATGAAAACTCTATTTTTGGATTTTCATTTTACAAAACAAGACTCTATTTTTGGTTTTTATCAAACGAAAACATAAAAAAAATTGATCAACTAACACGAATACCTTGCAATTTTAGAATTTCAAAACATTTTGCAGGTCAGAAAAAATATTGCAAGAAATTTAAGTTAAGCAGTATACTCCTCCATCAACAACTTTGCAATCGTCGATAGGTCTTCTATAAATACATGCACACTGGTCAAACTTATTAGTTTTTAACTTGACCCGAAGCGACTGCTACAGGTCGACCAGTGTCCTAATTTTGCTTAGAAACCACCTTTGGTTTCCAAAATTGGGATTGTTTTGGTAACTCAGTTTTTTATGAATCAATCACAGGTGGCTGTGATGAAGAACCTATAGTTTGAACCTTTTGAAACATAGGAACAAAATGTTTTTGTTTTAGAAAGAAAGTAGGTTCACATTCATCAAAAACTCTGCCATGTTCATCAAAGAACTTTGGTTTGGCAGGTTTACCAAAAACTGGTATCTGTTGACACCTTTGTTTTAATTCAGCAGGAAGTGGACAATCTTTTGCCATATGCCCTGTTTGGCGGCAAACATAACAAACACGTTGTGATTTGTCCCACTTTTTGTATACCTGCATAGGATTACAAACATGAATATCTCAAACATGATCAGAAAAAGAATCATATACCGGTCGGCGATGATCATGAACCCATTTAGATGTTGGGCTTCGAGAATAAGAACCATCAGAAGAAACTTTAGCATTCTGATTTTTCATGTTTGATGAAGCAACATCGTTGACAAAAACTTCAGAAATCTTTCGTGCATCGACGCAGTGAAGAGGAAATTCTTGATCGGAAAATAATTGATCGGAACCTTTAAGCTTGTAGAATCGCTCAGGTTGAACCTTGTCAGCATTGAAAACTTCCTTTTTCACTTGCTTCATTTTAAGCTTTGTCAGATTTTGAGAAGTGGAACCTCCATCATTTGCCACATTCTTTTGTTGAAAACCCAACCCAATTCCTTTGCCAGAAATTTCCTCCTCAAAATTGGAATTCTTGTGTCCATCCTTTGCTAACCTTGAAAATTCAGCTTTGACTTCATTTTGCTCATAGAAAATTGTCTCATCAAATTCCGGTTGAGACCGAATTTTCTCACTTGATGTAGCTGACTTCTCATTTTCAGCTGAAGATGAACCAAATACAAATTGTGGAGCCGGAGGAATCTCAGATTTCGTTCCCTTCTTCTTCTTAGTCTTCTTGTTTTTCTTCTTCTTCACAATCTTTTCTTCTTCAGTAGTAGATGAAAACTTTGAATAATCTACGTCTTTAATCTTTTCCGTCTCTTTTTTAAAAGCTTCTTTAATATGAGCAGGAGGTGATGCAGTTTTGTTAAACATCTTTTCAAAATTAGCATCATATGCTAAGAAGCTTGTGAACAATTGAGAATTAGAGACATTATTCAGCAATCGATTGGCATCAATTACTTGAATCTTTAAATCTAAAATTTGTTGTTGAGCTGCAGCTAACTCTTTCTTAGTAGCAATCAACCGCTTTGCAACCTTATATGTCTCAAATTTCTGCATGCGGAGATTTTCCATTCCCTCAAACAATTCTTTCTTCAATTTATCTTCATTCCGCTTTTGAATCTCCAAATTTGCAGTTTGAACTTTATTAACACTAACCAACTCCCGCTTCTCATCCAAAAACTTCTCCATAACAGCTTGATAACTTTCAATCTTAGCAACATATTCTTCAGACTCCTTTGTAAGTAAATCAAGCTTGAGTTTTGATTTATTAAACAGATTTTGAAAATCATTAGCAGCATTCTCTGCTTCATCCTTCCATTTCTTGACTTCATTAACCAACTCATCCTTCTCTTCACAGATCTTTGCATTTGTAGCTTCAACATCCTTTCTATCTTCTTTTGATCTCTGTAATAAAAAATTCATTTTTCAAAACTAATTCTTTTTCATGTTCCTTTGAAACCTCTAAATCTAAACTAACCAACTTAAATTCAGTAGTAACTCTTTTGACTTCTTCCACCAAAAAATCATTTTCCTTCATCAAAGTTTCAATTTTAGATTCAAACTTTTATGTTTCAGCAGCGTCATATGAACTAGAATCAGAATAATAATCATGTTGCTCATTTGTAACAATCAAAGTAGATGTGTCAAAATGTTGACCCCAATCATAAACACCATAATTCTGAATCGTTAAAGTTGTCTTGTTTGCATTACTTGATGATGGTTGAGTAAAACCAGGTTTGCTAACATGTGCTTGTTGAAATTCTCTAGCAAAATGTCCAAGCTTCGAACACTTTTAACACTTGATTTTTGATTTATTAAAATCCAATTTGCCACTGAAAGCTTGTTTTCCAGTTTTCTTATAATATCGTTGTGACCTTTGAGTTAACATAGCAAGTTGCCAGGCCATATCTAACTCATTCAGAAATATTTCCTATAAAAACAGTCAGTGGTGCAGAGTTCAGACTTGGTTTAGCCTTAGCCGTCATACTAGCAGTATTTTCACCATGATACAGCTCTGGATACTGCAAATTTGCTTTTGACTTGTTGGAATTCATCATCTCCATCTCACGAGCATGAACTTTACTAGTTAGATCATGAAATGTCAATGTGGAAAATTATTTATCATGTGTAAGCAGCAACACATAATTTTCCCATTTTTCTGGTAACGCTTCCATAATCTTTTCTTTTGGCTCTTCATCTGTTTTCTCAATTCCTACAATCTTCAATTCACTGATGAGATGTGACAACCTTGAGAGAAGAGCCGTGATGTTTTCATTTTCGTAATGCTGAAAGTTGTTAAACTCCTTACTCAACACCATCTTCCGACTTTTCTTGTATTGATCATTCCCCTCACACCTTGTTGATAGAGCATCCCACAATTGTTTAGATTTCTTGCAAGTACTAAATTGATGTAACAACTTAGTGGGTAATGCCATAGTAAGCTAACCGAAAGCCTTTTGTTCAAGCTCATATGATTTTCTTTTAGCAATGTCAAAGGTATGAACTTCTTTGAAATCTCCTTGATCAGTTGGATGTTGATAAAGCTTCTTGATTGGAATCCACAAATCGATATCATTTGTACTTAGGTAAGCCGAAAATCATTGCTTCCAATTTTGATAATCTTCTAGCTTCAACAACTTAGGAACTTTCTGACTTGTTCCAATTTCGTTATCAAAATTCATCATAGTTTGCATTGCGTTTTGCATAGTGGCAAAAGCTTGAAAAATTCTAATTCTGATTTGGCCGAACCTTCAACGAACCTAGCTTAGTCACGCTGTTTCCGAACGCTTTCTAAACTTCTTCCGAACTTGGTACGAACCAAATTACACAGACGAACTTCGTACGAACTCTTGACGAACTTATCAAAACCCGAATTTTATCCAAATGTCTTCCGAACTCTTCACGAACTCTCGCCAAACGTGACACGTACTTCAAACGAACAAAACTTCAAACGAACTTTAGAAGAACTATAAGTTCGGAACTATTATAGTGACGAACTCTGGGTTCGGAGCGGTTATTTCAACGAACTCTGGTTTCGGAGCAGTTATTTCGACGAACCTGAATAGTAACAGCCGAACCTCAACATATTTTTTTTCAAAACGCTTGATTTTTGACTGATTTTGACGAGATTTGCAACAGTAGATCAGAAAAAGTGATAAGGAAAGATTTAGGAGCAATATTTTTTACAGAAGACTCGATCGAAGTGATCAAAAATTTGCAAAAACACTTAAAAATCACTCAAGAATACTCATTTCGTTCCAAAAACTCCGAGAATAGCAACCACAGATCAGTAGAATGAACCAGAAAGCTCTGATACCACTTGCAAAGCCGTGAGCATCGGATCCTCTACTCAATCTAGCTATATCGGATATAAAACGAGTAATTAAGAGTTGTCTTATTGATCAACGAGCAATTACAACTCAAGACACTTAGAAAAAAGACTCATAAAATATCACCATAGAAACACACACTTAAGATTCACTCTGCTAAATTCACGTCCACAAAACAACGACCAAACTCCTATTTATATACTGCTGGCCGAACCCTCTCCGAACTCCAGGTTAGGCAGGTACGGACCAGGTTCGCCCAGTAGTAAACCTAGCTTGAACTTGATCTTGTCTTGTCTTGAATCTTCACACAATATTCTCTGATTGGATACATCGCACCAACTAGGTATCAACACCACTTATTTATTTCCTTTCTCCAACTTATTACTATCATAGTAAACTAATTTTCCTAAAACATGTTTGCTGTAAAATATGTTTTGATTGACCCGAACCGACGTGTATATGAATTTTGTTCTAATTGTGACACAAAACAATGGACATTCATCAATTTCTTCAACTCTTCCTCTAGAAAACCCATCCTCCTACATCAACGTCCTGGAAATTCAACAAAAAAAAAAAATTAAATAAGCTGTTCTAACCTATATGTCCTTCTAATCTCGGTTGTCAAAATAAATTGAAGAAGAATATTGAACACCTTTCCTCAGAATATGATAACTTAAAAAATAAACGACTATTATGAGTTAGGTAAGCTAATTTACTTATGAATGGGATTTTCTAGTCAACAGCTAGTTGTTAGTTCGAACATCAAGCAAAATATTAAGGATTTGCAATATAAGAAAATAGTGTGAGAAAACGTAGACGATAAAAAATTAAAGTTTGAGCACAAAAGAGAATATTTTTTCAGGATTAATTCCAATTGAAACAACATACATATCAAGTTTCCCATTAGGTATTGCCATTCCTTAACCTTCAAGATCACCAAGACAGATTCCATCTGTAAGAACTACTATGTTTACATGTAAATGCTTGATAAAAGAAAATATTAATTAAAAATGAGAATGAAAATGCTTGATATCACCAGATTGTGAAAAAATGCAGGACTAAGATGAAACCTTAGCTGGCTAGTTGTAAATCATGGACATCTGATGGTAAAGTTGAATCTGAGAATGTCATATATCTGTGGAAGCTTAAATCCAAAGAATATTCACATTTAAAGCTTAAATCCTAAAATCAGGTTCAACGTCACCCTAATTACATGTTATAAATCAAAACTCATGAGCACACAATAATATTGATAACAAGCAACCCACAAATAACCAAAATTAACACAGTCAAGCAATAGCAACATTAGGCAAAGGAAAGTAGACCATACAAATTAACTCACCTCCTTCTCTCTTCTATTACCTATAAATAGAACCACATCCTCCACCATATTTCACACCACTTTCTCCTCTATCCCTCTATGAACCGACCTCACCTCTCTCCCACTCTCCCTCTTGCTTTCGGCTTACATCCACAAAGAACCGCCATCATCCACCACCAAACCATCACTCTACACCACCATGCCACCGTCACAAGCCTCACATGCAACCACCATATGACACCATGCAAACACCACCATGAAACCGTCTACCACCACACCTACACTAAATCTCCACCATAAGCCACCACTCTCACAACTACATACAACATCATCTGATTATGCATGTAACATATTGGAAGAGCTCCATTCATCCATTTCCACCACCAACGTCACCCTGGAATCACTCTTAGTCTCTCAAAGCATCCACTCAAGTTCTCATCTTCATGCATGACCTTTGCAGTACATTCTCCAAAGGTATAATTCATCTCCCAGTCTAGTTCATTACTTTTAATTAATTTCCATTGCATGTCTTTTACAAATCCATTGATTGCGTGAATCCATCGGTCGGGTATACATAGATTGAATATAATAAAACTTAAACACAAAAATGAACCTAACCACTATCATAATGGCTGAGACCCGTGCATCCAACCATAGAGGTCACGGGTTCAACCCCAGTGACCTCTAACCTTTTGTTTCACTTTATATTTTGGTTATTATACACTTGCATCCACCCAAAACACTCACTAAATATCATTTTGGCAAGAAACATAATATTCCTCAAAGTTAACTAAATTCGAATAGGATCAATCTCATTATAAGGCTAGTCACCATGGTCATTTTGGGTAGACGGGTTGGGTTATACCCATCTCCAACAAACAATTTTACTTAAAGACTTAAAACCAGGTCTAAAACCCATTCTATGGAAACCTAAATACTTTACTAAACAACTTGCAAAAATACGTATAATCGGGTAGAGTTATGATTCGGTTTAGACTAAAACCCAAGCCAACAATATCTTCGGCCTAATGGCCCACTATCAGAAGAAACACTTAATCAGGAACACCTTTTGGGTCGGGCCTACCAAACGGGATGATAAAAACTTTTGGACAAATCATTTTTGTAAAACAGATTAACTAATTGGGCCTTCAAGCCCACTGTTTTACTAAGAAATTAATTATGCTACGACCCACTGTTTTTATTTAAAGGACTAAGTTGGGCTAAGACTAACTGTTTCGACCATAATATTGGGCCTCACGGACCACTGTCACCAATGGGGATAAACCGCATTCGCGTCGTGTTTTTTTAAACGAATTAACATCATTTTTGTCAGGACTGATTTCAGGTCACAGACTGTAAGTACATGAACGGATCGGTCTACCTGATGCGTAGTCAAACGAGTAATCCAAATCAACAAACACAATGTAAATAACACTTCTTGTATTAGAAACAATTAGTGTACAATAAGGACTCAGAATGCTCTCACCAGAAACACAAAGTTAATCTCTTAGTTCTCACAATTTTGAACTAAATAAAGAGACTTGACCTATTTATACTAAATCTGGTTGGCGTACCATTTGACTCAACGTACCAATTGGTACGCTGCGACGTACAAACTTGTGCATCTCATGGTACGCTGGAGCATTCTTAATACAAAATCAACAACGTAAACAACAAACACCTAGACCTAGAATTAGACATAAAAACTTATCCTAACAAACTCCCCCTTGTCTCATTCTAGTCTTTAGAAGCTTTCATCTCGGTCTTCTTCCAAAATCTCCGTTTGTTGTTTCTAGAATAAATCCCAAAAGCATAATAGACTCGTATTACCTTCTGAAATTGCAGCGCTTGTTCTGAATCATCAACATGATATAGAATGTTGTTGTGATAGAGTTTGTCAATATCAGCTTCAGACAAATTCATCAACCACATTGGATCAAATATCCAAACCACCTTGTTGTTTCATTTAATAACAATCACTGCCTCTCCAGTTCTGTTGTCATAGTACCACCACTTCAAAGTTTGAATGAAATTATGCTCTAATTTCTTCAACAGTATCTTCTTGAGCTGAACTGGCTTTTTGTATTTCAACACAATGAGCGGTTTTCCAGTTCCTTAATGGATTTTTGTTGGATGTTTTTCATACTTTGGTCTTTGAGGTTTCAAGTATCTGAATCTTCCTTGACATATTCTAAGAAGCATTCCTTGGAAAAAATTAGCAAGACCATTTTTACAATGATTTAAGAAAGGTTTCCTGGTCAACTCCCTCACATCACAGACCGCTAACGTATCCAATATTTTTGCATTCTTCAACTAAATAATCCCAAACTCCTTTTTAATAGAATAACACTTCAGTTGAGAATCATACATCCAACTAATAATGCTTCACCTTTGTTGTCGACATAACGTCTTTGCTTTACACGCTTCACTAGAGGTAATTAAGTCGCTTTGTACTCCTTCCTCCATTCATCAAATAACTTTCTACGTTCCTGCTCTTCAGCGAAACTAACAGATTCATTCATCTCAGAGTTTTTCTCGGATTCTTTCTTTTTCAACTCTTGTTCCACTTCCTCTTCATCATCTTTACCAAAGAAGTTAAAACCTGTAGACAAATCATCATCTTTGAAATTTCCATACACATTTGGATCATCGAGATATTCTTTAGCAATTAAATCTTCAACTTCTACTTGTTCTTCCTCAACTTCAACATCTTCACTCGAATCATTTTCTTTATAAGGTTCAGCAACACGACCTTTATTAACTTCTTCCTCATTGAAAGCATACATTACTGCAAGTTGTTCTTTTGTAAAAGCATGAATGAACTGTCCTTCTTTAATTACACTTTGAGATATTGGAATAACATCATATTCATCGCCTCCAACAACATTCTCGCACAGAGATGTATCAGCAGAACTAGAAGTACCAATTCTACCGACACCATCACCACCTACACCTCCTTCCAGGTCTTCCTCTTCATCATTAAAAAAATCCAGACCATCTCCTTTACAAGTTTCTTCAGCATTAATCTCCCCCTGAGCAGGTAATGATTTTACCAGATACCTTGTTAGAACCTATTTTGTTGACAACACAAACTATTCACCCCTGAGTATTGCTGATGAAGACCCTTTGATGTCCTACCTAGATTTGATACTTTGTTTTGTAATTGACTTTGAATTTGTACTTAGTAAAATTCTGATTTTGTTCTAGCGTACTTGTCTTTCTCCTTAGCGAACTTTGATTTATGTACTTAGCGGACTTGTTTAACACTTAGCGTACTTGTTCAATGTTTGTCTTAGCTTACTTAATTTGTTCCTATCGGACTTGTTTACTTAGCAGACTTGTTCCTGATCTTAGCGAACTTGATTTGCTCTTAGCGAACTTGCTAGCGAACTTGTTAGCGAACTTTTCTATGTTTAGCGAACTTGTTAGCGGACTTGTTTGTACTTAGCGAACTTGTTAATGCTTAGCGGACTTGTTAGCGAACTTGTTTACTCCTAGCGAACTTGTTTACTGCTTGGCGAACTTGTCTGTGCTGATGGAATATTTTGCTGAATTCTAGGTAATGATTGTGTGTGTCAAACATTCCTTTTGTCCTATGCTCTCTTGTAGTATATATATAGTTGAGAAAAACCCTATTTAGGGGCGGCACTCCTGGATTATTCTTCAAGAGAGCATTTGTGTGTGTGTTCTTGGTGTTAGTATGTGTTCTTGAGCTTTAGGAATCATCAATGGGTGAGCATTGATGTAGATTCAACCAGAATCGACCATCACACATGATTTCCGCACTTGTGTGATGAATCATATGAGAACATGTTGCTCAAATCTGGTCCTGACAATTGGTATCAGAGCCATGTTCTTCATGTTCATCATTTTTTTATGTTCTTTAAATATGAGTTGTCAATTTTGGATGGATTTGCTCGTTGTTTGAGTTAATTCTTGGTAGAAATCACTCAAGGAACACAATGCTTCACTCAGATTTCTGTAAAACTTAAGCAAAATAGTCGATTTCTGAGAATCAGCCATGAACAGTTCGTATTTTTTTTCAAGTCTACTCTTGAGAAAAAATTTCAAATTTGTTTTTCTGTTGATTCTTTGTTAAAATTAATGAATGGCGAGATTAACACTAGTAAAACCGAACCTATTGGCACTAATTTCTCTAAAAAAATCAAGTATTGAAGATTTTAGAGGCTAAAAGTGGTGGTTTTTTGGTGTTCTTCACATAATCTTACTATTCCATCGAATTAGGTCATTCAGAGTGGTTTTTGAAGTTTGTGACAGTTGAGTAAAGTAATCTGAATTTTGAACCTATTGATGATCTTAAACATTGATTTTGTCAACATTGATTTTTGAAGTTTGAAACTACTCAAGAACTAGCTGTTCAAATTTTGGCTAAGTCTGGAAATTTGACTTTTCAATTTTTTTGCTGAAATCTCACTTGCTTATGACTAGCTAGGTTTGTTAATGTTTGTGAATGTGGGATTTGTGTGAATTCAAGCATTCTACAAGCATCTGAGCATTTTGAACCAAGCGTTCAATCCGTCCGAACTGTTAGTCAATTTAGCAAGTTTGTGCTAAATTTTCGTGTTTTTCACTTATGGCAGAAAGCAACCAGTTTGCTCCTGTCATGCAAAGCCACAACCGTCCACGAAAACTAATGGGCGCAAGTGACTTCGATGATTGGAAATGGAAGTTTGTACTATTTCTAGAGTATGTTGACTTTGATCTATTGACTTCAATCGTTGAAGGTCCGGCTGTGTTTGAAACTGAAGAAGCTACTACTACTGGCGCTGCTGTTACTGTTGCTGACCCTCCAGGTCCCAAGAAGAAGATGATTCCAAAACCTTTGGATACGCTGACTCCTGCTGAAAAGGCACAAAGGAAAATTGACATGCGTGCATTGGGTTGTATCAAGATGGCACTGAATGATGATTTTCTACATCAGTTTCGTGAGGCCACCTCAGGCCATGAGATATGGGTTGGTTTGGAGAAAAAGTATGAAGGCAATCCAGCTACAAAGGAAAGAAGACTTAAGAAATTGAAGTTGGCTTTCAACACTTTCGCTCACAGAAATGAAGAGTCGTTTTGAAACACATGTCAACCGCTTCTGCAGAATCATCACTGAAATGACTACCAGAAAATTCGTCCTGATTCTGGAGATATCATAAGGAAAATCTTGCACTCTTTTCCTCAGGAATTTGCCTCCTATGTCACTTATCTGATTGAAAGTACTCATCTGACTCAGACTGACTATCTGGATATGATTGATAAAGTTCGAGACTATGAAGAAAGAGCAGTTGAACGTAGTGGCAAGTCACTTATGGGCAATGTGACTTCAAGGGTCTCATCTTCATCAGCTCCCAATGTTGCTTTTGCTGCTTCTGCTTGTGAGGAGAATTATCAGTTTTCCAACTCTTCTGGCTCAACACTGCCTACAATTGCTCCATCTCCTGTACCAGCTCCTATTCAAACTAAAGTATTTGCATCTCATGCCACTCATCAACCTTCCAATGTGACATATGTTCAACAGTCATCATCTGGGTACATGCTTCAGCAGTCAGCACCAATTTTATTTAACAACACCAGCTTGGACCAAGATTTGTGCAATGCCTTCCTAGCTTGCATGAACTCTCAAATGTCAGGTAACATTGAGACCATGACTGTATGTCAAGAAGATCTTGACCAAATTTCTGCTGATGATCTAGAAGAGATCGACATCAAGTGGCAGATGGGTATGATTGCTGCTCGAACAAGGAAATTCTTCAGAAAGACTGGGAGGACGTTGTTTCGACCTCCTTCAAATGCCAACAATGGATTTTATAAGTCCAAGGCTCAATGCTACAACTGCCAAGAGCTCGGACACTTCGCATGTGAATGCCCAAAACCAAGAACGTGGAATGCTCCTGGAAGCTCAGGTGGAGGTAATCAGGCTTTTCAAAAACAAGCTGGCAATGGAAACCAGTCATATCAGAAGCAAAGCAGCTCATCCTATCAGAAACCTCTAATGCCAACTCTAATATCTCTCATCCTGGCTCGTCTAACTCTCAATCTGCTCAAGGAGTCAACAACGGTGGCAAGGCATTAGTCTCACTCGAAGGTGGTAACTATAATAGGACATCTTCTTCATCATCTCAACCTTCAAACCAGTCATACTATGCACTAATGGTCAATTCTGATGGAGAAGAGATTAATGAGTCTGTTGAATTTGACCCTCTTTTCCGAACTGACTTCTGTCTGATGGCTGGAGTTGATGAGATCCTTGAAGAGTCTTCTCCTACTGTCCGAAACGTTATTGCTGTGAATCCATCTGAGATAGAGACGGAAGCAAGCAAGCGTTTTCTTAAACTTCAGAGAGAAACAATTCCAGATGAGGTAAAATCATCTTTGTGTTCTGAGAAATGTCATGAAACTGTCGCTCGCTATCGCGCATACAACCTAGAGTTGCATGCTAAGGCGACAGAGAGTGAGAGTTATGTTAAGCTTCTTCAAGCTAATGAAAAAGAATTTTTGGTCAAAATCAAGTCACTTCAGGATGACATTGAGATCATGAAGCACACATGATCAAACTTAAAAATCCAAATTGCTGATCTTTTGAAAACATTGACTTCTCTGAGAAACAGCTATGCTGAAGCTCGAGAAACAATTGATTTGATGGAACTTAATCCTGAAACTTTGGGTAGTGCGGTTGCAAAGGACATAATGTCGTGTCTTAGAACTGGTTTAGGTCTAACACGGGAGATACTAGAGACTGCGGATGAGCATCCACTCAATCACAACTATCTTTGTGTCCCCGAATTGACCAAAATCAATCCTAAGAGGCGTATTAAGTTCATTGACCCCAGTTTGATTCCATGTAATTCTGAAATCAATGCGATGGAAGAACAGCTGGCTAAATCCGAAACTGCCTCTGGTCTCCCACTGATTGATTAAACACTAAAATTTGGAGATTTTGATGCAATTTCTTTGAATTCTGTCAATACTAGTATCTCTGAAGCATATGTGCAAAAGGCTGCTGAAACCGAGTTTCTCAATTTGTGTACTTAAAACACATCAGAGGCTCAATCATTTTTATTTAATGAAAACTATGATGTTTATAACACAAATGAAATTTCTAAATGAACTAAAACCACTCGAAGGCGCAAGCCAAAGAAGAAGGTTACAAATGAGAAACTTGTGATTCAGCAGGACATCGATGATGATGAGTTTAGTCATGCTTTTGCCGAAATGGCCTTAAAACATGGTAAGACTGTTATGCACACACAAGCTGGTCTTACAATCACCGATGGTAAGGTGATCACTATTCCTGTTGCACAACCAAACGCTCCAACGATGCTTGCCCAAGTAACTTCTGCATCCGTGTTTGTTGAGCCAACTGATACATCTGTTAGTACTGCTCCCAATGTGGCTGGAAAATCCACAATGGTTCTATTCAAGACAAGTGATTCTAAGAAGAAGAGACCTGAAAATGAACCTGTTTTGACTGGTCAATCAAGTGTTGAAGATCAGCCCACTGTGGTCGAGCTAGATGCTATAACCGTTGATGCTACTGAAACTGAGAACACCCCCAAGAAAAGGAAACAAACCAGGAGGAAGAAGAAGACGGTCACTGAAACAGAAAAGGATGAATGTGCAACATCAAATGAGCCACAACCAACGGCTACCCAAGTTGCTGAACTACCTCTTGTGGTTGACCCTAGTGGAATGGTTGAGACCTTGGGTTGTACAGTTTGCGGGAATCCACACCATGATGCAAGGGTGTGTGCATACAACACTGGTTATCCTGCCTATGAAAACACCCCATTACCTCCTTTTCATTACTACCCACAAGGAAGTCAATTAGCCCCAATGTATTATGGGAATTATGGTGAGGACTATATGGATCAACAACCTGACACCATGTTTCAACAGTCTTACCCAAATCAACTCTACATTCCTAACCAAGCTCAGTATGTCCCTCATGGTTTGGGAAGGAAGGTAAAAGCGTTGAGGCCACCAGTTTAACAACCAGTGAGAATGTCTGCACCAAATCCTGTTCCTATAAGATCTTGGACACCTCGACCAAGGCCTGCTCTTATGCCTGGGTCTATAATGGTTCAACAACCTGCAGGGGCTCCTCAACCAAGTGTTACATCTTCACCAACTCCTCATGCTGTGGTTCTAACATCAAATGCTCCGCCAGCGAAAAAGGCACCCAAGAAGAAGGTCCCAGGTCAATCTGGCCCGGGTCCATCTCAAAACTAATCACCTTCTTTTTCATGTGCAGGGACTGGCCCAGAGTGCTGTCAACACGTGGTACTTAGATAGTGGCTGTTCCAGGCACATGACAGGGAACAAGGACCTGCTGTATGATGTCAAAACAATATCGCACGGTGGTCCTGTTGCCTTTGGAGGTGATGTTCGGGGTGGAAGAATAATCGGAAACGGTCTCTTTACAAATGGCGAAATTTCATTTTGACAAAGTAAACTTGGTGTCTAATCTGAAGTTCAACCTGCTTAGTGTCTCACAAATCTGCGAGAACAAAATGCCAATGTTCTTCGATGATCGTGAATGTTATATTCTGAAGCCTGGCTTCAAGATTCCCGAATATCAGATTCTATTTTGAGCAAAACGGAAAGGGAACATGTATGCTCTGGATATGTCTGCTGCAAGGCCGACTGGTTCCGTAGCTTGCTTCTTGGCTAAGGCATCAGAAGATGACTCTACCTTATGGCATAGGCAGATGGGGCATGTGAACTTTTGGAACATGAACCGCCTTGTTAGGGGAAACACGTTGACTGTGTGCCGGAGAAGGAATTCATCCACATCGACAATTGTGTAGCATGTCTGAAGTGTAAACAACACAAGACGTCTCACAAGCCAAAGCCACCGGGTAGAACGACAACAATACTTCAACAACTCCATCTTGACCTTTTCAGGCCTGTAAGCGTCAAGAGTTTAGGGGGAAAGTCATACTGCTTGGTTATCACAGACGATTACTCCAGATACTCATGGGTGTTTTTCCTGAAAGAGAAGTCTGAGACAGCTGAGATATTGAAGGATATTGTCACATGTATCGAGAACAGATGTAGAGAGCGGGTTAGAATCATCAGATCAGAAAATGGGTCTGAATTCAAGAATCAGACATTTGACGCATATTGTAATGAAAAAGGCATAACTCGACAGTTCAGTTCACCGTATACACCGCAACAAAATGGAGTGGTTGAACGGAAGAATAGAACCATCATCGAAGCTGCCCGAACAATGCTTGCTGATTCTAACTTGAAATTGTCGTTTTGGGCAGAAGCTGTCAATACAGCCTGCTATGTTCTGAACAGAACACTCTTGGTCAAACATGCCGACAAGACGCCATTCGAACTGTTTTCTAAAGTGAAACCGAACTTAAACGATTAAAACCGTTCGGATGGGCTTGTACTGTTCTAATTCAGTCGGATCAGTTAACCAAATTTGCTCCTCGGGCAGATGATGGTTATTTTGTTGGATACTCGATGACCTCAGCAGCCTATCGAGTGTTCAACAGAAGAACTCAAGTTGTTATTGAGTCGTGCAACGTTACTTGTAATGAGCACACTCTAAAAACCAGAGATCCTGCTCCGGATAATATGTCTGACCTTGAGTCATTTTCTTCAACTTTTAACGTGTTTCAATCTGATGATGCAGGTACTTCTTCTGCTGTTGTTAATCAAGGAAATGAAGCTGCCAATCCTATCGTTGATATGCTTGCTCCTATTACTTCTTCGATCTTGGATACCATTTATTCGATTGATCCTACGGAGTCATTTAGAAAAAATCAATCAACACCTTCAAGTGATGTTAATGGCACTTCAACGTCTACTTGAGCACCTGAAAAGCCCACCATTCAGATTGATGAACCTGTAATTGTTGAAGCGGAACCAGCTCAAGCAACAACCGAGGCAGATAACACTGTAGAAATTGATGCTGTTGCGCATGATTCTGACCCAGATGACGTAACAGAGATTGATACCGGAGAGACTCCTGGCGATTGCCTACAAATTGGGAATCTGGACTCGTCTATTCCAGCTCATGCTGTTGAAGAGACTCAAATTCACAAGATACATCATACGAATCAGATCATCGAGACAGTTGACAAATGTCTCACTCGGAGTCAGTCAAAGGAATTGAACACATGTTTGTATTCCTGTTTCATTTCATAAGAAGATCCTCCCACTGTTGCTGCTGCTCTTTTAGATGATAACTGGATTGAAGCCATGCAAATGGAGTTACTACAATTCAAATTGCTTAATTTCCGGCATTTGGTTGATCCTCCATTGGGTATAAAGCCTATTCCTGTCAAGTGGATTTTCAAAAATAAGAGGGACGACCGTGGCATCATTATCAGGCTAAAGCCCGCTTAGTTGTGAAGGGGTACATGCAAGTTGACGACATTGAGTACGAAGACGTCTACGCGCCTGTCGCTCGTTTGGAGGCAATACGGATCTTCCTGGCCTATGCTGCATCGATGAACATCATTGTTTATCAACTTGATGTAAAGACCGCGTTCCTCTACGGAGAGCTTGATGAAGACGTGTTTGTAGAACAACCTACGGGGTTTGTTGACAAATCTTTTCCTAATAAATGTTACAAACTGGATAAGGCCCTCTATGGTCTACATCAAGCCCCAATGAAGTGGTACGAGACGTTATCGACATATCTGTTGTCAAATGGTTACAAGCGAGGGGTAATAGATCAGTCACTATTCATTCGACATGTTGGTGAAGATATGCTGTTAGTGAAAGTGTACGTCGACGACATCCTCTTTGGTTCAACCAACGTCGGCCTATGCCATGCATTTGAGGAGTTAATGAAGAAGAAATTTGAGATGAGTGAAATGGGAGAATTGACATTTTTCCTTGGAATATCAAGTGAAACAGAAGTCTGATGGCATTCTTATCAGCCAGCGGAAATATGTGAAAGAGATCCTGAAGAAGTTTGGGTTTCAAGACTCTAAAGGCTATTCTACGCCTGTCGTCACTCGCCACAAGTTGAATCAAGATCTGGAGGGTGTTTGTGTAGATAAGCACCTCTACAGGTTTATGATTGACTCTCTCATGTATCTGACAGCAAATCGTCCCGACATCATGTTTGGAGTCTGCCTATGTTCCTGTTTCCAGAGTAAGCCGAAAGAATCACACTTAATGGCCGTGAAGAGGATTTTCAGGTAGTTGAAGTCTAATCCAAACAGAGGACTTTGGTATCCTAAAGATCCGCTCTTTGAGCTTCGAGCCTTCTCAGATAGTGACTACGCCGGTTGTGAACTCAATCGTAAGTTTACGATGGGAGGAACTCAGTTTTTAGGGAACCGTCTGGTTTCATGGCAATGCAAGAAGCAGACAACAGTGTCAGTCTCAACGGCTGAAGCAGAGTACATTGTTGCTGCCTCCTGCTGCTCTCAAGTGCTCTGGATTCAGAATCAGCTACTGGATTACGGTTTGAATTTCATGGGTACCCCTATTCACATAGATAATACTGATGTTGTTTCTATTGTTAAAATTCCCATTCAGCATTCTACGACTAAGCATAATGATATTAGGTACCATTTCATTAGGGACTGTGCCGAGAAGAAACTAGTCACTTTAGTCCATGTTAATACAGATGATCAGTTAGCAAGCCTTTTCACTAAGCCATTTGATATGTCTAGGTTTAACTTTCTGATTAGTGTTGTAGGCATGATTAATTATGATTGAGCCTTCTCCATTCCCTAGTATGTTGGTATCTTGACTTCATAGGTTTAGTAACTTAGGAGTGTTATTCGGTTTCCTTATATGCTTGTTTGATTTTGTTTATATTCTTATCTTTAAATTTTTAAGGTTTTTACTTTCTTGACTCCTTGAGTCACTTTTCATGTTTGTCTGACCTTGTTTTGACCTAAACACCTTTGTTTGTGGTTGTCTTGTGTCAAGTCTCTTTTAAAAGGTCAAAAAGATTTTTCTTGTTTATTTCAGTTTTTGTGTCAGTCTGCCATGCCTGCAACGTGGAAGATAAACCAAAAACATTGAAAATTTGACAAATACAACAAAATAGAGTTTATTTTTGTAATTCATTAAGTGTTTTTAAACACATGTCTAAACAAAGAAAAATCAAAATCCTTGGTCTGTGGTCGGACAAAATGTGAGGAACATGATATGATTTTGGTCTTGTAGATGTAACCATAGGATATGATCCGATCGACCGGTAACTCTATCATTTGATGTGTCGGTAGCCTCAACATACTTATAAGTAGACTATTTATGTGATTACACATAAATTTGCTTGAAAATGTAAACCTTTAAGTCTACTAGTGAAAAATTCTTTAAATTTGCCTAAGTCTGAGCTAAGTACGATATGCCAACACACACGAATATTTCTTTAGCATTAAGTCCCTGATTTCACCCATCATAACACCATCTGTTTTGCTTACGCAATGACCTTGGTGTTGCTTCATCCATCAATTAATCCGTGGCACATTTGCTTTGCGAAAGCAATTACATTGTGACCATGCGACTCCATCATTCCATTCATCGTTATCTGTGACACATCTGCTTTGCTAAAGCAATGACCTTGTGTTAACGCGATCCATCATAACATCCATTCATGAAATCAGCTACTTAACACTAAAGAAATAGGGGGAAATAATATAAGTTGTCATATGTTGAAGAAATTCCATATGTTCCAATTTTAAAATTCTTATGTGTGTGGGCTGTATCCGAAGTGCAAAATCTGGCCCATGGTAGAATTCTGGTGACTTAAGTTGTATACAAGGTTAATCACATCTTTCACTAATCGGACAAAACATGATAAATAAGTCATAGAAATTTGTTGAAAATTACCTTGTCTGAGCTTAAGTGGATAAACAATACCGATAATCTGACTTAGGGTACCGGATCCGAAAGGTGATTTGAATTGTAAGTGTTATTGAGCACGTAATTGACCGGTATGATTCTAAACATGTCTGACCACGACCATACAAAATATGTGAATCTTCAAAGTCAAAGTGCTTAAATTTCCAAGTTTGGTGCAAAATTGACCAACTTGTGCTAAAATCCATCTTGGCATTGGTTCGAAGTTAACCAACTTGAAAGGAAATGAATTCTAGAGTTTGGGTGGAAAATTGACCCAACTTGGTTGAAAGTGAGAAATTTTGAGTTCGGGTGGAATTTTTGACCAATCAAAGTCAAATTTAGGTACTAGGTGGGTCATGATCAAATTTGTTGAAATTAACAGGTACTTGACTTATTAATACAAAATTTATCTTTCTGGTATGTTAATGGTAGCAGGCATGCACTTTCTTTAAGTTTTGGTTATGTTGAAAGTTTTAGAGTTACATTTTTACCCTTTTGTTACAATTCTGCTCTTAGCGGACTTGTTTATTACCTTAGCGAACTTCTGTCTGAGGTAAGTCCGCTAAGAATGTTTAACAGGTTTGCCTTTAGCGAACTTGTTTGAAAGACTTGTAACCTTTTTGAGTTCTTTTCTTGAAGTCCGCTAAGACCAAATTTGTTCTTAGCAAACTTGACTGTTTATGCATTTTTTTCTGGTGAGAAGTCCGCTAAGTAGAATTTGTCCTTAGCAAACTTCTCCTATATTTGGTTTTTATTCAAGTGTTTGAGAAGTCCACTAAGAAGGATTTTGCCTTAGCGAACTTCTCCACTTGCATTAAAAGTCTACTGAGGTTAAACTGTTCTTAGCGAACTTGTTTATACCTTAGCGGATTTCTTTTTACTTTGAATTTTTTTTCTTTCACAAGTTCCTGTTTGGCCTTAGAGTACTTGTCTTTAGCCTTAGCGAACTTCCTTAGGCTTAGCTAACTTCTTTAGGCTTAGCGAACTTCTTTTGTGCTTAGCGAACTTCCTGCCCTTAGCGAACTTCTTTTAGGCTTAGCGTACTTCTTCGAGGCCTTAGCAAACTTGTTTTAAAAATCCCCCTTTTGCGAACTTGTCTCAGTCTTAGCGGACTTGGAGACAGTTCTTAGCGAAGTTGATTAAAAACTTAGATATTTCTAAGTTCTTTAAACCTAACACTATAAAAGGGGAACTTATCCATTTTTTTTCTTATTCACTCGTTCAAAATCAAGCAACCGCTTCTCATACTCCTGAACCGACGACGAGAAATCCTCACTGTTCGATCGAAATCCCTCCATTCTCTCTCGAATCTGTCACTTTCATTGCATTTAGGGTTGATTTGCTCACTCTTCTTGCATCCACAGGTTCGACTTCCCTCAATATTTAGGTTGATTTCGGTTTTGGTGATGTTCATGATCCGTATGGTGCGATTGTGTATGTTGTAGGGTTCTGATGTGATAATTTGTTGATTGAACAGATTCGAATCGATTCTTTCTTGTTCCTAATTCAATTGTGATCAAGATTAAGGTATGTGAATCTAATCTCACAAATTTCACACTTTGAATCCGAAAATTTTATATACAGGGTTTCGGTTGAATGTGGTTGAACATGAAATTCCTTTGAGTGTTACATAACAGTTGGTTACCTTGTGTTCTTGTTGATCAGTTAGAACCATAGAGATTGTTTATATTGATAAACTTAGAAGCTGTGACCGCTGTTATTTGGATATTTAGGAATTTTTGTTTAATTGTTAAAATTCTGGAACTTTGGTTAGTTTAGTAGAACTCATTGTGGCTGCTGCCATCCCTGTTAGGTTACCCAAATCAGATTGTGCATATGTGCCTATGAGTCTAATCTTAACAACTTTGAAGTTTAAATTTGTTTTTCTCTCAATGATTGGATTGACCTAATGAATTTCACATAGTGTAGAAGTCATCTAGTCTCCAATCAGAATCTTTTACCCTTAATAGACTGTGATTAGATTGATGAGACTTGAACTTGATAAACTGCTACTAACTGTTGATTAGTCGAATCATTAATCAAATTGATGAATTAAGTTTAAAGTTTCTTAATCAAGTCTTTAAATTCAATTTGCCTATATTTTATGTGTTTGTCTATTTTCTGAGTTTAACTTGGCTTGTCTGATCCCATAACAGAAACTGTTACTGTTGTGATTTTGATCAAGATCATTGCATCTCTTCATAGAGATTTTAACACAAATTAGATCCTCAAAGAGGTATGTTGCTCTAAACTTTGGAAATTTGAGTCAAAACTCAAACTTAGCTACACAGGGGCAAACATTTATTTTTAAATTGTTATATTTGAAGCCTACCTGATGTCTAATATAAATTGCTTGATCCCAGCAGATTATTCACTGAGTCAATTGAGAACTCACTGCATCTTAGATTAGATCTTAGTCACCCATAGATCTTCACAAAGGTATGTATTTCTCAATACAAGCATGCATGTTAATCAAGTAGTGCATCACCTTGTTTCATTCTTATGTGCATATAGGTCTTTCTTTGTGTAAATTGACATCCAATTGAGCCTAGCACTGATGGTTTAGTCTGGCTATGATCCACATGGGTTTGAAACTAATCAACAACTCAGGTGAAAGGATCTTGAACACATTTAACACAAAGTTAAATTTAATTTGACTATCTTGACCTATCTAAGTTAATTAGACCATCTTTGTGATTTATTGAGAGCATATCTACAAAGGATGTGATCTATGACACCTCTAAGGTTCATATGAACTATCTTAAGTATTTAAGCTCTGATTGAACACTTACTTGGTCATTTTGACTTTATAAGTCAAATTTGGCCTGGAATTGTTATTATAAGACTTGTGTGACTATCTTTGCTTGAATGTGAACCTGGTGACTTGGCTATGTGCTGTTTAATCTATATGTGCTTATATTTGTGTGTTAGGATTGAATTTAACATGTAAAGACACTATCTAATCTGTTAAGCATAAATTTTTCAACCTTGTCCTTTAAATGATCAAATTGGAACACTTGACCCATTAGGACCTCTTGCATGTTTATAGGTGTTAATTTGACTCTGTTGCTTCTAGACAATCCTTGTTGATGTTAATATGTGATTTATACACCTTGTAGTCAACTCTAATTGTTGTAAATCTGCATGTGAGATCCTGCTGGTCATGGCGGACTTGATTCAGTCCTTAACGTACTTCAGGCCTGCTTAGCGTACTTGTTTTGTTCCTAGCGAACTTGTTTCCTTGCTTAGCGAACTTGCTTTAGTTCCTAGCGTACTTGTTCTCTCTTTAGCGAACGTAATGAGTTCTAGCGGAATTGTTCTTCTGCTTTGCGGACTTTGAGTTAATTCATCATATCTATGGATCAGTATTTGAATTTCTGACATACTAGGATTGTTCTGATAGTTTAACAAGTCAGTGTTACACTCATTACATGCATCAAATTGGCATTTTAGATAGGATAGACCAGTTATATCCTAACTTCCCTGTCCTACACCTGAAAGTGTTGATTTCAACTTAGTTGTTCCTTGTCCTAATCATAAGACATCATATAAAGGAGTTCAGAAGCTCGGGTGGAACCTGTAGAGTCTAGAATTTTATAAGGCTTTTGCATTAGAATTACTTTTGGGCTAGTTAAATGTAATTGGGCTATGATTATACAAATGGGTTTTGTGGGCTTGTGGGTTGGTCGCATATAGGGCTTAGAGACCGATTTCTATATCTTGTTTATCAAGCATAGGACTCCCTATATATAGATAGCTTGTTTATGTAATTAGGGTTGGTTGCTCCTAAGGTGTTTTTGCGAGTTTGGTGTTCACGAAATTCTCCCTGAGAATTTCGATTGGTGTGTAAGCAATCAAGGGTGATAGTAAAGTGTCTTTCTTCAATCGGTTTATGTTCTTACTTATATTGTTATTGCTTTTTCGTATCATTCTTGATTTATCTTGAATCACTCTAGTGTTTGGATTCCGCACACTCACTAGAGATCGTGATATCGTGTTTGGGTTATTTTCGATCCTTACAATTGGTATCAGAGCCAAGAAACGCAAGTTTCGAGGCTCTCGCGATATCCGATTCAAGTTTTTGATAACTAACCGTTTGAGTTTGTAGTGATTTTCAGCATTAGCAAGGTTCCCAAGGATTTTTTTGCAGGTTTCGAATAGAGACAGAAGTGTTTGTGATCAACTGCTCGTGGTTTTGGCACTTTTCGACCCAATTAGTGACTTTTCGATCAGCCGGGTTGATCGAAAACCCTTTCCTGTCGCCTCCTTTCGATCGAGAAAGCCCCCTTGTGGCTTTTCGATCAGACATTTTCAGTCGGAAAGTCCCCTCCAGTGACTTTTCGACCAGCAGCTCCCAATCGAGAAGTCCCTTTTGAGACTTCTCGATCAGCATCTTCGATCGAAAAGTCCCCAGTGACTTTTCGATCAGTCACCTTTCAATCGAGAAGTCCCCTCGAGACTTCTCGATCCGTTACCTTGATCGAAAAGTCCCCTGTGACTTTTCGATCCACCGTGCTCTTCGATCGAAAAGTCCCCTCAGAGACTTTTCGTTTCACACCCTACTTCTCGATCGAAAAGTCCCCTCAGAGACTTTTCGACCAGCTACTTTTCGATCGAAAAGCACTTTTCGATCCAGCCTCTGCACGACCGAAAACCCCTTCTCGACCCATTTTTTAATCCATATCCCTTGCCTCTCTGTGCTAGCAATGGCCTTTGACATGTCTACCTTGTCAAGTGCCACTCTTGAAATGGATGCCAAAATCGGAACCAATGCCAGACCACCCCGTCTGATGTCTGGCAAGGATTTCATGAGCTAGAAGTACCGATTTGTGAATTACATAAACTACCATGATCCCAAGATCATGCGATCGGTCGAAGTGGGAGACTTTGTCCCATCGACAGCTGGAGCACAGGGTCAGCCACCCAAACCTAAAGAAAAATCTGAATGGCTGGATGACGACTGGGAAAAGGTGGAATGAGATAGAAAGGCTCTGGTGGCTCTAACCAAGGCCCTATCACCTGAAGTGGCTGAAGCCTTTAAGGAGTACACCTCCGCTAAGACCCTTTGGGATGCTCTTGTGGCTGCCTACGAAGGAAATGATGATATGAAAGAATCTCGAAGATAAAATCTAAGTGAACAGTTTAATGAGTTTAGTTCCATTCCTGGTGAAAATATTGAGACTCAGCTTCAACGCTTCATCAAGATAGTCACTGGAATGAAAGATGCTGGAGTCACTTATACACAAAATGTGCAAAAAGTATGGGACACAAGACCCCATGAGTTTGTTACGTACCCAGTAGTTAACTCTGCTTTTGACCAATTCAAGCCGATACAACGGGAGTACATTCTGACCACACAGCCTCATGGTAAGGCCATTTGGATCCATAAAAACTCTTCAAAACCAACATGGATATCCACTGGGCGTAACCAACAACTAGCTCCCGTGTATCCAAAGAAACAGTCCTGCCATGTGTGTGGCCAAGCAGGACACGTGGCAAGAAACTGCCTGCACCGCCCTTATGAGCCTTACTTTCCCAAGAAGGTCCAACAGCATAATGTCCCGTTTGGCCCAAAACCTAAATTTGGACCTTCTCAAACAAAGGCCCGTGCAGGACCTACAGCAAAGGCTGCACCCTCAAACCGAAAGGTGCAGCAGGCCACACCACATCATCCCAGTGTCCATAAAAGGAGTCCAAAGCCCAAGTCAATTAAACAGGAACCAACGACTGTGAAACATAAATTGAGTAAAACTGCTAAGAAAAATCCAAAGCATTCACTTGCTAGGGCTCCAAATGTTGTTGAACCTACAAAAACCGTTTCTCTCCCAAAGCAACCTGCTAGGGCTCCAAATTTTGATACCTTTTCAAAATCACCGGTTCGTCCTCAACATGTTTTGAAATCTAATTTTACAAGTTTTTCACAAACATCTTGTCACCCAAAACCTGTAGGACTCACAAATTCTACCAAGAGGTGGGATGAGGATAGGTGGAATGTCCCGAAAGTTATGAATTTGTCCTTCAAGCCCACTGGAGTGTATAAAAAACATTCCATGTCTTTTCAAGAGGTTAAAAGCTCAAAAATTCATAAGCATAACCAACAGTGGCTTGGCAAGGAAAATCATTCTAGAGATGTCAACAAGAAAGACATTCTCAGTCCAAACAAGGACAGACCTGCACCACCCAGACCAACTAAGGCCTGGGTACCAAAATCTAACTGATCTCCTTTGAATGCAGGAACAGCCAAGGAGGACTGTCAGCAACCTATGGTACGTTGACAGTGGTTGTTCCAGGCACATGATGGGTGACATATCTCTACTGCAAGATTTGGAAAAATTTGATGGAGGATATGTGTCGTTCGCTGGAGGAGTTGGAGGTTACATCAGTCAGAAAGGCACAGTACGCAATGGTTGTCTCAGCTTCCACGATATCAATTATGTCGAGCAGTTAAAACACAGTTTGTTAAGTGTTTCACATATATGTGATCGGGAGTATCCAGTTCTTTTCAACAATAAAGAATGTCTCAATTCTTAAACCTGGATACTCCATTCTTGATGATTGGGTGTTAATGAGAACACCGAGATATGGTAATTCCTATGTGCTCAACATGCAGAAACCCCCTTCGTCTGAGGTGGCCTGTCTTCTTTCTAAAACGGCTGAGAACCACGCTTATTTGTGGCACAGACGGTTGGGGCACATGAATCTGAAAAATCTGAATCAACTTAGTAGAGGAGGGCTTGTTAAAGACCTTCCAATCAAAGAATTTGTGCTAAAGGAGAAATGTGTGGCCTGTGCTAAGGGGAAGCAACAAAAAACGTCCACATAAACCAAAGGTGTTCAACAGAATTTCATCTGCACTGGAGCTGCTTCACATGGACCTATTTGGTCAACTCAGTATGTTAAGCCTTAACCGATGTGCATTCTGTTTAGTTAAAACTGATGATTTTTCTCGTTTCACTTGGGTGTTTTTCTTGTCAAAGAAAAGTGATGTTGTAGGCATACTGATCGCGTTCATCAAGCTCATCGAAAACAAATTAAAGCTGAAAGCGAAGGCAATCAGGAGCGATTACGGAACGGAGTTCAAGAATAGAAGTATTGATGATTTTTGTGCTGAAAAGGGAATTGAACATCAATACAGTGCCCCTACACCCCTCAGCAGAATGGCGTCGCAGAACGACGCAATAGGACCCTAATTGAAGCTGCTCGCACTATGTTGTGTGATTCAAAGCTACCAACCATGTTTTTGGCAGAGGCAGTCAACACTGCGTGCTATGTCCAGAATCGGGTGCTCATCAATAAGCGGCAGCAGAAAACTCCATATGAGCTGCTTTACCATGACAAGCCCAGAATTGGGCACCTTCGGGCATTTGGGTGTCTTTGTACAGTTTTAGTAAATTCTGACGTGCCTAATTTGCTGCTAAATCGGATGAATGTTATTTTGTAGGTTACTCTGCTAGCTCTGCTTACAGGGTGTTCAACAAATCAACCGGGACTGTGATAGAATCCACGAATGTGGATTGGCTAGAAGAAAATCCATCTGATGGTGGAGTTGGTCCTCCTCAAGCTTTTGACTACACTCAATTCTTTCGCCTCGTTGGGATTGGACCCTGTCATAGCTGAAGAACTCTTTGAAGATACTGTTTCAGGACCGTCAGTAACACACTCCATCACAAAGGCTCCAGTCACCGCCCCAGAAACAGAACCCACACTCCAAACACAGGGAGCTGATGTAGTAGATTCAGCTGCTTCTGAAAGGGATGTTGAAGTAGACGTCAACCCCGGGTCAGTCACAACTCAACCACAGGGAGCTGATTCAGGAGATCCAGCTGCTTCTGGAAATGATAATGATGCAGACGTCAATCCCGGTTCAGACACAGTTCAAACACTAGGGATCTGAGGCATAAGTTGCACCTGAAACAGCCGATGCACTCGATCACTCAAATCTGCCCCTGAAATTCCTATTCAGGCTGTTGCCGAAACCAGTATCCATAAATATCATCCCCTGGACAACATCATTTGTCTGTTAGCATCAGGGGTGATAACACGAAGCCAGTCAGGGGACATCAATCATTGTATGTACTCCTGTTTCATTTCACAAATTGAGCCCCCCAACATTACTATGGCCTTGACAGACCCTAGTTGGGTAGAGGCTATGCATGAAGAACTAAACCAATTCTCACGGCTTCAAGTTTGGAAGTTGGTAGAACGACCTGCTGACAAAAAGGTCATCACTACTCGGTGGCTTTATAAGAACAAAAAGGACGACAACGGCATCATTGTCAGAAACAAGGCCAGGTTGGTGGTTCAAGGCCACAAACAGATTCAAGGAGTGGATTATGATGAAGTATATGCACCAGTTGCCCGCTTAGAGGCGATAAGAGTTTTCTTAGCCTCATCATACATGAATTTCACGGTCTATCAGTTGGATGTGAAAACAACCTTTTTATATGCCGAAATGGATGAAGAGGTATATGTCACTCAACCTCCTGGCTTCATTGATGAGGAACACCCGTATCATGTGTTCAAGTCTAGACAAGGCTTTGTATGGCTTACACCAGGCCCCTCGGTCTTGGTACAAGACTCTGACTGATCATCTTCTAGCACACGGGTACACAAGAGGCATAGTGGATCAGACACGTTTCAGGAAGGAGTTTGGGAATGACATAATCATGGTGCAAGTATATGTTGATGACATCATCTTCGGTTCTACCAATGAAGACTTGTGCAAAGAGTTTGAGAAGGTAATGCGCACAAAGTTTGAGATGAGTCAGATGGGTGTGATGGAGTTTTTCCTCGCCTTACAATTAAAGCAAAGTGACAATGGGATACTTATCCATCAGGCCAAATATGTCACAGAAATTTTGGAGAAATACAAAATGATGGATGCAAAGCCTGTCTCCACACCTATGGCGGCCAGACCAGCAATTACCAGGGATCCAGACGGTTAACCGCGATTATGGTGGTAATAAGCTTGACAGGAAATCCACATCTGCTGGAGCTCAATTTTTAGGTGACAGGCTGGTATCCTGGCAGAGCAAGAAGTAGCACACGGTGTCCCAGTCAACGGCCGAAGCAGAATATGTGGCTGCATCTGCTTGCTGCTCACAGGTGGTATGGTTGCAGCATCACCTGGGAGATTACGGTTTGAATTTCTTCGATACTCCCATTTTTTGTGATAATAATGCTGCTTTGCAAATTGTGAAAAATCCTGTGCAGCACTCCAAAACCAAACACATTGATATCAAAACGCACTTCATTCGGGACTGCTATGAATGCAGGCTCATTTACCTAGAACGGGTGGCGTCGGATGACAATGTGGCGGATATGTTCACGAAACCCCTGCCGAGTGCCAATTTTGAAACGTGTCTCAAAGGCCTCCGGATGATAGCATTTGATGAGTAATCTGGCAACCTCTATGTGTTATTTTGCTTTTTTGTTTCAAAAAAATAAAAAAATAAAAAAATAAAAAACAAAATTTGAAAACAGCAAAAATAGTGTTTTTGTTATTAAAAAAATCTAAAAGCAAGGGGAAGATATGAGATATGAGATATACATTTCCTCTAAAGTGTGTGCTTTTAAATTTTTTACTGGTTTTGGTTGACCAGGCTGGGAAGTGATATAAATCTCCAGGTGTTTGCTGACTGACACGTGTAAGGTGGATGTGAAAAGCACTGATTCATGGTCGATATGCCTGGTAGGCTCTGCTGACAATCAATCAAAAGGTATGTTTTATCACAAAACTTGAAGATAACGTATGATGCTTGAGAGGGAACACACACTTAGGTTAGTACAATTTCTATTTGACTGTGCATCAGGAATCCTGAGACACACGCCTGGTTCTGAGTGTTAATGTCATGCTCAAAAATCCCATTCCATCTGCTTTGCGTAAGCAATGACCTGGGAATGTTGTACGTGAGTCAGGACTCCTCTGTTCTGTGAAAGCGGAGACCTGGAACCTCCCTGATCCACGTACGTTTAAGATCACATTGTATATATATGATAAACCAAAAAGATGCCAATGTGCACAATCAAAAGAGACCCTCAAGCGTTCAAAACCCTCAGCCTTTGTCACTGATGAGAGCATTATCAAAAATGTTTCAAAAAATTCAGTTGACTTTGTATATTATCCAACAAAACCTCCGTGATCTATTCTTTCTTTTCTCAACCCAGTCTGGAGCATGATGTTGGGCTTAAGGAAAGGTGTCGTGAAAAATGTTGTACGGAAACCAGGTGTACTTGATAGAGTGTACAAATTATACCTAGGACTTATGTGTGTAACATGGATAGATTGTCATATTTAATAAACCTTAAAATATAAATTATGTGATGAAACTGCTTGAGTAAGCGAAAGCGGCATGAGTTTAAAGATGGACCAAAATACCGGCAATCACCTGAACACGCGAAGTAACTGAAGCCGAAAAGGGTTCCTCAGTCACAGACTGTCTGGTATGATCCCTAACAATGCCTCTTCACTCAAAAATCATTTGGTTAAGATGTTTGTTTATGATATTTTAATTTTATCTTAATTTTTGTTTGTTCTGTGTTTATTTTTATTTCGTTTATTTATTGTTTTGTTTTGTTAAGTTGCCAGATATTAAATCTCTCAGGCTTGACTTCAGGGGAAGTGTTCTGAATAAACGAGATTGAATTTGAGTGTTTGGTTGTTTTTTTCTTTTTTTTTAAAAATTAACTTTGTTAAGAGAATATAAGTTTGAGTTAAACTTTGGGTGTCATGTGCTTGGTTTAAAAACTTGAGGGGGCTAAGTGGAAATTTTTAAATTTTTTGAAACAAAAGAGAGAGCCGCCGGATCCTCCCCCTTTCACTTTCACATCCTTATCTCATCTCCTCTCAAACCCTAACCCCCGCTACCACCTCCTCCGACCACCACCACCACCAACTGCCACCACCATCGGTCACCACTACTGACCTTGCCACTCCATCACGACCAAACCCCCATCATTACCGTCGAAAACCACTGCCGGAACACCCCCATTCATCCACCTCGCCGCCACTGCTCCTACCCGATTCGCCGCCCTCCGCCACCGTCGCCACCATCCGAAACCTTCCCTCCTGTCGGAATCACGCCCCGAACACTCTCCTGTTGTCAATTTGGGCTATGGCACCTCGTTTGAAGCGCGTTGCCCGACCCCCGAAAGATGTGCTTGAGTAAGTGTGATTTTTCTTAGTTTTTTTGTGTTGGGATGGGTGGAAATCTCTCATTGTAGGTGTCGGGGAGTGTTTTGAATTGTTAAAACATATAAATATTGCTTGTTTGAGAGTGTTGCAGGTCTGTGGTGAAGAAGAAAGGACTTTTCGATCGATTCAGGGGCTTCTCGATCAGGCTGAGAATCTTTTCGATCAGCCCCTGACACTTATCGATCGCTGATCATCGATGATATGGGGCTTCTCAATAGAGAAACCAAGCTTTCCGATCAAGAGCTATGCTTTCCGATCGGAGCTTGGACTTTTCGATCGAGCTTTGATCTTTTCGATCCGAACCGGGTACTTTTCTGTGACATTCGAGAATTCCAAGGTTAACTTCCGTTAGACAAATCTCCGTTAGTTACGTTATGAGTGTTAACTTAGTAACTAATGCTTAACTAGGCCGAATACGTCCACGACCTTTGGTTGATCACCGAACCCGTCCATATGTGTTATGTGTTTATTTATTTATTGAATTATGTGCAACGTGATTTAAACGCATGATTATTATCAAAAGCATGACTATTTGTTTACTTGTTGAATTATGTGGCAAATTGTTTAAATTGCCTAGTTTAATGTTTAATCGAGTAATTAGAGTGTATGCATTTGTTCTAATCTTGGGCTAATCACTTGCTGATCATTGGGGCCCAAATCCCAATGATAAGCCCAAAGGAAGCCTTAGTATTTAAGTGGAATAAACCCTAAACCCTCCCATTTGCATGCTCCATCACAAAACACACACATACACTCTCCACATCCTCTCTCTCTCGTGAACCACTTCTGGCCAGCCGTGAACCACCAAGGACCACCGTGATCTCAGCCTTGAAGATCATCCATCGAGCTTGGAAACCCACCCGTAAGTCCCATGACCATTTCTATGCTTTTCTTTGTGTTTTCTTAAAAAGAATGTGTAAACCTTCATGGAATCGTTTGATCTTCTGATATGATGTTTAGAGATGTTAGATCTAGCCTAAAGTCTGCAACTTTACGTGTAAAATCATGCCATAATGAAGATCCATGCTAGTTTGGTCATTTTATGCTTAAAAAGTGTTCTTGGTGACTTGATGATGAAAACCCATGTTTAGGGTGTTAGATTTGTTTGTGTAATGTTGGTAAATGTTTATGCATGCTAGATACTGAATTATATGAAGTTGGAAGCTGTTAGATTGATTTTTGGTCAGATTTACGAGTTTTCTGCGACTAGCGAAACTGTGCATTCGTTAGGCGAAACTGTAGTTTCGCAAACTGTTTGAATATTCTTCCAGCGACACTATACAGCGAAACTATAGTGTCGCATGTGAAAACTAAGTGTATTGCTTGAACGAAACTACCGAGCGAAACAACCATAGACTCCTGAACGAAAGTTCAAATCAGTTTCGAGTGAAACTAGATAGCGAAACCGTGCCATCAGTTTCGAGCGAATCTATCTAGCGAAACTGTGCCTTCTATGAACGAAAGTTCAAACCAGTTTCGAGCGAATTTATGCTAGTGAAACTGTGTCATCAGTTTCGAGCGAATCTAGCTAGCGAAACTGTGTAGCGAAACTGTGCCAAACCAAAACCCAAACTTGTGCAACTTATTTGAATGTTATGCCATGACTTACATAATTATGCAATAATGAAACATGCTTTGATTTCTGAGTGATGTGAACCCTCGTTTATGATCAACCATCGGTGTTGTGTGTCGGTATGTCGAGTCGTAGTTTCAACGTGCTATGTTATGGGCCATAGTGACGTAGTTACAGTTTAGACACAACCTAACACCTAAGACCTTAATGTGATTATTAGGTCTTCGTTAGCAATCATAATTGGATTATTTGAAGTGTAAGCTGAGCAACCTAAGGTGAGTTTCACTAACTGTGACATCCGAGAATTTCAAGGTTTACTTCCGTTAGACAATCTCCGTTAGTTACGTTATAAGTGTTAACTTAGTAACTAATGCTTAACTAGGCCGAATACGTCCACGACCTATGGTTGATCACCAAACCCGCCCATATGTGTTATGTGTTCATTTACTTATAGTTATTATGTGCAATGTGATTTAAATGCATGATTTAGTATTGTGAATAGCATGACAATCCATGAACTGTACTTATCTTGCTTAAAATGTAAACTGGTCACTTTTGGGTTTCCAGCGAAACTACCGGGCGAAACTATAGTGTCGCCCGGTTAGCCAACCCTCTGACTAACAGAGCCAGTTTCGCTTGGCCAGCGAAACTGACCAGCGAAACTAGCTCCTGTTATATATTAACATAAAACCCTAGAGATCTCATTTTTGCCTCATTTCATACAAAACACACACACCACTCTCATCTGCTCACTCGAGATTTCTGGTCAGTCGAGAAAACCATCAAGGAACCATCATCTCATCTCATCCATTCGAATCCAAGACCAAATCGTAAGCCCCATGAGCCTTTTTATGTGTTTTCTATGTGTTTTACCTTAAAGCATGACCAAACCTCCATGGAATCACTTGATCTTCTGATATGTTGCTTAGGAATGCTAGATCTGTTATAAAGTCTGTAACTTTACGTTTGAAATCCATCCATAATGAAGATTTATGCTAGATTAGGTCATTTTAGGTTTAAAATGCATTTTTGGTGATTTGATGATAAAAATCCATGTTTAAGGTGTTAAAACTTGTTGTTTGATGTTGGTAAATGATTATGCATGCTAGATATTGAATTACATGAAATATGGAAGCTGTTAGGTTGATTTTTAGGCTGATTTGTGAGATTTTCGCGACCAGCGACACTGTGTGTTCTCTGGGCGAAATTGTATAGCGAAATTATGTACATCTCCTTCAGGCGACACTATGCAGCGAAACTGTAGTGTCGCCAGTGAACGAAACGATCGAGCGAAACAACCATAGACCTTGTCCCTGAACGAAAGTTCAACCAGTTTCGGGCGAAACTAGGCTAGCGAAACTGTGCCAACAGTTTCGAGCGACACTAGCCTAGCGAAACTGTGTCATCGGGTATTGCCTAGCGAAAGTGCTGCCCGTGCACACAGCGAAACTGCCTAGCGAATCTATACTAGCGAAACTGTGACCAGACCTAAACCCAAACTTGTGCAATTTACTTGAATGTTATGCCATAACTTACATGATTATGCTATGATGAAACATGTTTGATTTCTGATTTATGTGAACCCTTGTTTATGATCAACCATCGGTGTCGTGTGTCGGTATGTCGAGTCGTAGTTCCAACGTGCTATGTTATGGGCCATAGTGACGTTAAGTTAAAGATTAGACACAAAACTAATACTTAAGACCTAAACGTGTTCATAGGTCTTCATTAAGCAATACTTGGATTAGTTAGCAAGTGTAGCCGAGCAACCTAAGGTGAGTTTCACAAACCCTTTAATTGTGAGCCCGTTTGGGTCACAGCGAATTTACTAAATGGTAAACAACACTGACATTTTGAGGTATCGCCAAATGGGATATCTGTTATGGAAGTTGGAGTGTTTTATGGGAAGCACTTGCAACTATCCATCTTTGGGGTTTCAAATGAAATCCGCAACCAACTATTGAATACTTAAACTCTTTGGGATTTCAATTGAAATCCGGAAACGACCATTTTGACACTTAAAACTCTTTTTAGGATTTCAAACGAAATCCAGAATAAACATTTTAATATGACTAGTGTAGGTTAAAGTCTAAACCAGATGATATCACATGATTTCTAAGGATGCCTTAAAAACTTAAAAGTCCTCAATTTAGTACTGTTGATCTGAGAAGCGAGGGGATGTTGGGTAGATCTACTGAGGGTTTGACAAACCCTGCTCCGCGGTACACAAATGTGTAACCAACCGGCCGGGGGCCGAACGGAGTTCAATATCAGCCTATTTTAGTTGTGGGCCTCCCAAATGGGACACAACTGGAGGCACCAACCATCGGCAAATGCCGAACTCTGTTACGTCAGCTTTCAGCCCTAGTACGACTTCCTTAGTGCATGGAAACCGGATTAGCTACCCGCGATATCGGTTGACCGCTTTAACTTTTACTTAACTAGTGCATATTCGGTAATTCAACACTTGGAAATGGTTGCAAAACTAATACTTACTATATGTTGATCCATACGCTTATGAGACCGGGCCAATGCATGACATGCCCACCGTGAACTCACCAACCGTTAGGTTGACACTTGTGTGGTTTTCACTTTTGCAGATCGCTGAGGAGTATCCGCTGGAGGTTGGCATGGCACTTGAAGATTTCTTATTTTAAACTCAAACTTGGGAATTTAATAACAATTCATGTTTTGTAATTCAAGCACGTGGTTAGTGCTAAGATACTTATGTTTACTTTCCGTTGCGTACTTTTAAAACTGTTTTTATTATGAACATTTGGACTTTACTCTGATTCGTTTAGTATTTGTAACTAATGGTTGTGGTCCTGGTTTGCTCGCACCCCTTAGCGGTATAAACTCCGTTAGTGGTTAATTTGGGGGTGTGACAGATTGGTATCAGAGCCATAAGTTGCAGAGAACTGAAATCTTTTTTTTTTAAAAACGATTTGGAAACTGCAACTTGAAACCTTAGTTACAAACGAAACAAACCAATTCCCAAAGCAAAATTTTTACGTGCCAACCTGGGACACACGAACACGAAACGCGAACGCTAATACGCACACTATTCGGGGGAAAGCGACAACGAAACGATGCTGCACGCTACGTCCTGATTTCTACTACGATGACTACGCCGACGGTGACTTTTATGGGAAAGCCGACTTTCGACGATAGCCTTTACGACTTACGAAGTTCTCCGACGACGCCTCGATTTTGCACGAAAACCTTTTCTGAACTAATAGTGGGATAACGGGAACTGGCTAATATACATATTATGGGATATGTATAGAATATAACTGTGACTGAACACTGGCTACTTTAACTGTCCAGCAAGATGTCTGGAAGAGGACACGGAAGGAGCAACATTAACATGACGCCTGCACAACTACAAGCTATGATTAACGAACACGTGCAAGCCGCTGTGGCAGCCGTTCAAGCTGCGTACGCCGCTCAGGGTAATTATTAAGCCAGTTAAGGCACAAAGCAATTGTATTTTGACCCATTTAAACTGAAAACCCGAACTATTTATGCATCAGGAAACCACCATCACTGCACGTTTAAGTCCTTCATGGATTGTAAGCCAATGACGTTTTCCGGCGAAGAAGGAGCGGTAGGACTCCTCAGGTGGATCGAAAAGTCTGAGAAGGTCTTCTCTATGTGTAACTGCCCTGCTGAGAGCAAGGTGAAATTTGCGACTGGTACTTTCGAGGGAGCTGCTCTCTCCTGGTGGAACGCTGAAATTCAGATGGTTGGGGTAAATGCGGCTAACAACATGGATTGGGAAGCGTTTAAGGAGCTGATCATGGAGGAGTACTGCCCTCGGGATCAAGTCAAGAAGTTGGAAGGAGAATTTCTGAACTCCAAGATGTCTGGATCTGAAATTGAGGAATACACTGCGCGTTATCACGAGTACGCGGTGCTATGTCCGACAATGGTTGATGCTGAATTTAAGCGCATTGAGCGTTATCTGGAGGGTCTCGTACCCCAAATCAAGAGCTTGGTGACCGCCAGCAACCCAACAACTGTGCAGCAAGCCATCCGTTTGGCTCATAAGCTCACCGATCAGGAGGTTGAGAGAGGTACACTTCCTGCAAGAATCTCTGAAAAGACTGCCTTAAGTGGCAAGCGTAAGGCTGAAGAAGAAGCTCCAGCAACATCTGTAAACAATCAAACTGTTGGGAACCAATCTGGGAGATCCTCTAACTCCCAATATCAGAACAAGCGATCTGACAACACAAGGTCCAACTTCAACAATGGGAGTAACAATCGCCAAGGTGGGAATGGAAACTACAAGGGTAAAGCCCCGTATTGTAACAAGTGCGGGAAACACCACAATGGCATGTGTAGCAAGGGCCTGGAATGTGGAAGGTGTGGTAAACTGGGGCATGAAGCCAACAACTGCTGGACCAACTTGCAAAAGTTAAACAACAACGGTCAGAATCAAGGGGGAAACAACAACAGGGGAAACGGAAACAACCGCAACGGGCAAGGAAACAATCAGAACAACAACAATGGTGGAGCCCGTGGCTGTTTTGAATGTGGTGCTCAAGGCCACATAAAAAGAGATTGCCCGCAATTGCGCAGACAAGGGAATGGTAACAATGGCAACGGTGGAAACCAGGGCAACGGAAATGGTAACGGTGGGAATGGTAATGGCGGAAATGGTAATGGTGGGAACGGAAATGGTGGGAATGGTAGAGGTCGTGCCTTCGTCATGGGTCAAGGGGAAGCTCGCAACGACGCCAACGTGATTAACGGTAAATTCATACTAAATGGTTTCTTCGCTACTGTATTGTTTGATTCTGGTGCTGAAAGAAGTTTTATTTCCACTAAATTTGCTAAGTTGATTAATGCTAAACCGATTGCCTTAGATGCTAAGTATGTGGTAGAGCTAGCAAATGGTAAACTTCATGATACAACTCAGATAGTTAAGGACTGTAAGATAGAACTAGCCGGCCATACGTTAGGAATCGATCTTATGCCTTTCCCGATTGGTAGTTTTGATGTTATAGTAGGAATGGACTGGTTATCTGAAAACCGAGCCGAAATTTTATGCCAAGAAAAAGTGGTTCGTATTCCACTCGAAAGAGGCGAAGTGTTAACAGTTCAAGGCGAGAAAGGTGGAACAGTCACCGGTATTATTTCGTTTCTCAAAGCTCAAAAATGCCTTCGTAAAGGACACTTCGCGATTCTTGCAAACGTCACCGACACGACACTTCCCGAGCGCAGAATCGACGACTACCCGATAGTCCGTGACTTCCAAGATGTATTTCCTGAAGATCTGCCTGGTTTGCCTCCATTTCGACAAGTTGAGATTGGAATCGATTTAGCTCCTGGAGCCGCTCCGATCGCACGCGCACCTTACCGTTTGGCGGTAAGCGAACTCAACGAACTCTCCGCACAACTTCAAGAGTTACTCGACAAAGGGTTTACACGTCCAAGTTCGTCTCCATGGGGAGCACCGGTATTGTTTGTTAAGAAGAAGGATGGAACGTTCCGAATGTGTATTGACTACCGAGAGCTTAACAAGGTTACGATCAAGAATCGGTATCCACTTCCTCGAATCGACGATCTTTTCGACCAACTGCAAGGTTCGAGCTACTTTTCCAAGATTGATCTACGGTCTGGATATCACCAACTTCGTGTCCGCGACGAGGATATTTCTAAGACTGCTTTTAGAACTCGGTATGGACACTACGAGTTCCTGGTTATGCCGTTTGGGCTAACCAATGCACCTGCTGTATTTATGGATTTGATGAATCGAGTGTGCAAGCCGTACCTCGATCAGTTTGTGATAGTTTTCATCGATGATATTTTGATCTACTCCAAGACAAAGGAAGAACACGAGAATCACCTACGACTTATCTTGGAATTACCCCGCAAGGAACAGCTTTACGCCAAGTTTTCAAAATGCGATTTTTGGATTCGCGAAGTCCAGTTTCTTGGACACATTGTTGATCAGAATGGAATTCATGTCGACCCAGCTAAAGTGGAAGCTATCAAGAATTGGTCTACTCCAAGAGCGCCGACCGAAATCCGACAATTTTTGGGACTTGCCGGATATTACCGAAGATTCATCAAGGGTTTCTCGCAGATAGCTCAACCCTTAACAGCTCTAACGCACAAAGGAGTGCAATATAAATGGGGTGAAAAAGAAGAACGCGCGTTTCAAACTCTTAAGGACATGTTATGTTCAGCTCCGATTCTCGCGTTACCCGATGGGGTTGACGACTTTGTAGTTTACTGTGATGCATCCATTCAAGGGCTCGGTTGCGTGTTGATGCAACGAGATAAAGTGATTGCCTTTGGGTCCAGGCAACTGAAGGACACTAAGAAGAATTACACAATGCATGATTTGGAATTAGGAGCCGTTGTTCATGCACTCAAGATTTGGAGACATTACCTCTACGGAACAAAGTGCACGATATTTACCGACCACAAAAGCTTACAGCACATCTTTGAACAGAAGGACCTCAACATGCGACAACGACGGTGGGTCGAGTTACTAAATGACTATGACTTAGCAATTAAGTATCACCCGGGAAAAGCCAATGTTGTGGCAGATGCATTAAGCCGAAAGGAGCATGAAAAGCCTCGACGAGTACGAGCGCTGCAACTTACCATTCACACGGGATTACCGGATCGGATCCGTGATGCCCAACGGGAAGCTTTAAAGGAAGAAAACTTCGCAGCCGAAGCACTGCGAGGGGTAGATGGTAACTCTGAAGTTAAGTCCGACGGACTCAGGTATTATAATGACAGAATTTGGGTTCCTTTACTCAGGAAATCTCCGTGAGCTCGTGATGGACGAGGCTCACAAGTCAAGATATTCGGTGCACCCAGGATCAGACAAAATGTACCAGGATTTGAAAAACTTGTATTGGTGGCCGAACATGAAAGCCGACATTGCGCGATATGTGGCTAAGTGTTTAACATGCTCAAGGGTGAAGATTGAATACCAAAAGCCTTCTGGATTATTACAGCAACCAAAGATCCCAGAATGGAAATGGGAGGACATCTCCATGGACTTCGTAACGGGATTGCCTCATCGATCGAATCGACCGGATGCGATTTGGGTTATCATTGACCGTCTAACCAAATCTGCACACTTTATTCCAATGAGGGAAAGTGACAATATGGATAAGCTGACAAAGCTGTATATCGACCGAATTGTGGCACGTCATGGTGTGCCTAAGACTATTATCTCTGATCGAGATCCCCGATTTACCTCCCGATTATGGCAATCTATGCAAGAAGCACTGGGAACCAGACTTGATATGAGCACGGCCTATCACCCGCAGACCGATGGTCAGACGGAAAGAACTATTCAGACTTTAGAAGACATGCTCCGAGCTTGCGTTCTCGACTTCGGTAAAGACTGGGAAGCTCATCTTCCGTTGGTGGAGTTCTCCTACAACAACAGTTATCATTCAAGCATCGGTGCAGCACCCTTTGAAGCTCTTTATGGCAGAAAATGCAGATCGCCCGTGTGCTGGGCTGAAACGGGTGAGAAGGGACTCACCGGACCGGAGATCATTCATGATACAACTGAACGGATCATTCAAATCAGAAAGCGGATAGCCGCAGCACGTGATAGACAAAAGAGCTATGCTGACAAACGCCGTAAACCTTTGAAGTTCGAGGTAGGCGACAAGGTACTATTGAAAGTATCTCCTTGGAAAGGAGTGATACGCTTCGGAAAGCGTGGAAAGCTGAATCCATCGTTACATCGGTCCATTTGAAATCATCGGGGAAGTAGGCCCGGTGGCCTACCGTTTACGACTCCCTGCTGAACTCGATGGAGTTCACAACGTGTTTCACGTCTCGAATCTGAAGAAATGTCTGGCTGAAGACATCGAAATAATTCCTTTGGAGGAATTGGAAATTGATGAACACCTAAGATTTATTGAACAACCGGTAGAAATCATGGGACGCGAGGAGAAAGCCCTCAAACGTAGCAAGATTCCGATCGTCAAGGTTCGATGGAACTCAAAGCGTGGACCTGAATAAACTTGGGAACGAGAGGATCAGATGAAGAAAAATATCCTCACTTGTTCGAGCAAACGTCCACGGAAACCCAAGGTATGATTTAATTTTGGGGACCAAAATTCCTTTAACAGGAGGAGGATGTGGCGACCCTAAAACTTTTGCTTTCTTTCCCCAGCAACTACAGCAACGACGACAGCCGAGGCTGCGAATACTACAACACAAGAATAATTTTCGGGACGAAAATTCCATTTACAAGGGGATGATGTGACATCCGAGAATTTCAAGGTTTACTTCCGTTAGACAATCTCCGTTAGTTACGTTATAAGTGTTAACTTAGTAACTAATGCTTAACTAGGCCGAATACGTCCACGACCTATGGTTGATCACCAAACCCGCCCATATGTGTTATGTGTTCATTTACTTATAGTTATTATGTGCAATGTGATTTAAATGCATGATTTAGTATTGTGAATAGCATGACAATCCATGAACTGTACTTATCTTGCTTAAAATGTAAACTGGTCACTTTTGGGTTTCCAGCGAAACTACCGGGCGAAACTATAGTGTCGCCCGGTTAGCCAACCCTCTGACTAACAGAGCCAGTTTCGCTTGGCCAGCGAAACTGACCAGCGAAACTAGCTCCTGTTATATATTAACATAAAACCCTAGAGATCTCATTTTTGCCTCATTTCATACAAAACACACACACCACTCTCATCTGCTCACTCGAGATTTCTGGTCAGTCGAGAAAACCATCAAGGAACCATCATCTCATCTCATCCATTCGAATCCAAGACCAAATCGTAAGCCCCATGAGCCTTTTTATGTGTTTTCTATGTGTTTTACCTTAAAGCATGACCAAACCTCCCTGGAATCACTTGATCTTCTGATATGTTGCTTAGGAATGCTAGATCTGTTATAAAGTCTGTAACTTTACGTTTGAAATCCATCCATAATGAAGATTTATGCTAGATTAGGTCATTTTAGGTTTAAAATGCATTTTTGGTGATTTGATGATAAAAATCCATGTTTAAGGTGTTAAAACTTGTTGTTTGATGTTGGTAAATGATTATGCATGCTAGATATTGAATTACATGAAATATGGAAGCTGTTAGGTTGATTTTTAGGCTGATTTGTGAGATTTTCGCGACCAGCGACACTGTGTGTTCTCTGGGCGAAATTGTATAGCGAAATTATGTACATCTCCTTCAGGCGACACTATGCAGCGAAACTGTAGTGTCGCCAGTGAACGAAACGATCGAGCGAAACAACCATAGACCTTGTCCCTGAACGAAAGTTCAACCAGTTTCGGGCGAAACTAGGCTAGCGAAACTGTGCCAACAGTTTCGAGCGACACTAGCCTAGCGAAACTGTGTCATCGGGTATTGCCTAGCGAAAGTGCTGCCCGTGCACACAGCGAAACTGCCTAGCGAATCTATACTAGCGAAACTGTGACCAGACCTAAACCCAAACTTGTGCAATTTACTTGAATGTTATGCCATAACTTACATGATTATGCTATGATGAAACATGTTTGATTTCTGATTTATGTGAACCCTTATTTATGATCAACCATCGGTGTTGTGTGTCGGTATGTCGAGTCGTAGTTCCAACGTGCTATGTTATGGGCCATAGTGACGTTAAGTTAAAGATTAGACACAAAACAAATACTTAAGACCTAAACGTGTTCATAGGTCTTCATTAAGCAATACTTGGATTAATTAGCAAGTGTAGCCGAGCAACCTAAGGTGAGTTTCACAAACCCTTTAATTGTGAGCCCGTTTGGGTCACAGCGAATTTACTAAATGGTAAACAACACTGACATTTTGAGGTATCGCCAAATGGGATATCTGTTATGGAAGTTGGAGTGTTTTGTGGGAAGCACTTGCAACTGTCCATCTTTGGGGTTTCAAATGAAATCCGCAACCAACTATTGAATACTTAAACTCTTTGGGATTTCAATTGAAATCCGGAAACGACCATTTTGACACTTAAAACTCTTTTTAGGATTTCAAACGAAATCCAGAATAAACATTTTAATATGACTAGTGTAGGTTAAAGTCTAAACCAGATGATATCACATGATTTCTAAGGATGCCTTAAAAACTTAAAAGTCCTCAATTTAGTACTGTTGATCTGAGAAGCGAGGGGATGTTGGGTAGATCTACTGAGGGTTTGACAAACCCTGCTCCGCGGTACACAAATGTGTAACCAACCGGCCGGGGGCCGAACGGAGTTCAATATCAGCCTATTTTAGTTGTGGGCCTCCCAAATCGGACACAACTGGAGGCACCAACCATCGGCAAATGCCGAACTCTGTTACGTCAGCTTTCAGCCCTAGTACGACTTCCTTAGTGCATGGAAACCGGATTAGCTACCCGCGATATCGGTTGACCGCTTTAACTTTTACCTAACTAGTGCATATTCGGTAATTCAACACTTGGAAATGGTTGCAAAACTAATACTTACTATATGTTGATCCATACGCTTATGAGACCGGGCCAATGCATGACATGCCCACCGTGAACTCACCAACCGTTAGGTTGACACTTGTGTGGTTTTCACGTTTGCAGATCGCTGAGGAGTATCCGCTGGAGGTTGGCATGGCACTTGAAGATTTCTTATTTTAAACTCAAACTTGGGAATTTAATAACAATTCATGTTTTGTAATTCAAGCACGTGGTTAGTGCTAAGATACTTATGTTTACTTTCCGCTGCGTACTTTTAAAACTGTTTTTATTATGAACATTTGGACTTTACTCTGATTCGTTTAGTATTTGTAACTAATGGTTGTGGTCCTGGTTTGCTCGCACCCCTTAGCGGTATAAACTCCGTTAGTGGTTAATTTGGGGGTGTGACACTAACCCTTTAACTGTGAGCCTGTTTGGGTCACAACGAATTTACTCAACAGAAAACAACGCTGACATTTTGAGGCATTGCCAAATGGGATATCTGTTATGGAAGTTGGAGTGTTTTATGGGAAACACTTGCAACTGTCCATCCTTGGGGCTTCAAATGAAATCCGCAACCAACTATTTAATGCTTAATCTCATTTGGGATTTCAAATGAAATCCAGAATAAACGGTTTTAATATGACTAGTGTAGGTTAAAGTCTAAACCAAATGATATCACATGATTTCTAATGATGCCTTAAAACTTAAAAGTCCTCAACAATTTAGTACCATTAATTTGCGAAGCGAGGGGATGTTGGGTAGATCTACTGAGGGTTTGACAAACCCTGCTCCGCGGTACATAAATGTGTAGCCAACCGGTTGGAGGCCGAACGGAGTTCAATATCAGCCTATTTTAGTTGTGGGTCCCATGAGGAACACAACTGGAGGCACAAACCATCGACAAAGGCCGATCTCTGTTACGTCAGCTTTGGTACGAACTTCCTTAGTGCATGGAAACCTGATTAGCTACCCGCGATATCGGTTGACCGCTTTAATCTTTACTTAACTAGTGCATATTCGATAATTCAGCACTTGGCATTGTTTTGCAAAACTATTACTTATTTATATGTTGATACATACGCTTATGAGACCGGGCCGCTGCATGACATGCCCACCGTGAACTCACCAACCGTTAGGTTGACACTTGTGTGGTTTTCACTTTTGCAGATCGCTGAGGAGTATCCACCGGAGGTTGGCATGGCACCCGAAGTTACGTATTTCATTTCGAACTTAAATTTGGGAATTTAACAACAATTTATGTTTTGTAATTTAAGCACGTGGTTAGTGCTAAGATACTCATGTTTTTCTTTCCGCTGCAAACTCTTAAACTGTTTTATGATGAATGTTTGGACTTTACTCTGATTCGTTTAGTATTTGTAACTAATGGTTGTGGTCCTGGTTTGCTCGCACCCCTTAACGGTATAAACTCCGTTAGTGGTTAATTTGGGGGTATGACATTTTCGATCACCAGTCATCGGTGATCTGACTTCTCGATCGAGGAACTAGGCTTTTCGATCGGAGCCTGGACTTCTCGATCGAGACCAATGCTTTTCGATCAGAGTTCCCGGTAACATGTGACTTCTCGATCAGACGGATGCTTTCCGATCGAAAACCCTGCTTTTCGATCGGAAAGGTACCAGATGATGTTTTCAATGGTTTTTCAGTTATTGTTAAGCCGTTATGCTGTCCGTTTTTTCGAGAAACCCGTAAAACTAATGAATCCTTGTTTGTTTTGGATGTTTATCTGTGTTTGTGAGTGCAGGGACTTAGAGTTTATTAAAGATCACAACACGGTAGCATACTTGCTGGATCCACCTACAGAGGATCGTGAGAAGTACCAGTCGATGATTGCCGGACTGAAGACGTGCTGCCTACATTACGCACTTACAGCAAACCTAGTTATCTGCAAACGTATGCAACAAGAATTTTGGAAGACAGCGTACGTATCTGATGATGGAAAGCAGATATTAGCAAAGATACAAGCAACAGAAGTGGTATTGACTGAGGAGAATTTCAGACAAGCACTCGGGCTTAAAGATGTTGCTGCAGATCCAATCACTCTGGATAAAGAAATGGTTTCTCAGTGTCTGAAGGAAATGGGTTATCACACAGTTTCTCCTCCTACTATGAAGGCTCTCCTTCCACCATACTGGAGAATGTTGGCCCATTACTTGCAAAAGTGCGTGATTGCCAAGAAGAGCTCGACTGATCAACTGAACCAAGTGCACACCATGCTATGGTGTCCCTAGTTAAAGGAGTTCGATTCAACTGGTCCAGGTTGATATTTGATGATGTGAAGGCTGTGGTGACTAGAGATAAAAAGTTTGCAGCCGTTCCAAGGTTTATCCAGTTAGCTGTGGATTCTTGATATCCAGTTTTATGGAAGACCAATGACACTCATGATACAAAACCTATGGGCATTGAGGTTTTCCTGATGATTAATCCAAAGAAGAAACTGACTGATAAGGTACCGTTTGGCAACAAGTTTGGAGAACTTGCTGAGATAACAAGAGAATAGATACCGGTAGAAAGAAATGCAGTCATTAATGAAGAACACAATGTGCCTGCCTCTCAGAAGCCAGTTACTGAACTCACAGATAGTTCAGATTGGGAAGATTTTGATTTAGAAGATGTGCAGATTGGTGCACTGAATTTTGAAGGTGAAGATAATATCAATTATGACACATATCTTGATGACATCAATATTGAGGAAGTTGAGACTGAAATTGCTGAGACGCCACTGATTAGAAAACGGAAAGCCACGGAGGATCCTCCCCTCAGTGCTTCTGTTACTGAAGAAATGACTAAGACTGAGACGATTGCTACACAACACCATAGAGAAGGCCCAAGTGATCCCAGAAGAAGAAGATTAGATCCTCGTGTGCCACCAGTCACTAGTACTAGTGCTGGTCAATCATCTTCTCAACCCACTACCCAAGAAAAGGGGAAAGCGGTGGAAACCCCTGAATATAGACTGGAAAAGGAACTTAGAGAAGAAATTGAAGGTTTGAAGGCCCAGAATGCAGCTCAAAGTGAGGTAATTGGAGACTTGATTGATATCCAGAAGATCCACAACACTGAGTTGGAGAATCAGAAGAAGATAAACTGAGAGTTTACCAGACAATTCAGAGATCTTCATAAGCTGATCAGGCAGCTTAACTCGGAAAAATCAAGCAGATCAAATCCTAGCCAAGGTGATAAGGGTGATCCAGGTAACACAGAAGGAGGTTCAGGTGCAGGTGATTCCTCACAGTCACCAGCCTTTGACTTTGAAGCAAATATTCCTGAGGAAACTCAAACTGTATTACCCGAAGCCTCCACTAAAGATAAAGATACCAGGGATAGAGATTATATGACAGTACCAGCTTCTGAGTTAGACGGAGGTTGGGAGGCTCAGACATTTTCTTATCCCCCTGAAAGGTACCTAATCCAGCTGGGAGAACATTATCATGATAAACAGGGAATCAATGCTGATATTAAAGCCTGGATGTTTGATGGAGAGAAAAATATGTTTGTTGTGCGGAGAAAGGGTCAATATCCATTAGAGTACTACAAAAGCTGGACCCAGTTTTACTCCTGGACGAATGTAGATTTGACAATGCTTTACCAGCACCGTTTACAAATCCATCAAACAATGAGCAAGCTAAGTATTTTTACAAGAAACTGGAAAATGCAGTGCGAAGCAAGTTCAAGAGATTTGAAGATTTTCCTCACAAGAAATCCTATGTGAAGAAGTACAGAGGTGTGTTCAAATGGGATGGAAAGAAGAGTATCCTAGGAAAGGAGAGTGTACCAGCGAAGAAGTTTACAAATGTTCTGTATCCACCAACAGAAAAGACAAAGACAATACCTCTGCCGATGAGACATCCTGAAGACTGGCTGCATGATTTTCAAACTTGGGCGTATAGTGATTACTCTGGTGAAGCCAAAATTCTTTGCAAATCAAAGACAATTGATGTCATGGAAGTTCATGATTTGATGAGGTTTCATAAGAAGGATATAATGGTACTTGCCAAACATCAAATTGAGTGTAATCAAGACACTAAAGAATATGCCAAGTGTTATACTAGAGCTGTAGCTGAGATCGTGGCAAAGGAGCTGTGGTATGATCTAGCAACAGTAAATCTGTCAAAGAAGTTTAGGATGTGACTGCTGTCTAATGCTAAAGCCTAGGGGAAGATTGTAGAGTCTGGAATTTTATAAGGCTTTTGCATTAGAATTACTTTTGGGCTAGTTAAATGTAATTGGGCTATGATTATACAAATGGGTTTTGTGGGCTTGTGGGTTGGTCGCATATAGGGCTTAGAGACCGATTTCTATAGCTTGTTTATCAAGCATAGGACTCCCTATATATAGATAGCTTGTTTATGTAATTAGGGTTGGTTGCTCCTAAGGTGTTTTTGCGAGTTTGGTGTTCACGAAATTCTCCCTGAGAATTTTGATTGGTGTGTAAGCAATCAAGGGTGATAGTAAAGTGTATTTCTTCAATCGGTTTGTGTTCTTACTTATATTGTTATTACTTTTCGTATCATTCTTGATTTATCTTGAATCACTCTAGTGTTTGGATTCCGCACACTCACTAGAGATCGTGATATCGTGTTTGGGTTATTTTCGATCCTTACAGAACCAAGTCCAAATGTGACTTTCCCTGAACTAACTTGACAAACTGGGATCTCAAAACCTCATAGTATGCTATTTAAACTTAAAGTCATTTGGTTTTTGATCCCAGATTGCCAAAACCTCCTATATTTGATGTCTTTGACCGTTGTTGAGACAAGTAGTAGAATCTTCAATAATTCCTCTTTGACCCAATAACAAGTCAAAATTTGGTTGGTTCAGTCTAAGTTTTGGGTTATTTACAAGTTTTTATACAATACTTTCATTTAAGTAAAAAGTTATGGAGATTTAGATCGGGCTCCTTATTTTCCAGATTTTAAATTTTACACACACAAATGGTTTACTTCCTATGATACTTACTATTGTTAATCATGATATTCCGGTTGCTTGTGATCATTTTGGAGTACATGCACTATGTGCGTTAGTTTATGTCATTGATACTCATATGAAAAGCTCTGTCACTATCACGAGTCTAGTGTGACATGACATTCATCTAGTGTCAACTTAGATATAATCCTTTAATTCTATATGTGCAGATGCCTCCCAGACAAGCTGTTGAAGCTTTAGAGTTTGGTCGCTTGCACAACGGAAGGTGCGTGTTTAACAAAAACTGGGAAGGTGCTGATGAGCAAGCCATTGACTTGCTGCAACAATCAACCTGGGAAACAACGATGCAGATTAACCCTATCATCTACAAGGGTATTATTAAAGCTTTCTGGAACAATGCTCAATCTGCAGAGCTTGATAATGGTTCAGATATATTAAGGTCTAGGATCCAGAACATTGATGTTGAGATCACTGAGGAGAAGATTAGAACGATCCTGAACTTGCAAGATGCTGGCAAGCCGAAGACTTTCATAAAGACTTAGTGGCAGTCAACAATCACAAGAATGGCATATTCTGGTGTCTTTCTTCCAGATGTCAGCAACAAAATTCACAAGACCTTATTCCCGATCAACTGGAGGTTCATAATCAGCTTCTTCATTGCTGCCTTTGGACACAGAAAGGCAGCTCCAGATGATTTTGTTGAAGAAACCGCATGGGTTTGTCACTGGTGAGGGCTACAATCTTTCACACCAACTCCTGAAATGGATGATTGCCAATCTGCATCCCACTGGAAGAGCAAAGAAGTTCCTGATGTACCCCTGATTCATCCAGGCTATTTTGGATCATTATTACCAAACCTTGAACAAGCAAGGAGAGACCATCTCTACAAGCTCAATGAATACTGGCTCATACAGCAAGTACAATAAAGGTAAATATCAAGGGAATGTTGTACCTTTCTTTCCCGAGATGATTGCTCGGATTGCTCCCGCTGATGCTGAAGGAGATATCTAAATGGGTGAAGCAGCTGTTGAAGCTCAAGTAGAACATAATGAGGTAGATCAAGTCCACACTGAGTTGGATTTAAATGCACCTGCTGCTACTGCTGCTTCTGATGCTGTTGAAGACCCTGGGAATCTCCAGGGTACAAGTGCTGAAGCTTCTGAGCCCGCTGAACGTCCCTCAAGTCCTATACAGGTGGACCTATCTGAAGAAGGAGAAGGAGACGACGATGATAATGATGAAGGGTCTGACTCCTCAGATTCTGATGACAGTCCCACACAACCTGAGGGCATTCATCCTCGGAAAAGATAGAGGACTGGGGACTATTCCATGGCCTCTACAGCTACGACACCTCAATCATCCTCTGACAAAAGCTATAATCCTTCACAGGATGAACATGATGATGAGGAGGATTCAGTGTCTCTCAATGAGGTCGATCTTAGATATAACCTTGAAGATGAGCCTGACAGTCCTCCCGAGTATCCTCCTAGGACTACTTTACAAAACCTGACAAGAACTGCTAGGTATAGTGATTAATCCGTGGAGTTCTTCATCAGAGCTGAGAGAAGCAAGTCCTGTACTGAAAAAATCAAAGTCAGAAGGAAGCCCGGTACACATGATGATTATGAATTGGTGAGTTCATCTGGCACTCCATCGGACACATCCTTAGCTGCCGCAACTATCTCTCCATCTCCTACTGAACAATTTGAAGGAATTAACATGGATATGAGACCACTGGAGCAGCTAGCTGAAGCTGTTGTCACCACCACTGACACAGCTAGAATTGTTGCTACCAGCCCAACAGTTTCAGAATCTGAAAAGGTGATGGAACTTTAGGCATAAATTGTCAACATTTAGAGTCAGAGTGATCATCTAAACTATTCACTACAAGTGGCAAATCAAAAGATCAATGATCAGTCACAAGTCATTGCTAAACAAGCTGCTGAAATTCAAAGACTCAAGGACTTGTTAGCCAAATCAAGTCAAGGCTAACAATTAAGTGACAAACCAGATGATGATGTTGGTGATAAAGAGACTGAGATGCCAGGAAACCAACCTGAATCTGATCAAAGAAGTGAAAGAGGGAATTCTCAAGACCCCATATCTTCTACTACCATTCCTGCTGGTAAAGACTCTACTGGTGTTCAAGACACCTCAAGCCCATTGCATGATAGCGATTTTGAAGTCGATGATGACACTGTCATAGAAGGAGATGATCTTAACTTCTCTGATGACGAAGATTCTTTTGTCAACAGCCTCCTTCATGATGAACCTGTTGATGAGACTCTGGACTCGATCAAAAAGCTTGCACCTGTGCCTGAAAATCTGAAACTTCCAAGGTTTGCACAGGCATCCAAGGTTCTTGCTATTGAGGGTTCTACAAGTGCAGAGTCTGAAGCCGAACATGACAATCTCTTCAACTATCTGTCATTCCCACTGTTCATGCTGAAGTCTCTACCTCCTCTGCCATAGTTCCCGTGACTGAAGGTGTCCGTCATATATACGTCGACTCAGCCTTCTTGGACTTTGAGATGTCAAATTTTAGGGAATACTATGCCGAGAATCTATACTCAAGAAGAAACTCATGCGGTATTCTCATTGAGACACTTGAGGATGGTAATGAATTAGCTTATGAAGAACATCCGTACTTTGTAGACTTTGGAGACGGAAGTGACATGAATGAGCTAGGTCAGAGAATGAACGTGCTCTTGAATGAAGCTAATTCATTAAATTACATCGACTTGGATACGATCGATAGTGAAGATGATGACGAAGAGAAACCTCCTTGTCCAGCTCCAATCCAAGTAAAGATAGAGGTGGACAATGAATATGTGAGTGTGCCTCTTGCGACCGTCATGTCTACAGCAGGAACACTTGCCTTGGACATCAACCCATATGTTCCAGGTTTCATTCAAACAGATGCTGAAATCATCAATATTGAATCAAGTGCTGGTCAAGGATCTGAAAGTCAAACTGATCCTAGTGTTCCTGCTGAGCAAGACATCCGAAATCAGATCTTTGAAGCTTCCTTCATACACTTCTCTTCTAGACTCTGATAAGGAGGAAGCTGATCCCCATGTAACAGAAGCTCAAGAACATGCTGTCACAGTGCAACCAGGTCCTTCTGATAAGGATAACGGAAAGAGAATCTTGACTCCTGAAGAAATTGCAGAGGAGCAACTGAAAAGGGAAGCTGAGAAAGAGAGGTTTTGTCGAGCGCTTATTAAAGAGACACACAGTGAACAAAACCGACTGATTGAGGAGAAGGCCGAAGCACTTAAAAGGTATGAATCAGGGCATCCTCCTACTTTTGTTTATGGAAAGGGCTCAAGTACTTTACCGGATCGTTCTGTGTCAAAAAGAACAGATGAACCTCGGATCCGCATAGTCACAAATTTGGAGGGCACCGATGTAGATGAGGAAGACACCTCTGAAACAGCTCACATGATTAGATCTCTAATGAGTGACAACTTCTCCTTAGAATATCTGATGAGTCTTAAAGACATTCAGTTGACCAAGCTGTATACTGATATGGAAAGGTTAAATTCACACCTTCCTCGAAATCAAAATGTTGAAGCTGAAAATGATCCCTTGGTAGATATCTTCGCTGACACCACCAAAACCGTTGAATTTCTTCCCATCCACGATCATCTTTTAGATCTTATCCTTGACATAGGCAACACATATCTTCCCCCCTTCAGAAAACTCGTCTGATGAAGCTGCTGATTCTAAAGAATATATCAATACCACTACCAACAGGATGACTTTTGAGGAACTCCGCAACTATTATAGATTCAAGAATATTGATAAAAAGGCTTACAACAGAAAGAAACTTAAAGGTCTACGAGAGTTTGTATGTGAGTATCGAAAGACAGAACGTCTGGCAAAGCTGGAACAAATTAGACTTAAAGAGCAGGAACAGACTGAGGCACTCAAGAGGAAAGACAATCCTCCCATCTATGACCAATGGGAAAAGATGGCACCAAACCTAAAGGCTATGCAACAATTTGCTACCAAAAATCTAAGGATGATGCTAAGCAACCCAAAGGTCAATCATGGGATGAAAATCCTAGGATGGAAGTATGATGAGGCCTTTGATGCATTCCTGTTAAAGAGGTGGAACGGATATGTTCAAATCTTCGGAGACTTCAAAGCTCTTCTCAGCTTGTTCTCTTGGGAGCTCAAACAGCTAAAGTACCTGGATTTGGTAAACCACTCTAACCATAAAAAGGGTATACGGGCTGCTATTTTAATCAAATCTGCTTTTGAGGACAAGAAGTTCAATCAAAATCTTGAAGAAGAGAGAAAAAGCTTAGATAGCTGAAGAGAAAAGACGTCTCCATGCCCCTCATCGCGGAATGTTCAAGGATATTGGGAAGGAGGTGAAAGTGAAGACTATCCCGGGGAATCAGAAACATGCTCCAATAAACAACTAGTACTACAATGGAAAGACTCATGAATTAGTGATTGAAAGAGTTGGTGCTGAGTCAATCAGAATCTTTGCAGCGATAGAACTCAGACTGCTCTCAAGATCCTATTTGAAGCTGATGTACTATGAGAAGATGTGGACCATCCCTATTCAACTGAGACCCTATGAATGCTATGACGCTAACTACTTTTTAATGTTCTTAAATTGGTGGTGTACAAGGCTTGCAGGTATGGGTAAACTCTCAAGAACTCCTAAGAACAACAAACTACTGGTTGATAGAAGAGCATGGATCAAGTGTCATCCTTGATAAGGCAAGGAGATTGGTCGAGCTGAACAACTATAATGACCTGAAGAAGCTTGTCTGGCAAGATCTCTGGACGCTATACGATATGGGAATTAAAGTATTTTCTGACAAAGACAGAGAAGCCGCAAGAGAAAACTGGAGATTTCTGCTCAAGCTACTTGGTCAGGTTGCTTGAAGCCCAAGGGTTTGCATTGCCAACAAGGGTGGAAATTGTTAGAACCTATTTTGTTGGCAACATAAACTATTCACCGTTGAGTATTGCTGGTGAAGACCTTTTGATGTCCTATTTAGATTTGATACTTTGTTTTGTAATTGACTTTGAATTTGTACTTAGTAAAATTCTGATTTTGTTCTAGCGTACTTGTCTTTCTCCTTAGCGAACTTCTGATTTATGTACTTAGCGGACTTTTTATTAACACTTAGCTTACTTGTTCAATGTTTGTCTTAGCGTACTTAATTTGTTCCTAGCGGACTTGTTTACTTAGCAGACTTGTTCCTGATCTTAGCGAACTTGATTTACTCTTAGCGAACTTGTTAGCGAACTTGTCTATGTTTAGCGAACTTGTTAGCGGGCTTGTTAGCGAACTTGTTTACTCCTAGCAAACTTGTTTACTCCTTGGCGAACTTGTCTGTGCTGATTGAATATTTTGCTGAATTCTAGGTAATGATTGTGTGTGTCAAACATTCCTTTTGTCCTATGCTCTCTTGTAGTATATATATAGTTGAGAAAAACCCTATTAAGGGGCGGCACTCCTGGATTATTCTTCAAGAGAGCATTTATGTGTGTGTTCTTGGTGTTAGTGTGTGTTCTTGAGCTTTAGGAATCATCAATGGGTGAGCATTGATGCAGATTCAACAAGAATCGACCATCACACATGATTTCCACACTTGTGTGATGAATCATATGAGAACATGTTGCTCAAATCTGGTCCTGACATAGCTTAGTTGCTCACCCAATCTTTGACTATATCACGATCCTTCAACATTTTATAAGTGTCTTTCAATTCTTGGATCTCCAAAGATATTTTACGATCCGTCTCTTGCAAAGATGTAACCTGAGATGTATGTAAAGCCAGTTGACGATCAACTGGAATTACATTTGATGGAGCAGGCTGGGAAGTTGTTGCTGTTGTGGTAGAGGTAACAGCTGTAGGAGCTTTAAATGTAATCTTTCGAATTTAAGCAGGTGGATCAATAGAACTCGAAGTATTAGTAGTAGTGGTTGTGGTTGTAACTAGAACAGAAGACTTTGTGCTGGAGACTTTTTGCTTCTTGCTAGGTGAAGTACCAAGCAAAGCTCTTCTTGAATCAGCAAGAAATGTACCACGTTTCACCAACATCTTTGGTCTTGACATGGTCTTTAGACGCTTTCCAGTTTCTTGCATAGGAGCTTTACCCTTTCCGGTAACAGCAACTCTGGAACCTGATTCTTACATTTTAGGAGCTCTTCTTGAATCAGACGCTTTCTAATTTCTTGCATAGGAGCTTTACACTTTCCGGTAACAACAACTCTGGAACCTGATTCTTCCATTTCAGGAGCATAAGATGGATCAATATCGGTTTCAGAATCGTCAGGCTGAGTTGTACGTTGTTCATACATTGAAGTATCTTGATTTTGAGACTTTAAATAAGCTATGTGAGCTTTTGAACCTTTTTCTCACGGGAATACCTCTGGCATTATGCATAACTGTGACATAATCACCAGAATCTGAATCAGTGTTACGCGAACTCGGGTCATTATCATCATTATCAGCATCTGATACATCAGCTATCAATTCATCATTTTGAGCATTAACAGCAACATGCTCACCCCCTTAACATTAATAAATGGATCTTGAATCACTTGCTCGTGTACAACTTGATCTTGATTTATTTGTTGTTGCTGAACAGGTTCTTGAAGGACAAGTTCTTGATTCTGAATTTGTGGTTCGAGGTTTGCAGCTTGATTTTGAACAACCTCAACAGGCTCACCATTATCATCATACTCTAACTCATCATCTAAACTATCATCATATCGTGGAGCACCATTTGCAGGAGACACATAATCTTCTTTAGCAAGATGTCCATTAGTTTCTTAACAGGTGGAGGTATATTTGCCCCTTTTCGCTTCTGATAAACTAGCAATTTACTGACAGCCAATTCATTCATATGCTTCATGTCAGGATCGATTTGAGCACAATAATCTCATTTGATTCATTACACAAGTGTGGAAATCATGTGTGATGATCACTCATGGTTGAATCTGCATCATTATTACCTCAATGATGATTTCTGAAACTCCAGAACACGTAAAACACACACTAACACACACAAATGCTCTTTGTAGAATAAATCTGGAATGGAACACCAAATAGGGTTTTCTCAAGTTTTATTTATACCCACAGAGAGCAAGGAACAATTAGAATGTTTGACACAACAATCATTACATAAAATTCAGCAAGAATATTCCAAACAGACTGTCAAGTTCGCTAAACATGTATTGAGTTCGCTAAGAACAAAAACAAGTTCGCTAGATTACAATCAAGTCTGCTAGGAATAAATTCAAGTTTGCTAAGATATAAAGTAGTCCACTAAGACAAAAATCTAGTCTGCCAAACACAGAAGTTCGCTAAGTAATAAACTACTCCGCTAAGCACCATCTAGTCCGCTAAAGCATAACTAAAGTTCTCTAAGTACAAATGAAGTTCGTTAAGCTTTAGTCCGCTGAGTAGAAGTCAAGTCCGCTAAGGCAAACTCAAATTCGCTAAGAGTAAACTTGAGTTTGCTAAGAACATTCTTGAAACTTCTCAAAAACTTCAAAATCTTCAAGTGTAAGGGAATAATTTGTGGCTTGTGTATTAAATTATCTATTGACGGACTATTTTTAAGGCCTATGCATTAGAATAAGTGAAAAATAGTTGGGTTATTGTTATATTGGGTCATTAGGCTGTTTTAGATGTGTTTGGGCTCACTTAGGATGTGTTTAGTTAGAGTTTAGTGGGCTTATGAGGTCAAATACGGGAATTAGAGGGCATTTAGGGCTTTTAGGGTGGCTTGTTTTCCAGGTTGGAGAATCCTTATAAATAGGACCCTCATAACTAGAGAAAAGGTTGTTGATAGTGGTGAAAAGGTGTGAACCCGTAACCTTGAGGGTTTACGGCTTGGGTTTGATGTGTAGCAATAGGTTTTCAATCGAAAAGTGTTCTGTAATTCATAATCGGCTTGTGTCTTAGTTGTTTTCATAATCGTTATTTAGTTTTATTACATGTTGTTCTTGAATCACTAGTAATACCGGATTCCGCACAATATTATTAGACTTTGATATCGTGTGAGGGTTGTATCGATCCTTACAATTGGTATCAGAGCCAAGAAACATTCTTTTCAAGGCTCTCGCGATATCGGATTCCATCTTTATTGAACTAACGGTTTGAGGTTTTGTCTGTTTTCAGTTCTTTAGCTCGAAAAAGGAGGCTTCTGTACGATTTTTGCAGGTTTCAAGCAAGTTAGAAGAAGGAGTTTCATTGTTCTAAACATTTTCGATTGAAATATGCGGCTTAGTCCCTGTTTCAATCGAATTTTATAGCTTTTCGATCGATTATAGTAATTTTTTATCAGCTTTTCAATAAATCTTTAAGGCTTTTCGATTCGATTCAAAGCTTTTCGATCAGAAAGTACTTCTCAATCCTGTCTAGCTTTTCGGCCAGCCTCTACTTTTCGACCAAGGCTTTTCGATGAGATACTGTGGCTAGTCCCTGTTTCAATATGATCGAAAAGTACACTTTTCAATCCGTCATAAGCTTTTCGATCGAGCAATCACTCTGCCCGACCGAAAAGTAGGCTTTTTGATCGAAAAACCCAACTTTTTTGTGACAACCGCAACTTCTCAAGTTAACTCCGTTAACTTTTCCCGTTAGTCCCGTTAGTTCCGTTAGCGAACCCGAGACCCGTTATTTGAATGATTTAGTATTTATATATGATTACTTGTAAATTGACTTTAGTAACTTGTTTCGTAAACTCATTTCGTGACTTTATGTGTTAATTATGAAAATTTGCATTTTTATGCGAAACCGGGCTTTGTGTGTAAACTTGGATTTTTATGTACAAATGATTAAATTTATGTAACTCGACTAAATCTTACATGTTAAATGAATTAAAAACACTTAGAAACATTTTTAGAATTTCTACTTCCCAACTTTTAGTCAAAAACCCACTTAAGATGAGTTTTATGCTTGCTATGTTTAAAAATAAAGTTGAGGGACCAAATGTGTAACTTTTAAAACTAAAGAAATCTGCACAAAACTCCTCCCCCACCCCCATTTCACATTCATATCTCCCTCCTCCCTCTCCTTGCGTACGGATCCAAACACACACACACACATACTTCAAAATTTCGACCTCCACCCTCAAATCAAGCAAGGATTCAAGGTTTCTAGCTTCCCCAAGGCTCAAGAACGCTAAAGGAAGCTTCTTCTCCATCTCATCCTTCTCCATTTTCGTTTCCTTCAAGGTTTGTAAAAACCCTAAAACCCCAAATCTAAAATTTGTGGTTGCATGTGTGTTCTATGGTGTTTATATGCTAAATGGTGAGCTATTATGCTCCTAATCCATGTGTTAAGTTGAGATGTGCTATATGTTTAATTGGGGACAGATTTGGCTCGGGTTTAGGGCTGGAAATTAAGTTAAATTTCTGCTATGCATGCTCTTGTATGATTGTTGGGTGTTTGGTTATGAAATTTGGGTGTTATGCTCTTGTATGCTAGTCACATGTTCACATTTTTCTACGATTGTGATATGATCTTGGTCATGACAGAGATTCCATGTTATTATGATTATAAAGTTGTTAGTATGTCACACCCCCAAATTAACCACTAACGGAGTTTATACCGTTAAGGGGTACGACTAGACCAGGACCACAACCATTAGTTACAAATACTAAATGAATCAGAGTTAGTCCAAAGATATATCATAAAAATAGTCTCAAGTTACGCAGCGGAACAAAATATTATCTTAGCACTAACCACGTGCTTTACAAATCATTGTATTAAATTCCCAATTAGTTTAATTAACATAAAAGTCTTCATGTGCCATGCCAACCCGCTCCGGATACTCCTTAGCGATCTGCAAAAGTTTAAACCACGCAAGTGTCAACCTAACGGTTGGTGAGTTCACAGTGGGCTTGTCACGCAGTGGCCCGGTCTCATAAATCATAATCGTGTAAACGTAATCTTACGCACAATTTATTTGTGAAAAGCAATGCTTGTGATAATCAAAATCATATTATTGTGGTTTAGTAAAAATATTGTCCGTAACCTACGTTATCGGGTATGTACTAGTCTTGTATAGTTAAAGTGCTCAACCGATATCGCGGGTAGCTAATCCGTTGTTCCATGCACTAAGGAAGTTTGTACCAAAGCTGACCATAAATTATTGTAGTGGCCGTGCCATCAGTTCTGCGGACCTACGTCATCGCGGTTTTGCCTCCCCCGTGTCCTCTCGGGATCACGGTCAGATAGGCTGATATTGTACCTCCGTGCACTCCCCGTGCCACGGGGCGGAGTTTGTCAAACTCCAGTAGATCTACCCAACATCCCCTCGCTTTACAATTAATGGTACAATTTAGTTGAGGACTTTTAAGTTTTCAAGGCATCCTTAGAAATCATGTGATATCATGTGGTTTAGACTTTAACCTACACTAGCCATATTAAAAAGGTTTACTGGATTCTCATGAATCCCAAAAGTGTTTTCAGTTTCGTTTCAGAAATAGTTGTTTAAGTAATTCACAAGTGCTTCCCATAAAGCACTTCAAGTTCATCAAGTGGGTGCCGAGCACTCCAAGTTTTCAAGTTTATCAGGGAGGTGCCTAGCACTCTCGAGTTTGTCAGCATTGTTTTACTTTTAGTTATTCGGTGTGACCCAAACGGGTTCACGGTAATCGGGTTAGTGACACTCACCTTTGGTTGCACTGCTACACTTGCTAATATTCCAAGTATTGCTTATCGAAGACCTATGAACACGTTTAGGTCTCAAGTTTTAGTTTTGTGTCTAATCTTTACTTAACGTCACTATGGCCCATAACATAGCACGTTGGAACTATGACTCGACATACCGACACACGACACCGATGGTTGATCATAAACAAGGGTTCATATATATCAGAAGTCAAAGCATGTATTATCATAGCATAAGTCATGGCATAACATTCAAGCAAATTGCACAAGTTTGGATTCTGGTCTCAGTTTCGCTAGCAGTTTCGCTAGGCAGTTTCGCTGTGTGCACGGGCAGCACTTTCGCTAGGCAATACCCGATGACACAGTTTCGCCAGGCTAGTTTCGCTCGAAACTGTTGGCACAGTTTCGCTAGCCTAGTTTCGCCCGAAACTGGTTTGAACTTTCGTTCAGGGAATTTCGCTCGGTAGATTCGCTCGAGCTGGTCTGGTTGGTTTACCCGGCGACACTGCAGTTTCGCTGCATAGTATCGCTGGATGAAGATATACATAGTTTCGCTGGACAGTTTCGCCCAGAGAACATGACAGTTTCGCTGGTCGCGAAAAACATACGGATCAGCCTAAAAATCAACCTAACAGCTTCCATACTTCATGCAATTCATTGTTTAGCATACATAGGTGTTTACCAACATCAAACCACAAGTTTTAACACATTATTCATGCATATTCATCATCAAATCACCAAAATGCATTTAAAACCCTAAAATGACCTAAATAGCCTAAATCTCTATCATGGTTGGATTTCAAACGTAAAGTTGCAAACTTTATGATAGATCTAGCCTCCCTAAGCCACATACTAGCAGATCAAGTAATATCATGAAGGTTTAAGCATGCTTTATGAAGAAACACGTAGAAAACACATAGAAATGGCATAAAGGAAGGTTTTGGGACTCACGATTCGATCAAGGAATCGAATGGATGTTGTCTTGAGGCTGAGATCTTGGTTTCTCTTGATGGTTTTCGGCTGACCAGATTTCCAGAGAAGAATGTGTGTGTTTTTTGTGTAAATGAGGCAAATAGGAGAACTAGGGTTTATTAAGATTATTTATATCAGAGGCTAGTTTCGCTGGCAGTTTCGCTGGTCAGGCGAAACTAGCTCTGATCACGTGTTATCGGATAGCTCAGCTGACTACCGGGCGACACTATAGTTTCGCCGGTTAGTTTCGCTGGCTGCACAACTTAGACAATTTTCACAAAATCAAGGATTTACAATTTGTCATGCTATTCATAATATTAAATCATGCGTTTAAATCACATTGCACATAATAACAATAAATGAACACATAGCACATATGGGCGGGTTCGGTGATCAACCAAAGGTTGCGGACGTATTCGGCCTAGTTATGCATTAGTTACTTAAGTTAACACTTATGACGTAACTAACGGAGATTGTCTAACGGAAGTAAACCTTGGAATTCTCGGGTGTTACATCATCCCCTTGAAATTGGAATTTTCGTCCCGAAAATTATTCTAGCGTTGTAGCGTTCGCAGCATCAGCTGCCGTCGTTGCTGGGGAAAGAAAGCAAAAGTTTTAGGGTTGTCACATAGTAGGTGTCTAATTGATCAAATGTTAGCATAGAATTGAAAACCATAACTTTTGCAAACTTAAATTTTCTAACAGCTTTGACCAGAATTTTTGGTCAACTTGCAGCTGTCATAACTTACCCAAATTTTTTTGAAATCAGTTGATTCTTTCACCGTAGTAAAGTTCCATGTCTTAGCTTTGAATGGGCTACTCGTACGTTTTCTAAATCCTCCGTTTGGTCATCCAAAACACAGCTGCAAGTTAGGTGTGCAAAGCTGTCATTTTCTGTGAAAAGTAAACTTTTCAAATTGGTTGAGCATGTCAATCTTGTTTTATTGACGAGTTTGCTATTTTTAAATGATGTTTATATATTAAAAGTAAGATCTGGAAGGTTTGGTTAATAAACTCTAAGTTTTGAATGAGTTATGCAAATTTTAAACCTACTTTGACTATTTTGCAAAAAGCTGAAAATTGCCAACTTCCGATGCGCATAACTTTCTCGTTACTTAACTTTTTAAGTTGATTCTTTTTGCAACATTCCCTAAATGTTAAGTAGTCCATGCCTGAAAAATTTTAAAACTTAACTCCAAGTATGGAGCAAATTAGGCATGCCACCAAATGGTGTGTCAAAGACAATAATGTTGATTTTTGCCAACTTCTAACACGCATAACTTTCTCATTTCTTAACATTTTTACTTGATTCTTTTTGCAACATTTCCTAAATGATGTGTAGTATATGTGTGTAAAATTTAAAGAGTTAAATCCAAGTAATGTGGATTTTAGCTATGTCACTAGTTAGGTACTTGAAGTTTGACTTTCTGGATTTTAGCCATTGATCCGCAAGATGATACCTAAACATAAGACTTCTCAAACCACATTAGAAGTCAAAGCTGATATTGATAGGAAACTTGCCTCATGTCATATTAAAATCTCTGCTCATGTTTCCAACATTACTGAAGAATCTATCTATTTGTGTAGATAAAGTTAGCAAAGAGGCAGGGGTAAAGGCTGAAAAGGACAGCCTTAAAAGTTAAACAAGTTCACCTTTAGAAAATTTTGATTGGGATAAACTTAAATTTCTTGTGATTGGGTCTAGTTTAAAACTTTAAGAGTCTAGATGTGCTTAACAAAATTTTAGTGTGTGATGGTTTTAATTTTGGCAAGTGTGATGCTAAACCTTTGAGAACTGTAAACATTTTAAAACGAGGTAAGGGACCACAGGTTGGTGGTCCTAAACCCTCAAATGCTTGTGGATTTGGTGTAAAAAAGTGTGATTTTGAGAATGATAGTGTCATGAAAAATATGCAGAAAGTACGGGACGCCAAACTTCATGATTTTGTCCCGTACCCTGAAGTCATTCTGCATATGACCAATATGAACCGATACAGCGGGAGTTCATTCTAACCACAAAACCTAAAGGTCAAACCCGTTGGATACATAAAAATTGTTCAAAACTTTCTTGGCAATCCACTAGGCAAAACCAATCTCAAACTCCCACGTATCCCAAGAAGCAATCTTGCCATGTGTGTGGAAAGCCTGGACACTTGGTAAGAAATTGCTTACACAGACCTTATGAGCAATATTACCCTAGGACGTTTCTGCAGAATCCTGTCTCGCAGGGCCAAACTCATGGTGGTTCGAAACCACATTAGTCTCATAAAGCAAGTTTCATGCAAAATTTGACTTATAAAAGTCAACATGGTCATGACAGTGTTAAAACAGAGCCTAAACACCAAAAATAGTGCATATAAACCAAAAAGGGTCATAGATCACATCCTCGGTAATTTATGCTCATTATTGATCACTAGGATGATCAAGTCAACTCTGATAGGCCAAAACAGTCAACACATTGCAACATTGTGTTTAGTGGGTCCAAGACCTTAAAGATCCTAACCAGACTAAACCACAAGTGTTGGGCTCAATTGGATGTCCACTAGCACATGGAAAACATAATTTGCAAAAAGGAACAAGACGATATGAAATTCTACCTGAATAAGAATATAAATGCAACAACTGAGAATTACATACCTTTATGAAGATCTATAAGTGGCTAAGATCTAATCTAAGATGTAGTGCTTGTCAAAACTTCAAAGAAGAGTCTCTTTGATGATCTAATATATGCTAAGATCACAAGAAAGAGATGGAATGTTCTTGAACTTTTATCTGATAAATATCTTAATCGTGCTCACAAGTGAAATTAGAACAAGAATAAGCAAGATGAATCTGTTCAATCAACAAAATTTCAACATTAGAACCCTAAAAACTGATTTCCGTTACCTGCGGCTCATGAACCTCAATAACCGACCCTAATCAAACCGAAATAACCTAAAAGAAAGTGAAATCGAACCTGTATTAACCAAAGGAATGAGTGAGTCAACCCCAATCTATGATGTAACATCAGATTTGAGAGTGAAAATCCAGAAGAACGATCGAATAGTAGGTCTGAGTCGTTGATTTTGAGAAGAGGAGGAGCGGGTGAGTGTTTGTTTGAATGAGAGAGAATAGATAAAGATTGACCGAGACCCCCTTTTTATATACTTAGGTTAAGCGGACTTGAAAATATTTAAGAGATTTAATCAAGTTCTCTAAAACGTGCCCTAATTCTGCTAAGAGCAAACTGACCTTAAGTCAAGTTCGCTAATAGGTAAAATGGGTCAAGTCCGTTTAAGGATCCAAGTTTACTAAGGCCACAGAAAGTTCGCTAAGCCTAAATGAAATTCGCTAAGGCTTGTGGCAAGTTCGCAAAGGCCAAAGTGAACTTGAGTAAAATAAAAATTTCTAAGTAAAAGGGGAGTCCGCTAAGAGATACTCGAGTTCACTACGAACTAGAAGTCATCTCAGCTGACTTACAAATTTGGAAAAATCAATACACAAACACATAAATTAAATAACAAGCAAAAAAATGAATTACAAGTCAATGGAGAAGTTCACTAAGGTAAAAACCTTCTTAGCGAACTTCAAATCCAAGACAAATATTCTAAGTATAGATGAGAACTTCGCTAAAATTAATTGTTCTTAACGAACTTCTCAATGACATAAACAAATTTAAAGGAAGTAAACAAGGGAGAAGTTCACTAAGGAATGGGTCATCATAGCGGACTTCATCCCAAGGTAGTCAACATAAAGGTAAGTTTGTTAAGAACAAATTTTGTTCTTAGCGGACTTCAGAAGATTAAAAAGAAAATTTCACAAGTTAAACTACAAGTTCGCTAAGAGCAAAAATGTTGGCAAACCAGTGAAATGTTCTTAGCGGAATTGCCATTAAAGTGAAGTACTCTAAGGCAATATCAAGTCCGCTAAGGCCAAAATTTTTGAAAAACACAAAAAAAATATAAGTCTAAAATTGAACATAAATTTTAAAAAAAAAATTGCAATTTGTATACAAGAAAAAAGACAAAAAGGCATGTCTACCACCGATAACCTACCAGGAAGATAAATTTTGTATATTTAAGTCTAGCACTTGATAATTTCAACAAATTTGAGAAAAAACAACAAAATTGGACTTTTAATTGGTCAAAATTCCTCCCGAACTTAAAAATTTTCATTTTCATTCGAGTCGGGTCAATTATCCACCAGACACAAGAAATCATTTTCCTTCTAAGTTGGTTCGTTCTTACCAATGCAAAGTTGGATTTTTGCACAAGTCGGTCAATTTTACACCAAACTTGGAAATTTAAGCACTTTGACTTAAAATTGGGTAAATTCCCGCAAATCACATATTTTTGTATGGTTGTGGTCAGATATGTTTAGAATCACACCGGTCAATTACGTGATCAATAAAACTTATAATTCAAATCACCTCTCAGATCCAGTAACCTAAGTCAGATTGTCAATATTGTTTATCCACTTAACCTCAAACATGGTAATTTTCAACAAATTTCTGTGACGTATTTATCATGTTTTGTTCGATTAGTGAAATATGTGATTAACCTTATATTCAACTTAAGTCACCAGTATTCTACCATGGGCCAATTTTGCACTTCGGATACAACCTACACACTTATGAATTTTAAAATAGCACATATGGAATTTCTTCAACATATGACAATTTTTATTAGTTCCTCCTATTTCTTTAGTGTTAAGTAGATGATTTCATGAATGGAAGTTATGATGGATCGCGTGAACACAAGATCATTTCTTTCGAAAAGCAGATGTGCCACGGATAATGATGAATGGAATGATGGAATCGCGTGGACAGAAGGTCATCACTTTTGCAAATCAGGTGTGCCACGGATTTATTTATGGATAAAGCGACACCAAGGTCTTTGCGTAAGCAAAACAGATGGTGTGCTGAAGATTGAAATCAGGGACTCAATGCTAAAGAAATATTCGTGTGTGTTGGCATATCGTACTTAGCTTAGACTTAGGCAAATTTAAAGAAATTTGCACTGGTTGACTTAAAGGTTCACATTTTCATGCAAGTTCATGTGTAATCACATAAGTAGTCTACTTCGAAGTATGATGAGCCTACCGACTCATCAAATGATATAGTTACCGGTCGATTGGATCATATCGTATGGTTAGATCTACAAGACCAAAATCATATCATGTTCTTGACAATTTGTCCGACCACAGACCAAAGATTTTTTATTTTTCATTGTTTTTTACTTTTCTTAAAATATTTTGTACATGTGTTTAAAAAACTTATTGGATTACAGAATGAACACTATTTTTGTTGTTTTTGTCAAATTTTTAATGTTTTTGGTTTATCTTCTACATTGCAGGCATGGCAGACAGACACAAACACATAAAATAAACAAGAAAAATCTCTTTGGTCTTTTCTAGATAAGTTAGACACAAGACAACCACAAAAAAGGTGTTTAAGTCAAATCAAGGTCAAATAAAGCAGGAAAGTGATTCAAGAAGTCAAAAGAGCAAATATTTTTTAATTTTGTAAGAAGAACTATGTACAAAAAATAAAGTTAAATACTTTTGTAACTTTTCATGACGATTAAATATAAACATGCATAAAAAGAAACATAGAAAACACATCTAAGTAACTAAACCTATGGAGTCAAGACACTAACATACTAGGGAATGGAGAAATCTTAGTCATAGTTAATCATGCCTATAGCACTAACGAGAAAGTTGAACCTAGACATATCAAATGGCTTAGTGAAAAGGTCTACTAACTGATCGTCTGAACTAACATGGACTAAGGTAACTGGCTTCTTCTCGGCATAATCCCTAATGAAATGGTATCTAATCTCAATATGCCTAGTCTTATAATGCTGAATACGATTTTTAACAATTGAAACAACAGCAGTATTATATATATGAATAAGGGTACCCATGAAGTTCAAACTGTAATCCAGTAATTGATTCTGAATCCAAAGTACTTGAGAGCAGCAGGAGGTAGTAGCAATGTACTCCGTTTCAGCCATTGAGACTGACACTGTAAAACCACTGTACGATCTTACTACTGCATGATTCTAGAAACGGATAAGCAACAAGAAGTAAATAAAGCTTCGCTTTATTGATTCACAAAGAGAGTACACTTGTAGAGAGAGAAACACCTTAAGAACACATAGTTAAGAGATAGAGAAATGACAGAACTAACTTCATGCTCTCTCTAACACGAACTATTTATAGTAGACACATGCTAGCTGGCGGACCACCAGCGTACCATTTGGTACGCCCGTACCAAAAGACCTGCGTACCATTTGGTCCGACCACCTCAGCATGAAACCACTATAACTCACACAGACGCTCTAGATTAGATACAATACACGAGACACACGTTAGCATAGGAATATGCTCTGACAAACTCCCCCTTAACGTGTAGTGTATCTAGCTATCTATCTATCTAACAACACTTCAGTCTTCAACCTTTAGCATTGCTGCATCCGATCTTCAACTTGAAATCTTGCAAGAAATAGAGCTTGCATGGCTGGATCAATCTTATACAATCTTTGAACTTCAAGATCCACTTGTGAAAGATATAACAAACTCCCTCTTTCACCATGCTTGAGACTTTTCACACAGGTAACCTGCAATTTTAGAAGACGAAAACGCGGCTTTCCTTTTCTTTTTGAAAATTAATTTAATCTTGGCCCAAAACTTCTCTTCGAGAATCCAAGATATAAATTTGAATTTTGAATTTTGTATCATTGTATCGATCGGTCGAAAACAAATAAGAAACACAATATTTTTGGCTTTTTGAAACTTTATATTAAAACACAAAGAAAATCTTTTTGATTTTTCTAAGATTATGCTAAAACACACCTAAAATCTTAATGGATTTTTCATGATATGAAACATAAATGCAATACAGAAATGAAATACTGAATCACATACTATTTTTGTATTTTGCGAGAAAGATCACAACTTGGGATCATATTGGTCATGACATGCTGAACTACACTTCAATTTCAATCACTTCAGCACATAAGTCATGTCGATTACTGGTATAATTTTTCCATCTTAAACTCAGGCACAATCATACTCATAACATCTGGATATGTTATTGAATTGATTAGATTCGCATTGACCAGTGTACCCCAAACTATCAGACATACTCAGATATGTATTTGCTTATCACACTTTGTGATTTCATTCGTGATTTGATCACATAATGATTGTATTCATGAATCAGTCAACTGTGTTCCATGCAAAAAGAAATAAGAACGTTAAATCGTCTACCTTAAGGTCGATCTTTCGATACGCAGATAAGGCCTCGGATTTAACAAAATAAGAAAATAAAACAAGTTGAAATTGTATATCCCAACAACAATCAGGTCGGTACTCCCGTACACGCAGAGAAAGTCCGATGAGTTATACGAAACACCAAAGAAAATAAAGCATAATGTCAAACGAACAACAATCAGGTCGATCTTTCGATACGCAAAGAAAGTCCGATCGTTTGACAAAATAAAGAAAATCAAACAAGTTTAAATCTTTGCAAAATGAACACATGTATACACAGTGACTTCTCATTTTCTTTTTCACATATCTTTTTCTTGATATATCATGAGATACGCATCAAGATGTTGTCCACTTGGTCAAACATTAGTATTTAATGTGTTTATCACATCTGAAAACTTTCTGATTGAATGTCGAGCCTACCAAGCACATCGAACAATGATCTTATGGCTTTTTCATCTAGTTTATCCACGAGTCAGACACGTAAGCCAATGTACCATCATTTCCCAATTATGTCGGATACAATTTCTCATTTTTTAATGTTTTTGAATTTTTCCCTTTTTCAATGTTTTTGTATTGTTCCATTTTCTCCCCCTTAAAATGAAACTCTATTTTTGGATTTTCATTTTAACAAAAACAAAAACAGAAAGACACTATTTTTGGTTTTTCAATTTTCTCCCCCTAAACTACAAACAAAATGCATTATAGAAATAAAATTGACCAATCGATACTGATACCTTTGCAGTTTAAGCTTTCAAAAAAAACAAAAAACTTTTAGTCTTGAAATATGAAACATTCAATTTAAGTTAAGCAGGAAACGCCACTATCAGCAACTGCTTCCACAATCACCAACAGGTCTTCTTGAAGTAACCTGCACTCTGGTTTAAATGATTAGTATTCAAACGACCCGAAGCACACAACTTCTGGTCGACCAGTGTCTTCCGTAAAATCATTTACAGCCTTGGTGACCAACTTAGGTCGCCACTGCATATTTTCTTTTTCATTTTTAACTAAGTCATCATCACGTGATGAACCACCAACACTCGAATCAAATTTGAAAAATTGTGTCGTTTTAGATTTTGACTTGAATGATGGTGACTCAGTAAAAATTCTGCCTGATTCATCGATAAATGTGGCAGATTTGTTTGAAAACGATCTTTGTACAGTTTCAGGACAATCCTGTGCCATGTGTCCCTTTCGGCAACATTGATAGCAAAAACGATATGATCGTTTAGAATGTCGTTTGCCCTGAACTGGATGACATCTATCATCAGATTCATAACTATCAGAAATATCATCGAAAACTTGAAATCGGTTAGAATGTACCCATTTTGATGTAGGACTTCGAGGTGTGGAATTTGATCCAGATGATGAAGAATCTTTAACATGTTGAGCATCTCTAGAAGAATTTGCAGACGAAGTCTCCTTCTGGATCTTTCCTCTGAATCCTTTTTCCGTTGTAGACATAAACACTTGAGCCAAATGATAGATTTGTTCCAAGCTTGTGTCCTTCTTTTCTTTTGGAGCTGTCTTGGGCATATTCTTTTTGACACTCTTTTCAAACTTCTTCCCCTCACTTCCTAAACCTGACTGTTTGTAACCTGGAAGCTTTGATAAATCAATCGAAGAACTCGAAGGAACTGCTTTAGCAGCTTGATTGAAAGAAGCTTTAATATCCTTCAACTTGTTAGCTTTAACCAACTTAGCAGCAGCTGATTCTTCACTCACTTCCTTCTCATTTTTCTCAATATGTTTGTCGGTAGAAACAACACTCGTATCTGCCACAAACCCACCAGAAAAAAACTTTAATGTAGATACACCAACCACATTTTTCACTTTCTCCTCCTTCTTCTTTGACAGTTTCTGTTCTGATTTATCACCCACAAATTCAGAATAATCTCCATTTACATCAGAAGACTGAATCTCATCTAAAGCATCAGAAGAAATAACTGGATGTGGAATTTGATTATACTCTTCGGTTCCAAAAACTTTCTTGAAATTTTCATCTTTGCACAAGTAGCTTGTGAAAGAATGTGAATTCTTCAAATTGTTCAATTGTCGTTTCAAATTCAAAACTTCAACATTTAAATCAGATATTTTCTTTTGAGCTTCACCCAATGCTTTTTCTGATTCAAACAATTGCTCCGAAGCTCTATTTGACAAAAATTTCTCTTGCCTCATCTGATCATGGGCATCATATACCTCTTGAGTAATCTTTTTCACCCTTTCCTCATGAATCCCAATATTTCTTTTCAACAACTTGTTGTCATGTGTCAAAGTTGTGACTTTATCAAGTAATGTTGAATGTTCCATTTGACGATCATTTTCCTTAGCAGTAACATCATCAAACTCGTTCTTGAGATCATCATATGCTTTCTTCAGTGATTCTACTCTTGCAGTTGATTTATTAAACAAATTATCAAAATTACCAATCGCATCTTTTGCCTCACTCTACCATTTCTCAACACTTTTAACCAACTCTTCATTCTTAGTTTGCAACGTCAAAATTTGGTCTTTTTCTGAATTAACCATCTCATCCAATTGTGTTTGAAGCTTAACAAACTCTTCCATCAACTCCTTCTTTTCTTTTTCCAACATTGCATTAGTTTTGACAAACTCATCAAAAACCTCACACTTCCTTTTGTAATCTTCCATCGCTTCTTCTTTCGTCTCATGTTCAACAACCAACCTTTCCTTCTCAGAAATTAATTCGCAAATCTTTCTGTCTTTTTCAATAATCAAAACTTCTTTCTCAGAACTCAATTCTTGAATCTTTCTTTCTTTTTGGGCACAAAATTCACATGTTGACTCATATCCACTAACTTCAGAATCACATGTTTCAGATGTAGTTGTCTCAGATGCATATTCACTCAAGTCAACCTCAATACATGCTAAAAATGCAGATTCATCTGGACAATCTTTAGCCCAGTCATAATCTTCATTAGTTTGAGATATCATAGCTTTAACTTCTTTATTGTGATCCTGCTTATCCGAAGTACTTGGTTTAGAAGAAGATAGCTTGCATTCTCGAGCAAAATGTCACAAACTAGAACATTTGAAACATTTTAGTTTAGACTTGTCTAAACCCAGTTTGGTGCCTCTAAATTCACGCATGATAGAATCCTTTCCATGTTTTCCTATAAACCGTCTTCCTCTTTCAGCAATCATAGCCAACTGCCAATCCAAATCTAATTTATTTAGCTAATCCTCATCCATCTGTTTTAGATCGTCTGGAACCAAACCAGAATTACCAATTTGACTAAATATGGAACCAGATGAAGATGATACAAAAGCACTCAACAAAGCAGCTAGATCGTCGGTTGCTTGATTAGAAGTAAACTTGCTTGATGATTTATCAGGAATAGTAAAACTGCAGCCTGAAGAATAACCATTATTTTCTGAAAAGCTGTTACCGGTGGATTACTGCTTGAGACAGAATGTGACTTTGCTTTAGCATGCATGGTAGCAGAATTTGCTCCAAAATATACTTCAGGATTTTGAACAGACGGAGTTGCTGACTTTTTCACAAGCAGTTCCATTTCACAAGCTTGTAATTTACTTATCAATTGATTAAATGACCAATTTGAGTAGTTTGGATCATTAGTCAACATCATAACCAAATTCTCCCATTTTTCGGGTAGAGCTTCTAGAAACTTTTCTGTCAATTCATCACTTTCTTTCTTGACACCTACAACTTCAAGTTCATTGATCAAATGTGAAAACCTTGCAATCAAATCTTTGATATTCTCATTGTCACAATGTCCAAAATTATCAAATTCTTTCTTTAAAACTTTCTTTCGAGTCTTCTTGTATTGCTCATTACCCTCACATCTTTCAGCAATAGCATCCCACAATTCTTTACAAGTTGTGTAATTCTTAAACTGATGCATCAAGTCCTTAGGTAGAGCCATTGTAAGAAAGCTATATGTTTTCTTTTCTCGGGCACAAAACTTCTTTTCGTCAGCATCAAAATCACTTATCATCTTTGGCTTTCTCGGGCTTATCATCGGATACTCATATTCTTTTTCAATCGGAATCCAAGAATCAACATCTTGAGAATAATTGTATGACTCAAAACATTTCTTCCAATTGTGATAATCTTCCAATTGTAACAACTTAGGAACCTTTCTGAGATGTTCCTATCTCATTATCATAGTTCATCATAGCTTGTATCGAAGTTTGAGCAGCTGAAAATGCGTGAAAATCACTCATCTTGAAATTAAAAATTTACCGTTAAAACTTCGAACTCAAAAACGAAGGTCTTCCAAGCAGATTTTGGGGGTCAAAATGGGGTGTATAGAATGTTAGGTTAGTAAAAGTCTAGATCTCGGAAAGATGAACGTTTTGACTGGTATTGGGTTCCGTAACTCCAAACGGTTTGCAAGTTACGTCAGTTTTAGTGAAGATATGTTTTCTGCCAGCGGACCAATCAATTCTCAGCGGACCATAAGAATTCAGCGTACCAATCTCCGTACCAGATCAAATCAGCGGACCAAAATATGCTCAGCGGACCAAATGAACTAGTGGATCAGATTACCTCAGCGGACCAAATTAGATACGGCGGACCAAATGGTACGGCGGACCAGAAAATAACCGCCACGAACCAACTTTGAAGATTGCCTACCGGACCAGTTTCAGCGGACCAGAATACGGATGAAGATTGCCGTGCGGACCACCGACGGACCAAGTGCGGACCAACTGTTCTTCGAGCGGACCAACACAGTTCGAAACTGATTCGACTGATTTTCGCTAATTTCGACGTTTTGGAGCTGGAATTTGATTCAGTAAGGTGCGAAATCACTCCAGGAACACTCAGAAATCATTTTCCACCGTTAAAACACTCGGAATTGTGGAAATTTGATGAAAAACGAAGAAAAACCCAAACTTTCTCACTCTAGACTTCAAAAATTTACCAAAATCACAGCAGTAGAGCAATCAATAGCTCTGATACCACTTGTAAAACCACTGTACGATCTTACTACTGCATGATTCTATAAACAGATAAGCAACAAGAAGTAAATAAAGCTTCGTTTTATTGATTCACAAAGAGAGTACACTTGTAGAGAGAGAAACACCTTAAGAACACATAGTTAAGAGACAGAGAAATGACAGAACTAACTTCATGCTCTCTCTAACACGAACTATTTATAGTAGACACATGCTAGCTGGCGGACCACCAGCGTACCATTTGGTACGCCCGTACCAAAAGACCTGCGTACCATTTGGTCCGGCCACCTCAGCATGAAGCCACTATAACTCACACATACGCTCTAGATTAGATACAATACACGAGACACACGTTAGCATAGGAATATGCTCTAACAGACACTGTGGTCTTCTTCTTGCATTGCCATGAAACCAAGCGGTTACCCCAGAACTGAGCACCTCCCTTCATAGACTTACGATTGAGTTCATAAACGACATATTCACTGTCAGAGAAGGCTCAAAGATCAAAGAGTGGGCCTTTACGATACCAAAGTCCTCTGTTCGGATTTGACCTCAAGTATCGGAAAATCCTTTTTACGGCCATCATGTGAGATTCTTTCGGCTTGCTCGGGAATCTTGAACACGGACATACTCCAAACATGATATCGGGATAACTTGCTGTCAGATACATGAGAGAACCAATCATGGACCTATAGAGATGCTCATCTACACAAATACCTTCCAGGTCCCGATTAAGCTTGTGACGAGTAACCACGGGTGTAGAAAAACATTTAGAATCATGGAAACCAAATTTCTTTAGGATCTGTTTCACATACTTCCCTTGGCTGATTAAATACATTTTGGCATCTGTTTCACTTGAATTCCAAGAAAGAATGTGAGTTCACCCATTGCGCCATCTCAAACTTCTTCTTCATCAATTCCTCAAAGACATGACATAGGGCAACATTGGTTGAACCAAAAATGATGTCGTCGACATATACTTGCACTAATAGCATATCTTCACTAACATGACGAATGAAGAGAGCCTGGTCAATCACAATCCTTTAGTACCTATTTGACAGCAGATAAGTAGATAACGTCTCGTACCACTTCCTCGGTGCTTGGTGTAGACCTTAAAGGGCCTTGTCCAGCTTGTAACACTTCTTCGGAAAAAACTTGTTAACAAACCCCGGATGTTGTTGCACATACACGTCTTCGTCTAGCTCACCGTATAGAAACACAGTCTTTACATCAAGTTGGTAAACTATGATATTCAATGACGCGACATATTCCAGAATGATCCATATGACATCCAAACGAGCGACATGCGTGTAGACATCTTCATAATCTATGCCATCAATTTGCATGTACCCTTTCACTACCAAATGAGCTTTATTTCTAATAATAATGCCTCGGTCGTCTCTCTTGTTTTTGAATATCCATTTGACAGGTATATGCTCTACACCTTCTGAAGGATCGACCAAGTGCCAAATATTGAGCAATTTAAGCTGGAGTAAGGGGTTGTTTGGTAGGATCTGCATTATTAAGTGCTGAATCAGTAAGAGATGTGATTGTATAAGAGGTTCTGAATCAGTTAGTGTTGAACTAGTAAGTGTTGTTTGGTTGGACCTCGAGGTCTGATTGTATAAGAGGTTCTGAATCAGTTAGTGCTGAACGAGTAAGTTTTGTTTGGTTGGACCTCTGAATGACTGTGCAGAATGACTATTTTACCCTGAAACTATTTATTGCAAATAGAATGTAATATAACACTACAAGAAAATATAATATACAGTATAACATAATAGATAACCTTGAATCGTAATTAAACAAATGTCAAATTTTAAAATAACAACATAATCAAAATAAAATTGTTAATTACAATTATAAGAAGTAACGAAATGTCCTAATCATCTATACGATCGACCAAAGCACGTCCATCTTACAAAGTTCCTTAAGTTATTTGTTCCTTTAAAATGGAATAAACTGTTAATCTCCGGGAACATACGCATGTGTCAAATCAACGATCAAGCATTCTTGGACCCCTGTGAACCTCCACTGGTTGATATTGTGTACAACAAACAAATCACATTTCTTGTTTTCAGTTTACTCAACAGCAATCCTTGCACATCCAAAACATTACTAAGGGTGGGGGGTATGCCTAAGGCATGAGTTAGGCATCAAATTCTACCAATGACGTGATGCCAACAAGAGAGAGAAGATTGATGTAGAATTGATGATTTGGTAGGGGGTATGCTTGATTTAGGCATGGATTAAAACAATTTTTTTTTCATTTTTTTAAACTAAAACAAATAAAATTAAACTAAAACATTTAATATAAAATAAAAACATAACAATTCATTAGATTAAAAAAAAACTTACAAAGTCCTAAAAAGAACAAAAATTACCAAATTCCTAAAAAAACCAACATTAGTCTTAAATTTTTTTTAAAAAAAAATACAAATCTAGGGTGGTGGAGGATTTGCATTCAACTATTCTTCAGTTAGCACGACTTCCAAGTTGTTGGCGATATGCTCAGTGATGTCGAATCGTAGCTGGAAGTGTGTCTCGCTGTCGCGTATCTCCATATAAACATTCTAAGTGTTGGTCGGCGGGACTGGAGGATCGCGATTATGTACCGGTGAAATAGTCGCGCCCTCGTCTTTCAGTGTCATGTTGTGAAGTATCATGCAAGCGTACTTGATATTCTCCATCAAAGTTGTGTCTGTTGGCCGTGCTTTTCGATCTACTATCGCCCACTTAGCTTTCAACCTCCGAAACGCTCTTTCGACGTCTTTTCTTGCACCCTCTTCCACCTTCTTTATTTTCTTCTCCTTGATTGTGTATGGATGTGTATACGGTTTTACAAAAGTATACCATGTGGGATATATACCATCGGCTAGGTAGTAGCCCCGTTTGTATTCCCGACCATTAACAATAAAAGGAGCTTTCGGAGCAATACCTTTCAACTCGTCTATGAATAATGTTGACTGATTTAGCACATTTGTGTCATTGTTTGAACCTGCGACACTAACGAAAGCATGCCAAAACCATATTTCTTGGGACGCAACTGCCTCGAGTATTACCGTAGGTTTTGGATGATCACCGCGATGATACTATCCTCTATATTTTGTTGGGCAGCTTCTCCATTCCCAATGCAAGATACGATTACACAATCTTTTAGACATTCGAAATCTATCATTAAAAATACCTTCGTGGAAACGTGGCTTGTCGGCAAAATATAGCTCAATCAAACGATTATGGCTTGCTCTACGATCTCGATAAATACTCGTCCTTGTGCTCTTCTGTCGATATTCTTCGTCTAAAACATCACGATAACATAGATTTATGAAACTCATCGCGTCATTGTCCGAATCGCTCGAACTACTAGACGAAGCCATAAGCTCGGGTGGGATTTTATACCGTGGGCGAGGGCGAATCATGTTTTTTGAGATAAAGAAACTAGAGGTTTTTTTTGTTGGAGAAAAGGTGTATAAAATTGGTTGGTTTTGGAGGGATTTATATGTGGAGGAATTGATTAAAAAAAAGGGTTCAAACGGTCAAAAACATGACCGTTGAACGGTCAGTTTTTCTCGGCCTGCCTCGGCGAAAAAATGCCGCAAATCTAGACCCTACATGCCGATGCCGAGAGAAATGTGGGGGTGGGTATACATGCCGAGTTCGGCATGGTTGGTGCCGCATGTATGCCGAGGGTGGCGGCATGTATACCGCCCACCCTAATAGTAGAACTTTATTAATCAAATATGAAGAAAATTAGTGATGAATACAAACAATATAAGGATGCAACAAACAAATCGATTTCTAACATGAAATCCAAATAACAAATTAACATGGAATCCAAGGTAGTTCATACCACAATCATCAAGTATATGGACATCATCTCCTGCATTTTTGTACATAACAAACAAATACATCCTATAGCCCACCATGGCTGGACCCAAAAGACTCAATAAAAAGTTGAGCAACTTCAACAGGCATTCCAAAAGCCATCTTTGTACTATTTACATTGAGGTAGCTCCAACCACACATGTTATGGAAGAAAGAATATGTAATGAAATCCAATTGGTCCTCTTGAAATTCAATTGTTCCTCTTGAAATTCATGTATTTTCTATTAAACAGAGGGTGGCAATAACCTTGTTCGAATTCTTGAACTAACAACATCTTAAACAAGAAATTAAGCAAAATTAACACCAGATATTCTCCACACCCAAACTATCTACATATAAAATTGAAAAGAAATCGGGAAATTTGAAGCTGTGGAGATGGAGAAGAGAAAAAGGAATATCATACCTTAAGCGAGGGAGCCGCAGCGAGTGGATGGGTGGAGGGATCCGGCGACCGGACTGTTGGTCGGAGACCGGAGATTATTGGCGGCGCAGAGCAATTTCGCTGAAGGTTGGAGGACGGAGGATGTAGGCGCCGTTTGGGAACGAGGGGGAGGGTTTTGGATTGGTGCTGAGAAGAGAGAAGATAGGGAGTGTAGAAAAGGAAAGATGTGTTTTTTTTTCTCCTTAATGAATCAGATACCATGCTATCACTTACCGAATAAGATCCCATTCAGAGGCTTTTTTTTCATTCAGATGTGTCACCAAACACCTTTAACATCTGACTGATTCATATGTGATCTCATTCAGAGGTTATTAAGGGACAAACAAACAGCCCCTAACTCTGTTTGCATAGCCTCAATCTAGTTTTCATCCAATAGGGATGCAGCAACCGTAGGAGGCTCTTCTTGTGAAATGAAGCATGAGAACAAGCATGTATGCAAATCCTTTGATTGACTCTGCGTGAATCGTTTATCAACGGGACCGATAATCTGACTCGTAGAAGGAATCTTATGAATTCGAGTCTCTTCAAAAGCAGGTGCTGGAATAGACGAGTCCAGATTTCCGATCTGAAGATCATCGCCAGGGGTCTCTCCCGTATCAATCTCTGTAACATTGTCTGAATCCGATTCATGCGTTACAACGTCAATTTCAGCAATGTTGTCAGCTTCAGTTCTAGTCTGAACAGGTTTTGTTTCTACCATTACTGGTACAGGAATCTGAATGGTGTTCACTGATTTCCAAATAATAAGTCCGGAGGATCGACCGAATAGATAGTATCTAGGATCCACGAAGTGATTGGAGCAAATACATCAATAGGAGGATTAACTACTTCAATGCCTTGTTCAGCTTGAGTAGATGAAGTACCTGCAACATTATATTCAAATACATTAAAAGTAGAAGAAAAAGACTCAAGGTCGTACATGTTGTCAAGAGCAGGATCTCTAGTGTTCTGAGTGTGTTCGTTAAACGTAACGTTGCACGACTCAAGAATGACTTGAGTTCTTCTGTTAAAACTCGATAGGCCTCTGAGGTCATCAAATATCCAACAAAATAGTCGTCATCCACCCGAGGGGCAAACTTAGCTAACTATTCTGACTGTATTAAGATAGTACAAGCGCATCCGAAAGGTTTTAAGCGATTTAAGTGCGGTTTTTCTTTTGAAAATACTTCGAATGGCATCTTGTTCGCATGTTTAACCAAGAATGTTCTGTTTAGAAAGTAGCAGGCTGTACTCACAGCTTTTTCCTAAAAGCACAATTTTAGATTGGAGTCAGCAAGCATATTCCTCGCATACTAGATGATAGTTCTATTCATCCATTCAGCTACTCCGTCTTGTTGCAGTGTGTACGGTGAACTGAACTGTCGAGTAATGCCTTTCTCATTGCAAAACGCATCAAATGTCTGATTCTTGAATTCAGACCCATTATCTAATCTAATTATCCTAACCCGGTCTCTGCATATGTTTTCGATCTGAATGACAAAGTCCTTCAGAGTCTCAGTTGTCCTAGACTTCTCCTTCAGGAAGAACACCCACGAGTATCTTGAGTAATCATCTGTGATAACCAGGAAATATGAATTTTCCCCTAAACTCTTGATGCTCACAGACCCAAAAAGGTCGAGATGGAGTTGCTGAAGTATCATTGTCGTTCTACCCAGTGGCTTGTGCTTGTGGGACATCTTGTGTTATTTTCCCATCAAACATGCAACATAGTTATCGATATGGATGAATCCCTTCTCCGGCACACCAACAACGTGTTTCCCCCTAACAAGGCGGTTCATTTTCCGAAAGTTGACATGCCCCATTCGCTTATGCCATAAAGTAGAATCATTTTCCTATGCCTTTGCCAAGAAGCAAGCTACAGAACCAGTCGGCCTTGTAGAAGACATATCCAAGTAGAGTCATCAACCGTACCAAATTGGTATGGGTGTACCAGTGAGTCAAGCGTACCATTGACCATACCAATTTCGGTCAAACGTACCATTTTGGTACGGGCGTACCAACTGGTACGGCGGTAGAACAAAAGTCGAATGGACTTTGCGATTCTTTGCTCAATCAAGACATGTTAAGAAAAATCGGTTACTGAGGGTTTCTTGTATGTCAAAAACCGATCCTAAAGACACAAACACATCAAGTTAACATGCCCTAAAACCCCTTTAACCAAAGATCGTAAAAAATTTTGAAAACATGAGCCTTTAATCATCAAAAATCAAGCAAATGACTGAACTAAACACAGAATCATAACCATGAGCGTATGCGGAATTCAATTTTGAACCTGTAGCAACAAAAATTACGAGCAAAGGTTAAGTATCACAAGAGATCGATGGAAAACAGTAAGCAAAGGTTAGGCTTTTCTAAGAGAGAATTTGCAGTGGTACGGTGATTATGTTCAACCGTACCAACTTCATCCTTTTATAAGGTCAATGGTGCGGCCCGGCGTACCAATTGGTACAGGCGTACCATTGAGATATTTCATTTTAACCCAAAAACTTTATGTTTTGACAATTTTCACCCCAAAATTCATATATATATATTTTTTTCAATATTACTCAATTTGATGTTGATAACAGATTCAAGCTTCGATTATTGTTCAGAACACAAAAATATTGCCATTTTTCGTATTCAGTTGATCTAAAATAATACAAAAACAAAATATTTTTGTATTTTATCAAATATATCAATTTGTCCCGATCTAGTGATTTGTACACCGAAATTAGATCGAAAGTTCACTGAAAACAAACGAAACGAAGAACACGAATAGCCTAAATAAAACTCGGTTTATAGCACGAATTGATCACGATTACAATCAATGATTAACTCAATAAACTCTCTGTAATCTAAGTAACAAGATCAAAAACTCTCCCTATAGAATCAACTCAGAGAAAAGTAACTGGGGGTTTTGGTTCGTTCTTCTATTGTTCTCCTCTGTTCTTCTTCAATCCATATATATAGAGGTCATGGTCCACTGGACCTTCAAGTCATGGTACACAGGCAGGGATCAAGATCAGATATATGAATCTCAAATGTGAGATTCATATATTATTCACATATGACTATTCAAATCCCCTCAACTATACACTACGTCAAAAAGTGGCTTTGGCCACGGTTTTTTTGATAACGCATAGCCACTGTTTTGAAAAAAGCGTGGCCAAAGGTAAGAAATTTTCGTTTTAGCCACACATATTTTGTACCCGTGGCCAAATATATAGCCTTTGGACCCTTTTAGCCACGTATTTTTTTGTTTATGTGACAACAACAATAAGGTGCAGTGGCTTTAGCCACTGTTTTACAAAAACATGTGGCACTTATTTGTCACACTTAAAAAAGAGTGGCGAAATGCACCAAACGGCCACGGAATTTTTATGATTTTTTATTCGTGTGACCAAAAAGGAATGTATGGCCACGCTTAAATAATGTTGTGTGACGGAAGAGTAGATTTTATTACTTAGTAAATTAAAACAAAACAAAACTATTTATGCGTGGCTAAATGTGAGCAATGGCCACGTTTTTACTTAGTTATGTGGCTAAAAGCTAGTACATATGGCCACTGTTATTAGGTTGTGTGACTAAATATTAGATGACTAATGGTCACGGTAGGTTGTGAGTGACAAAAATCTATTACCTATGGCCACATATATTAACCGTGACTAAATGGTAGGTTGTGAGTGACAAAAATTTATTTTATGGTCACGGTAAAATATTAAACGCGTGACGAAAAAGAGAAGATTTGTTTCCCTCTAAAACAACGCGCTTTTTTCAATTGTACCAATTAATTCGAGCGGGTTAAAATCTGCTACCCTATATATCATCATCATTGTTATTTTCCTTTTTACCGCCATCCCTTTCTTGATCTCAAATTCTCTACACCAATTCGTTTACACCAATTCTGGTATCAAATGGCCGATAATCAACGCTCCCTTAATTACTGGTATGTGAAGCATAACCGTATTTTTTTTTTTTGGTTTACAGTAACAGGAGAAGAAGATCCTTCAAGTCCCACAAATCTGTGATTAAACACAACGATGAGAACATCCTGAAGCAACTCCATGCGCAGAAGATTCCTGATTGTTTTGCCTACCATGTTGAGATAGCGAAATTATTTCGTGTCCTTGATACAAAATTCAATGAACCCGAAGAAGAAGATGAAGAAGATGAAGATGAAGATGAAGAAGATGATGAAGAAGATGAAGAAGCAGATGAAGCAGATGAAGAAGATGGAGAAGATGATGACGATGCAAGTTCAGGATACATATCCGAAGATTGCAGTGATCCGGATTATTAATTAGGGTTTAGTTTAATTATGAATAAATTAAGAACAATGTTTTATATGTTTATTTTTAGTTATGATATTAGTAGTTATAATTGAATATATGATGGTTATATATGTTTATCATGTTTGATTATCTTGTGATATGGCCACTCATATTAAACATTGGTTGCGTGACAAATTATGACAAATGGTCACGGTATATTAATTTTAGGTGGCTAAAAGTGTTGGACTCGGTCTGCCCAAGACACATACTAGATTGATGTGGCTAGTACGTTATGATCCAAGACGGGTCATACCCAATAACGAGCTAGACAAACACCCAATGGATATTTATTTAGATATGATCAATTAAATAAATGTCACTTATAGAAGATAACTAGAAATCGGTTTCTAATAAATCGAACTTGTGTGAAATCATATGGATGATTTATATTAGAGAAGTATGGCAACAATATTATTTAATTGGTTAAATAAATTGCTACATAAAACATATTTATATGTTACACCATGTTTGTACATGTAACATGTTACATGGGTCAAGTGAAGCATGACCAAATGAATGTGGACAAGGAAATGGACTAGATGCATGGGAGGGAACTTCAAAAGGTTTGAAAAGCTTTTTCCCCCCTCTCTCTCTCCTCTTGCACGTTCACCCACCTCCCATTAAGAGGGTGGTTGTGCTTTTTATTTAAACAAGGCATGCAACCTTGTTTAATGTACTAGTCATTCATTACTTGCTTCTCTAATACTCAAGTTCTCTCTCTCTCTCCTAAAAAGAAGGAACACCTTCTTGCTAATAAAAATCCGAAAATTGATCCAAGATCTTGTGGGTTTCGGATTCAACAAGAGAAGAAGGAAGAGTTAGTCTTCAAGAAATCCTAGCAACAAAAGGGTGCTTGTTGCTTGAAGCTCGTGGGTATCACTAACTTGAGGTCTCTTCTTCGAGGCTTTCCATTCGAGTTCATCATCCTTCTTCACGTATCTTGAGCTTGGAAGAAGGTAAATCTAAAACCCCCTATGGTTGTTTTAGTTTTGATAGTATGCATACATATTTGGATCCTCGGTTTGGGTTTTGATAAACAATGTTAAAAATCGGTTTTAACATTAACTAACAACATATATGATTTTGTTTTCCGATGCGTTTTACATTTTAAAGAGTTAAAATGACTTTGATATAGTTCTTAAAACCCAACAATGGTATCAGAGCCAGGTTATATGGATGCATGCTTCAAAGAGCTAGTTGGTTAGCTCCACAAAGCTCTTGGTTTTGGTTCCTCATACCACAAACCGAAAGTTTTGTTCATGGTTTCCCTTTGTCTTTCAAGATGCTTCACCAACATGCATGTGGTTATCTTGAAAGGTTCAAACATTTTATCATTTTGTTGTTTTTGTTGTTTGGACAACAAACCCAAGTTTTCGGTTTTGTGTTGGACCGAAAAAGGAAATGGGTTAAAAGGGAACCATTTGTACATATGGATGTATTTTTAGATATATGTTTGGTGCATAAAGCCTAGCCAAAAGACCTTGTGATTGTTTGTGGTGAATGTTTGTGCTTGTTGTAATTATTCAAAAGTTGTAATAATTTCAAGTTCCTCATTTTGGGCATGTAATCTATTTATTTCATTTGGTATGTAATGTAATAGATTAGGTGCATTTTGTTTTACTAGAAAAATGTATTAGGATCCATATTTTGTAAAAGGGAAGAATGCACAAGATGGAGGATCTTGGATGCCCAAAGGAGTCAAGCAAAACACAACCAAAGGAGGCCACTTGAAGCATTTGGATGCGGGGTCAAGTGGGAGTTCACCTATACATCACTTGTGTGATCTTGTCCCTTAGGAGAGACCTTGACACACACTTGTTTCGGCTAACAAGTGTTGTCAATAGTTGGCTATGGCTATGCAAAATGCTTGGTCAATCAGGCGCTCGTAGGTCGACCCAGCATTTTTTAGACCGAAGGGCATTTTCCTGTAACAAAAAATACCCTTATCTGTATGGAAAGCTGTCTTTTCTTCGTCGGCCTTAGCCATCTTGATTTGGTGGTAACCTTTGTATGCATCAAGGAAGCACTTGTAAGTGTATCCTGATAGGGCGTCTACCTTGGCATCAATAGCTGGTAAGGGGTAGCAATCCTTTGGGCATGCCTTGTTTAAGCTTGTGAAATCAACGCTCATTCTCAATGACCCATCAGACTTCTGGACCATCACAGGGTTGGCTACCCATGTGTGCCATTTTTGCTCTCTGAGTATACCCGCTTTAACCAACTTTGTTACTTCTTCACAAACGGCTTTGCTTTTATCTCTTCACATTCCCCGTTTACCTTGGACAACAGGTGGGTAGTTGGGGTCGACCTTTAGGTGGTGTTCAGCAATCTCCCTTAGAACTCCTGTCATGTCAGCCGGTGTCCATGCAAAGACATCCGGGTTGTTTCGGATCAAATTATATAGCTTTTCTTTGACTTGGTTGGTCAAGTCCGAGCCGATCGTTATTAGCTGGCCGAGGTAGTCATCGTTGACTGTCCACTTGTTGCGTGTTGCTTCTTCGGTGATGTCGGCTGTGAGGTAGCATTCGGCATGTGCTGACCGAATGGTAGCCACTCCTGACTCTGTTGGGAATTTCATCATGCCGTGCGCTGTGGACACTACACATCCAAATTGGTAGATTACTGGTCGGCCGAAAAGGATATTGTACCTAGACGGCATGTCGACCACGAGGAAAGTCATTCGCTCGGTTCTTGTGTGTAACCCATCGGATAATGTTACTAGTAGTGTGATCTCTCCCTTGGGGGGAACAGTGTACCCGCTGAAGCCGACCAGTGTGGTTTTTGAAGGCTGAATGCTTTCTTTGATGTTACTTGGCAGCTGTGAGAAGCAGGACCCGTACATTATGTCTGAGGCACTACCTCCATCAATGTATGTTCTGTGTATCTAGCTTCCTGCTACTTCTGTGGTGATGATCATTGGGCTGAGAGTTGGAATTGCCGTGTCAAGTGATGGGAAGGAGATGGGTTGGTTTGCCTATGTTTCCTTTCTCAGCCTTGGCTTCTTCTGCCTGGAGTTGTGTGTCATGAAGATGACTTGTTGATCATTCTTCTTTTCTTTCTTTTGCTTTTGCTCCTTTATCTCTTTCACCAAATGAGCTAGCTGACCTGTCTTTACAACGTTGGTAATTTCTTTCTTGATTTGGTGGCATTCATCCGTGTCGTGGCCCCGATCAAGGTGGAAATCGCAGTATTTTCCCATATTCCTATTAATTGTATTGTTTCCCATTGTCCGGGGTTTGTTGAATTGTCGACTGGCATCTTCTGTCTGTAATATTTCTTTTAGAGTCCTTGTGAGACTTGGTAAGTCATACTTCTTTTCTTTGTGACTTGAGGAGTTTGAGCGATCATATGGGGCAAAGCCCGACTGCTTGCGGTCATCTCGGCCTCCCCTCTCCGGGCCCGACTGCCAAGGTCGGCGGTTGTCTCTTTGGTGGGGCGGTCGGTCGTGTGACCTGGTGTGACCGGAGGATGACTTATCTCGGAGTTGTGCCGCCTCTTCTCCTTTGATGAATGCTTCAGCTCGGCCAAAGGCTTCTTGCATTGTATTGGGTACGCGGGCACTCATTTCTTTTATCAGCTGCCGTGCAGGCATACCATGGATAAAGCCGGATATCTTTTGTCTTTCGTCCGCGTGACCGATGGTCAGCGACTCCTTTTTGTATCTCTCCATGAAGGCTCTCTGAGATTCTTGTTCACCCTATCGGATGTTATGCAACTCAATCGGGTCTTTAGTGCACTTTTGTTGTTGGCCAAAGTGTTGAGAGAACAATTGTTTAAGTTGGACATAGCTGTCTATGGACTTGTCGGGCAGAGCATTGAACCATAGCTGAGCAGGTCCAGATAAGGTTTGGACAAACATTTTACACCATACTGCGAGTGGCCATTGTTCAATTCGGGCGGCCGACTTGAATGCATGCAAGTGGTCTTCCAGATCAGAGCTTCCATCGTATGTTTTGACAGTGGAAGGGAGTTTTGTCTTCGGTGGGCATTCAAAGTTTTCGATTCAGGCGATGAACTTACTTTCCTCTTCCGGTATGTATGGTAGCGACAGGTCATCGGCCTCTGGATCTTTGATTTCGATCACTGGCATCGCTTGGGGTGGTGTGACTGGAGTTGCATTTGTTCCCGCTGATCCAGGTGGCCTTTGTGAGAAGAAGTTTGGTGGTGGCATACCATACGGTGGGTAGAATGGCATTTGATAGCATGCTTGGCCATATGGGCCCATGTATGGTAGTGGATAAAATGGTGGTGCCTAGTAGCGTGAGAAGTTTGGCCGGGATTGGCCAACGCTAGTTGTGTTCCCTGAGAGTGTCGTGTTAGAAAGCCCCGAACTTACTTGAGTCGGCCTTGAGGTGTCTCCTGATGAGGGCAGGATATTTTCAACTGTCATCGTGGTGCTGTCTGTTTGGATTGCTGTTGGACCTCTGCCCGTTCCTGTGTCTCCCAACAGTGGCATTGGGCCCAAGCTTGGGCCTTCGTCCTCGTATGACAGCTGAATGCAGGCCCCTTTCAACTTCTCTGCTGCAACGTACTCTCTCATTACTTGTCTCAGGGGCAGGAAGTTTCTGCTCACCATTTCGGAGGCTGTTTGTCGCCGGGGGTGGAGAAATCATCAGTGGTGTCCCCCAGATGATTGGCTGAGTCGTCAGTCATTGCTGTTGTTGAAAGTACCGTGCGGATGATGCCAATGTATAATTGGGCTACCCAAGGTGACTGGATAGGGGTTAGCCTAGGACGAGTCACCTAGGCAGTCAGACTACAGGTGGTCGAACCCAAGTCTCCAAGCTAGCGATCGGAAGTCTCCTGGCTAGTAGTCGGCTCGGCTTCCTCTTGATTCAACTAAGGCCTGCATAACAGAAAGCGGCGTTGTTCTTGGGGGGCAGGACAGGGTGTCCTGCGACCAAGCTCGGGCATGAGAGTAAGTTGTAACACACATGTTCCATTTGATGCCAAAACATAACAGTTATTAACGTTCAAGTTGGTCCCAGAAAGTTTTAGTTCAAAATACATAGTTATCAACCATATTCCCAACACTTGGGCTTCTTTTTTTCTTTTTTTTTTTACAAAATATACCCTTAGGTAGTAATTGACATCCATAAGTTGTTGAACAACATTTACAACATTTACAAGCATACTTCAAGCTTTCCTTCTTACCTGCAATTCACTCACTTTCAATAGTGAGTTTCTATTGCATAAACATGTATAAACAAGATTAACAATGATAAATAACAATTAAGTTCAGAAAAGGGTTCCTAGGCATATCGCCTAGATCTCCATTATTTCCAAGTGTACGCCTGGAATTTTAGGCGTATCGCCTCCTATTTGTCTTGCTCCAAGCGATACGCTTGGAGCCACATTTCCAGGGATTTGGCTGAATTTGCCCAGTTTTATACTTAGAATATTTTGACAATTTTTCAGAACTTTAGCCAATATCATCCAAGTTCGTAGAGAACTTCTCCCAGCCATTCCAGACCTTCAAAACACTATTTCAAGCATGTTTATGAGGAAAAATACATACCTTAGTCATGGTTACAATACAATAACCAACCCCGGGTCCACCCGACCCGTTTGACCCGTTAAGGGATTTCTTGTGACAACCATCAAAGGTTGTCATTCAGAATTTGCCCAACACTTGAAATCTACATCTATGAACATAATACAAGCAATATGGCCATTTAATATTGGTGTGCAAACTAACAATTAGTTCCACACTTCCGTTATGAGTTTAGCATTGCGCATTACCGATACACTAAGTTTTGACATAGTTCATATAATTTCACTCTACTTAACATTAGTTCACTAAATCATTTTAGTTGATGTCCAAATGATCCTTGTACCAATCTTTGACCCGTTGATACGGGTCCTTGCCTTTGGTTTACCCCAAATGCCTACCTTGACCACATATAAGCCTTGGAATCTATGGTTCTATAACCATTTATGATTCATTTTCTCTAGTTACTTGGCATAGACTCTATAATCCCATTTCCGCCATTGTAACTTTCTTTTGTTAATTGATTTATCCGAATCTTTTCTAAGGTCAAGTTTGTCATTGGAGAACCTCTTGGCCTTGGGCTTCACGGTTCCTAGAACCATTCGTCACCCATTTACACACTTCATAGTTTATTCTTTTTAAATTGTAAATACACATTTACTTAACTACTTCATGTAACATAAATAATGTTACACATTCATTTGGTTCCTGCAAGCCATTATTAATCAATTACTCATTTAACCATTATTATGGTCTCTATGAATCAATTAGTAAATTTTATTCTTTGACTCATTACTATGAATCCTTCAGAATTGTTCGACCCGTTTAACCCATTAGCATGAATCCTACGATTCATCTACCGCTAATGACATACATCCTATAGCCATGGTTCCTATGAACCATTTAATTATGCATTGTTCTTTGACTCGTTACCTTCTTAGAGCTTAACTCTAATTATTTAACCTTGTAATTATACGCAATTCAACAACTTGCCTCGTAGGGAAAGTTTATCACATTTCATAAAATCATGCATTCTATATCATTAATGCAAATATGAGTCCTCAACCAAATCTGTAACATAGCATAGATGTTACCTCGTGAGCTTTAACCATTCCTACCCAGTTTCCGTTTGCTCCTTCCACTTGGTTACCTACTAAGGTTATCACCCATGTTAGGTTTATATCACAAATTATCAATATACAAGCAATTCAACTTGTTCACTCTTACTAGCTTTTAGATACATAAATTCTTGTGCAGCATTTTCAGCAATGCTGCTGTAATGGTCCATTTTGACCATTTTATAAATTTTTCCAGCATTCCATGTTCAAACATGAAACGTAGTAGACTGAAAGACCTTTCCAGGCATATATGGTACACCTTCTAACGAGTTTTCTATGATTTTATACAATTTTCTAAAAACAGGACAACAACTTTATTTATTCCAAACAGCATGCTGAGTAATCTGCATAGCTGCGGAATTCATCATTTTTGACCCACTTAGTATCCGAATCAGCTTCAGATTTATAAAAGTGAGCTGAAGTAGTCTCAAAGACCTTTCCAACCATATAAGCCACACCCTCAATGGATGCTTGAGTAATTTACTACGGATTTTTAAAACAGGGTTAAAACAGATTTTTAATCACAGCAACTTGTTTTGCTATTTCATTGAAAACTCACTTAGACATTTTATCGAACACCTTGTGTGTGTACATATATGCACACACATAGCCCAATCAATTGAACCTTCCAATTAACCATTTAACATAATGTTGGTGAAATCCATCACCAATCCATCATCAATTCACCATATAACACCAAATTCATACAAGAAATCAAACAATGGGAGCAATTTCACAACTATCATATATGGTCATTTAACATGGAGTTTCAAGTATAAGAAATTTATGACTACTTCACCAATTGTTAATCAATTTAGAAAGTTATGCAACAATTCAAGTTCCTAACACCATAGGATTCATAAAACATTCACAATTTGCAGATTTGAACCCCAAATTTTCGAGCCTAACACATGCAACAAGATGGGGTTATACTTACTTGCTTCAAGAAGGTGTTTAGGACCAGAAAATACTCTTAATTCTTGAATTGATGCACCAAAATCGTAGCCTAAGCTTGCAATTGCTGAAATTTCGAGTTCTAGATGTGGAGGAGGGCTTGAGATGAATCTCTAGGTCGTGAATCACGACCCCCACCCCCATTCCACCTATTTTGTTAATTTTGATTTGGTTAATTACACATTTGGCCCTTCTATTTTCAGCTTTAGTTTAAAAAAATTAACCAAGATACCATATTACACCATAAACCCCATTATTTTCATATGTTGACAATTCTAGCAATATGTGGATGATTTGGGGCTACAAAAATTTAACATAACTAGACGTTAACGGGAATTTAATTATAAATTTTTTGGGATGTTACAACTCCACCCCCCCCCCCCCTTAAAGGAGTTTCGTCCCCGAAATGATTAATATACCGAATAGATGCGGGTAGTAGCGTTGCATCCCCACTTCAACTTCCCACGTCAACTCGAAGCGTTTTTCTACGCTCCCCTTGAACCAACACTTGGTTTACTTCTTTATTTCGTAGCCGCTTTACCTTGCGATCAGAATCGCTATAGGCATTTCCACATAGTTGAGCTTTTTGTCCACTCAACTTTTCGAGTAGTTCCAACTGGTAATATTACCCACTCGGGCTAGAATTTTAAAAGGTCCTATATTCCTAGGTCTTAACTCACCCCGCTTTTGAAAGCGGATAACACCCTTCCATAGAGATACTTTTAACAACACCATATCACCCTTTTTGAACCCAATGGGTCTCTGCTTTCCGTCCCCATAGGACTTTTGCCTATTTTTGGGCTGCCTTTAAGCGTACCCTTACCATGACCATATCATTTATGGCACATGTGTTCAACCATTGAAATCCTCTTATAACACTACAGCAATTAAACATACCATGTTGACCCTTTAGAGTCATCCAACTTATTTAACCCACTATCATGAGTTTCATATCTAGATTACCACATTCTTATGTGTTTGGTATAACAATTTGTCTAACATTGATCCACGGTTCCCACGAACCATTTATGATCATTTTTCCTTTGGTACATGATGATGGGTCCTATGACCCATTTACATCTATTGTTACCAAATTCTTGATTATTTATGGATCCTATGAACCATTTATAGTCACCCTCAGGATTTCATATATCATGACCTTTCAAACCATTTAATTTGTTTTAATTTGCCATGTAATCCTACAATATATAAATTTCACAATTGTGGCTTCTTAGAGCCATTTACCCTATTTGACCCATTAGCATGGGTTTCAACTAATTATATAAATCATTAGGCAACACTTCGCATTTTAGTATGGTTCCTACGAACCATTTATCTATTTCAACCCGTTTTTCCCTTAATGATCTATGGTTCCTACGAACCATTTATGATTTAGTTAACTCATGGAACATGGTAAGGGTTTTCTTGAACCATTTTCCTCCCTTGTGCTATACTTTGACTATTTTATGGTTCCAATGAACCCTTTATAGTCAACCTTCCTTATGTAATTTAACATGTATTTAGAATATTTTGAGGATACTTACTTGCATGGCAATCCTTTGTGCGTCTTCTGGAATCGGTCGCTTCCAGCGTCCTCCCTACTTTCGCAGTCCTCAATGCTTGTGGGTCTCACCCATGAAGTTGGGTCGATCACCCACCTAACAATGTTAGTCATTCAAGATGTACATGATAACCAACATAATTCACATTATGGGTTTTTCCTTGCGTTCAATAAAGGTTACATTTTTACCTTTTGTTAAACGTCTAATCATTTCATAGGGTTACGGGTTTTCTAGCATATGCAATAACCCGTTTCTCATTATTCTTTTTTATTTTTAATTTTTTTTTCCATTTCAAAATTTTACTTAATTCTCGACTTGGGTTTTAACCCAAATCACTTGAAAATCAATCACATTATATAACTTGGCATCATTTAACAATTTTACGATATCACATATTAACGTAAATGAACCGTCCCAACGGCTTTATTAATTAAAGACATGGAACCGTTTCAACTTGTTAGTTCCATGGTTACTCATTAATCTTTCACTTATAACAACTTCATATAAGGTTCATCCTTTGTACATCTAGTGATATCCCAAATGCAACCTTGTTTCAAATTAATGGCTTTATTAATTGCCACTTTCATTAAATTGGTTTCACGGCTCCTAAAGAGTCATTTTGCCCACCAATTTCCATTTTCTTTATATTGGTTTCACGGCTCCTAAAGAGTCATTCTTCACCAATTTCCATTTTCTATGTATTGGTTTCACAGCTCCTAAGAGTCGTTCTTCACCAATTTCCATTTTCTTTATATTGGTTTCACGGCTCCTAAAAGTCGTTCTTCACCAATTTCCATTTTCTTTGTATTGGTTTCATGGCTCCTAAGGGTCGTTCTTCACCAATTTCCATTTTCTTTATATTGGTTTCATGGCTCCTAAGAGTCGTTCTTCACCAATTTCCATTTTCTTTATATTTCAATTTCAAATTATGACCTCATGGGTCCAAACTCTTATTTGACTCTATTTAGACACATGTGTATGCATTACCATTTATCAAAGTGTAATCCAGGTTGGGTAGTCCCACCTGGTTGTACCTTAGCACATGCCCATTATGCATTCGAGTCCTAGCCCCATGCATTTTGAAGTCATATGTGTCATCATTCATCCACTTGCTTGAGTACAATTTTCCTGCAAATTCAACGTGTCACATTTGACCACTTTTTGGGTTTTCCTTACCTATAGCAAGGTTGCCCATATGAACATAACTATTCGCATGTTTTCAAGATACAACATTGCCGAATTATATATCACAATGCTATCTTGTTACATATTTCTACTCAAGATACCACATTGCACAATTACTTGTCACAATGATATCTTGTTACCTTTATAAAATGTTCATTTCATTTATGATCTATGGTTCCGATGAACCATTTATGATCATATACCGCATGATACATGGTGGTGGCTCCCTAGAACTTTTTTTTTCACCCATTGTTTCATGCTTCACCATTATATGGTTCTTACAAAGCAAAACATGATCCTAACATAGTATGATTCAAGAATTACCTATCGATTTCATATTTCCTTTGCCCTTGGCAAGGTTTTCTAAGTTTATTGGTCATGGCCAATAACTTTCCACAGGTTTATACGAGGTTTCTCGCCTAGGCTTTACCCCGTTTCTACCTGCCTTATAGATATTTGGGCTCTCAAAGCCTCCCTCCTTTGTTCCTCTGTAGCATCACCGCCATCATGGTGCGTTACTGATCTACAGAGTTAAATTTTCATTTGCTTACATCTTTTATTTACCCTTACCCGCAGCAAGGTTTTTATACATTATATCGGTCGTAGCCGATATTTCCTCCCCGGGTTTATACGAGGTTTCCAGCCTTAGCATTACCCCGCTTCTACCTGGGACACTTTACTCACGCATATATTATATTGGTCATAGCCAATATCTCCCCCCAGGTTTATATGAGGTTTCTAGCCGTAGCATTACCCCGCTTCTACCTGGGACACTTCACTCACGCACTTCCCGGTTCAGGTGTAGAAACACCTCCCCGTGCGTTTCCCGAGTGATAGCTAATAACTCTGCCTTTACAGGCATATAAGAACATTTATTCATATTAAACGCACTTCCCGGTTCTTGTGACAACCATCAAAGGTTGTCATTCAGAATTTGCCCAACACTTGAAATCTACATCTATGAACATAATGCAAGCAATATGGCCATGTAATATTGGTGTGCAAACTAACAATTAGTTCCACACTTCCGTTATGAGTTTAGCATTGCGCATTACCGATACACTAAGTTTTGACATAGTTCATATAATTTCACTCTACTTAACATTGGTTCACTAAATCATTTTAGTTGATGTCCAAATGATCCTTGTACCAATCTTTGACCCGTTAATACGGGTCCTTGCCTTTGGTTTACCCCAAATGCCTAACTTGACCACATATAAGCCTTGGAATCTATGGTTCTATAACCATTTATGATTCATTTTCTCTAGTTACTTGGCATAGACTTTATAATCCCATTTCCGCCATTGTAACTTTCTTTTGTTAATTGATTCATCCGAATCTTTTCTATGGTCAAGTTTGTCATTGGAGAACCTCTTGGCCTTGGGCTTCACGGTTCCTAGAACCATTCGTCACCCATTTACACACTTCATAGTTTATTCTTTTTAAATTGTAAATACACATTTACTTAACTACTTCATGTAACATAAATAATGTTACACATTCATTTGGTTCCTGCAAACCATTATCAATCAATTACTCATTTAACCATTATTATGGTCTCTATGAATCAATTAGTAAATTTTATTCTTTGACTCATTACTATGAATCCTTCAGAATTGTTCGACCCGTTTAACCCATTAGCATGAATCCTACGATTCATTTACCGCTAATGACATACATCCTATAGCCATGGTTCCTATGAACCATTTAATTATGCATTGTTCTTTGACTCATTACCTTCTTAGAGCTTAACTCTAATTATTTAACCTTGTAATTATACGCAATTCAACAACTTGCCTCGTAGGGAAAGTTTATCACATTTCATAAAATCATGCATTCTATATCATTAATGCAAATATGAGTCCTCAACCAAATCTGTAACATAGCATAGATGTTACCTCGTGAGCTTTAACCATTCCTACCCAGTTTCCGTTTGCTCCTTCCACTTGGTTACCTACTAAGGTTATCACCCATGTTAGGTTTATATCACAAATTATCAATATACAAGCAATTCAACTTGTTCACTCTTACTAGCTTTTAGATACATAAATTCTTGTGCAGCATTTTCAGCAATGCTGCTGTAATGGTCCATTTTGACCATTTTATAAATTTTTCCAGCATTCCATGTTCAAACATGAAACGTAGTAGACTGAAAGACCTTTCCAGGCATATATGGTACACCTTCTAACGATTTTTCTATGATTTTATACAATTTTTCTAAAAACAGGACAGCAACTTTATTTATTCCAAACAGCATGCTGAGTAATCTGCATAGCTGCGGAATTCATCATTTTTGACCCACTTAGTATCCGAATCAGCTTCAGATTTATAAAAGTGAGCTGAAGTAGTCTCAAAGACCTTTCCAACCATATAAGCCACACCCTCAATGGATGCTTGAGTAATTTACTACGGATTTTTAAAACAGGGTTAAAACAGATTTTTAATCACAGCAACTTGTTTTGCTATTTCATTGAAAACTCACTTAGACATTTTATCGAACACCTTGTGTGCGTACATATATGCACACACATAGCCCAATCCCTTGAACCTTCCAATTAACCATTTAACATAATGTTGGTGAAATCCATCACCAACCCATCATCAATTCACCATATAACACCAAATTCATACAAGAAATCAAACAATGGGAGCAATTTCACAACTATCATATATGGTCATTTAACATGGAGTTTCAAGTATAAGAAATTGATGACTACTTCACCAATTGTTAATCAATTTAGAAAGTTATGCAACAATTCAAGTTCCTAACACCATAGGATTCATAAAACATTCACAATTTGCAGATTTGAACCCCAAATTTTCGAGCCTAACACATGCAACAAGATGGGGTTTTACTTACTTGCTTCAAGAAGGTGTTTAGGACTAGAAAAACACTCTTAATTCTTGAATTGATGCACCAAAATCGCAGCCTAAGCTTGCAATTGCTGAAATTTCGAGTTCTAGATGTGGAGGAGGGCTTGAGATGAATCTCCAGGTCGTGAATCACGACCCCCACCCCCATTCCACCTATTTTGTTAATTTTGATTTGGTTAATTACACATTTGGCCCTTCTATTTTCAGCTTTAGTTTAAAAAAATTAACCAAGATACCATATTACACCATAAACCCCATTATTTTCATATGTTGACAATTCTAGCAATATGTGGATGATTTGGGGCTACAAAAATTTAACATAACTAGACGTTAACGGGAATTTCATTATAAATTTTTTTGGGATATTACATAAGTATGCGTTTCGAGAGATTAAGTGTAATCAGACGAGAGGGTGCGCATTGAATGAGAACTTACCTGGTAGTTGTGGGTATTTATAACCCACAACTTTTGTCTTGTACTGCAATAAATGTTAGGTGTCCCAAAACAGGGTGTTGCGGGTCTGGCATTCGGCCTGTGCACAATCTTTCCAGTAGCCGTTTTGGGTAATGGCGTTGGTGAAGGTGCCAGCCCAGAAGTACCAGCCAGATGTTCGAGCGTTGGTCTGTGCCTATACCTCTCGACTTACTCGGCTCGGTCGGCTAGCTGAAGTTCAGTTGATATAAGTTAGCATTGAAGGCTGTAGGTCGGCTTGATGGTGGATAGGTAGCTGTCGGCTACTTGTTAGATATCCTACCAGTCAAGTTCATAGCTCCAAAGGTAGTCAGTCGACCAGGCCATGGCCGACCGGTCATGTGGCTTGTGGCCTGTTGGTCGGCCCAGTGGTCTGGTGGCCATCGGTCGGCCTAGTGTAGGTTGGTCGGCCATGGGCCTTAACGGTGGTCGACCTGGTAAACTGATTGTTGCTGGTCGGCATGGCGTCCTGCTATGTAGTGGTCGGTCAGTGCCTAGGTCGACTTATGTTTCGTGACTAGTGTGTTGGAATAGGGTGCGTACCATAATATGCTTATGGTGTGGCCCTACTCGAACACACGTCATCACTTATGACTCATGTAAAATCTTATTTCTAAAGGGATATCCAATTACTCCTAAAATCAGTCAATCTTGAAACAGCAAAAACTATGCAAAAAGTAAATATAATTAAGAATCAGATGAGTAAAAGAAAATCAAGTAACAAATTCAGGTACAGAACATGTGATTTAGCATTTACGTGGAAGGATAATACCAACTAGGGGTGTTCATGGTCCGGTTGGTCCGGGTTTTGGGATTTTTTTGAACCAAACCGTAACATACGGGTTCGATTTTTTTCAACCCAAACCAACCGGTTTGGTCCGGGTTTACTAGATCAGACAAACCGGGTTAACCGGTTTGGTTTACGGTTTTACCGGGTTGAACCGTCCAAAGATGCAAACTCCTTAAATTTTTTAGGTCGGTTTTGGGCCTGTTTTGTTTGTTACGGAATTTTCTTTTCAAAGGGCAAATTTGGGAATGCTCTTAAAATAGATGCTCTTAAAAAATAAAATGCAAGTTATGAATGCTCTTCCTGCCTTCCTAGTTTCTAGTTCCATGACTTGAAGGCTCGAACACGCATAATCTGTATCGTAATATTTGTAATGTGTTCGCAGATTTAGTTTTTGAACCGGATTTGGCATAATAAAGTGATCCCATACTTTAGACCTAAATTTCTTTTGCTATTGTTGTTGTTACACGTTGGATCATCGGTTTTGTTCTCTTCATCATCTTCTAAACTGATAGTATTAGTATCATTGTTATTCGAGATTGCTACCTATACATAAAGAAAAAAATTTATGACAAAACACAAAATTGCTTATAATGCTGTAATACTGTGTGCATGTTTGGTTGTGAGTTTGGAAATGACTTTTGGCTTTTGGAGGAGGCAAAAAGTCAAAAATACCCCTTCAAAAGCTAATAAGTCACAACATTGTGGCTTTTTGCTGCTTTTGGAGGGGCATTTTTGACTTTTTGCCTCCTCCAAAAGCCAAAAGTCATTTCCAAACTCACAACCAAACAAAGCCTGTATTATCTAAAATCATTTCAATACTTTTCAAATAGGTCCTTCGATCAAGTTAGATTCTAAATATGTAATTTAATCCATCTCTACAAGTGATACTTTCGATGCTATTAATACATTCACATTTATCACATAAAAGTGAGAAACTAAAGGGACGCCAGGAAAGTTGAATGCGTGAATTGTGAAAATTGAATGCAAATTGCGTGTATCTAGATTACAAATAACTGAAAGAACACCGGTAGGGTTTTTAAAAAATTTAAAAGTTAACATATAATATATATAAATATATAGTATATACAATATTACATTATATATATAAGACAACGGTCCGGTCCGGGTTGAAACCGCTCGTCATCATCCTAAACTGTAACCCGAACCGTAAATACCGGGTTTTTTTTTATGAACCATGAACCGGACCATTATAAAAATTATGAACCCAAACCGAATTTTTGGTCCGGTTTAACCGGTTTGGTTCGGTTTTTACGGTTTCTGAACACCCCTAATACCAACCTGTACTAATTAACCAGACCCTACAATACAAACATCAGTTAAAGGTACTTTTAAATAAAACGACCTAGAAATCCTAAATCCTTAGGCTATGTGTAATCGGGCGTTATAGCCCCAAAACCATCACTATGGCGCCCCTCATAGCGCCCCTAAGCACCCCCCGGGGCGCTATGTTGCTATATTTTGTCCGGTGGCGTTACCCACATCACGCCCAAACTTGTTCAAGAACTACCCACCAGTTTGCCATGTCCCAACCATAATGCTCCATGTCACACCCATCCCCCATAACCCCCCCCCCCCCTTCTTGACTACACACCCATCCTCCATAACCCCCATTTGACCACGTCACTGCCACATGTCACGTAATGCCCCGTGGTGGGGCATTATGACTACACATAGCCTAATTCATATAAATTTTAATATTCTAAATGGCGATCCATGTACTCTTCAAATAAAACGACCTAGAAACAGCAAAAACTAAATGAAAAGCAAATACAGCTAAGAATCAGATGGGTTAAACCAAAATCAAGTAACAAACATATACAATTTAAAAATTAAAGCCGGAGGTTACTCGATTTCTTTAGGCAAGAAGATGGAAAAATGAAAGTCGATCACTGGAATGCGTAAAGGAAATGAAAATAGATCTTGAACTTTGTTAAGAAAATAGAGATGTGTGAAAGTTGACGTAATGTGCAGGAGGCATCAGGTGAATCAAACACATTGCAAAGCTATATACCTAGGCTATTGACAAGCGTCTTATAATAACGCAAAAACCAGATTAAAAAAAATAATCTTTCCTTTGATAAAAGAAAGTAAAAACTTTGTAAAAAGGTAATAAAATTTGAAACATTTACATATATCCTCTTATTAAGACATTTAATTATATATATATCCAAAGCTAAAATTTTATTACATATTTTCCCTTTCTCAAATAAAATTACCCATTTACCCTTTTAAATTAAAAAAAAAAATATGAGAAACCAGAATAATCAAATATCACATCTCTTCCTTCTCTCCCCCTTCCTTGTCTTCGATGAATTCTGATGGTTCAACACCAGTACCGGCGTCGGCACTTCCCACCGGCGTGTTTCACCATAGTCCGTCGGCACCTCCCACCGGATCTCCTTCTCCGTCCTTCGCAGTCGATCTTTCTCTGGCGCCGTCGGCTACCGACGGGATAAGTACACTACACACCATGGATCTAATCTCGACTACTTCAACTACACTTTGATCGTGAGTTCGATTACAAGATAGCCAGATCTGTTTGATTAATCGTCAGGAAAAATGTCGCACCCCCAAAATACCACTAACGGAGTTTATACCGTTAAGGGGCGCGACTAGACCAGGATCCACAACCATAGTTACAATTACTAAACGAATCAGGGTTAGTTCAAACACAAATTATAAATCAAGGTTTCAAACACAACGCAGCGGAATAAAATATTGTTTTAGCACTAACCACGTGCTTTACATAGACATTGTTTTAAATTCCCAAT